>OV651818.1:78928184-79569463 GCA_927349885.1 Psylliodes chrysocephalus | reverse complement strand
TTTAAAAATGTTTAAAATTGTACAAAATGTACCAGAAATATTAAAAATGTATGTACTTTTGTACAAACGATTTTAAAATGTACCAGATCTGTACAATTGTACCAGCTCTGGCAACGCTGAACATGACTACTGGGTATCTATTCTTGAATCTCAGGGAGTAGAAATTTTGAGGGAAGAATGAGACAAAAATACAAATTTTGCGCGTTGCAGATAACGAGGCAAAACCGGTTTTCTATTCCCTCGAATTCAAGAATAGCTACCCTGGGATCTGGTTGGGGCCAACGGGGAGGATCTGAACCACGGTATAGCGCTAACTTCTCAATGTGAACTACATTTGGTTTACTTCTCGTTGACAACTGAATGCGGTAGATCAGGTCGTTGATTTTCTTGAGGACTATGTAGGGGCCTTCCTAGTTCCGCTGCGATTTATGACGAAGTCCTCCTCGCTGCTTGGGATTGCACAGCCATACCTTGTCGTTTCCGAGCGAATCCATAGACTTTTTTTTTTTTTTTAAGGTGAAGGGGGAGAAAAAGTCCTTTATATCTCACAAGGAAAGTCAATGTTTAATTATTTAACAAAACATTGAGTGCGACCGGTTTCAAAGTGTCATCACTTCATCTTCAGGCTCGCCTAGTGGAAAGGAGAGATAAACAGAGAACCTCTTTCATTGAACAGTAGGAGATGCTTACGTCGCCTTAAAGTCTTACTTTTGAAAGAAGAAATCAGGACACAATATAGAAAACTCTACTTTTTAGATTTACGTCTAAAAACAACTTGGCCTTTCATATATTTTGACAATTTCATGTCTTTTGTACATAATTTGGTTAACTATGATAGATGCAATAAGATGAAAACTTTGAATGAAAAATTAATCAAATTAATAATTAAAAACAACAATGTTAATAACAATCCCTCAGATCAAAGTTCACATAAATTTCATACTCCTCTTCTAAATTTTTCTGATACAACTTTTACAGAAACTGAAATTGACTTCCTTAACAAGAGTATAAAATTTAATCCAACTAGATCAAATGCCATTTCACTTAATAAAAACTTAGAACTACTAGCAGTAGAAGCAGAGTCCATTTTACAAAACTTTGAAATTGACAATAAAGAAGATCTTAGATGTGGATTAGTTAACATATTCAAAAAAGAAAAAGAAACGTTATTAAATAATCTCTCTTCAAGAGGCACTTTTAATGATAATTTAATTAAAAACATTAATAAAAAGATTAAAAATAATGATCTAATATTGACAAAAGCAGATAAAGTTGTCTAAAGTTTACAACTTTTTGAACACTAACAGTTTCGTTATAATCACTAACCCCTTAAATAAGTATAATACCAAATTTAAAACTACCCTTAAAAATTGTACACATTTGATCAATGATTCCTTGTTTAATAAATTCAAACCAGATCACAAATTAATACCTAGGCTATATGGCCTTCTCAAAATCCACAAATCTGACAATTTTGATGACATACCAATCCGCCCTGTCGTGTCATATATAAATTCACCAACATATTATACATCAAAGTGGTTGAATGACATACTCAAAATCCATTATAAAGATCACTTTACACATACAGTCAAAAATAGTGTACAACTTGTAAACAACATCAAAACTGTTCACATTAATGATACAGATTCTTTGATCTCTTTAGATGTATCAAACTTATTCACAAATATTCCTATACCAGAGGTTCTAGGTTTTGTTGAATCACATTTGTCAAGTTCGAATATGTCTGATATTGAACTAGTAGAATTTTTGAACCTTCTCAAGGTTTGTTTAGAACAAAACTTTTTTTCATTCAACAATGAAATCTTTTCACAAACAAATGGACTTTCTATGGGATCTCCACTTAGCCCAATATTAGCAGACATATTTATGCACAATTTTGAAAAAGAAAAAATCCTTAAAAACAACCCTTTCCACTCAAATGTGAAATTCTATTATAGATATGTTGATGATATTTTGATTTTGTGGTCAGGTAACTTAGACTCATTACATGACTTCTTGACTTATATTAATGACTTACATTCTAATATTAAATTCACATTAGAAATTGAAATAAACAAATCTATTAACTTCTTAGATCTTAAAATCTCACACAATAATAAGTTCAACTTTGACATCTACAGAAAGCCAACACATACAGGCACAGTTATAGAAAATACCTCTAACCATCCAGCAACACATAAATTGGCTGCCTTTAATTGCTACTTAGAGAGGCTATTAAACGTTCCTCTGTCTACGGAAAACTTTAATAAGGAACTAAATATAATAAAAACTATTGCTATAGATCACAACTTTGAACTAGATATTATTGATAAAATGCTAACACATAAACAAAATAAAATTCAACAAAACTTAGTTTATATTAACAATCCTAATATGGTACATGAACTAACCACCAGTAAGAAATACATTTCTCTTACCTTTATCGGAAAAGCATCCTATAAAGTGGCAAGCTTACTTAAAGACCACTTTAAAGTATCTTTCAAAACCCCCTCCTCATTACATAAGTTATTTGTTCATAATAAAGATAAATTAGATCCCTTTGACTTATCTGGAATTTATAAATTAACTTGTAAATCTTGCCATTCTTTTTATGTGGGACGCACGTTTCGAAATTTCAAGATCCGTTTAAAAGAACATTTGCGTTGTCTTAACCAAAATACAACAGGTTTTTCACATTTTGCCAACCACCTACTGGACTCAAATCACGACTTCGATTCAACTGAAGGTTTCGAAATCCTACATAGTTCCTACCATAGATTTACTCTTAATAGCTTCGAAAGCCTCGAGATATTGAGAAATTTAAAATTAAATCCTGTTGGTTGCTTAAATGCCCAGATAATGTCAGAAACTCCTCCTGTTTTCTCAACACTAATCTAAATTTATCGTTCTAACTTCCTTTTTAACCTCCCCCTTTATTTCTATTCACATATTTTCTTGCAAGGGGTACATTTCAGTAAGTAATATTTTTCCCATAAGAAACCAACGAGCACGTTTAAAGATTAGGTTAGATTGTGTGATTTCACATCCGTCATTTTCTTCTTTTCTTCTTTTATTCTTCAGTTGCTTCACAACAGTTAACCCAGTCATTTCTTCTTCTTTCTTCTTCCTACAACATCAAATACACTTGGTGATTGGTTCATGGCCCAAATCTTATATAATAAATAATAAATATTTCTACACTCATAGTTTACATCTTATTACCTATACCCTGTCATGGGTTTACCCAAGAATTTTTTTGTTAATACTTGCCACCACCTGTAGAGGCCTTAACTTGACAGGTCTCCTTTCAAAAATGTTAGTTTTTTGAAAAAACAAGGTGGTTTAAAATAAGCCTTATCTTTTAATCTGTTTAATGTATGTGATTTGTTTTGTATGGTCTTGAATATTTTAAATTTTACTATTTCAATTGACTAATATTTGTTTTTCAAATATTTTTAACTTTTTATTACTTGTAAACTTTGTTCATTTTACAATTTATTTCACCCCACATTTGATGAAACTTGTTTTGTAGTATTCCCTAGTGGATGGAGAGTATGGTGAGTTTTCTCTTTTGTACTATTTTATATATCGTTTGCTCTAAGTGTTAATAACACACCTTACACCACATATTCTCCTTTCCACTAGGCGAGCCTGAAGATGAAGTGATGACACTTCGAAACCGGTCGCACTCAATGTTTTGTTAAATAATTAAACATTGACTTTCCTTGTGAGATATAAAGGACTTTTTCTCCCCCTTCACCTTAAAATTACATCAACTCACACATGGCTACCCCCCTTGTCGATAAATCCATAGACCTTTGTTCTGCCATTGCATACATTACATTTTTATACCAATCCGCTACATCCCGCCGGTAATTGACCCAATAAAATCTTTCCCGAACTCGTGCCAGTGTCCTTTTAGTATCAAAGTGTCCTCCTGAACGGCTGCAATAAAGCTCCTCCAATTTTTTTCTCACCTGTGACCTCGGCAGTATCACTTGGCGGACTATATGTACTCCATCGAGGCTCTCCCACCTCCGGTGCAATAGGCCATCGTGAAGATACAGGGAATCCCACTGGGTCCAGTAGCCTTTTATAGTTCTACTGCATTTAGCTTTCTCTTGCCAAGTAGGTGTATTTTTGAGCCATTCTCGGACAACCTTTAAGTCCTTGTCTTTCTTTTGTCCCTGTCTCAGACTTTCAAGGGTGATTTCTTCTTCGTCGCCCTCCGGCTTGATAGTGGTGGCCCGAAAAGTAACTTTTCAACCGGTTCTTCTCGTTCTTCGAGCCTTTTACCATTGTTCCTCTAAACGGGGTTGCCCGAAGAAAATGTATGCATTGCCATGGAGACCTCCTCGATGCTCTACTTTCTGGTTATTGTTAGAAAACCGGCTCGGTGTGGATGATTGGCTTCTTCGGGAAGCGTAGCTGCTATAATTAATTCTTTTTGGTCTTAGTGATGGGCTTGGAAAGATTGATCTATATGATTTTCTTGTCTCATTCGCTGATTCTCGATTTACAGAATGGGCCATGCTTCTACATGTTCTTTGAAGGTGTCCGACTTCCGCAATTGAAGCATCTCCTGCTTCCATTTTGGCTGTTTCGTTGTATATTTCGTAGGATATTTAAGAATTGGGGAATAGCATTAGTATTGGCCTCGTCACTTTCCTGGGGTTTAATTTCCCTCACTTTTGCGCGAAAAGATCTGGATAGGAGTTTTACCGCTTTATATTCCTGGGATGCAATCAGTTTTTCCCTCAGCGTCTTGTGATGTTGTAGACGAAGGACTTGCTGCATTTCCACATCTTGTAGTTCATCAATGAATGCTTTTATTCCGAGTTGTTCTTGGAAATCTTTCGGCACCTGTGGATAGGCCAGATGAATCAACCTTCTCATATCAGCCTCGAATTCCCTGTAGACTCTCATTATGTTTCTGACTACGAACCTTTAGTTGGCTTTGGAATACCCGTTGCAAATGCTGCTGGCCATATCTTGTCTCCAAAGCTTGGACGAGAGATGAATAACTGGGTTCTTCTTGGGGAAGTAATTATAAAACGGTTGCTGCCTGACCTCGCAGTGACACTATCAATGAAGTCGCCATCTCTTTCTCGGTCCAGCTATTGGCTCTAGCTGCAGCTTCAAATTGGAGTCGATATAATTCCCATGTTGTCTGACCGTCAAACGTGGGTGGCTTGAGGGTCTTGCTAGTATAGTTTTGTGAAACTGGGATTCGAATGTGGCTTGGTTCGGTTATGGATGAAGACGAGGTAGTAGTGTTTGAAGCTTCAATGCTGTTTACTGAAGCTTGGCCGTGAATTCTTTTTTCTAGCTCGGCCATTTCAGCTCTAATTTGTCTTTCCAGCTCTACTCTAGCCTGTTCTTGTTGTTCTAAGTTAGCTTTCAGAATCTCTTGCTGTTTCTCTAAATTAGCTTTTAGATGCTCTTGTTGCTCTAATAGATCTACTCTAATTTTAAGCTGACTAACCTCTTGCTTGGTTTCCTGGATTTGCAGCAAACCGTTCATAATTTCCACCTCAGATTTTCTACGCCTTTCTTTT
Organism: Psylliodes chrysocephalus; assembly: GCA_927349885.1. NCBI lineage: Eukaryota > Metazoa > Arthropoda > Insecta > Coleoptera > Chrysomelidae > Psylliodes > Psylliodes chrysocephalus. The sequence continues at coordinate 79,563,902 of OV651818.1, read as the reverse complement.
TCCTTCTCCTTCCTACGCCTTTCCTTTTCCTTCTTTCTACACCTTTCCTTTTCCTCATCTTCTTCCTTTCTTCGCCTTTCCTCTTCTTCCCTTCGATGCCTTTCCTTTTCCTCCTCTTCTCCCTTCCTACCTCTTTTCTTTTCTTCCTCTTCTTCCTTCCTACGCCTTTCTTTTTCCTCCTCTTCTTCCTTCCTACGCCTTTCCTTTTCCTCTTCTCGCCTTACTCTCTCCTCCTCCTCTTCCTTCCTACGCCTTTGCTTTTCCTCTTCTCCCCTTATTCTCTCCTCTTCCATCTTCAAAAACCATGCTGGTGGGCCTGAAGTATCTATTCCTGCTTCGTACTCAGTAGATCTTGTATTTACCATGAACTTTTACTTTGTATCCCACCTCTGTCACCAATGTTACTCTGGTTTTTGGTATCACAATTTATTTCAACTGAACTTTAACAATAACAATGCAACTGATAACATTAACGTGTAACGTCTATCATATAACTGAAACTCTGACGTCAGGTCGTCGACTTATATAGCTTGCTTGACCTTCTCGAAACTTCTTGAACTGTCATATAGAATATTCTTGACGGGTAATGATATTTCTGGACATTTCTAGAATATTCTATCTTCTTTTACTTGTACTTTTACTTATGACGACCGCAGCATACTGTAGAGCGATGAGTAACATTCCACTTCTTTTTCTATCTGTATGTTTCCTATGATAGCCGCAGGCTACTGCAAGGTGCTGCGTAACACTAGTTAATCTAATCTAATCTAGTTAATAATCTTGTTAATCTAGTTTATAATCTTGTTAATCTAGTTAATAATTTAGTTAATCTAGTTAATTTAGTTAATCTAGTTAAAATATAATCTAATCTATTTAATCTAGATAAATTTTAACCCAGTAATATTTCTATATATGGAAAGTGAAAAGTCCTTTACCAGGGGAGAAACTGTCTTCTTTGCTAGACTCTCCTTGGCGGCGCCCATGTCGGGAGTTCCTCTGTAATAATAAAAATATTCCGACGAATTGAGAACTTCCTTTTTTGAAGTCGGTTAAAAAAGAAACAAACTGATATTATTCTCCTTACGCTATCGATGCAAAGTCATTTTTTCAACTTTCCATCGAAATTTTATGACTGAAAAAACGGCTGCGAATTTTTTTACCGCCCGAGTGCTTTTTCCAGCTGCAACTAGATTATTCTAAATCCATCAGCATTTTTAGGCCAACGAGTGGAGGCGGTGAAGGCGGTGGTGCGGAAATCCTCTGTTCCTCCCCCTTCGCTCTTTCCATTCCTCATACGTCCTTTTAATCTTGTCCTCGTCCATAGATTAAAAGCGCGAATTTTCCGAAACAATCGATTATCGGTCTCCCGTCGATAATAGTTCTTGTTTGTAGGCGGGCCGCGAATTTTCGACTGTTCTAAAAGTCGAATTCGTCGGATAGCGAGTAAAAAGTCTGGAACGGAACATTTTGATGTATTACAACTAATTTAGCATAAGCTTTCTGTTTCGGTTTAAGGATGGGAGACGTAGAGGAACAACGCAGAACCGGCTCCTGCACCGACTGATTTATTTAATGTTTGTCTGGAGTCAGTTTTTTTTTAATGACACATTTCAAGCTGACTAGTAATTTTGTGTTTACAATATGGCGTGTCTAAAAATAATGACAAATAAAGCGCTAAATAAAATATTATTTAATCGACTACGGTGAGGTTAAAGGACTAACATAACAAAATAAAAAATAATGCAAGTTAATATCCCACTAATTTATTTATTTGTTACACCACCCAACAGTAATCACCATTTACTGGGTGGGAAAGACAAAACAGAATGAAAAAACAAATACAAAATTGTTAAAAAGCTATAGAATACAATGTAAACATCCAGGAAAAAAAAATAGACAAAATTCAGTAAATATCAAATGTAATTAATAATTACTGAGGCCCTTCCTTAAGGGGCCTCAGTATTGCATTCGTGCAGACCAAAAAATTTTCTTACCCCCATTTTTGAAAAGGTTTTTTTCATGTTTCCGAAAATGCGAAAAAAACAAATTTTCATCTGGTCGTCTGTGTGTATGTATGCCGGCACGATAATTTTAGAACGAAAGTTCTGATTGACTTGTGGTTATGATTTTCTTGAATAATTACTTCTAACTTAGAACCCTATTGATTTTCAGAATTTTCAATTCATCCTTAATATTAATTTTCTTAAAATGCGCCTATTCATGTCTTATATAACTAATTTTACGAATTTCAATCATTCCTAACGGCTAACATTCCTAACATTTTTAACATTCCATACATTGCAAACATTCTCCAAAAACCTGTCAAACAACAGCTGTTGATTGTAAAGGTGAGATTTCTAAGACGGGTTGCGACCTTCATACTTGCAACCATAGCCATTTTGGAGGCTACTTTTATTCGAAATTAGTTGCCAAGCCTGCCAATTTTTGAAAAATATATAAGCAGTTTTTTAAAAATTACTTTTTTATGGTGGTGCTAATTTAAGCTTACTACTATTTCGCCCCTAGCCACAAAAATACCTTCATTAAATTTACTGGCTCTCTGTCGCAACCCTATAGAATAATTAACCGGATATTTTATTTGGTAAAAATCAGAATAATGCTTGGCTGTGCCTCTCAAGTATCAAGATGTCAACTGTGATGTGAGAATGGTTCATAAATGTCAAAATATTTAAAAATGTATGCTTCTTTTGATATTTATTGTAAATAATTTGTAGTGTATCTCAATTCCGGCTTTTCATAAATAAAGGTACAGCAAGACAAATAATATAATGTTCTTATACAAAGCATTTTTTTATTATATAAAAGAGATAATTATAATTATACAGTTTTGTATTACATATTCAACCAGCGAATTGAAAATAATAATTAGTAAACTCCTAGTCATAAATTTTCTCAATTCATAAAATTTAAAAATGAATCTCCTTACCTTGGGATTTTAATGACGTAATGTGACCAACCCATTTCAAATTTTGATCAATTATGATACCGAGGTATTTTGTTGTGTTTTTCATTTTAATTATAAAGTTGTCATTTATTTGTATGTTATGTTATGTTGAGAATGGGGTGTTAATACACTGCGACTTAAAAGATCTATTGTGCCCCCATCTGTCGCCACTGCATTAAGGAAATGTCTCAATGCATATAGCGACCCTTCCAATCCTATTTTCTCAAGGAAGTGTAGGATTTGAAATGGCTTCAAGTTAGGTAAATCTTCCTCTTCTATTTGATATCCTCCTAGATATAGTGCCCTTGGATTCTGGAGTGCTATACATTCATTTAGGATGTGAATGGAGGTTTCGTCCTCCTCCTCACAGAATCTGCACGCACTATCCTCTACTACTCTCAGTTTAGTAAGGATCCCTGTTACAATACGTTTGTATGTTAAAAGAAGGCATTTGTAAATTACATTGCTCTCTATGGATCTACTTTAACACAAAAATAATTTTGTGGCTATAAGTTGCTACAACCTATCGTCGCAAAACTATTAATAATTTAAACATAGTAAGTAGTAAAACGAGGTAAAAGAAGAGGTAAAATAACAATAAATTAAGGGAAATACTTAAATCGGGCAGGTTTAGAGAGTATTATCACAAGAAAGTATATCCATTCTGTTTATTTATCAAGTATTGAGGTTACTTTTGAATACATTTATTGTTGTTTTTTTTTTAATTTCTGTATGCAGTCTATTAATTTTTTTAAACCATTAAAAAAATTATATTTTGGGAACTTTTAGTAATGGCTTGCCGTACATGAAAATCAGATTGGCTTCTTGTATTATAGTTGTGATATTGTGAATTATACTAAATTTTTTCCAATAGATCTGATGCGATGAATTTATGTCATTTTTATTTTATAAATAAATATCAATCATGTACTGAACATAATTCAAAACTGAAAGCCAATTTATTTCTTTTAACATAGTTGCAATACTCATCCATCTGTCCTTTATTAATAGAATATAAATAGGCGAAGTAAGAAGCCCAAATATTTTACATGAGCAGGCTTAAAAGGTAAAGGGGCCAATTATTATTGGATAAATTGCTCGAACAAGTTTTTAAACCCTAATCAAAAGGGGATATAAAATGGTTTTAAAAATTAAGGCTTGTGAAAATCATCACATGGTTTAACCTAAGTAATGCCAATGCTTCACAAAACAAACAATTCAATGTCCTAATACTACTATCAGCTTTCGGTCTTTCGTTCCAAGTTAAATCATTTCTCGTTTTTGTTACGCTACGAGTTTACCTTTGTGCGCCTCAGTCTCGTTGAGAACCACCATTTTAGCGTCTCTCAAATTAATAATAACTTTTAACAACTAAAAAATACTTGCTCCTAACTGAATTAAAAAAAAATGTTTCTCTTATTGAAAGCCACTTAAAAGTAAATAAATATGCAGCATGGGGGTGGAGGTTCTAGAAGCATTACTAAAACCTTTAGAAACCGTACAAAAAAAGATTTTTAAAATATATTATCAAAGCCTTTAAGATATCTGACTATTTTATGTATTATCCGACTAAAATACTTATTATAATTAGAAACTAAATAATTATATTAAACTCTTTTATCAATATATAATTTATTTGTCTTTGTACGTTTTGTAGCCTAAACATTTTGTTTTTTCTGTTAGTCTATCACCTTCTATTAATGAATGTACGCATCAGATATAATTAGTTCACTTGGTTCGTATATGTTACCTTAGGAATATCAGTAGATTTATTAGAAACAGTCATAAGCATAGTCTTTATAATTTTTTCGATAATAGATTCAAAGTAATTAACATATTGTAGCTATAGCATTGAATCTAAAATTGAACCCTATAGCACACCCATCTGAAATGCAAGAGATCTGAATTAAATTTTTTTTATTAATCTTTACTGGTGGATTTTATAAATACAAACTGAGATCTGCCAAGAATAAAACATGCCTCTTAGTCTGGGCAATAACATTCGTGGTTAACACAATCAAATGCTCTACTGAGGTCCTCAAAAATCACAGACACATTTCCTCCAGAGCAGTGGTAGTAGACGTGGAAGATCTAAAGCCATGTTAGTTACTACTGGGAACCTGAAAGTTATTTAAAAATGACATGAATCTGTTGAAGAATGCATTCTCAAATAGAGTAGAAAAGTCATTCACACAAATTATTAAAACCAATAGTAAGTACGTTTTATTGGAACCACGAGACAAGCTAGCCGAATACGGTCCTGCAGAAATGAAACGAGACGCACACCGAGTTTAATTAAAGTGTGGATAAACGAAAGCTCTTTATCGAAAAGCCACTTAATTTATGAGATACCGCTGCCCCACTGACATTTACTTATGAAAAGTTAATATTAAAGCGCGCATAAATCTCACGAGAACTTTATCCTTTGACTTTGTAGCTTACCCCGCCTCCCGCGATCGAGCGCCGCCGCCACCGCCAAACTACGACGACGTCTCGGTCTCGGTGACTAATTAATTTTTCCTTATTGAGTTGTTCGACATTACTTCATCAATTAATTATGGAAAAGTTGCTTCGTACTTTTATAAGATCAGCGAGTAAGATGCTCTCTAGACTGAACGGAAATTTATTGTTTGATGTGAGATTTATATAGTTAATCAACTTAGTATCGCAAAAGGCCAAAGACGCGCATTCGGCTAAATATCCAGGTCTAGATTCGCGGGGCTTGTTTCAACAGGACCATATTGCTTAACAACTAAGTCAAGAGATTGTACTCGCATAACACATTTTTCACCGAAACTTAAAGTATTTACCACAGTTAAAGTCTATATTACAGTTAAAGTCTTTATCATAGATTAAGTGTTTGTCACAATTAAATTATTTACCACTGTTTAGTCTTTACTATATACAGTTAAAGTCTATCAAAGTTATAGTATTACCACAGTTAAAATCTTTACCATAGTTGATTTGTTTGCTACAGTTAAAGTCTTCATTACAGTTAAAGTCTATCAAAGTTTTATATCCTGCTAAACTTTGACGGAGCTTGAGATTACATGAACTTCAAATTATTCAGTCTGAATATCTGTGAAAGTTTATTAGACTTCTAAATTTTAATAAACTTTTCTGTAACTGGCTGATACTCTATACCACATTTTAAAAAAGATTTGAAAATAAGATTTTTTAAAAAGATTTAAAACAGATTTCTAAGGAAGATTATTTTTAACAACCACTTTTATAAGTCACTCTCTATTACGTGATATATCTCAAAAACTATTTCATTAAACCTATTTTTTTGTTGCAATGTCAATTGTTCGTATTTTAAAAAAAGAGTTTAAAAAAAGTTTTTTAAAAAAGATTTTTAAAAAATATTTCTAAAAAAGATGTTTTTTTACAACCACATTTATGTGTCACTCTGTATTAACATGATATATCTCCAAGAAGAATTTGCTTAAATTATATTTTTTTTGTTCTAATAACAATTGTATTTTAAAAACGGTTGAAAAAAAAGATTTTTAAAACAGATTTTTACAACAGTTTAAAAAAATTTTTTTTTTTTTTTTTTTTTATTTAACAATTAACGTGTCTCAACAGCTATGGTTATTGACACGATACAATGAAATATAATAAACTATAATTTACAAGATACATAATATCAACTTTCTAATAATATTAACTTTCTAATAATATCAACTTCCTAAAAAAATTAAATTAAATTATACAAGTTGGTGTGCTGCAGAAAGTTTATCAGTCTTGGGTACTGTTCGGGGACTCCAAGGATATCTTTCAAAGAGTTTCCCAATCCAAGGCTTTTGCGGGCTTCTTCATATTGTGGACAGTCTACCAGTATATGACTTACAGTGAGATTGGTATTATGGCAATATTGGCAGAACGGTGGATTATCCGATGCCATTAAGTAGCCATGGGTGAGTCTTGTATGACCTATCCGTAATCTTCGTATTAAAAATTTATTTTTTCTATTATTAGCTGGAAATTTAAAGGAGGTGACATCGGGTTTGATTGCATATAATTTGGTATTGGATCCTGTCCAGTATTCTGACCACTTATTCCAAATTGATTTTTTAAAAGAGCCTATTAAATCTTTAAATAATTGAATATTTTCTAAAGGTATGTTACTTGTAATAGCTTTTTTGGCGTAATAGTCGGCTATCTCATTGCCTTCAATACCCTCGTGTGAAGGGACCCAAATAATTGAAACACAAATTTCATTTTTTAATAATGTTTGAAAAGATTCATGAATATCTTGAACTAGTGGATGTTGAGAAAAAATGTCCTGGATAGATTGAATTGATGATAGGGAATCAGTGCAGATGGCCACCTTCTGACGCTCTTCAATTGGTAACTTCAGAGCTTTTGAGATACTAAAAAGTTCTCCTGAGTGAATGCTGCAGTTGATTGGGAGTCTGAATTTTGCCAGTAATGCTTCAGCGGTTGTTACTGAGCCACCTACTCCATTTTCATTTTTGGAAGCATCCGTAAATAAAATTGAATTAAAATCATTTGTATTGATAATATGTCTAAAATATTGTTTATAAAGTACACTGGGAGTATTTTCTTTACTGTATTTGGATAATGAAATGTCTATATTGGGTAATTTTTTAGTCCAAGGAGGAGTATGAGAGAAAGAGATAGGAGTGGTGTTAGACAAGTCGATATTATCTAAAAGAGGCTTTAACATGTGCAGAACAGGTTGAGGAATTTTTGAAGAGTTTGCATTAGAGTTTAATGAATGATTAAGAAGTTTATATACTGGATTATCAGAGTTTGAAGACACTTTAGTACAATAAGAAAGCAAATTAAGTTGATAGCGGAAATGTAAAGGAAGCTCGTGGGATTCACAGTACAGGCTGTTCACTGGGCTGGATCTAAAAGCTCCAAGACACAGTCGCAGGGCAGAGTTATGAATAGTGTTGAAGGTGCGTAAATATGTTTTGGATGCAGATATAAAAACAGGGCTACCATAATCTAATTTAGATCGGATTAATGCTCTATAAATTCTTAACAGTGATTCTTCCTCCGCCCCCCAATAATAGTGAGATAAAGTTTTTAAAATATTCAAGCGTTTAAGACAGACACCTTTGGTTTCTTGTATGTGCCGCTTAAAAGTGAGCTTACTATCAAAGATTACGCCAAGAAATTTGTTACAAGTAACAGTGTTTAGTACAACACCCTCGAGGTTTATATGAGGGATTGAGATACTATTGTATCTTCTACTGAACTTCATAACTTTTGATTTGGATGTTGAAAAACTAAAACCTATACTTCTAGCCCAGTAGCTGAGCTTGTTCACAGCATTTTGAAGTAACGTGGAAGTACTGTCTGTATTCTTACCATGGCAGAGGAGAACAAGATCATCTGAATATAAAGCACATTTAACTGGTTGTTGGATAAAGGAACAAATATCATTAATAGCTAGAAGAAATAAGGTGGGACTCAAAACTGAACCCTGAGGCACTCCATTTTCAATAGTGTATGAGCAAGATCTGGTTCCGTTTACCTTTACCTTAAAGGTTCTGTCAGATAGGAAATTACTTATAAAATTAGCCATATTACCAGATATTCCACAATCTTTAAGTTTATTAAGGATAATGGGTCTCGGTGTGGTATCGTATGCACTTTCTATATCCAAAATTACTGCAATGGCATCTTGTTGGTTATTCATAGCGTTCGCAATTTCAGTTTGAAGAAAGACAAGATTATCCATTGTATTGCGATTTTTTCTAAAACCAGATTGTGACTCAGTAAACAGTTTAAATTTTTCCAAGTACCAAGTCAAACGTTTGTTAATCATTTTTTCAAATAGTTTGCACATAGTACAAGTTAACGATATGGGCCTAAATGAATTAGGAAGAGTTGATATGATTTCTGATTTCCTAACGGGAATGACTATTGATTGACGCCAAGTTGAAGGAAATTCTTGACTAAACCAGATTTTGTTATATAATTCCAAAAGTTTAGTTAATGAATCTTTATGTAAATGTTTTAAAAAGCTGAATGGAATATCATCTGGCCCAGCAGCGGAATTTTTGGAAGAAGAAAGGGCGATTTTCAGTTCATCACCTGAAAATGGAAGGTTTAAAAATTCAACATCTAAATGTGAAGTTGAAGGATTTAAATTAGATGGTGGGAGTGTTGCGTTGGATTTGGATTTAGATTTAGCTTGAAAGTGTAGACCGAGGACATTCGCTATAATTTGATTGTCAGTAACAATTTGATTTTCGAATATTAGAGCAGGTATTTTGTAAGAAGTATGTCTACCTTGCATTTGTCTAACTTTAGCCCATACTTGTGTTGCAGGCGTTTCACATGTAATTGAACTTATATATTTCTTCCATGATTCTCTTTTGCTATCCTTTACAATTCTTCTAGATTTAGCTCTCAGCCTTTTAAAATTAATGAGATCATCTAGAGTTCTGGTTCGTCTATATTTATTTAAAACTGACTTATATTCTCGAATCGCACTGGCACACGATTGATTCCACCATGGAACAAATTTGTTTCTTGATTGTAATGAAAATTTTCCAATATGTGTTTCTGCAGAGGAAATTATGCACTGGGTAAGTTGATTTACAGCAGTTTCAATATTATTTGAAAAATTTATTAAATCAGTTAGTTCTTTTGCATTCATACTGAAATTGTCCCAATTAGCATGAGTAATTCGCCATCTCTTCACATTGTCGGTGGTTTGTGTCTTATTATCTGTGAGTAAAATAGGGAAATGATTACTATCATACAGAGAATCCAGGGTTTTCCAAGTGAGGAAAGATGCTAGGCTAGGACTACAGAAACTAAGATCTATTTTTGAAAAATTTCCGGAGGAAATATTGAAATATGTATTTTCACCGGTATTTAAAAGACATATGTCTGTTAACGAAATCACATTCTCTATTTGTTTTCCTCTGCTGGATGAATGGTCAGAATTCCACATTTCACTGTGGGCATTAAAATCGCCAACTAAAATGAAAGGGGAAGGAAGTTGCATGATTAAGTCAAAAATATCTGTGTCATTTAAGTTATAATTTGGTGGTATATATACGCTGCATATTACCATTTTTTGAGGACACCAAACCGTAACCGCAATTGCCTCTAGGTTGGTATTTAAGAAAAAATATTCGGAATAGGAATCTGCACTAACAAAAATCGAAGAACCACCACTAGCTCGCAAATAATTCGGTCTTAGATAATGGTAACCCATATAATTTTTTAGGAGGGGATTATGAGAATCTTTAAAGTTAGTTTCTTGTAGACAAATGACATTGGGAAATATTTCATTTATGATTTGTTGGATATATGGTAAGCGAGGATAGAATCCATCGCAGTTCCACTGAATTAATTTGAATGTTAATAAATTTTATGAAAAAATTAGAATGTCTAATTTGGCGTCAATGAAATAAAAGAAGTATCGGATAAAACCTCTTCATCACTTAGGTCTGTGGTTGACATAGGTGTCGCACTGTTACTTCCCGATTCGACTGTTTCAGCTTCCAGTTGTTTCTTCAGTTTTTTATATAACCGTGTAAATTTATTTTTGGTGGATCTTTCTTCAAGTAATGGGTATATACTATATATATTAGAAAGAAGAATTTTAATATCTTTTGTAAATTTGATAGCTTCATCATAAGGGTTACTGCTTCTAAAAGTGTTTTCCAAAAATGCAATAAAATTGTCAATGGGGAGGATAAAAGACTCGTTTAGGTTTTGGTAGGCTTCTTCAATATTCTTTTTCAAAACTTATTAGTATTTTAAAAAAAGATTTTAAGAAAAGATTTAAAAAAAGATGTTTAAAATATATTTTTTAATTTAAAATAAAAATTAAAAAATTTTTGAAAAATATTTAAAAAAAGATTTCTAAGAAAAATGATTTTTAACAACCACTTTTATGAGTCACTATGTATAACACATATCTCCAAGAAGTATTTGCTTGAACGATATTTTTTTGTTGTAATGACAATTATTGTACGTATTTAAAAATGATTTTTCAAAAATGATTTTTCAAAAATGATTTTTCAAAAAACCCTATCACGTATTTATGAATTACCCTGTAATTATTCAAAACACTAATCTTGACTCTCAATAATCAGGCAGTTTTGGAAGACAATTGATTTATTTAAAAATAAACAATTCAAATCTAATTTCACATTTCTAGGTACACAATCATATAATCTGCATATATATTACTAGAAATCATCTACCTTTTTTTATTGTTTAATTATACCGGGTGTTCTAAATTAAAGCGTTACAGCTATAAACAGCTTTTTATTAAAAAAAAAAAACGTTTCAGACGAAAGTTTTATAGTTTTGTAGGGAAAAACTTTTGGCTAAAATCGTTTTTTGTAGCTAACCATAATATGGCCAACTTTTTTCTCGCGCAGCATCATTTTCAAGTAGCTGTTACTCAAAAAGTAAAAGTCCAATAAAAAATATATTGCCCTCAAAAGTTTCTTATTTTTTTATGTACTTTAATAATATGTAAGAAAACAATGGGATTCCCATTTAAAAAAACAAAGTTCACCTCGATATGGCCATATTATGGGCAGCTATAAAAAAATGAATTTAGCCAAAATGTTTCCCCCAAAAAACTATAAAACTTTTGTCCGCAACTTTTTTTTCTAAAATGCATATTTTCGGAGGTATTTAACTGTAACACTTTAATTTGAACACCCGGTATAAATGTTAAAACTTTTAGTTTGAATACATAAGGTTTTATCAGTCTAATTGTGTGGTACCTACTCCAGTTAATTAGTAGTCTATATTGAATTGTTAAAAATAATTTACTGTATATTTTTACTTTTGCTAATAAACATTAAATTATTGATCCGTAGTCACTTTAAGGAGGACTTACATCTATTTAATGAACTATGGACTTATGGCACGCTGACTAGACCTTTAATATTTTTAAATAATATATTTTATTTTTTGACTCGATAAGATGGGTTTAGCATTTGGTTTTTTAGTGGAATAATACAACCTGTATTTTATTGAAATTTATTTACCTTTGAGTACATAGTTCCATTCACTAAATAACTGCAACGAACACAGAGTAAAAAACGATGACTATTCTAAACAATTCACTATAAATTAATTGAAATTTATCATTAATATTGATTAGATCTTTCATCGATGTCGCAACAACCCTTTTTTGGAATACGAAGCGGCGAACGAACTTAATTTTTTATGTGAATATAAATAATTGTTTAAAAAAGGTAACATACAATACGCTGTTCACATAATTGGTTGTCTAATAGTCAAATAAGTTAAATAACGTAATAACGTACAAAAAAACATTATACGAGGCCATTGCAAATAGTTCATTTTCCAATACATAGGGAAGTGGGGACACATTTGACATAATTTTAGTAGGTATAATTATGATGTGTATTGTAAATAAAAAAAATTTGTGACTGATATACACATATTTTCAAGTAAAAAAAAAAACAACTAAAAATATGACTACTTAATTTGGTAATTACTGAAATTAACATCAAACTCAAAATATTTAATTTTCAAAATAAAGTAGCTATCTAATAATACTGTTTATTTATTAAAGGTAATACATATAAACATTTAAATAATATAACTATAGGAACTGCAGAATCTCACTGTGTTCTGTATAGGTACCTATATCACGAAGATTAAAAACCTTTTTAGGAAACATAAAAAAATCATTCATTGATATATATGGAACATTAGATTATATTCAATTCATACAAAAAATAATAAGATACATAAATGTACAAAAGTAGAGAGTATTTGAAAATAAATACATAATAAATTAATAAATAAGTGATGACAAAATAATGCAAACACGCAAGAGGACTTAGCTGAAAGGTTGAACATAACTAATTTACTGTTTTCTTAAAATAATTTAGCTTTTTAAAGGAAGTTTATATCATGAGGTAACTGATTATTTTGAACTCTGCCTTTCTACTTGTTATAACACACCCTAATAACACCGATCTGCTAGAAACATCCCATTTAGGTTCCATGTATGTTTCTATGTTTCTGACATAAATGGTACGTCCCTACAATGTCTCTAAAGAAATGTTTCTGGAATGATTTCTCAAGAACGTTTTAGAAACATCGTATTTATATATAGGTATTTTATTTTCGTTTTAAATATTATTTTGAAATTATAAAATGACTGCATTTACCAGAATCAAAGTATAATATTAAATTTAAACATTTTGAACAATATTTTTATTTTTTTTTTATTTCATAAGACAACTGCTATAGGTCAAATTTATCTTATTTCCTTCAAAAAAGAGTGCAAAGCAAATACGATCTGATTCAGTTAATCATCCGCGAGTTAAAAAATACACTATTGACAGAAGCCCTCGTGATGGAATCTATTTCTTTGCATTGAAAATGTAGCACTGAGCACAGAACACTTACTCTTAGAACGGTATCTCCCTTGTTAAAAAAGGATGATACAATTTTCAGCGCCACCATGCGGACGTGGTTGATTTTTTCAATTAAGTCCTTGTCTGGTAAGAGGCCATATGAAAGAAGAGAAAATAATAAAAAGAAGAAGAGAAAAAAAGCGCGGGTCTATTCAAATTTGACTGTAAAAATTATCCGCATTAAAAACTGTTAGCCAAATTAAGATTTGTTCACACAAACTGCATTTTTGCTTTATTATAGCGATATCGCTATAATAAAGCAAACATGCAGTTTATGTGAACAAATCTTAATTTGGCTAACAGTTTAACAGTTTTTAGATAAAAAAAACAAGCATATTCAAAAAATAAATTTATTAAAGAATATATATATATATATATATATATATATATATATATATATATATATATATATATATATATATATATATATATTAAATACAAATCCAATATTTAAAAAATGTAATGTATATGAAAATTGTATTATGTATGAAGTAGCTGGATGGCTGCTACATATTCCAGGATACAACACTGTCCATCATTTTGTGAAGAACTTTATCTGTGAAAAAAAAAGACAGTATAAGTACAATCTCATTAAAATAAATGGATTAATAAAAAATTATAAGTCCGAGGAATACTTTATTTTTTAAGTCCAACATCTACGATACAGCTTTGAAACCCCGAACGTCATGAAACAGAAAATACACAGTATATGTCGCGTTTGAGAATCCACATCGGATGCATCTGAGATGTAGTAAATCTTTGATCACGTGATTCAGCATACTTAAATGTAATGGGACAGATGTGTCCGATATGGATAAAAAAACGCTTGAGATGTAAAAAATGCATCCGATGTGGATTCTCAATTAGTCTGCTTCTTCTTCGACGATACAGCTTGGCAACCCCAAACGTCATGAAACAGAAAATACACAGTATAAGTATAAAATAAATGAGTAGATTACTAACTTTCCTTCTCGAAACTCAAATTAAGTGCTAAAGACATTTCGTCAAACATCAAAATGCAGCATTTTTCTTTTGACGACATGTGTTCAGTTTTTTTCTTCAGCGTATTAAATATTTTGCTATTTATGTCTGGGTGTAAAGGTATTTTACTAAGCAAGTTAACCAATGTACGTCTTGAAGGCAAAGCAAAAACCTTTGATAAAAAATTGTACCCCCTTCCACTGGCCTTTAACATTAACAATGCCAAAATTTGGATAGTGTGGATAGCAAGTTGGGGGTTCAAGCCCCGAAACTTTTAGTTTTTTCTGTTTTTTTTCATAAAAAGAGGAAAAATATTATTGTTTTATTATTTCACAGTCTTGGTAATTTAAAATGTTTAGTTTTTAAAAAGTATATACTTATTCAATGCATAGTGGCGCATAACGAGGTTCATTCATTTTTATGTTGGCCGGCAATTAAACCCCGGAAAAAGTGTCTGCCTTTTTGAAATTATTTTTTTTTATACTTAATTAAGATGCTATTAAAAGTTCAGCGTGAATTAAACACTTTAAATCATAATTTAAAAAAATCAACTTTGGTGTTGATTTATTAATTATAAAACCTCTCAAAAGTGTCTGCCTAAATTACTAGTATATTTAGAATTACCTAAACTTTCAATTGTTGTTTATTGGCCTCTGAATCAAACACTTTTTTGGGTCATATTTTACGACCCTTTCCTATTATGCGCAGTACCTGGTATCCCGGGGTGGGTCTAGCCAACACAGGTATATCTGCTTTTCCATCCAAATTATTTCAAATTACAAAATTTCAAAGTGCATCAAACACTTAATGGAATGTGTGTTACTAGCTCTTGGACTACAAGATGAAGGCTACCAGTTTAACATTTTGGAAAAATGTGTTGCCTAACCTAGTAGTAATTGCATCAAAATGGCCGCGTCCAATTTTTCTGTGTCGTGTAAACTGCAACTCAACTAAAATTGGTAAAATAGATTAGCATCGACACTAAATATACTAATGTAAATGTAAATGTGAGATTAAAATGTTTGTTAAAAAATTACCTCATCCTTTAATTTTGTGTAAAAAAAGCTTATTTCTTTTGAGAACGTGCATATATATTTAATACGGAATTTACGTGAAACACTTGAAACGACAAAATAGCAATCTGTAATTTAATTATGTATAATATTACGACCTGAAAAAAAAGTAATAAAATATTCGCGGAATTTTTTGTGTAATGGAACGCAATTTTAACAAGCTGGAATTACAACATTAAAAAAAATAAAGTACGTTTTAGGTCCAAGCGCTGATGTCGGAGGTCAGCGTTAGTTGCGGGCCGAGTAAAAAAAACGCTCTCCAATATAAATTTTTAGAATTAAATTCTTGTAGAGAGAATATAAGGATGGAGGGTGCCAAAAATACGTTGCAGTGTATGCCGAAAAACGAACCCGGAGGGGGACGTCAGACGAGGCTTTACAAATGATGTACTTTTTCAGTATTTACGTATTTGGGTCGGGATGAATATAAAGTTTTAAAAATTTTATACATGTACGTTTTTAAAATGGCATTTTCCGCATTAGAGTCGCTTCCTTTGTACTCGTATTTTTTTTTTGTTCTACTGAATCGTAAGAAAGGTGGATTTATACAGGGTTTTTCATAAGTTGAGTCTTTTTTAATGTTTCGATCCCAATTTGGCAAAAAAGGAAAACCTACTTATGTAATTATTTTAATGTCTGACAGTCCTTCTGTCTCACGCAGAGATAACAAGGGAGATATAACTACTCATTCATAAAATAGAATATCTATGATGCCAACATCAAATTAGTCGATTTGGTGATCAGGAGAGGAAAGACGTGATGTGTGAGGTAAGGGAGGGGATATACTGCAGGACTGAAGGCCGTACACGTTTGTTAGTCGCAGCGGAGTATAAATAAATTGCATTGGCGTACCCCAGGAACGGGATACATTAAATTATTTAAAAATTTATGTTTTTTTAACCCCGTAAAAATTTTTGTATTTTAATATAGATATATTGAGCAGTAGTACACATATGTTTTCTGCAAAATTCGTTGAGTTTTTAATTCATTAACGATATATAAATTTAGAAGACTTTTAAAGGCATCTTTTTTTACAGATGATAGGAATTTGTATATATTTCTTATATGCACCAGAGTTTAATCGGGCCGTACAAAAGTTATCTAAATAAAAAAATTGAAGCTAATTAAAAAATATACGATAATAAATAAAATAATACTATTAAATTTGCTGTCGCTAATTTATAAAAGTCACTGGTTCTAAATATCCAGGGTTTGTTCTTAGATCAAACAATAATTTTTTTTAGTCCACATGGATATTAGCTTATCTACGTACAGAATACAAAACGAAAAAGTATGCTATTGCATTCATTTAAACGGATATATTTCATATCTGTTCTAGGTAGTTCATATTTTGGTCACCCAATACAATTCTTTTTAAAATGTTAAATAAGTGACAATTGTGTCAAACTAATCGTCAGTATATTCAATTATTGAGATTAAATATACATTAAAATGAGTTATTTTTGTGTCGAATAGATAAATAATAAATATTTTTTTTACATAAAACTAAGAGGCGTCACACTATAAAACTCAAAGAAAATAATGGGCAGACACGAATTGAGAACCAAAATGAAAATATTAAGAAGGGTTTATTTTTGTACCTGAAAATATGACACGAATTGAGGACCAGGCTTCTGAGAAATAATTATAGTAAGTGCACCGAATTGCGGATTAGGGATTAAGGTTGTAATGATGATTCATTGCGTTAACGAGCATTTTATTACTTTACTTTCGAAATTCTAATATATATTTGAAGTGAGTGTTTTGTGTTTAGTTTATTTTGAGCAGTCTTGTAAAAATGAGTGAAATTAAAATGATCTTAAGTGAAAAGGGTAAGTCGTTACTTGTGTGGGATGATTATAAGTTTCGTGAAAAAAAGGTTCTTAAAAGTGGTGAAAAGTTTTGGACTTGTACTGTAAGTAAATGTAACGCAAAAGTATTTACGCTAGGTTCAGATAATATAATTTCTCGAAAAGAAACAGTGCACAATCATGAAAATGACATAAAGAAATTAAATAGACAAATTTTGAGTGTAGCAAGCAAACGGAAAGCTGTAGAAGATATCACAGAACGGCCATCGAAAATCATACACTCTGTTTTAAGGGAAAACAGTGATACAATGGACGCTTTGACAAGAAAAGACATTACATACATAAGAAATAATATGTATTACAAAAGACGTCAAGTCCAAGCACGTTTACCAAGCAATGTATCAGATGTTTTCGATATTTTACCAACATTAAATTTGACAACAATTAAAAATGAACCATTTCTCTTGGCCACTGATAATATTAACAATATTGTAGTATTTTCGTGCTATACTAATTTAAAATTTTTGTGTAGTAGTGACAAAGTGTATCTTGATAGAACATTTCGATATTGTACGAAACATTTTTTACAGTTGTTCACACTTCATATCGTAGAAAACGGCCATTATATACCAGTAGCTTTTTGTTTATTACCGAATAAATTTCGTTTAACATACGAAAGACTTTTCGTTATTCTTAAAGAAAAGTGTTGTAATGCTAATTTAATATTTGTTCCAAAAATTATTGTAGCTGATTATGAACTAGCTATTCACAAAGCAATTTCTGCGCAATGGCCCACCACAAAGATCATTGGATGTAGGTTTCATCTTGGCCAAGCTTGGTACAGAAAAATACAGAGTTTGGGATTGGCTAAAGAATACCAAGATGAAAAAAGTGCAACTGGAAAATGGATGAGGTATCTTTTTGGATTGTCTTTTTTAAAACCCGAAGAAGTTGGAGAATGTTTTGCTTTGGATTTGGCTGAATTTCAGCCCGATCATATGCATAAAGCTGTGGTAAATTTAGCTGACTATTTAGTAAAGAATTATATTGAAGAAAATTCTTTATTTCCACCAACAATTTGGGCTGAAGCTGTTGTAACTACAGAAAATTCTACCAATGCATGCGAGTCCTTTCATTCTAGATTTAATTCAAATTTCTATTCAATGCACCCTTCATTGTATTTATTTGTAAATGTTTTGAACAATTTTCAAACAGATACTTATATTCGTATTAACAGCCTTAAGGAGTCTGTTAAATGTAACAACAAAATTGTTAGACGAAGATTAAATATGTTAACTTCAAAAATGTTAGAATATAAAAATGGTTCTATAAAACGAATAG
The DNA here is from genome assembly GCA_927349885.1 of Psylliodes chrysocephalus. NCBI lineage: Eukaryota > Metazoa > Arthropoda > Insecta > Coleoptera > Chrysomelidae > Psylliodes > Psylliodes chrysocephalus. The sequence continues at coordinate 79,545,316 of OV651818.1, read as the reverse complement.
ATTTTGTAAAATTCGCATCAAATTATCATAAAGTGTATTAAATGTAAATAATATGTATATGTTTAAAAAATTAATTATAAATTGTAAATTGTGCAATAAATATCTATTTTTATCTGAATTTGTACTTTTCTTCAAATTTTGCAAATCCATCAGAAGACAAATAATAATATTATAAATGGGTATAGTGATAAAATACTTCAATTATTGAGAAGTTTGTTCCTCAATTCGTGTCATATTTCCAGGTACAAAAATCTCTCTCAGTAATCTAGTTAACGCAATGAACCCTCATTACCACCTTAATCCCTAATCCTTAGTACGGTCCGCAATTCGGTGCACTTATTTGGTCTGTGCAGGTAGTGGTCCTCAATTCGAGAACACCGAAAATAATAATGTAAATATTCTTTTAAAATCCATGTTCAAAACTATCTGCCTCAATGTGTAAACTGTTGGTATTTCCAATGAATCAATCAATCCCTTATTTATAAATAAACAATTTATATCCTATTTCCTGGAATTGTTTTAATCCTATTTTCTATATCAAAACAAAAATAAAATTCTAAACAGGTAGGTAATCAATATGTATTTATGGACCTATGTAAATAATCTTTATAAATCCATAGATTATAGTTTTAAGAGAGTATTTCTTTTAAATTAGGTTTTATCAAAATAGTTCATGAAAATTCTACCTGAATGCAATAGCTAAAAATTACAAGTAAAATATTTATTCCTATTTTATTTATTTATGAAATTGACAGTAATGTTCTGAATTATTTCTAAAAAAAAAAAAATGTACCTATTTAAAATTAAGTGCTAAATATTATTTTTGCTGTTTTGATAGAATAATGTTTATCCGCTGAAACAAGGGATTTCAAAGATCTAAAATATACCGGGTGTTCAAATTAAAGTGTTACAGCTAAAGACCGCCTATTATAAAAGAAACGTTTCAGACGAAAGTATTATAGTTTTGTGGGGAAAAAGTTTTGGCTAAAATCGTTTTTTATAGCTAACCATAATATGGTCAACTTTTTTTTCGTCCAGCAAAATTTTCAAGTAGCTGTTACTCAAAAAGTAAAAGTCGAACAAAAAAAATATTTCCATCAAAAGTTTCTTATTTTTTTATGTACTTTAAGAATATGAAAAAAAAAATAATGGGGTTCCAATTTAATAAACAAAGTCCATCTCGATATGGCCAGCTATAAAAAAATGAAATTATCCAAAATGTTTTCCCCAAAAAACTATAAAACTTTTGTCTGAAACTTTTTTCTAAGATACATATTTTCGGCGGTATTTAACTGTAACACTTTAATTTGAACACCCGGTATATTTAGAATTTTTGCTTCCTAATGTGATTTATTTATTTAATTGATCCTAATGTACTGAATTATTAGTAGGTACGAATTTTTGTTTTTTAATTTTGTGATAAAATATTGCATGCTTTCTGCTGTTTTGGTAAAAATTTTATGCGTGGAAACGCGAACCTTTAATCAAAGTCAATTGTAGATTTCTCAAGATTTTTACTTTCCTATCTGTATACAGATATAAGTAAAGTACAGGAATCATGATTTTTTTCGACCTCGAGTTTTCGACGGATTTTTACGTTTTGAGGTTCCCTGAATCCGTTTTGACTATTTTCGCGATGATGTCTGTGTGTGTGTGTGTGTGTCTGTATAACGCATAACTCATGAACCGATACACAGAAAAACACCAAATTTTAAACTTAAGCTTTGTTTCAGCGTCCAATGAGCTCATTAGATTTTGGGCAGAGTCGGAACATCTAGGGGGGTACTTTATGGGTGGTCATTTTTATATTTCATGGAATATATCTGTTATTTACGTTTGGAGAAGAAAATTCTTCAAATAAAAGTTACTTCTAATATAATTATCTATAATTTTTGTTATATGAAAAATTTTCCTAAAATGGTCCGTATTCGAGAAATTTGACAAAATGTAAAAAAAAGAATTTTTTATAAAAACTGTTCAAATAAAAGTTGTTTGTAATATAATTCTCTATAATTTTTATTCTATACATAATTTCTCTAAAATGGACCGTATTCGAGATATTTGAGAAAATGTGTAAATTTCGAATTTTGAAGATAACTCAAAAACGGATAAAGAAAAAAACATTAAATTTTAAACTTAAGGTTTATTTCGGCCTGACGTCAATTAATTAGATTTTAGACATAGTCGGAACATCTGGGGGGTACTTTATGGGAGGCCACTTTTATATTTTATGGAATATATCTGTTATTAATGTGTGGAAAAAAAAATTGTTCAAATAAAAGTTACTTCTAATATTATTATCTATAATTTTTGTTTTATGTAAAAATTTCCTGAAATGGTCCGTATTCGAGAAATTTGACAAAATGTGCAAAATTCTGATTTTTATGAAAGTTTTTGAAATAAAAGTTGTTTGCGATATCGATCTCTATAATTTTTGTTTATACATGATTTTTCTAAAATGGACCGTAATGAAAAAATTGTAGGAAATTTTAATTTTTCAGTATTTTCGTTTTCCATGAATATCTATAGAAAAATGTTTCGAGGTAGATGTATGTGGACAATGTATATATTTAGTTTATCCTCTAAACATTTATAGAGATGCTGCAATAGGTTGTTCAAAATAACCGGAAAAAGCCTATAATAACTAGATAGGAAAGTCATGTGTTGGACACATCAGATTTTTTTGTACAGTGAAATAACAATAATTTTTTGACATGCCTAGGTACTAAAAACAAAAGTTTTGCCAAATAACACTACCTATGAAACTTTTTTCAATTAAATTAAATCATTTTAAAACCCGTTTTAAAGAGATTTAATAAAAAAATGCAGAATTTTTACACAAATTCGATTTTTACATAAGATTAACTAGGTACTTTGAGATTTTTAGGAATATTCCCAGTACCAATTTTAAAATTTTGCATCTTCTCCTGCTTTGTTAAGGCTAATTGACAACCATGGTTAATTCAAAACATTAATAATACTAATAATTTAAAAATATATAAGATACTTTTCGTAATTGGTACGTCTATGATAAGTAAATCCTAACCTATAAATACTTACATATGAAACGAAGAATTTGGGTCCAATTTGTCTTGTTTTTTACAAATTTTGCACTGTTTCACCATTTTTAAAGTTTGTATGTTAACAAAATAATGGGAAATCACTTTCACAAGAAAAAACTGAGAAAATCCGATGAACAATAACACTAAACAATCTCTACAACGCCAACTGTCAAAACAAGTTGATGGAATTATGAATGAATATTTTATATTCCGTTGTCTAAGCTCACAATAAACAACGTAATATGCCCCGCCTACAAAATACTAGCTGTTGCCACATCTCGTAAAAAATACTTAATATCCAATATACCACTAACAAGTTTTGGAATTTATTGAAAATAATTACATCTAATTTAGTGAAATTATATCTAATTTAGTTAAATTTGATATAACAAATTATTCAACATTTTTTGGGTTCAGTTGCAGTAAAATAGGTTGAATTATTTTAGCTTTTTTAATATATGTAAATAATTTTGTAAACAAAACGAGAATAATGAAATAGGCATATGACAACAGCGGATATTATACCCTAGTGTGTCCCTTAGAATATGTCTTATTCACGACAGCACGATATTTGTAAGTAACTACATCTCCTGTTATCTCTGGTCTCACGGTTTTAATTCTCGACAAAAAAATTCATTGTTAAGGGTACAAATAAAAATCCGCTAGGTTCGCTAGAGTTTTAATGACAAAGAAAATGCTGTCCTTACATGGCCTCAAACATTGCGGACCCAAAACGATGTCTCTCACATTGTTAACAGTCGCCTTCAAGAAGTTAAATGCAACTATGTTATTCCAGTGTTGTCAGATGAACATTTTGTGTAAATATTCCTAAAAAAAAACAAATTAATAAATATATTAATAATAACAACAGATGGGGTGGGTGGCTCAGTGGTAGAGTCTCTGCCTGTGGATCCAAGGGTCCCAGGTTCGAATCCCACCGTTGGCCGGGATTTTTTTTACTTAATTTAATTAATTAAAATTAATTCTGATGCCTTGGTAGGATTCCCCACTCGACCATTCACTGTTGGGTTCTAATTAATAGTGCTGTTCCTAAAGTGGCGCTGGGAAACAGTAACAAAGCCTACACAGAACACGAGGCGAAATAACCTTCAATGGCATGAAACGAAATAGGGTCATAAAAAAGAAACTACAGTATATACGAATACATTACACATTATTACACAATAATAAAATTCTTATAAAAAACAAATAAAGAACAATATTATTAGGAAATACATTTGTAGGGTTCATGTACTAGCAATAATTACTTCTTTAAGAATTATTCACTTAAAAAATAAATAAAATTAACATATTTTTTTTACACCTACTTATGATATGATCTATTCTATGCAAAGACTATAGAATGAAAAAGTAGGGCATTGCGTTCTACTAAACAAATATATTTTCATATCCATTCTAGCAAAGAACTAATAATTGTTACGTGGAATGACAATGGACTCCTTGACCATCGAGAAGAGCTACAGGTGTTCCTAATAGAATAAAATATAGATATCTGTCTAATATTAGAAACACATTTAACAATACAGAGCTATATACAATTTAATACAATTTTGGCCAGTTATGACTCTTATTTACAAAGTTCTTTTATATTCCAAAGGCCGTCCCAAAAATGCATTTGTTGAATGCATTTTTGGCTGCAACAATGCAATTTTCCATTTGTATAAGATAAAAAGTAGAGAGATTTTCCAAAAAAATTTTGCAAGCGAATACAAAAAACCGCATTTCGGTCCGTCTTAGTCTAAAAAATTTCGAACTATTGGTCTTTTTAGTGCTTCATTGCCTCGACTATAATTTGAAAAAAGAAAATTGTAGAGAACCTGTATGGCAAATGGGAGAAAATTTTATCTTGAAAGGTGATATTAATGCTAAAAATATCATCTGGAGCTCGAGTACTTAACAACCACCAAAGGTTCGGAATTGCAAGCAGCTGCAAGTGAAATTGGGTGTGACTACCAGTCAACAGGAAAACCAACCGACAGAAACAAAATACCTGACCTATTGGACTTCTACATCACAAGAAAAATATCCGGAAGTTTTATTATCCTATATTATCTTATATTATCCAATATTATCCAATATTATCCAATATTATCCTATATTATCCTATATTATCCTATATTATCCTATATTATCCTATATTATCCTATATTATCCTATATTATCCTATATTATCCTATATTATCCTATATTATCCTATATTATCCTATATTATCCTATATTATCCTATATTATCCTATATTATCCTATATTATCCTATATTATCCTATATTATCCTATATTATCCTATATTATCCTATATTATCCTATATTATCCTATATTATCCTATATTATCCTATATTATCCTATATTATCCTATATTATCCTATATTATCCTATATTATCCTATATTATCCTATATTATCCTATATTATCCTATATTATCCTATATTATCCTATATTATCCTATATTATCCTATATTATCCTATATTATCCTATATTATCCTATATTATCCTATATTATCCTATATTATCCTATATTATCCTATATTATCCTATATTATCCTATATTATCCTATATTATCCTATATTATCCTATATTATCCTATATTATCCTATATTATCCTATATTATCCTATATTATCCTATATTATCCTATATTATCCTATATTATCCTATATTATCCTATATTATCCTATATTATCCTATATTATCCTATATTATCCTATATTATCCTATATTATCCTATATTATCCTATATTATCCTATATTATCCTATATTATCCTATATTATCCTATATTATCTTATATTATCCTAATATTGGTGACTCGAATACGAATCGTTTAGGAATTTTTCGGTGAATCCGGATAAAGAGAAAACCACCAAATTTTAAACTTATGCTTTATTCCGGCTTGCAGTGAACTGATATTTTGGGAAGAGTCGGAACATCTGGGCGGATGTACTTTATAGGGGGTAATTTTTGCATAAATAGAGACTCCACCCCTTTGGTATTGTGTCCTACAATATTTAGTTATCAAAGAAAAATCACAAAGCTCTAACATATCAATTTCATTAACGATTAGCCAATGTTCTTAAAAACAACTTATATCTACCTTATTCTTTTTTAAAATTTATTCTAGATAACTAATTTTTTTCTGTATACCTTGTACATTGAAATGAATTAGTATTAAGTTTTTGTTACCCTGATTTTTTGACAGATGTTCTTCAGGATCTAGAAATTAGTGTGTGTCAAGATTATCTAGGCGGGGAACTTACTTTTATACAATTCTTAAGATATTTTATTAAAAAATTATTCAACTTCTGAAAAATGTTATTTACTTATCGTTATACGTCTTTCTGTGTATTTTTTATTAAAACGTTGGCGCTTCTTTTCTAACGAGAAATATATTTTTTAATATCCCTAAAACACTCCCGACATTATAACTCCTGCTTTTCTTTCTTCCGAAAATAAACGTACGTACCTATACATAAAATAAAAACTTCATTAAATATTCCACCCGTATAATCTGAATAAAAATCCTACGTTTTTATATGTATACTTTTTTTGTGCGTTTTAATTTCAGTTTTCACGAATGAATTGACATAAAAGGCGGTATTTCATATACGCGCTTAATTTTTAACCAACATTAATTTAACACTTTTTAATTTATCAAAGCGAATGAATATGTATCGCGTTTGGAAGTTATCATTTTTGTGGACACGGATATGGATACGACGAATTATTTCTGTGTCGGTGGACGTTATTTTCGTGTTCTACTTATATAAATATTTTCTACTTTAAGGCTGTTCTACCGCTTTTCGTTTGGTCGAAGTTGAGAGGTACCTCATCCATTTCATAGAATATCTGTCTACGCAACCCTCACTTTGTTTATGTAAAGACAATTTTACATGTAATAATTCCATCTCTTTCTGTTCAATCTAATGGGACGCCTATCTTTCTCGGTATTCATCTCCACCTGAAACGCGGGCTGCCCAAATTTGTCGGTATATTGTAACTATTGTGTTGATAGTAATTTCTTTGTAAATAATATTTTTATTTATTACTTTGACGACGGGTTCGAAAGTTTTCTTTCTTCATCTTGTAATGGCTTGGCGTTACTTTGCGAAAAAAATGTTATTTTCAGAACACTTACAAGAAATTTTGACTAGCTCATAGAAATTTAACACCAAACATTACTTACCTTTAATCAAATTAAAAGGAAATGAGCAAATTGATCATATATTTTTCTCAGTCGTGAATTCGGCTTTTCTAATAGACACCTTTGGGGATAATAGTTTTCTGGCAAAGAGGGGCGCCAATAATTCTCTTTTTTTTATTTTTAGAAGGCTAGTGAGAATTATAAACTCTAGCTTTATCAAAAGGAAATTAATTAAAACTTATATAAAATTTAGACAAAAGAGAATTGTTGTAACCTTTAAAAAAATAAGATTCAACATATATATTTATAAAAATGAATCAGCTTATTCAGTAAAAAGTGAAAATGTTAAGGAAGAAGTAAATATTAAATTTAAGCTAGTAAATTAACTTTTGTATATCCAATAATAAAATTAGCCACTATGTAGTTACCACTATATGGTTTTAGGTGGCTGCTTCCTTAGGATGCAGTAGAACTATAATTTTGCTGCTCGGAAACCAACACCAAATCTCGTTTTTCTTATAATTCTGCTACTCGAACACGAACACCAAATCTCGTTCTTTCTATAATTCTGTTACTTGAGCACGAACACCAAATCTCGTTCTTTCTTGTTCTAGTTTTAAGCTCCTATCTTGAGCAAATCTACTTGGCAACTATCATGCATACGGCACGCATAACAGGAAAATTTCAATAAATTTCTATGAATTTCTATGAATTTCTATAAATTTCTATGAATTTCTATGAATTTCTATGAATTTCTATGAATTTCTATGAATTTCTATGAATTTCTATGAATTTCTATGAATTTCTATGAATTTCTATGAATTTCTATGAATTTCTATGAATTTCTATGAATTTCTATGAATTTCTATGAATTTCTATGAATTTCTATGAATTTCTATGAATTTCTATGAATTTCTATGAATTTCTATGAATTTCTATGAATTTCTATGAATTTCTATGAATTTCTATGAATTTCTATGAATTTCTATGAATTTCTATGAATTTCTATGAATTTCTATGAATTTCTATGAATTTCTATGAATTTCTATGAATTTCTATGAATTTATATGAATTTCTATGAATTTCTATGAATTTACCTAAAATTATATTACACTAAACAGTTAAACAAATCCAAAGATCCTTAACTGACTTGATATTCACATTAAAGTGTAATGGTAATTGAATATCTTTAAATATTTAATCACGCAGTCCTAATCAGATTTGTGTTCTTCCAATTAAAAATTTACCCGTGCTCGTATATCCTCGAGAATCGATAATTATCCAATAATATCATCAAATCGTGATTTATTATCAGAAGTGATTGGCTGTCGCATTGGAAATTCGAGGAGGACTACATCCAGCGCCTCAGTAAATGGTGTTAATCTCTGAAACTGACACCGCCAGATATATTATTCTACTTCAAACTGTCAGAATTTGATGAAGTAGGCGAATCTAAATTGAAATCTGGTCTATTTCTGGATCCTGGACATGATCGAATTATTTATCCGCTTCACACTACTTGACCAATATATTCGGTTAATATTTTTTTTATCTGATGGTATCGCGGGTTTAGGTTGATGATTTATACGGAAATTCAGAAGAAGAGACATGGATTTAAAATGTTCAGAGTGTTCCTATTCGCTCCAAAGCATAAACTAAAGGGCGATATTTACTACTGCCTTTGTGAAAATTCTTTCTGAAACTGCATTCTGTAACATCAAAACTGAAAGAAAATATTTAATATAGAATATAAATGTTTCATGGGAGAGATTAAGAAAAATGTGATAGGCAAAACCTAATCATTTATTAACATCATCATAAAAGAAGGAATTTCACCTTTATGGGCGTCCTCTTTAAACATTTTTCAGAGGATAAGTATCAATAAAATTAAATGTTGGTGGAAAATATGGATGATTTTGTTAAAAAACTATTATCATTATTATTATCATCCTAAATAAAAATACAAACGTTTATATTTAAAAGTAGGATAATAGTACAAAAAAGCCTGATTTTTTCACAAAAAAGACATTTATTTACCTATGCATTTACACAAACCTATAAAATTTCGAGCTTCTAAAAAAAGCTCATCTTATTTTTTAATTAACCCCTGATCCTTAAAAAGCTCAGCTTTTTTCGCGCTGGTATTGGTTACAACATTTTTATGTTTGACCGATTGAATTTTTCACTTTTTAATATTATAAAAATCTAATTTATTTAACCATTTTTCCTAAATTGGAAAAAGCCGGACATAAAGAAAAGCCGGCTGGATATTAACAAATTGCCACAAAAGGAGGATATGTCCGGCAATCCTTGATAACATACACAGTGGACCATAGATAAATTCAGGCGTCTAATATCAAATGTAGCAAAGTCCACTTTTCTAAATTTTTCACTACACAACAAAAACTATTTAAAAAATATTAGGAAGTTACATAAAATTACTGTTTTGGCTTTTAAGTAAGTGTATAAATAAATTATTTTATGTAAATTGCAGTCAAAATCGCCGTAGGATTTTGAATAATATTTTAAATTGGCTATATGTATTGGAGTTTGCTGTATTTGATATTTAAGGTTGGAGTTTGCTATAAATATATGATTTTTTCATGAAAGGAGATTGCTGTTTATGATAATAAACTGGGCTGTGAAAATATCCAGGACTGTATTGAATGCAAACACAGTTCTGCTCACTAATTAATACTGTGATTAACAGAAACTAAAAACAAATAATGTTTTTCATATTGTCAATAAACAATGTGTCCATGGGCGCCGACCAAAAAATTGCTGGGCGGCAAGTGTTATAGGCCAGTTCAAAATGTCGCAGGCTATAGACGAAAGCCATATCGAAAAATCAAAAATCACAAATCCAGGGTGCTTGCCCTCGTGTGGCGGCGCCTGTGTATGTGTCCTTTAAAGTAGACCACAAATGAGAAACTTTTTATTATTAGTTTATTAATGCAAACAAGAAACTAAAATTACAAGTTGCCAGTAAACGTCCGCCTGGCTGCGTATGAATAACTCTCGAGTATGCACCGTTGACGGTCTGTTTGTATTGTGCTATCTGTCTGCGCTCTGTGCTGTGTACTGTGTGATGTGAATTAAGAATAGGTACACAACGACAGGTATGCCCACAATCCCAACGCAGCTAGGCCATTGGCAACGTTGATATTGTTCGTTTTCTTCTCGAACTAATGCGAAGTCTCCGTAGTTTTCACTTCGAAACTAGCAAATCGTATTGGAGTGTTTCAATAGTCGATACTGTATATGAATAAATAAATAAATAAATATATATGAGTTGTGCAAAAGTCAGGAATAAAATTATTAACTGTTCAACCAATAACTTAAAAAAAAAACGCTGAAACACGTGAATTGGTTTTACATAGGACGTATTTGTTGCCAATAAAATGAATTTTTTTCTTCAACCCCTTAACTGCAACCCTACCCAATTTTTTTGTCAAATGCAAATGTAGGTATGTTGTATGTAGGTCATTGAAAAGTTCGTGAAAAATGGAATCTCACTATACCCTATTTTTTTCTTTTACTTATGTGGTTATTGAGAAATGAAAAAAAAATTATTTTATAAACAAAAAAGTTACAAATAGGGTATAGTGAAATTCCATTTTTCCTTACAAACGACATATCTTTGCATTTGAATGTAGTTTATGTAGGAATTTACATGTGTTCCTTATTGTCAATATAGATTTACTAATTGCGGTCCTGGAAAAAATGTTGCTTATCTCAATCATTTCGCCTTATTTGCTTTCAAATTTTTGGCATTTCTAATATACTGTCTTGCGTGTTTTTTATCTACAGCATGACAAGAGACCTCCATTTTATGAATTTTCATTAAACAATTCTTATTATTTTGTTATTATATACTAAAAAACAGTAATTAGCTATGCACGTGTTGTTACAAACCGACTACAGCTACCATACTGGTTTAACTACTTACGCCCATATGCACCGTTTTAAAATTTAATCTAGATTTGCAAATCTCGTTTAAATGACTAGTGGTTATTTTTTATGCACCGGCTAAGGATTAGATAATCGAGTTTAGTAATCTGACAACACTGGATTTTTATAAATTTCACAAAAAAAGAGAAGAAGAAAACTTCAGATTTGAGTAGGAGAAATGTATGTATGAGGCCATTTGAAGATAGACGCCATATTTTTTAAATGTACCAAAACCGTAAACACACTGCATATCTAATTTTACGCAGGATAAAAGAGAATGTCAAATGAATTTAAAAAATAATTCTATGGTTAGATGGCAGAACCAATAATATTTTTGGCAATTAACATAATACATACAAACTGCTGTACCTATTTCAGGGCGATATACCTGTGAATACTGTCCCTATACTGTGCATGTTCAAAACTAGATCACATATTTTCAGTATTTAAAATTGGACAATATTACATTAATAGTATATGTATTGCTTACTTATTTTTACCTTTTTCAATATATCTGGATTTGCCGTCTAACTACAGAATTATGTTGTATCGTTGGAATACAAAAAACTTCTTAAAAATTACAAAATTGCCCATCGTATAAAAATATTCATTTCTCTCGTAATTTTAGCTAAAATATTTGTCACCTTCCAGGAAAAGCTGGTATTCTATTTCCGTTTTTTTTAATGAAATTCAAATAAAATAAATACAAGAGACACAAATAGAAAGTTCCAAATACACTGACAAACCGTTGACATCTTTTTGACGTTAGAAAATCTCGTTTAAATAATTTAATCCTTCGGTATTGACGGATTAGAATAAAACCGGATTAAGAATGATTTTTATTACGGTGCATAGCTAAAAATGGTACTAAACGCGATTAAACCCTTACAGCCAGTTGCAAGAACGATTGTTAAAATCTCTCGTTAGCTAAAGAACAAATAACTAACTGAGATTAAAACTGGCAACGGCGCTTTTCCAACTGACAGTCTGTCGCTTCACAGCTGATCACGGGAGATTTTTAAAGTTTAAGTTAATTTGGTAATATTTTTTCGAAAACTAATTACAAATAAAGTAAAAAATGAAATTGAGGCTCAACCTTTACGGCTATGGTTAAATGTTAACACTATCCCTATCTTTTTTCGACATCGGCTCATATTTTTTAATATACAAGGACAGTCGGTTCAGAGAAAAAATGTTTTACACATGAATATAATTTCTTAAAATAAATAGAATGGCTTAAATGAAGAAAAGGTTCCAAGAAGTCACTGGAAAAAGAGGAAAATACTCATTTAACAGCCCTTCTAGTAGTGCCCGATTAAAAATCTGTGATTTGTGGTTTAAAGCAACAGTATTTAAATATAGTTTGTCCCTTTTATATAAACCAAAACTATTTTTTCTTGTACTTACTTTACATTTTCTCTTCCCGTTTGTCATGGAAAAGCACATTTCTTTCTACTGTACATTATTTTTTCAAATAGAAGTACATAATTAAAAACATGTTTAAGTTTTTATCATGTGTGCAAACCCCATTTACTGTGGTAATATTTCCAATGTATTTTCAATTTTTAACAGACTTCAAAAAAAGAAGTAGATAGGTTCTCAATTCATCGGAATATATTTTTTTATGGATATTCAGCGACAATTCTTTACGATGTTGTCCGATTTCTGATTATTTTTTTGTTAGAAAGGGGGCTCCTCAGAGATGGTTTCATATATAAATTTGGTAAAGATCTGATGATGGGATTCATGAGAAAATAATCACTCTTCGTATTTTGTAGTCGTCAGTTTTTTTAAATTAATTTTGTAACTTATACATTTTTCAATGAATCAAAGTAAAAAACTGTTTAAATTGGGAAATTTCTAAAGTTCAGTATCTATTTTTTAGTTAAAAAATGAAAACTGGAGGAGAGTTGGTAAAATCTCTGGTATGAGAAATAAATTCACATTTGACCTATTCTTGAAAATCATATACAGTTCCTTTAATCCCTTCAATTTGGATGCTATATTTCTTTGCTAATAAACTAATGCTAGAATATATTTTTTATTTAAGAACAACTTTCTATTTGTACAATATTGGCATTTCTAGATTGTTGAGAAAATTAAATAATTATGATATGATAATTAGCTTTCATAGGTTGTGTAATAGTTGAAATTTAGAATATTAAATAATTGCTATGTAAATTACACTTATTTACCCTAATATATTTGCTTTCACATTTATAATTTACAGATTTGTAGGTCATAAATAAAACACCAAATTCATTTTAAAATTTTATTTTTTAGGATTAAATTAATATACACAAAATACATAACATAATAAAAAAATATAATAAATCTACAATAAATAAAAATACGTTTAATTTGCCCATCATTATTAAGAATTCTAATTCTAGAAAATAAACATTCAATTCAGGATTTCTTTTTGGTTATGACAGGTTTCAAGTTTACTAGTAATTTTGTGTTAAAATTTACAGTTTGCCTAACGTATTGGATATGTCTACTTAGCCAGTTCCACATATTTAATAAATGTATAAAAAGAAATGGATTATTTCAACATAGGTACAAACAATAAAAATGTTATTACTGATAGTAGTTTACTGCTAAATATTTACTTTTTCTGAAAATAGGCAGGAAAAAACTATAAAATAATATTAAATATGGTTGAGAATAATGAGAATGTATAAATACATAACATTTATACGAATTAAAAAGTTTTTAACAATATAAGTAGAGATACCAAGCTCCACAGTTATATGACTTAAAATTATTCATGCCATCATCTCATGAAATATTTTAAAATACTTAGCAAACACCTATATTACTACAAAGTAATGCCTATTTAAAAATAAAAATATATTGCTACAAGGCTATACCTCCGTCATAAGCCAAACCCCCATAACTGACAAATTACAAATATTTGAGGTTATATTATTATTCAAAACTTGTCTTTAATTCAACAAAAGCAGCTATATTGGTAACACATATCAAAATACTGGCACTAATAAATTTATTTTATTGCATATATCTTCATTCTATAGTTTGTGTAGTTACTGGGGCAGTATAGATATTTAAAGTTTTATTTGTGAGCCAAGCCTGTCTTGTTTCAAGATTAGTGGTCCATACAACAATATTTTTAATTTTGTTGTGTTACAAAGTTTTCCTTTTTTAACTGTATGGTTTTGCTTGAGAGTCTGTGCAGGGGGACCGGAAGAGTCTACTTGGACCAGGCAAGGGTTTAGTCGGGTTTAGTAGATTCCTTGGGAGTGAAGAGACTACTAGGAGAAGCAGCTACGGAGACTCCACTGAAAAGAGGCATAATGTCAATTATTGATTCGTGCACCTACAGAATAATAAATAAATATATATTATTCTAGAGCTCTTAAAAGTATGTTCCGAAATATAATGATATAACAAAATTTATAGGAAATTCATCATTGAAGAAGTTATAACTCGAACCTACATAGAGATTCAACGATGATATTTAGCTGCAGTTAACTAGGACTCGTGTAATTATTTATTGCAATGCAAGAATCTAATTAAACCTACAGTTATACTTTACTAAAATATGTAAAAGTTCCCTTCAATTCCAAATTTGTCTTCATATTGCACTAATTTTCTTACCAACATACAAAGTATTTGTGATAATTATACAGGATGGTCCAAATTTGACAGGTTTATAAGATATTACTAAATTAGCAGGGGATAAAGCACATTTGATCTCACCTTTTTTTTAAACTAAACATGTTATTTTATATCCCGTTATAAATTCCTCCCCTAAGTAAAATGTAAGCGTGATTTTTAAAATATCATTATTTTGTTTGGGTGTTCAAATAAAAAATGGTAAATGGTATTACCTTGAAAATTTGTACCCCTTGAAAAAATAATAAGAGTATGACAATGGATTTTACATATGTAACTATGTCAAATTATTAAATTGTTTTTGAAAATAAGATATTTATTTGAGATAATAAAATTATGATAAAATTAGAAAATCACCCTATAGCTTCTAAAATGGATTTATAACATAACTAAGCATTCCATGTTTTATTTCTCAAAAAAGTTGAGAATGGTGGGTTATAAGGTTTCGACATCTACCTAGTTGTATCATGTAAAAGCGTCGAATTTTGACCACCATGTATAATAAAACAGCTAAGTTTAAATAAAATAAATAAAATACTTTCTTACCAAAGAATGCAGCAGTGGAATCAATGGGGACTCTATTTGATTATAAAAAAATGCTTTAATTTGAGCCCATCTCATAAAGTTGAAGATTAACCATGCCTCCTTCTCGTTTTTCACCCTTAAACAAATAAGGAAAGAATTTAAATAAAGAAAAATAATACTAAACATTAGTTATTTCCAATTTTATTTTTTTTTTAACTTTAGTAGTTTGAATAATCTTTAAAATGGAAAAAGACAGATATTGCTAAAATTGTATAAATAATAACACATACAAAAGAAGTTTTATATTGTATATATAAAAGTGATTTAATTTCTGTTTAAATTAAAATCCTATGAATTAATCTTTTAAAATATAAAATTTCTGTTAAATAACATTATTATAGGTACTTTGCTTAGAAAATTAACTTTAAATATATTACTGCATAAATTTTTAATTTGATTTCAAATAAATGTTTTCTTTTATTACTAAGAAGGCACAATATTCTATACTATATAGAAGGTAAGTATATTAATGTTACTGTCCCAGAAGGGTGGGTGTACAAATATTATGAATATACAAATGTTATGTATAATAAGTGTCCTTTGAATGATACAAAAAAATACGAACCTTGTCCTGTCTCTCCTTCTATTTAACCTCTTGTAAAGTTTAGTTTTCTTTTTGTTGTATCTCACTTCTAGATTTCCTGGTATCAGTTTTATATTTAATAAATGCTAGTTATTCCTAATTAGTATTTTGGCCAATACAACTTCTTAGCAATTTACCTAAAATTTTAACCCCAAAAATGTAGTTGGAAATACAAATTAAGTATGTAATAAAGTGAATGTTTTTGAAGGAATTTTATGTACTTATTATTAATTTACTTACCAAGTGGTTTTTCTTCTATCTGTAGCAGTAAATTGCTTGCGTTTTTTTTTGTCAACCATTATAATACTTCAACTAAACGAACTCAAATTGAACTTTTATAATATATATTCAAAGTACCTCTCGACACTCACATAAATTGGCTGGAAAATTGAAAAATTCTAAAATATTAATCAGTAAAGATTTCAATCTGTCAAAGTAAAAGACGAGCAAAGCTGACACAGGAAGCGACGTTGCCAGTTCACGTCGTCGTTAAAAATTAACAGAAGAATGCAACCCGTACTACACCTTTAGTAAAAGATTTGGGTTTAACGAGTCATTAGATATTTAACGATCGTTGTTGCAACCCGCTGATTATTAATCTGGAATAAACGTGTACGGTGCATACGGGCGTTATTGGCTGAAAGTGACTTTGCTACTTTTGTTATGTCAAATCTGGAGATTGCTGTTTCTGATACAAACTTACAACTTTGCTGAATGGTTTTAACGGGTTATGTCTGTTTTTTGTAACAAAATAAGATCTGATATTTTATTAAGCAAACATTCCAAACTGGTACGACACAAAAAGCTTCAATCGGAAAATTTGGAGTTTGCTGCTTTTGATATTAGACCCCTGAATTAATAAGTAAGATAAACCATTTAAATGCACGGCACTGGTAACAAGTTTAGTTCCTCAGCATACTATTTGGAGCCACCAACGCAATAAAATGAAAGCGATGTTGCCAGTTTCCATAAATTTTCATGAGATTAGAGTCATTTCAAACATTTTATTTTGTTTTTGTCAATCTCTATACCACAGTTTATAGCTTAAAAGAATCAGTTCGCTCACTCGGACCAATTGGATGTTCCAAAATAACATCCACTCCAGGGATACAAATTCAGGATGCGCAGAAGACTGCTGTTTGAATATAGGCGGTTGTCATATATTGTATTAGGCATTCCAAACAAATGAACTGTCAGTGGGAAGATTTGATATATCCAAGGGTTGCGACATACAATGTTTTCTGTTTACAATACGTAAAATCATGAATAATGGATTACATTTAAATATTTTATGTCAAACACAATAAAAATAAGATACATTTTTTCATAAATTGGCAGGCTTTGTGACTATTATTTCGAATAAAAAATAAACGTTCAAGATGCAAGACTATGTCTCTACCCCCTTAGATATACCAGACCTTCTCACTGGCAGCTATTGTTTGACAGGTCGTTGGAATGCTTAATTGGTAATAGTAAGAGAGCCCACTGCAAATTACGACCGCCATCTGATAACAAAATGAAATATGCTCCAAAGACATATAATAACATTATACCAAATTGCTCCTGTGCCAATCTGTAATCCAGAGCATAGTGGTTGAAAAAAATTATTTTATATACAAAAAATTACATGATACATGACACTGATAATTGTGTTTTCTCTGAAAATTACAATCCTAATTCATTGTGAACCTAGCTTTTAAACCTGAATTATTAATATTTTTACCTAACTTTGGCAGAGATAGTCAATAATAATTATAAACTCTTGTTAGACAATTCTTTTAAACTATAATCATAGTAGTTTTTTGTCTTAAATCAGCAAAAAATGATTCATATTTTTAATGATTTTTACCTACTAATCGTGTGTAGATGTTTTTGTGCGATGTTAAGAGGAAGAAAATGTTTCCCGTTAACGATATATATCAAGATATATTTGAATTTGTTATTATCTGGAAAACTTTAAGGGCAAACAAAATTAGCGCTGTCATGCCTTATGTGATTTTTTTAATATAAAATATATTTTTTTTAAACACTTTGCTCAGGATTGGGATTGTCACAGGTGCTATTCGGTAAAGTACTATGTTTTACAAGCTTTTAGGGTATATTTTATTTCATTATCAGATGGCAGTAATTTACAGTGGGCTCTTGGGCTATTATGATTTGATTCCGTATGCGCCAGGGATACAAATCCGAGTTGCGCAATGTATAAACTGGAACATTGAGATCAAAAGTGCCGACGCAGAGTGAGCGAACTGATTCTTTAGCTATAAACTGTGTCTATACCATCCATCCTATTGCATACTATTGCTGGGATATTTTAAAGAGAGGTTTGACAACTATGTTGACAACCTCGTAAAAATTAAAAATGAAAAACGGAATGGCGGAAGACGAAATAGGCGAATTACAATTAAATAAAATAATAAAAGTTATTTTCATAATGCATCCCCCCCCCCCCCCCCAGGAGATATGTTGTAGTTCTTTTATGACTATGATGTAAGTTCCATAGGGTCATTTTAATGTTAAGAAGATTTATAAGTGCTGATTTCTGTTTTTTGTAACAAAATAAGATCTGATATTTTATTAAGCAAACATTCCAAACCGGTACGACGCAAAAAGCTTCAATCGGAAAATTTGGAGTTTGCTGCTTTTGATATTAGACCCCTGAATTAATAAGTAAAATAAACTATTTAATGTAATTAATAAGTATTAACAATTTAATTTAATATAAGTTATTAGATTTGTTTAAGGACCTTGTGTATCATTGTTTTCTTAGCCTTAACGAAATAATATGAATCTATTTTTAATTCTTTTTGAATATATTTGTAACAATAAAGCTTGTGAATAAAGCGTCGAAAGGTAAAGCTAAGTATTCTTATTTAGCTCCCAATTGTTTAAATAAGTATTCTAATATTCAAGCTAGGTACCTATTTAAATTAACTCTTTTTCATTATCCTTTTGATGTTAAAATTCATGAGAGCTGGTTTAAGAATTTAAATTTAATTTTAGATAATAAAATTTGCTATCTTTTAGCAAAATTGCCCTAAAACGTAAACGACTGATTGTAAATGCTGTACCAATTGTATTATAAAATAGTACATTCAGTTTAACTATACCCAACTATACTCAGCGGAGAGTCAGATTTTAGAAAATATTGAGGCCGAAAAACATGCAGAGCAGCATAAAATAGATTTGTTTACCTACCCACAACGAAAAACAAGAAATAAGTTGCAAACGTAAACTTAGTATTAGTGATAAACAATTTGAACAACCCTCGAAATGAAAAAAACCTGCTTTGCAACAAATAAATAAAAGTAGAGTCAAAAATTTACCTCGTAAAGAGAAAAGGCTTTATAAGCTAGAGAAAGCTCTTAATGTTTCCAAAAATAAACGAATTTTAGACAAATTAAAAATAATCTTTACTTATAATGGCCATCAATTTGTTAGGTAAAAGAAATTGTTCAATAACACTTTTTTTTGTTTTTATAGAAACATCTAACACCTACATCAAAATTTGGTAAATGTTTCCAAGAATAAGAGGAGACTACTATTAATTTCACTTACAATTATTGTTATTTAATATTGAGTATATGTTATGTATGTAATAATAGTATATTAAACACCGAGGTGGGAAGAGTTTCATTCCAGTCGTGAGATTAGTTAGATCACCGAGACGCGAAGCGTCGAGGTTAGCTATGATTTCGAGACAGGAATGAAACTTCCTACCGAGGTTTGTATACTATTTTATTAACAACCATCATATTTCGATCAAAGTGAATAAATCTCTGTTTTGTTCTGAACATACCTAAAATATTACATTTAACAACAAATTACCAAGCGCGCGGTTTTCTCAGAATAATCAAGTAAATATATTGTTACCGTGATTACGGGGTAAACAATTGGCACCAATCTAAATAAATGTCAGATAAATGTCAGTGTTGGAAAATAACTAACATTATTCTCCGCCAGAATACATCAATTATTTTACTCCTCTTTCCCCTACGCCGCTAGACACCGAATTTAAATATATTTGTTCCTCTCGCCCCTTATTATATAATTAACTACTAAACCACATCTAACATCATGCAACCAACATCATATTTATGTCTGATTGGTAATATTGGTAGTTCATGACGTAACTCCAACCAACCCTGGCAATTCGCTCTTATTTTCTATCTCCTCTCATAAACGGTGCAATCTCGGGCATTGTTTAAACGTTAAACAAGAAGCAATCATGACTTAAGACGAGAAGGGTGTGCTCGTGGTGTGTGAGTTTTCCCGCACTTTGTGGGCGTTAGCCGGCCGGCGTTCTTATTTCTCGGAAAAAGTGAATTAAAACTTATTAGCTCGGGGTGTTATTAAGTAAAACTGTTATAAAAGCAAGTAGCCTCATACTAGACGTATTCTTTCTAGCATTGTTTGTGTCTGTGTTTCGTATCAACAACTTGTTCTTTTTGTTCTTTTGTTTTATACCGAATAATATTGTAATAAACTCTATTAAAAGTGGTGTCGCATTTGAATACCCCAAAACCAGTAAAATCTATTCATACAGTCCATTAAACAACACACAAATATAGGGAGAAATCAGAAAAATTACCCCATATTTGCGCAGTCAGTATTAAATTCGCAAATAATAAATATCAATAAGTAGTTTGTTGTATTTTAGTTCATTGTTGTTTTTTATTGTCTGCCATTAAAAAGGTATTATAAAATTTGTCAAAATATGTTATTTTTTTAAATATAAAAAATATTCATCTAGAATTGATGAAATGAGGGCAGGAAGTGAGGGTGGGAAGTGAAGGCGGGAAGTAGAGGTGTGTAATGTGACACTTCCCAACCTTCAATGACGTTAGTAATAACAGCATTACATATATATGGTTGTAAATAAACGTTTAAATGCACCTTACTTGTATTACTAAAAATAATTAAACTATACCTGTGTTACAAATATTTTAATATAAATATTTCTTTATTTAGATATATTTTTTGGGGTTTTATTACTCTAACAAACTAATATTTATGTTAAATATATTATTTCAATATAAAAATTTTTGGGTTTTTAGAGTAATGAATGCCAAAAAAATGCAAATAAATAATAAAGGACATTTGAATGAACGCTTTTATTTTCTTCTTTTCTGCTGCCTTTAACTAACAAGCGAATCAGCCAATTGTGTAGTGTGCGATGGTGGCTCCAAATATTATGCTGAGGAACTAACAATTTGTTACCATTGCCGTGCATTTAAACGATTTATCTTACATATTAATTTATCTATGCTGTGGACAGTCGAGTTGGAGGTGCATCGACGTTTATGATTGTATATTATCTGATTAAGATAAACTTCTTTGGATTACAAGTAACTTGGTAGGTTTGAAAAATATTGAGAAAATACTCAGGACTTAATCCTCCTATTTTCCAAACGATTTAAGTTTCAGTTTCAGTTCGAGTTCCAACTAGTGTATGATTCTCTTTCGCCGAGACATTTGTATCTAAATTTTAAAGAATTTTCTTTTCTTAAACGAATTTTCAACAAAACTGGCCATTATTTGTGCTTATTGAATTATCTATCGCGTAACCTTGCGCCAATCCTGTCTTATCAGTAGTGACATCCAAAAATTCAGTTATCATGGAGTTGAACATGCTGGGGGTCAAAAATGTATACTATACTATATTTAGGGTTTCTGAGATTCATGAAACGACTTTATTTGGTATATTATTAGAAGTATGCATTAAACATGAAGAAAACATTTCTCATTAATGTATAGGTAGAAAAATGAATGGTACATCATCGATAAAACAGTGATCATATTTGTATAATTGTGAATAAACTAATAATTAATAAAGTTTACTTTGATATGGGGTTCTGCAACACTGTGAACTCTTCTTTAAGTAGTACAATACCCTATTTAAAATATATTGCGAGGATCACTATACTTATGTTTATAATTCTGTTTCCGATGTTATATTAAGCTCTAATTACTGGAGGTTTTTAGGAGATTCCAATGTCGCGATGCCTGGCGAATATAATTTGTCGACTACTTTTGGGATCACGATCGCAATGCTCATAAATTTAGAATTTTACGAAAGAACGGTCGCAATTAAAATAAATAACGAAGCTAATGAAATCGCGTTTTAGGAGACCAGCGGCGGAGACACCTATTTTTCTTCTCTATTAGTAAACTGAAGAATTTATACAACTGAAATATATTAAAAAAAATCTCACAACGATATAGAACAATATAAGGAATTTTTATTTTTACTCTTGTAAAGGATTACTTTAAAACCTTTTATTTAATAGTTCTGATAAATTAATACAAGATTTTATATAGTCAGACAAAAACAAAGAAATGCATAGAGATCCTACTGCGAAGGAATCGAAGAGTTCCCGTAGGCAGCGCGGCTTCAAAAGGCCCTCTCAAAAGATTCACACCGAAGCATTGGTGGGCTAATCAAAGAATATGGCACGAAAACTGCCAATCTCGAAGATAGCATCAAACTTCTGCTCTCAACACACTTCTTTCCTGACTCGGTCAACACAGACGTGGTGGACTGGCAGAGAAAGAATACAATCCATCTGTCTACGATTGGCAAACTACCAAACACATTGTAGATGATGAAAAAATAAGATGGGCAATATCCAACTTCTCTCCATTCAAATCGCCAGGAACTGACGGTATCTATCCAGCCCTATTTCAGTGGGGTCTGGAAGAACTCACACCGCACCTGGTGGGTATATTCAGATCCTAAGAATCCCAAAAACATACCGTCCAATTAGTCTGACATAAAATATAATAATAAGGTAATCATGTAACAATAGTGAATAAAACACTTAAAGAATTATGGATTACTACAATAGTCTGGCCTTTTAGTTTTATCCAGTGCCATTAAAACAAAAAAAAAAACAAAAATTAGTCTGACATTGGAAAGGCTATGCGAAAGGTACATAAGCGATGCGGTGATTACAACATCACCACTACACCCAAACCAACATGTATAAAACTCAGGCAGATCTACTGATTCAGCCCTTCATCTAGTTGCTGGCCGGATAGAAAGATCTCTGGACAATAAGGAGTCCGCCTTGGGTGTTTTCATAGATATAGAAGGTGCTTTTGATAAAACCACCTTCCCAAAGATAATACACTCACTAACCAACAGAAATGTTCCACAAATGGTTAGTGGGTGGATACATAACATGCTTTTAAAGCGAGCAGGAAACATAAGTGTAGAAGATGTGAATATAAAAGGCTTGGTTGCAAGGGGATGTCTACAGGGAGGGGTGCTATCACCTCTACTGTGGAATGTGGTCCTCAACACCCTCATTAGCCGCCTCAATAGTGACAGTCACTACACAATAGCATATGCAGATGATCTGGTCATTCTGCAAACAGGGAATGTTTAGAACATACTTTGCGAAAGAATTCAAGTAGCTTTAAAAATTATGAAACAGTGGTGCAAGGACCATTCACTATCTATCAATCCTGAGAAGACAGAAATGGTCCTTTTCACAAGGAAAAGGATGAAAATGGAATTAAAACTTCCAGAACTACTAAACTCCTAAACTTTGCAAGAGAGGTGAAGTACCTAGGTCTCACCTTTGACAGCAAGTTAACATGGAAGTCATATTTAGAAAACAAAGTTAAAAGAGCATACATTGCTTATGAAAAATGCCGCCGAACCGTGGTGCGCACCTGGGGTTTCTCCCCCAGAGTCGTCGCATGGACTTACACGGCTATCATAAGACCTATGCTAACATACGGTGAAGTTGTATGGGTACCGAAAACCCAAAAATTAACAGCTATCCATAAACCAGAACAAATTCAAAGAACAGCATGTCTCAACATAACAGGAGCCATGAAAACAACACCGACTGGAGCCATGGAAATCATTCTTAGTCTCACTCTCCTTGATATTTACATCAAGGAGGTTGCTCTGACGACAATGACATGGCCAGGATCTGGTGAGGGGAGATGTCACTTTTGGTAGGAGGCGCTCGATACGCTCCCACTGCTTCAAGCGAACATGGTCTTCATCTCACCGAAATATATCTTTCATAGACCGTTTAAAGTTATAATAGAACAAATAGAAGAGCAGGAAGTGGCAGATACATCTATACCGACGGTTCTAAAACAAAACAAGGCTCAGGAAGTGGAACATGCTCCAGATTCTTAAACCTAAACATAAAATGGGTTGTGAGCAATAGTGCCAGTGTAGTTCAACCAGAGCAGCAAAAGAAATAACCAGAAAGAATCTCACTGGAAGGAACATGCTCATCTATACAGATAGCAGACAAGCATTACTCACCCTGAATAGACCACACATTTATTCAGAGTTAGTACTAGAATGTCACGAAGCTTTGACCGAAGTATCCATCAACAACGTGGTCACCTTAAGATGGATTAAAGGTGAAATTTCAATTTTTTAGGTTTACTGGAATTTTATTATACAGTTGAACATCTAATGAGTTCTTTTTCGATACTTCCAATCGAAAACGTGCCGTTCTAAATAAATCACCACCCCTGGTGGGATAGTTGTGGTAATCAGAATTTAAGAGTATGATATCTTTTAGTTTGTGGATTTCCAAGACAGTGTGCATAATGTATATACAGAGCAATGGTAAGATATTTAGAGTCTGAAATAAAGGTCGACAAGATTCTCTAAAATGGCTGCCAGTTAGGATTCGTATGACTCTTTTTTGAAGCCGAAAGATTCGTATGGCATTCGATGCGTTTCCCCTAGTATTATATCATAAGTAAGATAACTGTGAAATAGGGAGTGGTAAGCCATCAAAACAGTGTCAACGTTTACACTTTTTTTTTTAAATTTCTAAGTAGGAATATTTGAGAACTTTTCAATGTGGGTGTCCCACTTTAGATTAAATTAAAGATTTGGTTTTTTCCTTATTAGGATTTAATTTGCTTGTAGAAAACCATTCTCCAGCCTTAGCGACTGCCATTTTACTGAAATCGAGTGTCGATATCTTTGTGAGAATTCAAAAGTGTAGTATCATCTGCGAAGAGGAAGCAGACATTAGGTTGAAGACAGTGAAATATGTCATTCACGTAAGTGATAAAAAGTAGTGGACCTAACACAGATCCTTGCGGAACTCCGTGCTGAACAGTAAGGGAATTTGATAACTGGCCATTTAAATAGACAGCTTGTTTCCTGTTTCAAAGATACGACTTAAAAAGATTGAGTGGTGTTCCTCTTATTCCATAAAAGTCAAGTTTGGATGTTAGCTGATCGTGGGAAACACAGTCAAAAGCACGGGTGGAAAGTAGATTTATCCATACACGTGTGATATAGGACACTTCCCATATATAATGCGATAGATGTCATTTTCCTAAATGGTCGTAGGAAAATTATATAAATGTGTGTGTTTGGATTCATTCAATAGGTACATATTTCACAAATTCTGGTATACATTAATTATTTTTGCTATCCTATCGAAAATATTTCAATTTTATATACCCTTCACCTCGATGTATAAGTTTATGTCCTTTAAATATATTAAAACCCTCTTCATATTACATTTCCAAAAATTAGTTTCCAGAGTCATTTATATTTTATGGCGGAGCTCTAGCTATATACATCGTATAAAAGTTTTCAGCATAATATCGAATCATCATAATTTCGGATAGGCGAATTTATATCAGGATCCCTGAATTGAATCCCTGTTAAGCAGGAGAATAAAGTTCGTGAAGATGAAATAGCTTTTCTGATCCCCTTTTGTAAATGTATTTATCTTCGATTCCGCGATGCGAAGCTTTTATTTCGCGGATAGGTGCGATATATATAAAAATATCGATTCAATAAAAATATGTATAAAAAATTCGATTAAACTAAATATATTTCCTTGAAGGTATTCCATCACCTCGTTACTTGGAGCAGACATTAGGTAAAAGTATTCTGGATATAATAATTTTATCTGAAACAGGATCTATAGAAGTTAGCGATTACCATATACCAACTTACATGATATTTCAAAATAATTCAACCATAAATAAATGTGACGGAACTATTGTTTACATTAGAAACTAATTAACACCATCAGTCAATATACTAGATATAAAAGGAATCAAGTTTTTAAGAATTACTTTTTCTATGGAATACAAATCTCATAATACTAATAAAAATCATACGGTAGGACTAACAGCTTATTATAGATCTCCTTCTAGCAGTACTCAGAATTACATTGATGCTCTTGAAATTTATATAAAACAACTTCAAAAACAAAGTTTAGAAATTTTTTCAGGCGATATTAACATCAACTTACTTAAACCCGAGTTAACTGAAACCAACATGTATCTTAATATACTTAATTCTTATGGACTTATATCCTACATCAATAAACCTACTAGGGTCACAGCGACCACCAAATCTTGTATAGACCACATTTTCGTCAACAAAAAAAATAGTTTAAATAATATAATCAATATTGAGCCTGTTGTATTCCAAACGAATCTTACCGATCATTTTACACCATTCATTCATATAACACCCATTAACAACACGTCACTAATACAATCTACCACTATTAATGAAGAAACTTATAAAAACATAAACTATAAAAAACGCAACGAAAAATGAAATGACGTGATCGACGAAACCGACGTTCAGATTTCATTCGATAATTTTATCAGGAAATTTATAAAATATGTTCAAAAATGTACTAAAATAAAAACCAAAAAACGTAAAGTCCATAAGTTAAAACCGTGGAACACAACAGCTCTAATTACTTCAATCCATACAAGAGACTCATTAAAGAAAAAACTAACTAAAAGCTGTACACCTGAACGGGAGGCATACTATAAAGAATATAGAAACAGACTTAATTCACTACTAAGAAGAACTAAAAATGATTACTACAAAAACAAACTTGGTGAAGCAAACAATAACTGTAAAAAAATTTGGGAAATTATAAATGAAGTAACTAACAGTAAAAATAAGTCGCGAATTGCAAATACTAATATTACTAATGAAAACGGTAATATTATCAAGAATAATGATGAAAAGGCAAACATTTTTAATGACTTTTTTTATAAATCTAGGTGACAATATGGCTAGAACCATAAAAAAACCGATCTGCCTCACAATTTTCTAAATGATATTGTCTTGGAGTCATCATTCTTTATAGAACCTGTGACAACAACAGAACTAATTATACTAATTAATAAACTAAAAAACAATTGTTCTCCCGGACCAGACGAAATTAGTAGTCAACTCATTAAACATATCCATACAAACATATTGTATCCATTGACTCATATCATAAGCCTTTGTTTTACCCGTGGAAAAATACCTGTAAAATGGAAGGAATCAAAGTTACGCCTATTTATAAAACCGGGGACCATAGTAAACTCACGAATTACAGACCTATCTCAGTGATAAATAACTTTGCGAAGTTGTTCGAACAAGCTCTTAAAAAAAGATTAATAAATTTTTTAGAACACAGTCAAATTATAACTCCAAATCAGTTTGGTTTTCTTAAAAATTGTAGTACTGAGGATGCCGCGCTTGATCTCTATCAATCAGTTGCGAGGACCTTGGACGGATCAATGAAGAGCCTGGCGCTATTTCTTGATCTGGCCAAGGCTTTCGACGCACAGTCGATCATAACAAACTTATTGTCAAGTTGAATAACTATGGTATTAGGGGTATTGCTCTGGAACTTTTTAAAGACTATCTAACAAATAGGAAACAGCGTGTAAAAATTGAAAATAAGTTAAGCTCCGAATCAACTGTAAAAATAGGCGTACCGCAAGGGACAGTGCTCGGACCAATATTATTCTTGTTATATATAAACAGCATCTCCAAAATCAAAAACTTCGAGGGAAAACTAGTTTGTTACGCAGACGACACTGCCTTAATAATAATGGGAAAATCATGGAAAGAAGTGAAAACAACTACGGAAGCATGTCTAAAAAAATTAAAAATCTGGTTAGACTACAACTTACTTAGTCTAAATATTGGAAAAACTAAATACGTTGCATTTTCTCCAACAGTCACCGATCAGCATCTAATCTAAATTAAATTACATAATTATAAATGTACAAATATACTTTGTAATTGTCCCTTAATTCAAAAAACAGAAGTAATAAAATATTTAGGTATTATGATTGACCAACATGTAAGATGGACAGAACATATTCATTATCTTAATAAACGCCTTCGAACCCTAATTAACAAATTCTATAGTGTTTTATGGAGGGAAAATTTAATTATGATATACAATTCACTAGCCGAATCATTGTTAAGATATTGCATAACAGTTTGGGGAGGGACTTTTACAACTACTCTGCAGACTACACAAAATACTCTTTTAAAAATTATATTTTGTAAAAATAGACTATTTCCAACAATTTCATTATATCAGGATACAAATGTACTAAAAGTGAGACAAATATACACCTTTTAGTGTCTTCTAAGGATGTACCTCAAACAAGCAAACTTTGCAAAAAGAACTACATTTACAAGGGCAGCAACTAATTTAAATATAAACATAGACTTTTTCTACAAAACTGTAACCCAACGATCTTTTTTCTACTTTGGACCTAAACTGTTCAATTTGGTTCCTTCACGTTTAAAAGAAATAAATAAAATTTCTACATTCAAAAAACAAATTAAAACTTTGATCTTGACAAATCCTCAAGTATTTGAAATTTTTTAAATTATTAAAATTACAAAATTACTAAATTTTAATTTAGTTCGCCTTGCCTTATCTTTCTCTCTGACTGTGCCTCCCACTCTCTCACTGAATACTCTATTATCAGGGTTGCCAATCTGTGAGTAATTCCTCACATTTGTGAGTAATTTACTAGTCTGTGAGTAATTTTGTGAGTAAAGGGCAATTGTGAGTAATATGTGAGTAATCGGGAAGTCAGCGTGGGTATATTCATGGTAGTTAGGCAAAATCCTGATCGGATAATTTATTAAAACCGTGTTCTTTTTAAAATTTTTAGCAGTCATTACAATTTTATAGTTTTAAAATTGCAACGTCCTCTATTGCTTGGTCAATGTAAAAGAGTAAAAGTAATTTTGATATTTTACAACACTATAGGTGTCGTGTCGATAGTGGATAGTCCCATTGGGACTGTCCCAATCGTCGATTAATATATTTTTTTTGTTCATTTTAAAAGTATATATTTTTATTAGTAGATTTTTTTTAAGTATTAGAATTATTTAATGATTTATTATGATTTGGCCCGTTAATAAAGAAGCTACTCTGATTCTCCAAACCTTTTGATCTGTTTTTTGTTCAGCTGATGACAAAGATGTTTTATATACAGGGTGGTTCATAACTATTTGGAACATAGGCTAAGGGCAGGTTATTTGTATCAAAATATGGGGATAGGGCCAAATATATATCTTAATAAAATATTGCTGTGGAATAAGATACAGGGCGTTAAATAATATTAATAATAGTAATAATAATAATAGACTATAATCTAACAGCAAATTATTTGACACAACAAAGCAAACTTTTCATAAATGAAATGTTTTGTGAGTTGTTCAATTGCGTTTTTCTCGAAAACGGGTGAAATTTTCTAATCAAAAATACTAAAAAGTTTTGTTAAAAAAAGCTACCACTTAATTTCATCATCAGGAATCATTCACGTGGCGCCTCCTGTAACAAAATGTGAAATAATACATAAAATATTATTCCTTGTCGAAAAATATGCCTTTGTGCCAATTTTGATTTCAATTCATAAATATACAGTGACATCAGAAAAAAACAAAAAAACAGTATTCAAATTTAACGCCCTGTGGGGTCTATTCTGTAACAATTGCTTTATATTTAACGGCCTTTAAAAATATTGGCGACCTTTAAAAATATGTTTGTATTCGTTAATTTACTTCTGTCATTATTTAAACAGATTTCTTTAAGATAGTCCTCTAATGTATTTTAAAGATCCGTTTAAATAATGACAGAAGTAAAGAAGAAAATATTTTTAAAGGCCGTTAAATATAAAGGAATTGTTACAGAATAGACCCCTGTATCTTATTCCACAGCAATATTTTATTAAGGTATATTTGGTCCTATCGCCATATTTTTATCCAAATAACCTGCCTTAGCCTATGTCCCAATAGTTATGAATCAACCTGTATATTACTTGGTTATTAAAATAATGAATGAACAGAAAAAAGGTGCATCTGTTTTGACTCTTGTATGTTCTGAAAATTTCTCTTTTAATGTTTGGCAACATTGCACAGTAGTAAAATAAATTCAAACCAAAGTGCAAGAGTATGAAATATACGATTTATATAAAAAAAACTAGTAATATTGATATTTTCAAGTTGTGAGTAATTGTGAGTAATCCGGAAAAGTTTTTGAGAGTAAATTGGTAAAGACCGGTTGGCAACCCTGTCTATTATACTAATTTTTTTTTAATTCACTTAGTTAGCTTCTTCACGTGGAAATGGACATAACAGGCATAAGTGCCTAGGTCACTCTACCATTGAGGAAGCTACCTAAATATATATTATAAATGTAATATTCTAACAATCTGTTATAAGGTAGAAAATAAATAAAATAAAAAAAAAAAAAAATAAAAGAATTATTGCTAACCTACGGCCTCAAAATTATTGCATTCCAGATTATCAATTCCACAATGTAGCAAGTCTATCGAATCGAACAAGTCATAAATAAAGTAATGGGAAAGGGCTTTCTCGTGATAAAATTCGATCAAACGACAAAGTTTGGCAGATGAATTAATTCACCAAGCAAAAAGTTATTTTTCCCTCAATTATAGGGAGTAAATGATGGTAAATAATTAAGGGAGTTACCAAAATCATTGTTAATATTTTATAACAAACACCTAAAAACTATTTTCTTAAAAGTCCAGTTTCTTTCTGTTAAAAGTTTTTGACCTCATAATTATAAGTTTCCAAGGACACAAAGTGCTTCTATAACTAGTTTGTGAGATACTGAGTGTTGAACTTGTAAATTCTATAATTTTTATTCATAAATATTAAAAGATACGATTTGTGACGTGACTATCAAAATACAATACCAACTTTTTTGGAAAGCAACTGAACAGGATGAGAAATTAATTATAGTAGAAAAACTACCTCTTTAAAAATCGTTTAACGCCGAATAAAATAATAAATATATGTGTGTGTGAAAATGATGTTTTATTATTATAAAAAAATAGACGTATACGGGGTGAGCCAAAAATTTGGTTCAGTGAATATCACTATTTTACAATATACCCTGTATATGCTAATAAACCATTGATATATATAGGGAGATTCAAAATATCGGACAAAAAATGAATGAATTTAAGGAAATGACAATCAAAGTTTTATTGGCACAATTTAAATGAACACAAAACTGAGCAAATTCTGTCCAATGTAACTAACTTTCTATCTGCTACCCTTTAAGAAATAACAGTCCTACTGTCCCAATGAAATAGTAAGGGCGCTGTATATAGATAAAAAGACACATCCACGATATTAATACCCATTTTCACCTTGTATAAAGAAAGTATTTGTATTAAAGAAAATTAACTTATAAATAACAACAAAATTAGTAAAAATGTTCATAACTGGAAACTGCTAGATGTAGAAACACCACCAACATATTACATATGAATTAATTGAAAAGGATGGAGGATACCAAAATAAAAGAGGACGTAGAGGATGGACAGTTAAAGAACAAATCGCCAAAATGACACAAGTAGGATCTAAGTTGGACCAGCATGATGTAAGAGAGCTAGATGTAAAGACTCTGTGTAAAATTATTACTGCATCCTGTAATATGTCTTTTAAAAAGAAAGCTAACCTAAAACATAAAAAACCCGTCTACTGGTGGACAGATGAGGTCGCAGAAAAAAGAAGAGTCTGTATTAAAGCAAAAAGGGAAATGACCATAGTAAAAACGAAAAACATTCAAATTCAAAAAATGGCCGCCATGGAAGCCTACAGAGAAAGTCGAGCAACTCTAAAGAAATCCATTGCTGAAGCAAAAAAAAAATGCCTGCAAAAGGTAGTAGAAGAAGTAGACCAAGATCTATAGGGTAAGGGATATAAAATAGTAATGGACAAGCTAAGAAATACCTCGCCACTAGGGCTGAGTGAAGAGAAACAAATGGAGGTGACAGAAAACTATTCCCATCACACCCCGTAACAAAATGGGAAAGACTACCAGCGGACGAAGAAAATATACCGATATTCACAAAACAAGAGCTTACCGTAGCCAGCAATAAAGTGAAAGAAAAAAGGCACCAGGAGGAGACGATTTGTCACCGAAAATCATAAAGGCAGTAGCAAAAAGGAGCATCCTGACAAAGTACTAAATGGGCTCGTTAGGAAAAGAACATTCCCCAAAGAATGGAAATTAGCAAAACTCGTGCCAATAGAGAACGGTAAGAATGGGCAAAACAACAAGGCATATAGACCCATCTGCCTATTTAACGTTCTCGGAAAAGTACTAGAACTGTTAATACTCTCAAAACTGAGAAGAGAAATAGAAATCAGTGGAGACCTAGCTGAAGAACAATACGGTTTTCGAAAAAAAAAAATCTACAGTCGGAGCTTTTCAAAGAGTGTAAGAAATTGTTCATGAAGCGAAGAAAATAGGAAGGAAAAGGTGTTTTCTCGTAACAAAGGACGTACGTAATGCTTTTAACTCTGCCCCGTGGAACGGTATATTAGAAGAACTAAAGAGAAGACATATAGCGCCGTATGTCTACAACCTAATAGCTATCTAGCTACCTAGAAGACAGATGGCTCTACGTGGGATAGAATGGAAAAATGGTCGTCACTTGTGGAGTTCCTCAGGGATCTGTACTAAGACCAACCCTGTGGAATATCTACTACGAGGTTATAATGAGAATTCCGGTACCGCGAGGAGTCAAGCTGATAGCCTACGGAAAAACTGTGGACAACTACAAATAAAGTACTCTCAAAGGTGACAAAGTGGCTATGCACAAAAAGACAGCCTAGCCCCAGAAAAAAACAGAGGTGGTTATTCTAGCATGAGGGCGAACGCTAAAAAAAATAGAAATCAAAGTGGAAGACGTGAACATAAGAAGCAAGGAATGTATTAGTACCTAGGAGCGCCACGGCAAATAATAATAGCCGTCCCTTCCCCTACACAAGTCGTTCAGTCTACTTCAGGGGTTGAAATTCACTCGTAAGGGGGTGAATTAGGGAGAGTATTATTATTATTATTATTATTTTAATATATTTTATAAGAAATATGATCATGTGTCAGCATAATAGAAATGTTGCAGAGAAGGCAAGTAAGGTAATCGAAAACATAAGCAGGCTGCTACCCAATATTGGAGGTCCACGGGAGGGGATTCGAAGAATACTATTTACAGTGGCGCACTCAATTATGCTTTGTAGCGCCACTATATGGAACAGAGCATTGAAAAGAAAGATATACCAAGACATACTTTTAAGGGTGCAAAGAAAAGCTGCAATAAGAATAACGAGCTCGTATAGGACCGTGTCCACAAAACGCTATTGGTGATAGCCCACCCCTATATTTTCTAGTAAAAGAAAGGTGCGCTAGGCTAGAGGGAATAGAAAGAAGAACAGCGACTAAAAGAACTATACAAAAGTGGCAAGAGGAATGGGAGACAGAAACACACTTCGGACAGTGGACGAAAAGACTTATACCTACTCTAGATCCATGGCTTAAAAGAAAGCATGGAGAAATGACATATCACCTTACGCAATTATTCTTTGAGCACGGATGCTTTCAGTCATACAGATGCAGATTTAAAGTGGCATATAATGAAGAATGCATATACTGCGAAATCGAAGACATGCCCGACCATATCTTTTTCCAGTGCGATAATGGATGACCGATAGAACTGAAGTAGAACAGTATAGGAAAGTTAACACCAGATAACATACTAAACAAAATGTTAAAAAAGAAAAAAACCTGGAATACCGTTAGCAAGTTCGCAAAACAAATCATAGAAATGAAAGAGAATGTACAAGTAAGGGTCGTAAAATAACTAAAACTTCGCTCTCCCGAAGAAATGCCTACAGCAGCTACTTAAGAAGGCCAGAGGTATTTTAGTGAGTATACTGAGCAGATCTGAACGTTACCAGGAGTCTCCACACTATCCTATTGCGATTGACGCTAGCAAAGGATGTCCTTATCAGATTTCACCTCATAAAAAAAACCTTGTATAGAGAGAGTATTTGTATTAAAGAAAATTAACTAAATAATAACCTTTAAACAAAATATAAACTAAATAGATCGATCCCATATTATTATAAAGAAATAGGTATTAAATAAATAATATAAATAAATATGTACCAATGACCAAATAACATTTCGATTAAGAAGAAAGTTTATTGAAATAGTGAAGGAAGTCTTTTTTAATTAGGTCACTACCGATTTTGTGAATCTAATGGAAGAGCCAGATTCAAAATGTAATTAGTTGGCTGCTTTCTTGAATAGTGAATCAGCAAGACGGTTACCTTTTGATCCATCTTAAGGTGATCAAATTGTAGATGGATATTTCGGTCAAAGCTTCGTGATATTTCAGTACTAATCCTGAGTAAATTCGTGGTCTGTTCAGGTTGAGTAGTGGTCTGCTATCTGTATAGATGAGCAAGTTTTTTCCAGTGATATTGTTACTGGTGATTTCTTCTGCTGCTATAAGAATTACTTCCATGGCTCTGGTTGGTGTGGTTTTATGACTTCTGTTGTGTTGAGACATGTTGCTCTTTAAATAAGTTCTAGTTTGTGGATAGCTGTAAATTTTTGGGTTTTTGGGTATACAGACAACTGTATTCACATCTTATACACTTACGTTTACTGCTCGCTGTGAGAACATGTTATGTATCCACCCACTAACAATGTGTGGAACATTCCTGTTGAACCACTGTTGGTTTGTGAGTGCATTATCTTGAAGAAGGTGAAGGCTTTCTATGTCTATGAAAACACCCAAGGCGGACTCATTATTGCCCAAGGGTCTCTATACGGCCAGCAACTAGGTGAAGAGTGCATGCATGTTTGTTTATTGGGGTGTAGTGTTGTTGTGGTAATCACTACATCTCTAATGTACCTTTCGCAAAACCTTTCCAATCTCTTCATGGAAGACGTTGTCAGACTAATTCTTCGGTAAGTTTTTGGGACAGTCTAATCCATCCTTCCAGGTTTGATTATAAAAACCACTTTTACCTCTCTCCATGTTTTGGGGATATACCTCAGAGACAACGAAGATCTGAATATACCTACCAGGTACGTTGTGAGTTCTTCCAGATCCCAATGAAGTAGGGCTGGATAGGTACTGTCAGGTTCTGGCGATTTAAATGGAGAGAAGCTAGATATTGCCCATCTAATTTTGTCAGCTAGGTACAAGCTCTTTGACATCGGGTAACCGTTTTCGTTGTTGTAACCAAATTAAAAGGGATCAAGAGACTTGGTATTCTCTTCAAACAGTAATTTTAATTGTATTCAATAAAAAGCTCTTAGAATTATGATATCAGATCTTTGAAATTGTGGGTGGCAACTTTTCTAGACAAAGTCTTTTGGTGATGATACATCCAATAAATATCTCAATTTATTAAACGTTTGCAGGAAGTGTTTTTTTGATATAATTTTACCAAAAACTTTGCTGCATGTTTAACAGACTTTTTAATTTTGGTACCCGACAAACTTAAAAAAATTGAACATACCAAATAAGTAACCATACAGGGCATATTTTTAATAGGAGAATTTTTAAGTTTTATTTGTTGAATGTAGAGGTTTTAGTGTACATTTAACAAACTTATTCCCTGGATTATAGTGGACTGCTTACAATAAAGGTAGTGGTTTTTTCATCGTTGTAAAAATAAAAATCCTGCCACAATTGACACCATTTAATCGAAATTCTTCGAACTGTTATATTATCACTATTTACAAACTAGCACTGCACCACTGTAGAAAATTAATCACATTTTTGCCAACATTTCGGCGTTATTAGAAAATCATTTAATAAATGTAATATGGCGGCCTGATGCCTCGGTGAAAAACCCCATTATGTTAACATCGGCGAGGCAGATCCTTTGCAACTGAGAGTGAGATCTAATCTGAAGCTAGTTAAAGCGGGACAAGAAGCGTCGTTTTCTTGAAATATCTGCCTAATAGTGTTTAAAGTAAGTGTTCACATGACCTGTGACGTAAACTGTGACGTGAATTGCGCAATGGCCTCGAGAAGTCCAAGCGTGCATAGTTGGACTGAGAATCTTTGTGCCCAAATACAAATTGTTTAAAATTAAATATTGTTAATTAAATCTGTTATTTCATGCACACAAATAAGCACGCCCTTGTACCTTCTTCCGTTTTTGTTGATCGCTTTAAATAATTATCGAATACAAAATTTACTCTATTAAGCCTTCCTTTCAGTGTCTTGCTAATAAGGTTACAAAAGTTTTTCCAGTTAAATTTTCGCAGTCCTTTCATGACATCAACCATTAAACAAAACTTCTCATTCCTTGCTGAAAATGAAAAATGTTTGTTACACAGAATCTTACAACCAATAAAGCACTTTTTCCGAAACACTGAAAAACAATTTATAATATTTAAAGCTAAAAACTTAAGCTAAAGACTTGACATAAATCCTCGCCTAAACTGAACAATTTAGTTACATTATTCGATATAACGGATATAATTTCAAGGTAGCTATATATTTGAAGCTCCATTTTATTACAGTAGAATAGATCATTTATCTCTTATTATTACCTAGTTGATGGTTAATGAAAGACAGTATTTCTAAAGGGATTTCACGTCGTATCGAGAAACCGGGATTTCGAGATACAGATATTATTGTGACTATTGATTGCTTTATAATGGCTGACTGAGGGGGCTTTGATTCGATATAAGATTCAACGCCCAATAATCTAATGATATATTGAAAGCTTTATCCGAGTTTAATGCTCCTCTTGCCTTGGGTATTTATATAAATGTATTATTTCATTCTGAGAAATTTTGTGTCTATTAGATAATGTTACTTCTAAGAAATGCCATTAATAGAAGCCTTTTGAACGTTTGTAGCTTCCAAACGATTAACTCGAATCCATACACATCGTGTGGTGCGAATCCCTCTTGGATCTGGGGAATAAATATAATAGATCCCGGCACAATACAGGGTGCTCCTCATAAGTACCGACACAGAACAGGTGCGTGAAGGACACCCCAAAATATGATGATTTAACGCAATTTACCTCTATACCAAGTTGTACCCCTAACGAATTTTAGTAAATTTTAGTAAATTTTAGTAAATTTTAGTAAATTTTAGTAAATTTTAGTAAATTTTAGTAAATTTTAGTAAATTTTAGTAAATTTTAGTAAATTTTAGTAAATTTTAGTAAATTTTAGTAAATTTTAGTAAATTTTAGTAAATTTTAGTAAATTTTAGTAAATTTTAGTAAATTTTAGTAAATTTTAGTAAATTTTAGTAAATTTTAGTAAATTTTAGTAAATTTTAGTAAATTTTAGTAAATTTTAGTAAATTTTAGTAAATTTTAGTAAATTTTAGTAAATTTTAGTAAATTTTAGTAAATTTTAGTAGTAGTTCACTTATTCAGTAATAATTAGATATTCTACCTGAGCTTGCTACTACCTAAATAGGTTGAAACTCGGTTCTAGAATGATAACCTAACAAAAAAAAATTATGGCTCTCTAAATACGCCGTCGATATCGCATAATAATGGTTTGCATCTGTAGCTATTCTTTCTAATTGATTGACAGATTGACAAAAATCCGTATTGTTCTAAAATTCAATCTAAAATAAAAATGAGGATAAGGGAAACAGTAGACGTAAAAATAATGCTGAATATCAGTTTGAAAATAACAAGCGATATGACACAAATCTGATATTCACGGAATTCTATTTATTTCTGCACAAAAAATAGTAATCTCTTGTCTGTTATGTTCACGAAATTCATTTTGCTGAACACAATACTTACTGACTTGAAAATTTGTGTTGAAACCTTCTGAAAGCTAACAATTACAAAATGAAAGCTTTTGTAAAATGAAAACTGAAAATGTTGAGTTATTCAACGTTTTTATTAATTTTAAATCTATACCTATACCTCATAGAAATTCATAGAAATTCATAGAAATTCATAGAAATTCATAGAAATTCATAGAAATTCATAGAAATTCATAGAAATTCATAGAAATTCATAGAAATTCATAGAAATTCATAGAAATTCATAGAAATTCATAGAAATTCATAGAAATTCATAGAAATTCATAGAAATTCATAGAAATTCATAGAAATTCATAGAAATTTATAGGAATTTATAGAAATTCATAGAAATTCATAGAAATTCATAGAAATTCATAGAAATTCATAGAAATTCATAGAAATTCATAGAAATTCATAGAAATTCATAGAAATTCATAGAAATTCATAGAAATTCATAGAAATTCATAGAAATTCATAGAAATTCATAGAAATTCATAGAAATTCATAGAAATTTATAGAAATTCATAGAAATTCATAGAAATTCATAGAAATTCATAGAAATTCATAGAAATTCATAGAAATTCATAGAAATTCATAGAAATTCATAGAAATTCATAGAAATTCATAGAAATTCATAGAAATTCATAGAAATTCATAGAAATTCATAGAAATTCATAGAAATTCATAGAAATTCATAGAAATTCATAGAAATTCATAGAAATTCATAGAAATTCATAGAAATTCATAGAAATTCATAGAAATTCATAGAAATTCATAGAAATTCATAGAAATTCATAGAAATTCATAGAAATTCATAGAAATTCATAGAAATTCATAGAAATTCATAGAAATTCATAGAAATTCATAGAAATTCATAGAAATTCATAGAAATTCATAGAAATTCATAGAAATTCATAGAAATTCATAGAAATTCATAGAAATTCATAGAAATTCATAGAAATTCATAGAAATTCATAGAAATTCATAGAAATTCATAGAAATTCATAGAAATTCATATAAATTCATAGAAAATCAGAAAATCATAGAAATTCGTAGAATTTCGTAAATATGGGCTACATTTCAAAGGCGAAAACACACATTTTCTTACTCTCTATATGTCTATTTGATATATCCTAATGAAAAATACGCCTTAAAATAGGTCAATTTATATTATTTTCTATTGTGTTTCTTTGAAACTTACTCATTCTAATATAGAAAACAAGTCGTCACAATTCTACAAATTGCAATGTACTTTCGTTCTTCTAATTGGCTCGATTTTATCTCTAAAAGAAACGCAACAATAGTATGTAGGTAGAACTAACGATCTAGCCAAAGGCATTGCACAATAATCCAAAACATTCGAGTTATCTGGAAATGGATAAAATCAAAGCTTACCTGTTGTTTTATTTTCATCGAAAATAAACTATTTTCATTTTGAAATTCATCTACATTATCGGGATTATTGTATAAACGGGGTTTGGAATTTCTATGAATTGGTAAATATTTAAATTATCAGAAAATCCATTTTAGATGATTATTGAGAGAAAATAAGTTTGTTTGAAAATATATGATAAACTATACATATCAAATATAGTTAAAAAACATAATTTATATTAAAAAGTATTGCGTCGATTATTCAGAATATATAAAAATATTATTTTGAAAAAATACCAATAATTTAAAGAGTAATTAAATTTTGAAAATGTATCTTAAATAAGACCTACAAGTTCTCTGATTATTTTTAGTCGAAGTTGGCATTGCTAGTAAACAGACTTTGGCCGATGATGAGTTTCATCTATTCAAACATCTTCATAAAACGATTCAAAGGAACGTATCCAACAAAAGAAAAAGGAATTTTTAATTAACAGTTTGACTCGCGCTCGTAGATATGTAGAGTGCATGTTTGGAATACTTGTTAGCAAATATGTCATACCCCTTTGGATGTGTGTTTACATCGTACTTTGCCATTGATGTAGTTAAATATTGTTGTATAATACGCAGCTTCGTAAATGAACGAGATGGGTTTGATTTTTGATTATACCTATATTAACAGTTGCTGGCTTTGAAGCTAACGAACCTAATGAACCTTTTAGAACTAGAACTTGACGTACAAAAGACAAAATTAATTTCAAACAGTACGAGGATAGTTTGGTGAGTATTTGTTAAGATAATATATATTTTTTAGATTGATACTTATACTTATTAACTCATGCTTATTTCATTTCCCAAAAGTCTGTTTCACGAATTGAATTCTCAAAGTATACCAGATAATCAATCCCATTGAAAAAAAGGCGCACTGAAACAACAATTTGTTAGTATTAAAGAACATTTATTAAGTTGTCAAATAATATTTATTACTGTTATTATACACTGCGCTTCCTTCTTCAGATAATAAGTAAATATAGTTCTCATTTATCAGCTAGTTGTGCACCATAGTCCAAAGCCAAAACTTATAACCTAACTCTCTTATATGTAGTTCCTGCCTTAGAGCATATGGTCTAAGCATGGAGGTATAATACTAATGGAGATGCCATGAGGCATTTGTTTTGCATATGATACGTTTTATTAAAAATGACCCCACTGAGCGAGGCTTAAATGGTTGACTAAGCAGGGTCGTATTCAAATATAATTAAA
The DNA here is from genome assembly GCA_927349885.1 of Psylliodes chrysocephalus. NCBI lineage: Eukaryota > Metazoa > Arthropoda > Insecta > Coleoptera > Chrysomelidae > Psylliodes > Psylliodes chrysocephalus. The sequence goes on along the minus strand of OV651818.1, from coordinate 79,504,790 downwards.
GTCCGTATGCAGAATTACAACTTTTAAATGACTTACTTACCTAAGATTTGTTTCAACATGATCGATTCGAAATTAATTTGATGACATTGCGCAATTATGACTTCTACACTATTTACTATTATTTATTAACCGTTTTCCGACCAAGCCAATGCCAAGACCATAAAAGAGATTAATATTATTATATTGTTCTGTCTTTGCCGAAACCGTCCGTCCTGTATGATCGAAAATCAACGTTCGAATAACACTGTGCATCAGATTTGTTAATCTCTTTGTGCTTTAAAACAAAAACTAATTTTTAAATATCATTAACTTCGTAATATGTTTTAAATTATATTTATTGTGTATTGTGAACAAATTCGGCAGGTTTTTAAATTAAGGAACATCAATTTAATGTTTGTTCATTTAATATTAATAATAATTGTAATGTGGTACATGAGCGGGCATATTATTTTATATCATGAGGATGAGGAGGTACATAACAGTGAGTGATGGTCACAAATCTAATTAAATAATAAAAATACATCACCAGTATTTATTATTATTCAGTATATTCATTATCAAAACGGTATAATAGGAAATTAGGATCTAATAAAAACTGCTTTTAAATACTTGAAATTTTGTTCTAAATTATGTGTTACTTAAAAAGTTAGTCATTTAAGTGTAATTATAAGTTGGTTTTTAAGTTTAATTATAAGTTGGTTTTAACTTTAATTATAGTTGGTTTTTAAGTTTAATTATAATGTTAGTTATTTAAGTTTTATTATAGTTATCTAAGTTTTAATATAGTTATTTGTCTTTATTATAAAGTTAGTCAAGCCAATATTCTTTATTAAGTTAGTTATTTAAGTTTTATTGTAAATAAAGCGTATACTAACTAAACATTCATTTATTGTCGGAACAGCATTCTTCTTCAATCTGACTCTAAACTCACTCTTATCAAAAAATTCTTCCTTGAAGTGAATAAAGCACAACATGCTATTCGGTTTAGGCTCAAATTGGTCTTTTCCCACAAATTTAGACCAAATTTTGAGATATTAAGCATCTAAAAAAGATTCTAAGTACACTCCTTATACTTACTTATGAAAACTTAAATTAGATATTTTATTACGCTCTTTCACTGAAGAGTTTTTTCAATTAATTTTGGCACACTTAGTCATGATTTTAATAAAAATTAATAAAAAAAAAACACTTATTAAGATAGAAATAACGTCGAAATATTTAAATTTGAACAAAGTTCTGACAGTTCTTTGACAACTATGACATGACCACTAAGAGAGGGGGAAGGGGTGTCGTTTTTTTTGGCATGTCATTTCCATAGCATTCAACCTCATTGGGTCTAAGATTCCTGCGTTCCTGCATTTTGCGGGCGTGTCTATCACTTGTCATTGTGGTGCCAAGTTGTGTACACACGTCAAATAGAAAATGTTTTAAATTTTAATAATATATAGGAAAATATTATTATTTATAATCAAAAACGTAGGATAACGATTCAAAATGTCGTTTAAGTAAGAAGTCAAAAACACTTACGAAACAACAAACAAAAAGGAAAAAATCTTAAACAGCGGGAGCGACTCTGCTGAAGAAAATCACCAACTTAAATAGCAGAATATTCAGATATTGAAAATTAGGAGTTTTAGTTCTGCTGTAACCTTCCATAAGGGTAGTTACGCTTCACCGGGTAGGGTTATGCAGTCAGAGACACGATTCGAATGTAAAATAAAGGTTTATTCCAAAAATACTATATACAGAATTAGGCATTCCAACGACCTGTCAAAATGCTGACAAGTGGGAACTGACAGTTTAGATATGGCAACTTTATGGCCTGTTGTCATTAACAGGGTCAATGATATGAAGGCCAATGATACAACTATAGGCGATTTTAAATCAAATAATATGTCTTGAATATGAATGACTACACCGATATAAATCAAAAACAATGACGTCATATTGAATATTTTCTTGAAATGGTCAAGTTTAACATGACTACACTAAAAACGTGGTCATCACAGGCATGAAATGTCAAATGAAATAACAAATGTAAAACTTGAAGGTCCTTCGCTTACATTTTTATAAACAATCAGATCCTTTTTCTGAGGAACTTCTCAAAAAAAAAATGGTAAAAAATTTCTTTATATATAACTTTTCGTACTTTGGCGTGACGCGTGCAACCAAATTAAAAAGAGGGATAATTAAGCCTAAAGCGACACGTCTGGCAACCCTAGCTGAGTACCTAGATATGGACTTATTTAAGGTTTTTGTAAATGGAAAGCCAATTTATTTTCAAGATAGTCAAGATTTATTGATGAACATGGCAAAAGGTTTCATAAAATTTTGGAGGCCAAAGCAACTACAACACCAATTTTCTCTTCATCCATGATCAGTACACAAAACAGATATTTATTTTTTATTCTTACAAATTTAACACAAACAAAAATTCGCGATATTTGACAATGTCATGCGCATTGTCAAGTTAGTGTCAATACAAACCAAACATTTTTAATTCAGAATAATAGAACGTCATTACAATGACGTAAGAACCTTGACCACACTTGACTTGGTCACATTTCTGGTAACTGATTTAAAATCGCCTTATATTGTGATGATATTTAGTTGTCAAATATTTAAAAAAAAAACATTTTTTATCACACCCTATATGATATAAAATGTGAGTTTAGTTAGAATTCAAATGTAAAGAAAAATATGTTTTTTAAAGGTTTACTTTGTTAAATTTTTTTTTATAGTATTATATAAAATGTGTTAAAATCATAACATCAAATCATCATTTTTTTGTGACAGCTAGAAAAGGTAATTTGATATATAATTTTTTTTGATTAGCGACGACGGTTGCTCGGGAAAATAAATAAGGGAGGTAGACATCTTGAAATTGAAAAAAAAAATAAAAGGTAAAAATTCGGGTTAGAAAATTAAAGCCAGAAGATTCTAAAAGAAAAAACACAGTATCAAACAATTTCCCATGGTGGATTTTTTGTAAATGGATGAACAAGAACTTCAGAAACGGTAAATAAATTTAATGTATTCCGTTTTAACTAATAATACAATATTAAGTAGACTTACCTGGTAGAGTAGAACTTTCCTTTGTGAACCTTGCAGATAGGTAGTGTCTTGAGCATTCATTTAAAGCACTAAATTTAATGTATTCCGTTTTAACTAATAATATAATATTAAGTAGACTTACCTGGACTTGAACTTTCCTTTGTGAACCTTGCAAAAAGGTAGTGTCTTGAGCATTCATTTAAAGCACTAGGATATATCTCGGGATTTGTGTACAAAACAAATCTGATTCTGCATAGTAGAAGCTACAAGTGGATAGTTATGTAATGTACCACAGAAAGAAAAGGAATATCTGGTAATGTAAGACTAGCAATACTTTGAAAATATCCAAAGAAATATGTATAATATTTTGTGAAAAAACATTTTTCTTTAATATTAGAGACATGATCACAATAAATACTGTCGTGTAATTTGATCCAATTTTTGACATCTGTGGGACTATTAGTGCCATTGGTGGTTTTTCTCTTCAAATACAAAAAGATTTATCTTTTTTAAAGACTAATATTTTATCTATTCTCCGATAGATGGCAATAGTGGTACGACTTAATTTAAACTGATGTATTTTTTTTAGTTTTAAGATTTCTCCTTTTTTAAAGACTAACATTTTATCTATTCTCCGATAGATGTCGATAGTGGTACGATTTGATTTAAATTAATGTACTTTTTTAGATTTAGTAATTTTAATAAGGAAAGGAATCATCGATGATTTAGAAAAATTGATGTTATAATTTTAAATAATTAATCCTTATTTAAAGACAGAGGAATTATTTATAACATCAATTTTTAATAATTTAACAAATATAAGTAATATTAGTTTGTTCCAATTAGGCATACTTAGGTAGGTTTTTAAAGAAAACCCATTTCACATTGTAAAGTAATCTTTATTCAATTTTGTCTTGTTTATGTGTAATAAAAGTTTCCAGAAGAAATTGTTTAATAAAAAACAATCAGTTTTATTACATGTCAATATTCACGTCAAATGGAACCCAACCATGAGATAAGAGTCATTGAATTTTAAACTACACTAATAAAAAAAAATAATTAGGGATAAAAAAAATAACTATAAAGGAAAACTGACTAGCTGGCGCAAATAATACAAGGTAAATTGTCATCAACATTACAAATAAAGTCCTAAAAATATCACTAAATAAAACTAAAAAAAAAATTAGAAAAAGTCGTTACAATATATTCTAAGATGCAAATAGTTGTATAGATTGCTCAAAGCAGGTCGTTGTAAAACCATTCTTGTACCAGAATAGGACGTGCTTCTTTGAAAATTTGATATACTACTCGATATACATGTACATTAATTTTTCTTGGTAAAAAGAGTAAAACTTATTCATCTTTCCTATTTGAGTTACCTGACTGAATACGTGAACCTACTTACCCAAGTTCTGCCGTGAACGCAACTTTCAAGACCGCGTTAAAGATATATCACAACTACTTAAACATTTTAATAGCTTCAAAGTTTGTAATATCATGCACCCAGACTCTCATGTATAATAAAGTGAATTCGAGTTTGAATAACTTTTCGAAAATATTTTTCCAAGTTGTTGATACAGTTTCATTATTTTAAAATTAAATTTAAACCACTACGCTTACAAAATGAGTACAAAAATAAAACTAAAGATCAGATTTATAGTTACAAGGTACTTGTATTAAATTAAACAATTGCTTAAATTGTTAAATATAAAAGTTAAGCGCTTATAAGGTCGAGTAGGTCACCACTATTGGCTAGATATATGATACAATAATTAATTTCATATTTATTTGGCGTTTTTAAAAAGTTTTCATTTGTATTATAACAAGTCGTAGAAAAAGTATAGTATACAACTTGAGTTGTAAAATAATTTTTTAGTGCAATTACTCGCTCGCTTGTAAAATGCTGTTTATAGCTCTTGTTGAATAATGTAATATTCAAATAGTATCTACGAGTATATTGTTTGATGAGTGAAGAAAGGTACGTACTTTTTCCACCAATTTTACGTCTTTTTTATAAATCGCCAGCATAAAAAGTATCTTTAAGTACATCATTAAGACGGGCCTTTCGAAATCCGCCTTAATATAGATCTAATTGACACACAAAAAAAGCGAAAACAAAATTCCAATTCTCTCTCAGAAAAAAAGACGAGCCTTAATAGAGGGTCTGGTCTCTAAAACAAAGCAAATCTGATTATCCCTGTTAAAGAAGTAGGTGTAAGTGAGTCTCCAACCCGGTGGATTTTTTCTTTGTGAGAAAAATCCCTTGGAAAAAGACCGAAAAAGGACAAAAGACCGGGACGGATTTAGCCATTTTGATTGTTTTGGGCCTTACTCACATTGGTAATTTCTTTTTTATTAGTATTAGGTTTGGGGCGCTCAGGCTAATTAGCATCGTGTGCTGTGTAGGTTAGGGAGTGCTAGAACTCTAACAATCCATAGTGTAGTCAATGTTAATGTTTCCCAGTGCCACTTAATGGAAATCTCACCTGTCTTAGAAATAAATTTTAAAAATTATTTGAACATTTTTGGGTTTATTGACAGACAAGACACAATTGAATGAATTTCTCAATACTCTCATTCATTCCAGGCCACCAACAATACGACCTCATCACCAGTTTATTCTCACTACCCCTGTATGTTGTTCATGAAATATATTTAACACTTCATCTCTTAGTGCCTCTGGCACAACTACTTTTGTCCCTAACATCAAACAGCTTTGTTCTACTGACAATTCATTTCTATGTTTAGGGTCATCCCTCGACCCGTCCAGTCAGGGTGAGACAAATATTTTGATTACTATACGGTGCAAGAGAGAGGTCCGATCTCAATGTTCCAGTTTATACATTGCGCAACTCGGATAATACAATATATGACAACCGCCTATAATAAAACAGTAGTCTTCTGCGCATCCTGAATTTGTATCCCTGGAGTGGATGTTATTTTGGAACATTCAACTGGTCGAAGTGAGCTAACTGATTCTTTAGCAATAAAATGTAGCTCCAAAAATATAATTCACTGACACTGACAGCAGCAAACAAAATATTAAAAATATTGCGTCAAGATGTAGGCAACACGTAATAAGGCATCAAAATGGCGGAGTTTTCTATCTGATCTATGAGGTCACAAACTTTTGACAATAGACTATCTTCCTTTTTTGCTCGAGCAATATCTTCAAAATTTAGTGGTACCACATTAAACATATTGAACGAAAATATATTAAAAAAGGTAAATCAAACGAGGGTGGTCCTTAGGATCTCACAAGAGTATTTTATTACGACCGGTTTCGAGGATCAGATCCTCATCATTAGGTAAGGTCTAAAATATAGAGGAAAAACGAATGAGCTCATAACTAATAAAGTGGGTTTAAACATTTTAATATGAAAGTTGTCAAATATCAAGAACTCACCCGTAATTACTCATCTATTTAAGACTAAGCTAAGAGCCTCAGCTGCTTCCTGGTTCAATGCCTTGGAGCAAGCTTCTTCAAATATAAGTGTTTCAGCTTCCGTTAACAATTTTGTTTGAATACTACCACTACTAATTCCATAAACTAATCTATCTCGTAGAGTCTGGTCGGGGATGGCTACAAATTTACAGGTTTTTGCCAAAGATTTTATCTCTTTAATATACTCGTTCAACTGACTCCTCAGACTTTTGTTTTCTACTATTAAATTTATACCTTTCTACGATAATACTAGTGACAGAAGCAAATTTTTCTTTCAGCGTCTCTTCAAGTTGAGCATATTTCTTGGACGATAGGGACGCTGGGTACAAATGTGTTTTTAACGTATCATACGGTTTGCGCGTATGAATGTGATCAAATTTACGACCTTTTTTTCTTCTTTGGTCTCATTGACTATAAAATACTGTTAAAAACGCTCTTCCTATGCCTCGAACGACTCTACGCCTACATCAAATTCATCAAATCGCGGCATTGCATTTTCTTTTTTTAAGACTTACTGGGTTCACTTTCTTTTCGTCGCCAAACTGTTATGTATTGAAACAACGTCTTGAATTCTATACTTTTAATTAGAAGCCAGCACGACCTATTACAACTTTTTATAAAACTACCAAATGTGACGCCACCTTTTCTGAACTTCCTTTTTCTTGCAGTCCCGCTTTGACTTGACGTTTGACATCCGTCATGTCAGAGCACGGTACGTTCTGAAATAGGAGTCAGCCTAGGATACGTTCACAAACATAACACTAATAAAGGGCTTAACTGGTTATCCGTAGCTAAAGTCTATTAAAATTTCATTTACGCCTGATGTAAACAGAAGCAGGTGGACGCTAAAATTGAGCAGGGCCGTATTATACTTTTCCGTCTTGCAAAAATGAAAAATAAAAGAGTGTAATTGTGAAATTATTTTTTATTACGATAAAAACATATTTTGTAAAGTAAAACTATAAAACAAATGCCATATGCGGTCTCCCAGACTTTAGTGACATTTCTGGACGAAGATAGGTGAGCGACATAAACTGCGTTAACCTGCAATACAAATTAATAAATGTATTTGACTTTAAAAGAGACGGTTGCATTATATTTAGTTTATTACATATGTCTACTGTGATACAGAGCATTAAAACAATCATATTATAAAATTATATTGTGTCCAAATAATTGCAAATTCTTTAATAGCTAATATATATCTACTAAAAGCATTAAAAAAACTTTAAATATAAGAGGTATTTGATTTAAAATTGTGCATCTTAAAAAGAAACCTTCTGTATTTTTGATAACTTTTGTTCTATTGTTCTTGTTCTACTAGTATTTAGATTAGACAACTTGTACCCTGTATTATAGCAATCTTCCTTACTTGACTTAGCACTATTCTGAATCGGATAAATTAGTAAGACTTGAGAGGCTATCTTCATTAATCAAAATTACAAGTGGTTCTACCTGAACCTCTATAATATTATCCAACTCCCACATTTTTACTTCAACTTTTTGGCGAACATGGTCGATACCCTTTTTCCATTTTTCTGGAGAAATTAATAATATTACTTCTTCAAAAAGAATTTTAATGTCTCCAGATTTAAATGTTGAGTTTTTATCTGCTACGTATTGTTTAACGTCAACCTAGATTAATTCAATAGGGTTAAGTTTACAATGATACGGAGACGTGAAGTATTATGTTGTTTTGCTGCTTAGCCATTTCATCTATTACATACCTATCATAATGTTTATTTTGCTTATCAAGTTTTAGAAGTTGGATCTTAAGTATTTGGTAGTCGAATTCAATTTTTTTCCCTTATAGCCATTTTTAAATATCATCTTTTTTAGACGTCGTAGATATTTTTTCCAGCTTTCTCGAATACTAATGCAGTTATCTTCTAATTTTGGTAGGGTGTTTGAAAACCACTCTTTGAACGATTCTCCACGCATTTCTTCATGGTAGTCACCGGATTTTTCAACTCAAATACATAAAGTGCATTAGAGACAAAGCCTTCTTCACTTCCAATATGGCATATAAAGAGCTGTTTTTACGCACATACCTGATGGGTTTTTAAAACCAGTTAAAAGTTCATCCAAAAAGGCTTGTCTGGATGAAAAAACCGACATATCGAAACATACTTTTGATTTGGTGTGGCCTGCGTTAATCCAAGTCTCATCAAGATAATATATTTTTTGCTTTTCTTCTCTGTACCGTTTTATTTTTTGTGGCGTAGGACGAAACAATTTAATTTTTGTCTAAAAGCAAACTATTTTTTCCTCGAGTTTTAAATTTAAAATTAAGGGTTTTGTAAAGCTTGTAAAATGTAGCTCGCTTAAAAGTAGACAAATATGGATCATCGTTGACTTCTTATAAAACCTTATCAATTGTTGGAAGTTAATTTCTAAAGAAGAATTGATGTACTTTTCGCCTTATTGCATTTTTATCAAAATCATCCACAGAGCCACTAATTTGTTTATAACGTAGCTTTCTTTTTGGTTCAGAAAATTTATGAATCTGTCTATACTCCTTCATAACACTAATAACGGTTTTAGCGCACATCCCTGTTTTATCAGCAACTCTCCTTTCAACATCATGTGCCAACATATCAGGGTTCTATAAAATTTAATGCTTATAAATATTAAGAACTATTTCTTTAGTACGGATGACCAAATGTCCCTTTTTTAGTCGCTTTTTAGAAGGAGTAAAAACATTTTTCTGGACTTCATCTGCTGTATCTGTGGAGGACATAGTGTCACGCAGCAATTACAAAATATAGTCAATTAAAAGTCCATAAAATAGAGTAAAACATGTTCAAACTAACAACAACCACAAAAACAAAACAAAAATAAATAACACAATATATGTATATCTAAACTATAATATAATGAATTATAATCAATCAAACATACAAAATGTCTAAACTAACCAACACGGTGAATGCCACCAAAACGCCGTTTATAATTATCCAAATTGAACTGAATTCGACTCTGACAAAAAATATTTGCGCATCGTCTAAATGACTAACGACCAATTAATCAATAGAAGCGCAAAAAAATGTCACGTGGTGAGCTGTTGCTGGATGGGAGAAATTGTTTTGACGCGGCGTAAATGAAATCTGAATAGACTTTAGGTCTGTAGGTTGTCAATGAACTGTTTTATCAGTGTACGTACATACACCAACAACTTTTGGTTATTATTATTGATTGGCTCCTTTATGATGTAATTTCCTCCGTAACGCATTACCGTAACAAGAGCATTAGGATTAAAAATAAAGTAATTCTTGAAATATTCTTTTGATGATAAATAGGTCAGGGACCAACCCTCTTATAACTACCAGGAAAATATTTCCTTAAATCGTAATTTGCATTTATTGATAGAATTATGACTTGCCACACCTCGAGATCCGGTCCTGACTAGAAAGAGATAGAAACGCGGCGCATTAACAATGGGAACTGGCGGATCAAAGCCGTAATTACATTTCCACGCTTTACTCTGTAGACAGTCTTTTCATAATTCTGAAGTGTTCTTTTGGAACAAGTCAAATTTAAGAGCAATTCGATGGTTTCCTGCTTCCACAGAAAATGAATTTTATTTAGATTTCAGAGATCCGAAAATTATTGCATTGTATGTCTGAAAGCGTAATAATATTCGAATGATTGGAATTTATGCGGTTTATTTGAAGTCTATTTGTGGAACAGGTTTTCGTGAATGGATGAGAATGTCAAAATAAGATAAGAACATTTTTTTCGTGGTAAATTATTTTATTATATTCATTAGCTTATTTAAAAAATAACAGAAGAGCTATTTGTGTAATAAAAGCGAAAAGTGATACTTTGCTGCTTGAGACAGAAAGTATGTCAAAAGTCGCTCAAAATGCACACAAGATTTTTTCTCCGATCACACTTTGTTAAGAAATAGATATAAAAACTGAAAATTTGTCGTAAGTAGTGTATAATGTGTTGCCTATACCTACGTTAATCATGAAAAAAGCAGTTGATATTCAAAGTCCATGTTAAACCTAGCCGTACCAAAAGTGGGTCAGCGATGACCCGAAATATAATTTTTCAGGAATATCTCGCGGCTCCGTGGCTTTTTTCCAGAGATATTCTATGAATTGTTCTAATTTATGACAAGAATGTTGCCTTTGGAATGAATTTTCCAAATAAGCAATTTTTCCCGGAAAACTGTCAATGAGTCAAAAACTACCAGGTTTTGGGAAACAGCGGTATACGCTGAAACTCTTCAACTCACTCGACAAGCCGTAGCAAGCTTTTTTTTCTCGCTTTGGCCTTTAGTCTGCAATTGAACGTCCAGTCTATTTTTTTGTGACCTCTACGAAATCTCGACACAGTCTTCAGATAACGAGCTTAAAGAAGAAATACCTTTGGAGTAGGTATTTAGTGATTTCTCAGATGTTGAGAACGTAGAAGCTCAGAGACTTGAAAGCAGTGTTCCATCAGAAGAAGATGAAGAAGTTCAATTACCGGATTCGCCAGAAGATAAAACACTGAGCAATAGGCAGTCCTACGATGTAGATAATCGAACTTGGTATACTGTAGCACCTAAAACAGGATAATCAAGATCATGCAATATCTTGCAAGGAAGCAAAGGTCTCACAGATACGAGTAAGATTGTGAATTCTATTACTGACTGTTTCAAGCTGTTCTTCTCTAAAGACTTGTTAGATATGATTATAAAATACACAAACAAAAAGGCTAATGACTTCATAAAGACCTATAATGAAAGCCATGAAGACAAGATGGAGTCATGGATTGAGGTGGACACTACAGAAATGCTTGCTTTCTTAAGAATTTGTATCTTCACCGGTATATTTCGTGAATCAAGAGAAAGTTTACGAGATTTATGGTCGACTACAAGCAATGCTTTTACAAGACCCATTTATCAGAAACATGTTTTCGCTCATTCTACATCACCTCCGTTTTGATGACCTATCTACAAGAGCTGAGAGAAAGGAGCAAGATAAGCTTGCTCCGATTACCAATATTTTTACGAATAATTGCAGAACATTGTATTTTTGTTGTTATTAAAAAAAATACTATACTTTTACTACGAACTACAATATCACATGCAGTGGCGATTTGCCCGTAAGGGCATTTGGGCACGTGCCCTAGTATAATAAACAAAAAAAATAACTTACATATTTTATATTTTCCTCAATGCCTATTATTATTTTATCTAATATTCAGCGCAAACCGCGTTGGCACGACACTGGACGACCGGGCGTTGAGCGACGTACCGAGAATTTCGAAATTAAATTGAAGATGGGCACAGGGCACAGTAAATGTGTGCCTCTGTTGTTTTCTCTCATTATGATGCGAAAAAAAAGGACAACGACAATATCGCTTAGCATGCGATGGATTATACGTCACAATCGGGGCGCTGTCCTTATCGTGACGTGCTGTACCCATGGCACAGAACCTAGACCAGATACGAATGTACGCATCGGCATCTTTACCGGCTCCCTCACAAAGGCGATGCCGGTTTCGACTTAAGGTGCGAGTTTGTTGGACCATGATAATAATTTATTTATTGTGATTACGAAAAAACGTTAGTTGGACCATTGGAATAGTTAAGAAATAAAACTACAAAGAAAAATAACTTTTTTTTTATAAAGCAGTCAACAATATGTTAAAAAAAAATCAATAACATTTATAAATGAAACAAAATTTGTCTAACTTTTTCGAGGATTTCAAATCTCTGTTTGCATATTAAAGAGTATAAAAAATTCTGAGACTTATAAATAATTTAATGGTGTACAGTTTCGCAAATTGTTGGCAAGGATGACCAAATTCTATTTTGCTCATCTCAAAAAGGTATGCGTTGGAAATTCCAATCTTAGTTGACAAACTATCAAATAGAGATATAAATATTATAAAAGAGAAATTTTTCGCTGGGAGATTTTAAATTGCTGAACATCTTTTCTTCAGAGTCGTATCCTTTAAAATGCGTTAACAAGTTAGAATTGTTAAGTAAATTGCATTCTTCTGAGAAATTTACGCAAATTTCGCAAGAATGGATATGTAAATGATTTTTTGATTAAATAGCCACATAGTTAAATGCATTTTGAGTGGTCACATTTAGCTCCCTGTAGTCACATTCAGAAATCATTATTGCCCCAACTGATTGTTGTTTTGAAATATTTAATTTTCATTAAGCGGACAACTTGTTTTCCTAAGGTAAAAACGAATCCCGGGATTCCTTTCCAGTGAGTGCCCCACTGACACTAGTGTCCACGAGCCGCCACTAATCTGATGGCTCAATATTTAACAACTGACACTGAGACCGATCTAAATAATGAAAGTTAAAACTTCAAAGAAACTACTAACACCTGACAAATGGATGTTGGTTGTTTTAAATTTTACATTATTTTTATAAATTTGTTTTGTTTTGTTTTTAGTTAATTAATTAATTAATTAATTTTACAGCGTCATATAATTTATTATTTTCTTTTTCAGAGATCAAGACATCACAGAGACTCCGAGACGACTCTATTACCAGAAACGACACATATCACTTTATTGGAAACAAGTAAGTTTTACGATAGTAATAATAATACAGTCTGTCTCAAAATAATGTTAAAAAACAAATCTCTATATGATACGGTAGCGTAGAAGGTCCACATTTTTCTTTATTTCTGAAATGCTGTGTTCGATCCAGGAATTCATTGTTTAAACACGGAAATAGGCTTACCAGTCAGGAAAGTCAGCTAACCTAGCTTTTAAAGTCAATAGATCGCAATAGCTACTTTCTTAGAATATAGCAGTTTTTAGTAATGCCTCAACCAGGTCAATAAAGAAGAAAAACGTCCCAATAACAATATACAAATACATCACTACCAGAAGAGAAAAGGATCATTTTATCCTCTCTAAAAAAAGAAGGAATACTGTCTTAAATGCTGCGGTTAGTTCTAGTCAACGACCTACTATACTCAAAACATGGCTTCCAGTGCCTAGGAAACGCGGATGACCTAGCAATTGTCGTCAGGGGGTGATCTCAAATAGCTCTAAATATAGTGAACAACTGGTGCAAAAAGAAGAAATTGTCAATTAACCATAAACATAGTTATTCCATTTGTCACAGAATCCAAATACCTCAGTCACATTTGCCCAATGGCTGACATCTCAAAAAACTCGAGCTCTCATAAAAATGACCATATTTTGGTTATTAACAAGGATAATAGCCGAGCAGTTCTAAATGCAATTCTCTCCGCAAAAATCAAATTACGACTAGTGACAGACTGCGTAGAAGACCTTACATACCATACATACATACCATAGCTAAGTAGTCAAAACAAAATAATATTAGCCTGGTTACCAGGCCACGAAGGATATCCGGGCATTGAAAAGGCCGATTAACTAGATTGAGAAGGCTCGAATAAGGGCATGACAAGCTACAAACCCCCATCTGTGAAGTAGCTAAGACATTGTGATGTAAGGCATCCAAGACTTTGGAAGATCCGGGGATTTTAAAGACCTCAAGGAGTTTATAACGAATTATTTGTATAATACTCTTGATGGTTTCAGCAGTGATTCCATCCGGAACTGGTGCTTTACCCGTTTTTAATGTATCATTCACTGCCATGAGCTCCTTCTTTGAATGAGTTATATTCCGTAACTCTACTCCATTGTTATGAATCTTCCCAGTCAAAGAAGAGCTTATAGATGACTTCTTTAATTTTTATAATAAATAGGTTGTAAAATTGGCTAGACAAAGCAAAACTACCACTAGACACCTAGAGTCTAGTAGCAATGTTATAACTTTAATTTCAAATGCCATTTTCCAGTTGCAGAGATATTTCCGTCTTTTTGTTTTCTCTGGGAATACCGTGCATAATTAATTGTTTTAAATACACCCTCCATTGACAGAGTAACCTAGAAAAAATGTTAAGCATTTTATGATAGTATCTTCAGTTTATGAAATATTATTCATTGTAATTTTTTAAATTGTCATCCTATAAAGAAATGGAACCATTTAAAACTGTATATGTTTTTTAGTAGTTTCAACGTTATGTTTGAAGTAATATACCTTTTAAACAAAAATACCATTTATTTCCAGCATTACTTAATTTGATATAATTTAAACGCTGCAGTTGAGCAGTATGAAACATAAAATTACCTCAAAACCACCCTCCGGTCCGTCTATTATATAAATTGGAACTAAAAAAGTTCTGACGCCCAAGATAAATGGGCGCCTCTCGAAAAAACTGGTCTTCCATTTAATTTTTGCTCTTTAAACTTTTCATTTAAGAACTTTTAGCTCATTAACCGGAAAAACTTTAAGATAGGGACTATTGCTGTTCTTCGTTAGGGCAATTTTCAACATTCACATTAATTATATGATGGCCGACGTTTTCTCGGAGAGATCTTTCTGGCAAGATGGCGGTCGGGAATTTTACTATGCGTTCATAAAATGTATATTGGCCTCTAAGTTTCCGAAATTAGATAGATATAAAAGGAGTAAATGCCTATTTGATTGATTTAATATATTTTATATTAGGTGATACAAACGAATTGCATAGCGATGACACGTAGAAATGTTATTTTATATTGAATTAAAATAAGTTTTGCTAGTAGTTTTGTAGATCACAATTTAGATTAAATTGTACGTTTTCTGTTTTGTTCAAAATCGTAGTTTTAATATTCGATCGCTTATAATGGTTATTGGAAAGTATAAAAAACTATAGAAACATCACGTTTTTAAAAAACAATGCTTTTTTTATAGAAAAAAGTTAAAAAAAAACAAAAAACATTTGAAAAATGTTGGTTATTCATAAATAAAAAAAAAATAGCTACTACAGTTCATCAAATTTCTAGAGGCTTTCGACGGCTAGACAGAGAAAGCACTACTGACAGGCATCCCGACGGATTTACGCAATGAAAGTACACTCTGCGCATCAAGTATTTCACTATTTCATTCAGACGTAAATGTCAGATGTAAATTTCGCTAAAACATTTCTTTTATTTTCGTTTGTGTTTTTTGCTCATTACAGTTTAATAGAACCTAAGTATGGAGTTTAATAGCAAATTAAGAGGCCGCGTGATTAACAGTCAATCTCGCGAAATAATAGCCAATGTTATAGAGTTTATGAGAAGAGAAGGAAACTTTAATTCACCTTCAATACCATTTAAAAATGTAAATGATCGTGTTGCTGCAGCCACAGGAGTATCTAAAAACACTGTCGTCCGCATTTCTGGAGAGAAAAAAAGAATCGATAACCGTGAGATATCGGAATTTTCATCACCAAGAAAAACCATTAAAAACAGTTAATGATATAGATGAAGCTGCACAAGAATCAAATTTTATTTTTTTATTATTAGATAGCTATTTTTGTTTCTGAGTTGTGTTCATTTACAGGCTCAATTTTTTTCCGTTTCTCCTTTTTGATTTTATATGGGGTTTCAAGTTGTTTTTGACTTATTTCGACGTAAATCACAACAACACACTTTTTTAATAAAGCAAACAAGTGTTAAGAGGTATATGTACGTGTAAACTACAATTACAAAAAATTGATATGAAACCCATGAAACCACCAACAAAAATGTAAAGCTAGCTTCCGTACTAGAACATGGTGTCATTCGTCGAGATAATTTATCGTTTTGTTTAATAGATCAAGAAATGTAAATATTCCCCTGTTATTTTTTATAAAATTATAAGAGAAATAATTTTTTTTCTAAATAGTATAGTTTATTATTTTGTAGAAAAACAAAATTTCGAAAATTTTAGTAATGTTTCAGAAACAACCGTTATTAATAATAGGTACCATTTTCCTTAATAAGGTAGAAATAAAATATAAACTATTTCCACGATTTACAAAGGCCTACAAAAAAATTATAGGTATTTTCCGCTATCCTATAAAATTTATATTTTCTGACTCAATTTCAAAAGGTTGAAGGAATTCCAAAACACCTTTTATGGCATAATAATTATTTTCAATTCTACATACTATCTTTAGCTGCTTTTAAAAACGTTCTAAGAAAGTCCAATCAGACCAATTTAATCCCTAAACTATTCCACACTTTTAAAATTTAATTACCTAAAAATATTAAAAACTATTTAAAATAACTTGTTTAGCAGACTGTACAATAGCTATCTTAGTCACACGTAGCGCGTTCTCTGTCTGGGCGTCGAACACCTCTAGAAATTTGATGAACTGTAATTGAACATTTAAATAACTATTAATAATAAAAATAAATATATTTAAAATATTTTTTATAATAACAAGTTATAAAAGTAATTTTATAAAGAAGCCTCAAAAAGTTTGATGCATTTGTCATTGATCCCATCATCAGATTTTCCACCAGATCGAGATGGATGAAAAGGATATAGAAAAAAACCTAATTGACAACTGAAAATGGTCACTGGGAGCTCCTGAGAATGCCACTCGGCTTAAGACGAGCCCCAGAGACATTTCAACGAGTTATAGACAATACAAAACAAGCAATGTCTAGTTTACCTAGACGATATAATAATTTTTTCAACGTCATTGCAGTACCACATTAAATGCTTAACAAATGTTTTCAGCGTCTTAGAGAGTCAAACTTCAAAATTCAGCTGGATAAGTCCGAATTTTTAAGAAAAGACGTGGTTTACTTAAGTCACATAGTGACTCCAGAAAGCTTCAAATCGAATTCCGATAAAATAAAAGTGATCAAAGAATATCCAATACCTTCTGTAATGAAATAAATTAAAGGTTTCTTAGGGTTGTTAAGGTATTATTCAAAATTTTGCTAAAATAACCGTTAACTAAAAACTTGCAAAAATTTATTAATTAATGAGCCAATTTTGCAATACCCTGACTTCTCAAAAATCTTTAATTTAACCACGGACGCAACCAATGTCGCCCTGGGTACTGTTCTCTCACAAGGCCCTATTGGTAAGGAACTGCTAATGGCATATGCATTTTGTACTTTAAATAATACAGAACAAAACTTTTGGCCATTGTTTGGGCCACTAAATATTTTCGACCGTAACTGTACAACCGAATCTTTAATATTCCTTAAGTAGCTCTTCTCCTTAAAAAAAGAAAACATAAAATTTACTCGCTGAAAATTAAAATTGTCAGACTTCACATATAACATAATTTACAAAAAAGGTAGTCTATATTCAAACGCCGAAGCTTTATCTAGAATTGAACTGCATACTAAAGAAACAGATCCTTTTGGCAACAAATAGAAGATGCTGAAAATTACAATGCAAAAAACTCAGATCTCTTCAGCTATAATACACCACAACAAAGCACTAACCAAAATGACCTTAAATGATAAATTTTCCATTACTATTAATATTGTTGAAATAAATAATCTATACAGAATGGGAAAAAAGGGAAATCGGAATAGACCAACTTTAGTATCCTTGACTTCATTTTTAAGAAAACAGGAAATCTTACGTAATGGACAAACTAAATGGTTCTGGCATAATTGTTACTGAAGATTTCACGGAGAAGACTCTAGAGCAAAGAAAAATATTAGTTCCATATTATGAGGAATAAAAGAACTATCTAAAAGGTAGTCAACTGATAATTGAAGGCAAAGCTTTTACTTGTCAAGACCTTCAAAAAATTGAAACTGAATTAGATATTTTCCAATTTCAACCTCAACGAGAAGTCGTAAGCGAACCTCCAACTCCTACAGCAAATTACCAGAAGAAACTGATATTGATGTAGTATCTGACACCTTAGATGCAAATTGTTCCAACGCTAACGAAGTCAAGTCCCAACCAAGGAAGTTGTTACAATAAAGAATACTTTAGTTATCAATAGAGCCATCGTCAGTGTCAGAAATGCCTAAGAAGTCAATGAGAAAACGAAGTCCTATTACCAGGGGTATCCATAAAAAATAACAGCCATATTGTGTATATTGTGCAATTGTTTATATTAATGTGCTTGTTTGGATTGATTGTTGAAACCGGCTCTGTATGCTAGTCTTAATATTCCGATACCGACACTGACTATGTATGTAAAAATTAAGGATGTTAATGTCAAAGTATCTTGTCACTGAATATATTTCAAAAAACTGTCTATTAGGCATTCCAAACTAAATGCCTACCAGTGGGCTTTGACGGTTTATGATATTGCAAAATTATGACAACCCTGTAGACCTGGTGATTTGACAAGGTCAATGAAATAGATAGTTACATAGATTGATTATCCATATTTTTCAAAATAAACATAAGCGTATGCCTTGAAGTAAAAATGTAAGCAATTATTTTTTTTAAATATCTAAAGGCTAAAAATTGGTTTTAAAACACATTTTTGCTAAACCGATTCAAATTAATAAATATTTGCCAGGCAATATGGCCGCTTGTAAACGACCAGCTTTGAGCAGTCTATATAACTAACTATATATGTATCATTGACCCTGTTAATGACAACATGACAACAGGGTTGCCATATCTAAACTGTCATTAGCCACTGGTAGCCATTTGGACAGGTCGTTGGAATGCCTAATTTTTTGGTATAAAAAATTAAGATTTCCTTGCGAACCAGCATTTTATAAAGGAAGGCTTCAGCCCGTCAGTGCTGCTGCTATTTGTAGTTCAATAGTATTTTAATATTTTAGTAATTTTTCAACTATATGTTTTTTGTCGTAAATAAAAATAAGAATAAGTGTAGTTTCTTGTATTGCATCTTAATGCTTTTAAAGATTTAGTTTATTTTAAATATGATATTATTGGAGTAACGAAAACCAGGCTTTTAAATAATATTCCCGACCATATTATACAACTTAATGGTTATCTACAAATGACGGCACTGGTCAGATAATTGGAGAATTGTACAGTTGTATCGACAATAAAAAACCCTCCTTATGCGTTTTTCTTGACCTTGCCAAGGCTTTTGATAGATTGCTGCATTATCTCTCAATCTTTTTAAAAGCAGAACATCTGATAAGAGGACTCGGGTTGCTGCTCCATATACTGCAAGGCTCTTTCTAAAGCAGCAAAGTCGTCTTGATTAGAAATGCGTTCACTAACAAACTCTTGCTTTTAATCTTCGTTTTCAAGCAGGTCTTGCTCTTAAGTTTGATCAGATGCAGCTACTTCTTCTATAGAAAGCTCTTGCTCATGGTCATCAGAAGAAATTCATTGATTAACATCTTGTTCTGCAACATCTTCACATCCCTTTATTTGTTTCATTAAATCAAACAAGGTCATCTCATCCTCACAAACGCTGTCATCTTGCACATCCCTTAATCTTACAGCTAGCTGATTTAGAGGGAAATCGTCTTCTGTGTCATCATTCTAGCTCAAAATATTGTTCCAGGATTTTTGTATTGTGGATGCTTGTACAGATTTCCAAGCTTGACTCGCTCAGTAGATAACATATTTAGATAATTCATTATTTTCTGTCATCTCTAACACATGTTCAAGAAACAAACGTCCATGGGTTGAGGAATGCTGGTGACGTCGGGCGGTAAAAACTTAAAATAGTAATATCCCCTACCCGAAAATCTTCTCCAGGATGTGACGGATCATTATCCATAAGTAAAATAACCTTTATGGAGAGTTTGTTTTGTCCAAAAAATTCGTCACTCTTTAAACCATGGACTAAATAACTTTGTATTCATTCTCTTTTTTTGGCTTGTGTAATAAACTGGAAGGGTATTTGGAGAAATGTTTTTTATGACTCTAGGACGGGATGATTTTCCTATAACCATAAGTGGCATCTTATGTGTACCTGATGCATTCGCATATGCCATTACTGTAAGTCTCTCTTTACTGCGTTTAAAACCTGGGGCTGCCTTTTCCTGTATGTACCTATGTAATTTTGTAACTTATAAAAACGTACAAAATCTGCTCTGCAGATAGAAATATAATAAGGAGGGATTCTCCTGTACCCATTCTGGGATTCCCGTAATTACCCGATCTGTTAGGCCTGATACTCGAATAACACGACATCGCTCGATTAATACGGATTTCAACGGCGGTATTACTCAACTTTTTAAGTATCTTGTTGTAATAGTTTAAAGTACATTTGTTTTAAGTATTTTATATGACATCGGTCATTCACACCGCAAATTTTTTTTTACATGTACAATTTCAAGAAATTGTCTTTTTTCAAATGTTGTTCTGTGTCAAGGAATTTAACGATTTCATAGTCAAATTCATTTTCTGTTTCTAACTTGTGTTTTCCTAAAGCCGTTAGAACGAGTTTAGTATTTTTATGTGCTCATCTTCTGTTTTCTAAGTGTTGTTTTGATTGTCCAATATATACTTTATTACAGTTATTGTCTTTACACGCTATTTAATATTTTATAACGGGAATTTTATGTATTAATTTGGCAAAGTTTTGAGATAAAGTTATATTGCTTTTTTATGTCTTTATTTTATACTGTGTGATTTGAAAATATATTGTAGCTTTTTAACTAATTATTTGATATGATGCAAAGATATATTTTTTGCTTATAAAATTTATGTATTCATTTTTGAAATAGGTTGATATTGAGTTATTTTGTATGACTAAACGCTTATTTAACTTTAGTATTTTGTCTGTATTCAGGATTTGTTAGTTTTATAGCTCCCTCTGCAGGCTTAATGGTTTAAATGATGTACTGAATGATAATTTAGGTAACATCCTAACCATATTGGTTTTGTGTACCATTTGACTTTTAAAATATTACTGGAGTTATATATTGTCATGTCAAGAAAATTGAATGAATTGTTTAAGGATGATATGTATTAAAAGTTATGAATAAATGAGTGGCTTCAATCTTTGGCGCAGGACATCCTACTAGCTATAGAGGATGTGAAGTAGCCAAGGAAATGCATATTAATAGACGCCCCTTATGGAGTGTTTTTTCACAAAAAAAAATCTTTGACGCAAGTAGAATGTAATTGTCAAAATGTCTTTAGTATAATGGTGATACAAAATTTAGTTTTTGTATTTGTGTTATTTCTAGATCTTCTATAATGCTGTGTATTGTTGCATCCAGAGCTAGACCATCGATTTGTTTGTAATATTTGTCAGTGTATGTCAAATATATTATATTATCAAAATGTATAATAAATTAAAAGATCCCTAACTAGTTCAGTTATCAATTGTTAGGATTTCTAAATTCCACTATACATTTTGTATCCGAATTTACACTTCACAGTACTAAATACATCCACTATTCCAAATAAAATACTTTTCATCCATTACTAAGTAGTTAAATTAGTCTTTCTTTCAAATTCTTTTACCCAAAAGTATTACTCAAACATTTTGATTCGCCTTGTATGAAGCTGTACAATACTCTCTCTTCCTACATCGAAAATAAGAAACCGTAATTCTTTTGATCTCAAAATGAAATAAATTTTAATAGAAAATAGTAGTTTCTGTGCTTTGAAGTAAATATTTTAAATTAATTTTCAAATTAAAATACTCATTGCCTTTGTTAACTTTGTGTTTGTTTAGATTGCTTTTTAATTTTTTTCTACATTTTGTTGCATATGTTTCCCTCCATGCTACACAGCTAACTTCGTTGTATACCAGTAACGTCATAATATTATCAAATTCGTTAAATATAAATGTTTATATTACAAGTAGAAACTGATAAATTTAAAGAAAATTAGTCGGCAATAATAAAATAAAACAATAAAATAATTCATTTATGTATTTTTCAGATCCATGTTTGGTACACTATTGCAGAAAGGGAAGGGAGTGCGTTCTCGAAGACGGAGAACCGAAATGCATATGTCAAAAACAGTGCCCGCCCCACGAAAAACCGGTTTGTGGTTCGGACGGACGGATATACTCGAATCATTGCGAAATCCACCGAGCTGCCTGTTTGCTGTCGATCGCAATCACGGCCGCCAGATGGTCGTTTTGCGAAAAACCTGGTAAGATTATTTTCAATGCATTTAAATTGATTTTAACCTCACTAAAGTGAAGTTAGTTCTCTAAAATTTATGTTTATTTTTTTAAAATACGTGATTATAACTGGCAATGCGGCATAAACTGTCAACAAGTTACGAATAACACGCCCTCTATAGGAAAAATGTTTATAAGTAGCAGTGTTGCCGACGCAAAAATTAAAATGATTCGAATGTCGAACTCATATTGTCCGAAATTTTCCGAACGTCACAACTCAATTATTCGAAATTATCCGAACTCGAAATAGGGTTGGAAACTGTTTAACGGATACACTATGATATTACGTTATTTTATAATATAACAGGACATCGATCAGCTAGCACTCTTATCTGCCGACCGCATCCATTCACAAATCAAATTTCAGACTGATTTAAACGTTCAATCTATTCTTAATAGGTACATTTTCATTCAACATGTCATATCTCGTAATTCCTCAAATAACTGGAAATTTGCCTAACTACCAAACAGAAACTAAAAACCTTCAGATACCGAGCATCATACAATTAGCGGATCCTAATTTCAATATTCCCGGTAAAATAGATATTTTGATAGGCTCTGACTACTTTTGGGAAATTATTAGTGTGGGACAAATCAAATTAAGTAGTTACGGAATTGGATTACAAAAAACTTATTTGGTTGGATCGTTGCTGGTCCTATACAGTCTAGTACATCTAATATTGTGCGTTGTAATTTGTCTAGAAATACCGAGATAGAAAAACAATTAGAACGTTTTTGGGCAATATAGGAGTTTCCTAACACAAAGGCCTGGTCAAAGGAAAAAAAATTGGCAGAATCACATTTTATTAATACAACAAAACGTGACGAAAACGGGCAATTTATAGTTACCATACCTCTTAAAGATAGTACCGAGGTTCTTGGGGATTCTCGTGAAATAGCACAAAAACGTTTTCTAAATTTAGATCGAAAATTCGGTAAAAACCCATCGTTTGAAAATAAATATCATAGATTTTTTAAAGAATACCGCGATTTAGGTCACATGGTGAAAGTCACTAAACCGGATAATGCACAAACTACATACTGTATGCCTCACCACAGGATAGTAAAAGATTCCAGCATAATTACGAAGTTAAGGGTCGTATTCGATTCATCGTGTCCTTCTATAGTCTCTTTTTATATATGGTCATTTTAAATATTTTTACAGAATAATCTAAATATTTTCTAAAATTGTAATAAATGTACCTAAGCTATTACAAGTTTTGGGTCTTTTATTGGTCCTTTATAAACATAAGCTGTACAGAACAATAGAAAAAGGTTTGAACAGGCCAAAAGCCCTGTGTATTAAAGATTACATAGCCGTATCTTAAGATTATTTTCAATAAGTACCTATTTGCCAATTTTGTTTAATTTTAATTCCAAGAATTTCTTACAGTAATCGAATTATAAGTAGATAAATACCTTCCCAACAAATTTCACCGAAAATGCGATTATAGGTTTTCCATTTAGTAAGGAGGTCCAAGTTGTGTATTCTTGACAGTTTACTAAATGTCGTTTAGTTGCAAAACTTGCAAGGTGCAGTGTGAATTCTAGTGTGATCATGGAAAATTTGGAAGGGCCGCGTAAACGACAAAAAATCGGTCCTTTAACAGTTAATGAAAAAACATTAATATTTAATTGTTTTAAATCATTTACAGACAAACATTTATGTAAAAGTGTTGATGACACAGTGGAATTAGTTAGTAGTACGCCTGGTGTTGGGAAATCTACGATTTACAGAGTTGTTAAAGAAGAGAAATGTGGCGAGTTTCAAACAGCACGTAAAGCTCCAGGAAAACCAAAATTTCAATTAGAAAATCTTTTGAAAGAAAGACTTCGAAGGAAAGTGCATGCGTTCTTCTTTAGAAAAGAATTTCCGACAGTAGACAAAGTTCTTGCCACGGTTCGAGATGATAAGGATTACCCTGAAATGAGTCGAAGCACACTATGGAAACTTTTAAAAGAAATAGGTTTTCTATGGAAAAAGCATTCCAGAAAGTCTATTTTAATAGAAAGAAGCGATATTGTAGTATGGAGAAGAAATTACCTAAGGACTATAAAAGAAATGAGAAACCAAAGAAGAAATATATTTTATTTAGATGAAACATGGATCAACGAGGGACATAAACCAAATAAATTTTGGCAAGATGAAACTGTTACAAGTCGAAGACAGGCTTTTTTAAATAATTTATCTACTAGTTTAAATCCACCATCAGGAAAGGGACGCAGACTAATAATACTACACATCGGTAGTTCAAACGGTTTTGTTAAAGGTGGTTTATTGACTTTTGAATCTACTCGTACCGGTGACTACCATGAGGACATGAATGCTGATGTCTTTAAAGAGTGGTTCGAACAAATTATAGATCTTCTTCCTCAGAACTGTATAATAGTAATGGATAATGCAAGTTATCACTCGAGACTTATAGAAAAAATGTCAACAACCAAGTGGTTAAAAAAAGATTTACAGAATTGGCTAAATTCAAAGAATATTAAGTTCCATCCCGGTTCTGTGAGAAAAGAACTGTATCATTTATGTTCCCTTCATAAAGAGAAATTCAAAAAATATGAAATTGATGAAATTGCAAAAAATCGTGGGATGACGGTGGTTAGATCACCACCATATCATTGTGTAGTAAACCCGATTGAACTGATTTAGGCACAGATAAAGGGAGAAGTTTCAAGAAAAAATAATTCTTTTAAAATGAGTGATGTTAAACAGTTGTTTTTGGAGGCTGTAAATAATGTGAAGCCTGAAAACTGAAAAAAGGCAGTAAATCATACGATTAAAGAAGAAGAGAAAATGTGGGAGTTGAACAATATTACTGATGAAATGATCGAGCCACTCATTGTAAATATTGGTTGCGACAGTCCATCTTCTGATTTCGATTCTGATTTGGATTTGTAGGTAAGAAGTAGTTTTTATATTAAAATTATTATTTATGAACGTAACGTTGTTTAAAAGTCAAAGTTTAAACTCTTATACTTACATAACCCGTTTGACACAATGTTCTTAACATACCTTGTGGAAAAATAAAACATTTTAGAAAAAATTGCACTTTTTTACCTTCAGCTGTTTAGAAGTTATAAGCAGGTTAATTAGGTGAAAATATAAGTGTATACTCGAGGAATAACTTCAAACAATATTTTAACTGTCTACTAAAAGAAGTGGTACGCCTATGGATTACGAACGCTTTATTATTTTAATAATCTCTCATACATAAAAATAGACTATAGTACCGGCGGTTATTCTTTCAATGATCTCCAAATAGTTGGGCCGACCATACAAACAGATTTGTTTTCGATCTTATTGCTCTATAGACAGCACAATTTCGTAATTGCAGGGGACATTGAAAAAATGTATCGGATGTGCAAAGTAGAGGCCATTGCAAAAAAATTTGTGGCGGGATAACCCCAATGAGGAAATAGATACATACGAACTGACCACAGTACGTTATGTTATGTTGAGAATGGGGTGTTAATGCACTGCCACCTAAAAGATCTATTGTGCTTCTTTCTGTCGCCAATGCACTAAGGAAATGTCTCAATGCCTATAACGACCCTTCCAATCCTATTTTCTCAAGGAAGTGTAGGATTTGAAGTGGCTTCAAGTTAGGTAAATCTCCCTCTTCTATTTGATATCTTCCTAACCACAGTAATATATGGAACGTCTTCAGCGCCTATTCTAGCCTTCCGCTGCTTATATCAGTTAGGGGTCGAGTGTGAGAATGAGCAAATTTCGGAAGTCATTAAACACAATTTTTATGTTGACGATATGTTAACTGGGGGTTCCACCGTAGAGAAAACGGCTCAAATTGCAAACGACGTAGTTAGAATTTTGAAGAGTGGGGGATTTCAGTTACGCAAATTCGTGTCTAATAGCTCAGAGGTTTTAGGGCTTATAAATTCATCTAATGATACACAGTTTATGGATTTTTTTATCGCTAGAAGAGCTAAATCATCTTGTGTCTACTCCGACAATGGCACGAATTTTATCGGGGCCTATAATGAACTCCACGATCTTGGCATTTTTCTCAAGAATAACGTCAATAATTTAACTGAAACTATAGAAAATGAAGGAATTGCATGGTGCTTTATTCCTGCCCATGCTCCACACTTTGGCGGCCTCTGGAAGGCAAGTGTGAAGTCGATGAAACAGCACTTAGTTAGAATTGCAGGAAATGCCTTACTCACCTTTGAACAGTTATACACCTTATTAGTAAAAATCTAGGCAATCTTGAATTCGCGTCCCATGTACCCACTTTCTTCAGACCCATCCGATTTAACTCGTCTTACCCCATCTCACTTCATTCTTGGTCGTCCACTGACATCGATTGCTGACTTAAGCTTGCTAAGCATACTAGAAAACCGTCTTAAATATTAGGAAATAATTTAGCAGCTACAGCAACATTTTTGGGCACGTTGGTCCTTAAATTACGTCTCAGGCTTGCAAGAATGCACTAAGTGGCGTACCAATCACGGTACACTTTAGTAAAACGATTTAATCATTATAGAAGAAGAAAATCTACCTTCCTTTCGCTGGTCCTTTGGCAGAATCGTATCGCTCCATCCAAGCAAAGATGGAATATCCAGAGTCGCCACAATCCGTACTAAGAGTAGATGTTTGAAGAGAGCATTTTCCAAAATATGCCCTCTGCCCAAAGCAGAGTCTTGATTTTCTCTTGAAAGAATTCTTTCAAGGGCCGGGAGGATGTTCCGTCTCAATAGCAACGTGTCATCTCCACACCAGGATGTGTGCAAAATTCGCCGAAGTCCTTTGATTAGAGACTTGTATTTTTGTTTTGTTTTGTAACCTCACATTTTAATTTTCGATATTTCGATATTGTACACATATATTTGGCAATAAAGAAGTGAAGTCGTAAATACATTCAGTTCTATAGTCGATTAACCAATAATAATTAATCTAGATCGCGATTAAACACTAAGTTATATTTTTTATTGATTTTTGTTTGTTAAGAATAAGTTAAAACTTACCTTGTTTGCTTTCTAGATATACTTCTCCATGTGCCTGAATAACATACACCTCCTTTTGTAATTTGTAATATAAACTTAGCACGTGCAGAGCGTTTATATACTTCCTACAGCCGGGGAATTCCTCGCCAGTAGGAAGTGGAAGTATACCAATGTAAATCCCTGAATTGTTAAGCAATTCTATAAACACACAACTGTTGTAAGGGTAGCACAACTCTGATGTAAATAAAACAATTTTTTAAATAGAAAATATGTTTATTTTTTTGAAATAAGTAAAGTATTAATATATATATATATATATATATATATATATATATATATATATATATATATATATATATACTACAGAACACTGAATTATCCGAAATTTTCCGAAAAATGATTCAGTCCGGAAATTATCCGATGGTGGTTGAAATTATCCGAAAATCGGATAATTATCCGGACATTGACAATACTGGTAAGTAGTCATATTCCAGTGTTGCCAATCAAGATGTGCAAAACAGTAATCTTTCAAAATATAATGTGTAATTCTGTAAGTGTTGTCTCATATCAGAAGAACAGTTTGGCATACTAACCCAAAAATGGAAAAATACCATTCTACTTCCAATCAAAGTGTCTTTTCAATTCATATTGTTATGCAACTGGTTGATTACAAAAAATATCACTTGATATGTCAAAATTAGAAAAACAATTAACTATCGAAAAATACACAAAATAAAGTACTTACATAATTCAAAAAAAAAAAAATTCGTTAAATTAAACCTTGTTACATAAAATTTATGTTTATTCATAGAAATTAAAATTCACTGGTCTGTAATGAAATCAATCCTGTTAAATTTGTAATTCACGATCAGCCCCTGGCGTTACGTCTATAGGTGGAATGATTGCCCATATTCAAGTTACTTCCAATTCCTCTTCGAAAACCTATTAAGTGCGGTTGGTTTACTTCATTCAGCATAATATTACATGCAGTTTAGTTAAATGAAGGAAATTCGGTAGTAAATTTGTGATATAGAGCCAAAGCGCTGATAAAATACGACATCTCCATTATTTAATATTTGAACGGGGATTATGGGTAGAGAAAATCTGGACAAATCGTTCTCTTTAATCTGATGGAAAATTTATTTTTTAATATACAGAGTGAGGGTATAACAAATTTTAATGAGTAAAACAAAAAAGTCTTACTTGTATACAATTTTTTCAAAAAACAATCTATATTTTTTAATAACGGTGGCAACGTCGCATTCGCAAAGATCAGATTCATTCATAAGATTCTATCTTAACTACTATCTTCCCGGTCCTCAAAAAGCATTTAAGGAAGACAAATGGAACTTGGCACTTACCTAAATGGTTTAAGGAACCAGTTCCTTCTCTAGAGCTTCTGTCTGCCGCCTGAATCAGCTCCAGTTATCACCACTGAAGGGTCCTCGATTTTTCACAGTTTTACCGCGACCTCGCGAATCCTACTGACTGCGCCAAATATGTATTTAAAAAACAATTTTTATTTATTTTAATACATTCGTATTTACTCGACGAAAGCTAGACTGGATCTACTTAATACTACATGGAAATTAACACAAAAGATTAGAAGTACAAGCTAAGCATTGTAATGGAATATGATAAAAATAATATATCTTTAAATGTCAGCTGCATGTGCCCACGTAACTAGGTAGAATTTTTTTCCTTAACATTCAGATATCATTGTGACAGTGTTCTTTTAGAAACGACGTCACTCTATCGTAAAAATAGTGTATAACTTGTTTACCGTATTTTCACAGCAAAAGTATCACTTATTGGACATTGGCCATTCTTGTTGAGCTCACAGATTGCAAATTACTGACATGTAAAACATGTACGAAACACAAATCCCCCTATTGCAATGTATTTTTTTGTCTAATTGCTATCTAATTCTTGTAATTTTTCCGGATTTGACGTGCGCCATTGGCTATCTATTTACATATAATTTATTTAGTAATTCTAGTATCGATTGGACGATAGTGACGCAACGGCATAGAAGAAAGGTTTCGGGTTAGATAATACGTTATCAAGTGCTGGGTAATTAATGAGAATGTAATTTAATACCCCTATAATTTTCGTACCATTTATACTTCATCAGAGACGGGAAGGACAAAGGAAATGTTTGTTTTGTCATTTGTCGATGTTATATAAATGTGAAGAAATGAAAATGGATATACAAAAATATAGAGTTGAAACTGTTGTAGGTAATTGTGGTTAACAAGGATATTCAGCCAAATTGATAATAATGCTTTATTTTCTTTATGACAAACATAATTTGTATAGAATTAGTCAATTTATAAATATATTCTTAACCTTACTAACCTAAAGAGAGACAACAAATGATAACCGAAAGACAATTTACATTAAAGTTTAAATACAATGGGTCCTATGATTGAACGTTTACGTTATCCGTAACGTACATGTTAGGCTCAGTTTTAACAGTAATTAGGCAAGTTCGTATGATGAAAAACGGTTTCCAACACATTACTGTTATTTTCCGCCTGTTATGTTCTAATTTAACAGTTTTCCATCGTACAAACTTGCTTCGTTACTGTTAAAATTCGACCTAACATGTACGTTATGGATAACATAAACGTTCAATCATAGGACCCAATATTAGAATTGGCCATTTTAATAATATAATATTTATTTTATGTTTAGTATAAATAATGCTTGTCTGCTATCCGTACAGATGAGCATGTTCCTTTCAGTGATATTGTTTCTGGTAACTTATTTTGCTGCTATTTATTTTATTTATTTATTTACTAAATACACTGCTCTACAAAAGTAAATATAACATATTGCACAATAAGAAATAATTTGGATATAACATAAGTTACACAACATAACAAAAATTACACAATATAACAAAAATTACACAATATGACAAAAATTAAAATAATGACTATACACAGGCAAATAGTACTGAAACAGATTTACAATTTTTTGAGCTGCGAAAGTTTACAAGAAAATACATCAATTCTACCTTGCAGGTTCAATTCTGGGCACTTTAAATACAAGTTGTTCTAATAACTGGAAAAATCAATTTAGGAGCTAATAAGTTTATACAGGAATATCAACGACTGATTTTTTCGTCTATATTCTAAGCTTTGCATTTGGAATCTATTTAAAAGCAAAGTGCGATTTATCCCAATTGGTGAATATGTTCCGTCTATCTTAAATGCCAAGAATTTTAGATATCGTCTTTGAACGTTTTTAAGAGTGCATTTGAGAATATCATAAAATTGTGAAGCATATTCTTATTTTGATTTGACGAACGCATTGTACAATATATTCATGGTTTCGATAGAATTGAGGTCAACTGCATGCCTAATGATAAATCCCAAATTTTTAAATGATGCTTTTACCACGTCATTTAGATCTTCTTTAAAAATAAGTTTTCTATCGAACTTTACCCCAAGATTTATAACGAAATCAGACCCATTTAATATAACACTATCCAAACAGTAGTTATAGAGAATTAAAAAATTTTGACATCGTCTGCATAAATTAAATATTTTTCGTTAACGTCATTTATTTACGAATAGTATAAATAAAAGCGGTCCCAGAATTGAGCTTTGAGGTACGCCAGAGGTTACTAAGATATCGACGACAGACTCAAATCGACGCACTTCAACAAACTAAGTTCTTTTTGTCAAGTAAGATTGAAAAAATATATGACAGGTTCAGACAATCCAAACTTGCTAAGCTTTTAAAGTAATATTTTATGATCGAGTTTGTCGAAAACCTTAGAAAAATCTGTATTCGCTCCGTGCGAAGTCATGGAAAGGGAAGCAAAAGCGATACTAGCGCTAGCTGCGGATAATTCGTGCATTTTAGGGCGATATTTTGTAATTTTGGCATATCAAATACACGTATACATTTAACTTTTTTTTCAAAAAAGTAGGTAAAATCAACACAATAAGCAACCGGAGTTGCTGTGTTGAAAATTGTACAAATACTAGCAAAAAAAAAACAGTGACACTTATATAAAAAATTTCACTAGCAAAGTGGAAATTGAATCAAAGAAATAAATGGATTGGTGTACAATAAGAAGAAAAATTACCTTTATTTTTGTGATAATAACAGTAATGCTGGAAATAGTAGACATCAGAAACTTAAAAGGTTTTAAATAAACAATAAATTATCATTTTATGATGTTCTGTAATATCCCTTTATTCTTAAATGTTCATTCAGCAAGGACTAGATTTCAAGATTTCTTGCTTTGACTATAATATGTGGCTAGAATGCAATTTTGTGACTTACTGATGGGAAACCAGTTTTAATCATTCATTCTATGTTTTCTGTCGAACAAAAATGAAAATATAAATAACAATCCTTTTTTATACATTTTAACTTCACGCTATTATTAAAGGTTTTTTTTTATTTTGACAAATAGGCTAATTCTTCAATAACAACTAATTAAACTTAGGCAACTTCTCATACATTCTCCAGTAAATACTGTTGCCTGCCTATATTTTATTATTAATTTTTATTGATTATACATAATTTTCTTTAATTTAAGCGGGAGAAATATATAATAACAATAAATTAATGTTTTACTTGTTTTACAAATCCATATACTTTTATTAAAACTAACATATATACTTTTTATTTACGAATTCTATTAAAAATTGTATTTGTCAGTATAGGCAGAAATAGTCCTTTAATACCAAAACAAATTGGCGCTGCTGTCGCGCACGGAGCGAATATATTACGTCTAGTTGACCGCTGCCATCAACTATTGTAGAACTGTATTGTGTAGATGAGAAAATATTTGTAATTGTTGACCTGTTTTTACAAAAACCATGTTGTTCTTCCATTATCTGATATTTGACGTGTGGTATTATATTATCGTATAGTAAAATTTCAAAACTTTGGCAAAATTACATATAATAGTGATGGGTCGATAGTTTTCAATACAACTTTTTTTACCTTTTTTAAAAAACAGGACAGATTCTAGGCCTCTTCCATGCATTAGGAAATGTACTAGTACGCAGTGACAAATTAAATATTTTGTTTAAAGGAATAACTAAAGCATAGGAACAATCGCGAACCCCGAAGGATGGTATATTATCTGCTGTTCCCTTAGTAAATTTAGGTTTTAACTTTAATATTGCCATCGACACACCAGATTCTTTAAATTCAGCTATATGCATATGTAAATTATTTGATGAATCTCTCTCAAAGTCAACATCAAAAGTTGATGAATTACTGTAGAAATTTTTAAAGTAAGTAACACATCCATTTACTCCTGCATGTTTGAAAGATTTAAATCATCATGTCATAAATTCAGGTATTCCACCATTTTTCCTTTTAGAATTTACGTATGACCAAAAGTTCCCACAATTCCTTTTTATATTCTCTTGTAATGTTCTAACGTAGTCTTTATGTGCTTTCTATACGTGCTTTTTAATTTTGGATCATAGCCGTTTAAATTCTTCGAAGGCATTTAAATCTGTAACAATAGGCCCATTGAACCATGTAGGGTATTTTATTGCTGTTGGAACATATTTGGGAATACATATATCCATCATACCATCATACTATACAGATAGCAGGTCAAGTTTTTATTAGAAATATTAACAGAATTATTTTGCCGGTGTAGAGCTATACCATCAATGGTTAATACATCCGACTGACTCATTTGCGATTGCTATGCTACATAAAATGAGGATTTTAATTCATCTATATGACATTGGTAAGAATTTCAATGGGTGTCCCATGCAGCATGATTTACATTAATTTGAATCAGACAATCCAGTTCCATCAGCTTTACACAATTTATACATTTTAATTCATCAACTGAAGCCTTACATTCTTTTACAGCATGTTTTTCTGCATACCTTGGACAATAAATAGTACTACTGGCACAATTTTTTAAAACATGATTAAAACCATTACATTTATAATACCTCTTATCAGATATATAATTATAAACAGAGCAAACATCAAAACCAATAAATAGCTTACCTTCACCATTCGTCATGATATTTATTATATTTACATTCAATAGAATTAGAATAAAATACAGATTTATTTTAATTTAAAACATAATGCAACCTATAACTAATCCCCCATCTCTAATATTCTTAACACTGGAGACCTGAATATTGGAGCCTACCGGATCAATCGCATTTAAAATATCTGCTTTGGTGAAATAATTATTTCTAGAGAAATCTTTCGGCTTGATTATAACTACAGAGCTGCTTTTAAGTTTCGTGGAGTACAAATTATTATTGTAGTATTAGAGCAAACACTAGGATTCACATTAATTTCAGTAATTTTTTGAGCAGCATCCATTGATATTTTCTTCTTCAGATCTTCTTGTAAGTCTTGTAATCTCTTTGAGACTAATTCTGTTAGGTTTTTGGTAATATTTTCAGTTAGTTTTTTTTTGCCAGTGATAAAATCTCTTTCATGACATTTCCTACTCCTTCCTCAGCTAAATTTTTGAAAAACTCAGGATTACATGATTTTAGGGCTGCATTACAATCAACGCAATACCAAACAAAACCAGGAATATTACCTAAATATTTTGTAACATCAACTGATACATTACAGCAGGGCGTATGAAATTGTCGTTTACAGATAACATAACAGGAAAGGATCGCCGGCGAAGTCCGAGAAAACTTTTACTTGCATATTCCATATGTCATATCTCTTCTCGCACTTAAAAGTTTTCTTATTGTACATTACCAATAGGTGGTATTTTCGTTATTAACGCCACTTGGAAGTAATCATAAATTAATATATACTAAATCACACTTTTTAACAATAAATTATCAGAGCACATTTACACGCGACTCGACTTGACTCGACTCGATATGCTATGAGAATCTCTGTGAACTCGGTTTGAACTACAATCGCACTATTGCTCACAGCCCATTTTATGTTTAGGTTTAAATATCTGGAGTATATTCCACATCCTGAGCCTTGTTTGGTTTTAGAACCGTAGGCGTATGAAACGTACCTGCCACTTTCAGCTCTTCTATTTGTTTCGCTATAACTTTATATGGCTTGTGGAAGATATACCTCGGTATAATTGAATTCATGTTCACTTGAAGCAATGGACGTGTATCCAGCGCCTCCTTCCAAAAGCGACGTCTCGCCTCATCAGATCCTACATCAGATTTTATTCCAACCATGCGGATTCGTGTCATTGTCATCAGAGTAACCTTCTTGATGCAAATATTAAGGGGAATGAGATTAAAAATGACTTCTATGACTCTGAATGGTGTGGTTTTCATTGATCCTTTTATGTCAAAATATGCTGTTTTTTGAATATATTCTAGTTTGCGGATAGCTATCAATTATTAGGTTTTCGGTACCTAAACAAAGCACTTTCAGAAATTGGTTTAATAAAAGGATAATAAAATTTTATGTTTTTAGTTTTTTAGTTTTATTTTTAGCATGCATTGAAGTGAAGGTGTAGGGACGATCAGTGCATACTTATGGAGGAACTAATTTGATCGATGGGAGAAAGGGGATGTACTAGTTATTTTGAAAACTAATACCAAAGATGAATTTTAATATTTATAATTTGTGAGCATAGGGACTACTAAATGGAAATATGTGGAAAAGTCTGACATTCTTTAAAACGAATAAATGTATAATTATGAACTTGTAGGATGATGAATGGGATTGTATTTTGCATTCTTTAGAACACATGTCAAATTTATGTGATGACACAGCGTTTAGCGTACCACCATCTTGATTTTTTTTTTAAATGGCAACGTAGGCCGAGTGATATATGATCCTCAAGTTAGTACCAAGTGTTTATTTATAGCTTTATAAAGTAGAAAAACATCTAGATAATTATCACCACTATCATTTTACGCCTGTGTAAAATGTATTGCCAGAAGATCTATCATTCAACACAAGCATAATCTTGACCACGCCTTCGCCAATAAAATATTATTTACAGATGAGGCTTCATTTACACGTGGTTGAATATTTAATTTAAGGAATCATTAATTGTGTGAAATTAAAAATCCTCATGTTACAAGAGAAATATATTATTCATATGAATTTAAAATTAACATGTAGTGTGTGATTATAGGCAACCATTTGTTAGGACCTTAATGATCCACTGGAAAAATTAATACTGAATTTAAGGCAAAAGTGTGCACTGGCATATTTAATAAGAGAAGTCAGAACAAATTTAAATACCCATTTTCCTAAACGCTGGTTTGGTCGTAGTAGTCAGTTTCCTTGGCCAACACGTAGCATAGACTTCAATTCTCTAGATTTTGTTGGATGTAGCACATTATTGGTCATCTTGGTTCACATATTTGGGTCGATTGACTTCCTCCAATTCCAAAACTTTCGTTAACTGTTTGTCTTCTCCAGACAGCGTTTTAAACGAGACCAGACATAATTCATCATAGTTCGATATTTTCTGCTTTTATACTATCTTCAGTTTTGTCAATTAAACCAAGGTGTGTTACAGGTTGCCATTTATTCATGTCAATGTTTGACATAAATTCTTTTGGTAGTGTTTAGGTAGTACAAGTAGATGTACGGTTAAGGTATAATTGCTAGAAAACCGTGGTTTTATTTTAGCGCTTTAATTTACCAATTTAAAATTTTTTGTTTTTCATTTTCCAATCCTGAAATGTCTACTTGTAATATTTTTCTTGGTAAAGTTCAGATTTAAACTGCTTCTTCGGTGTTAAAGGATGACTGTGACTCCTGATCATTTAGAACTCGTAGAAGTTAGAACATTCCATTAGCGGTTTGTAACTTTTCCATAATTGTAGGAAGTAAAACTCTTATCTTTTCCCATATGTGTGTTGACATAGATACAGGTTCATATTTTGGAGGCCTGACTGGCTACCATGGTAATATTGATCTAGGATCTTGAACTGTTAGTGTTTTTCAAATCTGGCATGTTCTGCAAGCCTAATTTGTTCTTTTTGTAGGACATAACACAGGTGCGGCATCAAATTAGACTGTGACATTTTTATTTTGAGTCATGTACCATACAGTTGTAACATAATCGACTATCTCTGATAACTTGATTTCTATCAGTTACCTACATTACCACGCAATTGGCCACTTTTTGTAATTTTCTCTTTGACATTAGCAAAGCGTATTGAAAAGCGTTTAATAGCCGACACTGTATGTGTATATACTATGCAGATTTTTCTCCCTGTAGAAAACAAAAATAACGTTATTTCTGTTGAATACGTAGCTGCTTCGAACCTAATTTTCGACGGCTTACAGGAAACAATAAATCTTTCTCGAAAATGTGCGATACCGTTCCTCTTAATCATTTTCTATTCAAACAAAGTCCGAGGGAGAAACGAAACATAATACCCAAATAAAATTCAGCGAAATTTCTACAGAATAAAATTAATCCCGTAAATTAACATGAACATTTACATTCGAAATTTTATAAAAAATCAATTTTTGCGGAACGAGAACAAACCACCAGAATCTCAAATCCCTCATAACTGGGGTTGAAAGCTCACTTCACCCCCATTACCATTTTGAAACGTTTCAAGAGGGAAAGTTTATATCTGCGGGATGAAGTGCTTCCGGTTTCCTCTGAGTTATACTTTTTTCAAATTTAATTTGCTGCTTGATATCAAATATTAAGCATCTGTTTTTAAAAGTTCAAAGTCTTGAAATTGTCCTCTTTTGTTACTTTTATACTGAATTAAAGTTATTTTTGTGTAGAAGGCTGTTTGTATATACGAGGTGTCCCAGTTTTTAGTTTAATAATAAATTAATAAAATATTCTATATTTAGCACAAAAAGTTTTAATTTAGTGTTTTTTTTACCTCAGTACTGTCAAATATCAATTTATTTATTCCCGTTCTTTTTCAGTCGCATCAACTAAAATAACATACTAATTCTGCTTTTTTAAGATCATCAGCAAAAAATACACATTGAGAATAACTAAGAACTAAAGGTTGATCATTAATAAAAATAACAAACAACAGAGGCAGAGACTATATTTTAAAAATATATTATGTAATTCACTATAATATTTATGATTAATAACGTAATCAAAAACCAAAAGAAATAGAAAAAACAGCAAACTTTTTCTAGAGCCTCATCTACTACAAAGAAAAACAAACTCGAATTAATATTCCTTTCGAGTCAAAAACTTGCAACATTCAATACCGAGTTTTTCGAAACTTTTCCTCAAACATTTCCTTTGGCTGTTATCGCTAATTACGGCCGTTTTTCAATTAATGAAAAATCAATGAGGCATTTAACGTAAGAAAATTTTCCCGAACACCGACGACCGACGGCTCGAAAAGCCTTTTATAATTGAGGACATAGATAATTTAATTTAAAACGCACGTGTAGTTCATTGATAGCCATTACGATCCGGGGTTCCATCGGTGCCCACATCAAACATTTCAAAGGGGTAACTTTTAATGCGAGCTAAAATTGTGAACTTTAATAAATGGAGCAGTCTTCCTGTAGTAACTAAAAATAAATTTAAATTCAATTTAATAGACAGACACTTAAAGGGTGCTTTAAACACCACGATTCCTTTAAATGCTTATAGATAACGCTCTGTCATACTAATTACGCAGTATTAATAGTTTA
Organism: Psylliodes chrysocephalus; assembly: GCA_927349885.1. NCBI lineage: Eukaryota > Metazoa > Arthropoda > Insecta > Coleoptera > Chrysomelidae > Psylliodes > Psylliodes chrysocephalus. The sequence continues at coordinate 79,466,858 of OV651818.1, read as the reverse complement.
AAACATGAGTTACCTCTTTGATTAAGACGCCATTAGTTACTTTTATCTAATTTTGGCAGAACTTATGCTAATCCTCAATATCCAGCTTACACCACTTGTCTCAGGTATTAATTTGTTAATACTACACCCTTAAACACTTCATGGACAGTAGCAATACCCAATATTAATCTTAGTTTAACCAATTTTAGCAAACATGAAACTGCTAATGAATTCCTATAGCAGGTTTTTCTTACAATCAGAACTAATTCTGTCTATGATAAAATTATAATATCATCATTGTAGACGCACTAATGGGACACCCTAAATAGGTTGCTATATTTAAACTTCATTATCTTGGCCCTAAGTATACAGGGTGTTTCATAATATATGCGCAGGACTTCAGGACGTGATAGCTCATCCAAAAATATGAAAAAACGTTTGTATTAACTTACCCTCTAAAATGCACCATTTTCGAGATACAGGGTGTTGAAATTGAAAAAAAATTTTCTACGCCACTGGAAAAAGTACGGTTTTGAGACGCCTATTTGAACCGCCAATACATAAAAAGGTACTCTTGATCTTACGCTCTAAAGTCGACCGTTTTCGACAAAAATCAAATTTTGTTTCATCAAGTAGGTTTTAAATTGTATTTCAACATTAAAATTTGATTTTTCTCGAAAACGGTCGACTTTAGAGCGTATAACCAAGATACCTTTTTTGTGTAGAAAACATTGACGGTTAAAATGGACGTCTCAAAACCGTAGTTTTTCCAGTGGCGTAAAATTTTTTTTTTCAATTTCAACACTCTGTATCTCGAAAATGGTGCATTTTAGAGGGTAAGTTAATAGAAACGTTTTTTAATATTTTTGGACGAGCTATCACGTCCTGAAGTCCTGAGCATATATTATGAAACACCCTGTATAATTAGATGTTAAAATCCATATTTACTGAATTGTCATACTGTATAAAATTAAATATTGGTGAGCTTATCTGGAAATTTTAAAAGGATTTCCGATATTATTTCCTGTAAATCCAGTCACTGCTTGATGGAAGATCGGAGATGGTAAAAGGATCTGCCTTTTAAGGATTACTTGTATATAACCTAGATAAGAATTCCGGAAAGCCATTCATAATGTCTGCTAACATCATTCTAAATTTAGATCAAATTACTTTTTTTAAGTTGATGCATAGATGCTTACCATTTATGAAATAATTTTTTAAGGAATTTTTAATCAATCTTATTATCTAAGATCATTTCCAGAGCTAGAACAATTCAAATGCAGCAGATATTAAAATTTTATTGCATGGTACTTCGAGCCGAATATAAAACCAATTAATAAAAAATTATATAGCACACATAATATTATGAAAGATAAATTTGGGTGGCTATATATAAGTAGACACAGAAATTAGAATAATAATAACATGTTATTTTACATTTTAATTTTAATTTTTACAGCTTCAATTAATGAGGAAATAATGAAGTAGTCTGAAAAACAATTAAAAAGATACCAGTATTCGAACAATTAGGTATTATATTAATTATTAACAAATAAATTAAGATAAAAGTATTTATTTTTTACATTTACAGTAGTACATTATTTGTGTTATATTTACATTTTATTATGTGTTATGGTGCAACCATTTGGAGAAAAGGTATTTCACATTATTATTTATAAAGTTAGAAGAATAAAAGTATACAGAAAAAGAAGAAAATTTGTGTAGATTCATATTTACAGATATTTACAGGTCGATGTTTTAAGTTTAGTTAAAAATTTACAGTTTTGCCATTAGGGACATGATCGTACATTTTCGCGAACTAAAATCCAGACGTAACTGCGTAGATTCTTAATACGTAACGTGGAGGTACCGTATGTTGACCAATTATGCTTCTTGATCATCATCTTTGATTAATGAGTCGCCCCATTCATTTATCCAGCTGACCAGTGTTACGTCCGTCGTGTCAATGTCTGTCGGTGGTTATGTTTTATTAATTGATCGCAGCCTTTCGGTTAGCACTTTTCGTGCTTGGGTCCTTTCAGGGTCAGTGCATAAATTTATGATATGGTTCGGGTCTTCGTTTGCGTCGCAGTGATCACATTCAGGGTTGAGTCCTTCTCTCAGTTTGAAGCGTATGTAGTACGATTTTATGTTACCGTGACCTGTCATTAATTGTATTGCTTTCCAGCTCCACTGCTTGTATATCTACTTCTTTAGTTGGTAAAATCGATTTCGGAGGGTACAACATTTTCGTTTTTGGTTAAGTCGTGCGCATTTTTTAATCTTTGGTGGTTCCTTGATACCCATTCGAAGTTTGTGAGAACATTTCTTTCTGTAAGACTCTTGATTATGTTCTGTATTTTCAAGACAGTTTTAGTTTTTGTGTTAGCGTTTGATATTTGAAGTAGTGCCAATTTGGAGGCTGTCCTTGTCGTCACTGTCATGTTTATGATATTCTGCGTGATTTCCCTGAATTCCTTGAAGCCAAGCATAACTCCAAGGAGCTCTAAGTCATTTATGTCGCAGTCAGTATCAATTTTGTAGCATTTCGTATGGATAACGTTTGCGTTGGATAAAACTCCGCGGTAAAGATTTTGTACCATGATGGTGCGTGTAGTGTTTTCTTATGTTGCTCTTATCTCGCCTTTGCATCTGCTTGGAGGGGAATGACTCCAGCTAGGACGTGCAGTGCCATCGTCGGTGCGGTGCGGTAGGCTTTCGTAATTGCAAGTAAGAAAGGCCGTTCTGTTGCCTGCAGGTGCCTTATTATCTGCGAACCTATTCCCCCATATCTCAGCTTCATACAATAGCATGGGTTTTATTTCGTTTTTATAGATGAAGCGCAGCATTTCTGGCTTCGTGCCCCAATTTTTTCCGGCTATGTGGAATAATTTATTCGAGATATCGAGCGCTTTTTGCCTATTACCTTTGCGTGTTCTATATAAAAAAGGCCTGTGCCGATAATGATTCCCAAGTAAAGTAGATGTGGTTTAAAGGTAATCTGTTTGCCTCTTATTCTAAGCCGTGGTTCCCTGGTGGATTTGTAGGGGATGAATATGGCTTGTTTTTTGCTCGTTGTATTCCAGTTTGTTTCTTTTTGCCCAAGTTTCGCAGGTGTGGGGTACCGCAAGGATCTGTTTTAGGACCACTTCATTTCATCCTATTTATTATTAATATAGTTAACAACATCAATATTACAAGTATTTTATATGCTAATAATTTAAAATTGATTTATGAGATTAGAACTACTGACGATTATGCTAAACTTCAAAAAAACATATTATTAGATGAATGGTACTTAGAGAATCAATTACCACTCAATGCCAGTAAGTGTAATGGTATGTCATTTTGTCGAAAAGATCAGGTAATAAGATATAATAACAAATTACGTAATGTTGTACTAACACGTCCAGAACTTATACGAGATCTTGATGTTCACTTTGACCCTAAATTTACTTTTAATGCTCACATTGCCAAAATCACTGCTAGTGCTTATCGTTTATTAGGTTTTGTAATCCGAAACATGAGAATGTTTAAAGATTTTTCTGCAGTGAATCTACTTTATTCTGCATTTATACGGTCTAAGCTGGAATATGGTAACATTATTTGGAATCCCATTTATAATGTTCAGATATCTTCAAATGAACGCATACAAAGACGTTTTTACAAAGCTGTCTGTCAAGCTATTGATGGTAACTACCCACCGAGAGGCATTCCTCAAGAGTATTTTTATAATCGCTTCAGTACTCATAGCTTATTGAGAAGACGAATAATGCAATATGTTCTGTTTTTACACAAACTTATCAATAATGAAATAGACTGCATCTTCATTATTAATCTATTAAACTTCCGCATTCCAAGAAGTAATTCGCGCCTTAATCAGGTATTCAGGTATCAAAATACTACTGGGACCAATATATGTAAGGCTTTTCCTGGATTCGGGAACAACATATCAATTATTGGGGAAACACCCCAAAACAGGCACATGAAAAAGCCTTCACAGGCAGACCATGTTCCAAAAGAACTGGAAAACTACTCTCAATGAATAGGAACCAGTTGAAAGTGATAACAGGGTTCATGACTGGGCACGCCCCAGTAAAGGGACACTTGAACAAAATTGGCATGTACAATGGGGAACTCATGTGCCGACTATGTCACAAGAAACCAGAAACGGCCAAACACATACTGTGCGAATGCGAAGCTCTAGATCGCAAAAGACAAGCTCTTTTTGGACAACCTCAGGTTGATCCAACAACGTATAGAACCCGCTCACCCAAGGATCTGTACAAACTTGTACAAGGTACAAAGGTGACAGAGTGGGCGCTATGAACTAATATGGGGTAAAACACAATAAGCCAATAGGCTTCAGTGTTATTCGGAAACACATAGTCAGACGAGCCCAGGAGAGAAAAAAAGGCTTCTCCTTTTTACTTAATGATTCAAAAGTATTCTGAGGTTGAATCTCATATATACATTTTTAATTGTAGTATAAGCATCATAAGAACTTATTTCCTTAATACGATAATGTGGATTTATAATTTTTCTTGTTTTTTGTAATATTTTTATTTCAAAAATTGTATCTCCTATTTCTCACCTATTCAGGTATTTAATGTTTAATGTAATAGACTCACTTTTTTCTCTTGTCTTGAGTTTTTTTAGTGTGTATATAATTTATGTGTAAATATATTGTATGACATTTCTGTATATGTTTTCTAATATTCAAATGTTATTTTCCAAAATTATATAGTTTTTCACCTTATCCTGTCATTGGGGATTACCCTGTTGGATACTGTTCAATAAATAAATAGTAAAGGATTTATATTCATCATTGGGGGCGACTTCAATGCAAAAACTTAAAAAAAAACCAAAATTCCAATCCAGTTAATTAAAAATTTCAAAAAGGCCATAATAATTTTGTCATTGTAAATTACTCTGGCTACCACATTCGTTAAAAGGTCAACAACTTGCCACAAGTTCATTGTTTCTTGGGAAGCCAGTATCCTTGAAAATTTATCTGATACCCTCACGTCGATCTTCAACCACTAAATCATGGAAATGTTTAATGTTTTCATCTGTGATTGGCGGTTCTCCAGCAAGTTTTTCACACGAAGCTTTTCTACACTACTTGAGTTCACGGCAGCTGTTTCAATTCCTTGCGTTTATCGTTTTCCCAATGAAAATTCTATAGATATAATGGCTAAATAATGTTTCTTTGAGTAGCGGCTACCCTCAAAAGGCTTACCCTCTTAACCTCCCAAAAACAATGATTATAAAATAATAATTTATTACATTTTAAGTAAAATCGAAAAACGTTGCAGATCAATAAAACTAATTATTTGTTAAAAATATCTGTAATTATTAATTAAAAATGTAATAAATAAGTTTTTATTGTGCTATTTATGCAAAGGATTATAAACAAAAAGTTAACTTGACTGGCTACTGTAATTAGATCAAGAGATGAAGCATGGAAATTAATTCTTTTAATTATTAAACTTGTTTGTTAAAATAATGACGTGGCCGAAGCATTTAACAAGGTTTGGTACACTACATGATACAGACAGATACTTCAGAAAACGCTTCCTGGTAATTGGTAAGTATGTCGACATTCATCAATTATATTTTACAGGAAGAATGTGAGTGAAATTTCCACTAAGGTATTCTTAAATATTTACTTAGTTCTTAAGATTATTACTATAATGTTTTAGGTTAGAAGTGTAGACGGGCAACAAAATACGAGTATTTTTTATTTTTCTGACTTAGATCTATAAAAAATAGATTATTCCGTCTTCAAACTCAGAAAAATCGATTTTTTTAACGTATAAGTCAGTAACAGCTTCACAGTGACAGCTGAAGACAATTTGACAACTCAGCAAATGATTAATACGGGTTTTATTAAGCATTTCAACTTCCAACAACCTGTTAGTAATGACAGGTCATGATATGGCAACCTTGTGGGACACGATCAATGATACATGTATAGTTACATCGATTGCTCAAAGCAGGTTGTTTGCAAGCAGCCATATTGCCTTGTAAGTGCTCATTATTCAGAATAAGTTTAACAAAATATGTTATAAAATCATATTTCAGCCTTTGAATATAGTAAAAAAAATAATTACTCAAATTTTTACGACAAGGCATAGATAATTAATATTTATAACTAACTATATCATTGACCCTGCCAAATTAGTAGATCCACCGGGTTGCCATATCATAACCTGTCATTACCCACGAGCAACCATTTTGTTTTCAAAATTAGGAGTGGATCAACTACAGTCACAACTAAAATTGATATAAATGATGGTATTATAGAAATAATGCCACAAACAAAATCAATCAGTTTATATTTTTAATGGGATAACATTTTATTTTATGTTCTGTGAGTCAGTTGAGAAAAACTTTTCTTGTTTGAGACTAGTACCTACCATAAATAACGGTTATGATTTAAATTATAAATTACCCAACAGGAAAAAATAATAATGTAGGTTGTCAAGATGCGACATGGAAAAAAGGGAAAAACTACAGCCCCAGAGGGGCGGCAAATGCACTGCGAAGCCCACCTGATGGGCGCCGCTGGGCTTTAGGAGCAGCTCCATACCACCAAGAGATAACCCTTTTATTAAATTAGGGATTTCACTTCACGTTGTAAATTAGTTCTAATTTGACTTTGATAAAGCGGCAAATTTAATTGGATTTTCATTATTAGGTGAGAAGATATTATTCAACGAAATGGAACGGAGTTATTTTGACTTCACGGTTAAATCATTATACGTAATAATGCCGCTTCTAACCTCAAAAACCGCCAGTTATTACGTAGGAGATTGAGTGTTGGGCTACAGGACCGGAGTTTCGGCTAGCCAGAATTTTCCCAAGTAACACAAAAAGTTATATAACTGCAACTTTTCTTAAGACAACTTGCATGACAAAATATTCATAACAAAAACTATTAATTAACTAAGTTGGTAATAGATGGCGGTTAGATGCATTTCTGCTTAATAATTCAATTGCTTGGTTGCCAGATTTTGTTGATCAAATTATCTTTATTTGGCTGACACTATGCGTTTGTCAAGGAGTAAGATATCAACCTGGGCTGGACAGTACTTTTTATGGACCAATATACACATTTTGGGATGTTTTTATCGAAACTACTTATTTGCTTTTTATATTATTGTGGTGATATAACTTTTATAATGGAAGTCTGTAATTTATTTTATTTCTGTTAAACAAGGCACAATGGTCCTAGGATTACATCTCGAAGCAACATTACCTTTCATCTGTAAACTGCGCGAACCAATATTTTACAAAACTCACCGTTGTTCCAAAGTGTTCACATTATAATTTAATAAGTACCCAGCCTCATATATTCAACTCATCTGTATTTTTAATAAAAAATGCATTCATAAATTAATATTCCTACTGATAAGTAGATAATTTTATATGTAATTGTAATCTTAAATTTCTCACCCTGTAATTGACTAAAACCTTTGAGTGTTGTAAATTAATAAATGATTATAAATTATGTATAAATTTGGTATACTCGTATATGTTTCTTCTAAGGGCCCTGTCAGCAAGGAACAGAGGGGCAGTTGATACCAATGGCAAAGTCTTCGCACTTTTATTATGGATAAATGGAACTTGGTTAAAATTTTTAAATTTGTGAAAAAAGGCGTCCACGGAGCCAGCTCCATCCTATGATTATTTTTTAAAATACAGCGTGTTAAAGTTGCACATAGCTAATTTTTAAAAAGGTTATAGTTCTCAACAAAGTTATAACTAGAGACTTCTAGTTCATTTTGTTGAGGTTTGTGATGGCGAAAAGATTGTAGTTTGTGTAATTTAAAAAACAACACAAAAACACCTCGACTCGACTGATCATTCTGGAGTAACTCCCAAACTTATTCGAAACTGTTCAAATTTGGATCAGGAAAGATATTTCGTCAGTCCATCAGCCAACAAATCAGAAGTTTGACAATATCCAATTTAACTTGACTAAGTCCTTAAGATAATGATATTTCACATCAATGTGTTTAGTAAGGTTACTGCTTTTCTCATTAAGACTAAGCTTTATGCAGCTTTGATTGTCTTTAAATAATATGGTTGGCTTCTTAAGAGAAATTTAAACATCTTCTATTAGTCGTTGTAACCAAACTATATCTTGGCTTGCTTGAGCAATGATACCGACCTTTGTTTCTTACTGGTCCAAGAAATTACTATCTCTTCTAGCATAAAAATATATCCGCTTGTAGACTGTCGATCCAAGTTGTCACCGACTCAGTCGGCATCAATGTATCCTTTAAGTTCAATTTTACGTACAGCAGAAAATTCTAATTTCAATTTTGACGTATTTTTAAAATATCTCAAGGGTCCGGACGACTTTAGGGACAGTGGAATTTTAAAGAAATTAATTTTTTATCAGAAAAAATAGCACATTTAAAAAAAATTGCCGTAAATGCATTATTTAAGCAAAAAAAATTATTTAATTTCTATAAAAATCAGCATAAATATGCAACAAGAAGGTCCGTATTTAGGACTAAATATCACAATCATTTATCTTCCGAATAAGTAAATTTTAATAAATAGTAGGTATAGAAATGAAAAATACATAAATAATACCTAAATACTTATTCTACAACAATGAATAATAGAAACACCAACCTTATTATCAAAAATTAAAAAAAAATGGTTCAAAATAACCTTCATTTTGTTCACCGTATTTCTTGTCCTTTTCAAAATATGGGTAACATGCTTTCTAAGTACATCTGGATTATTTTTCATTTCTTCAGTTCTTCTTTACTGTTTATAGAAGTGGAATGTTATTTGATTTTAGCCTCTCTAAAACGTGGCTATAATTATGACGAAATAAATTTAACATTATCCCTTCCGCTTTTATTCTGTGCCCACAAAATGTTAATATTAATTAAAATTCAGACATACAAGATGATTTTTTAACCAGGGGCGGCTCGTCACCAAAATTTTGGGGGTTCACAGTAGCAGAATATAGATCCCGGTACAGATATAGGTAAAAAACTGTCAGTGTTTTAGAAAGGTATATTATATACTTTCTAAAGCGCTGAAAGTTTTTTCATACATCTGCACTGATACCTATATTCTGACACTGTGAACCATCCCAAAAGCCACCACTGGTTTTAACCCTTAACTGGTACGCAAGCAATTTGAAACCTTACTGGTATCCTGAGGTCACAGGTGACTCCATTTTTTTTGAGGAATAAAAAAACTGCATTTGTTTGAGTATTTCTATATTATTTGGAATATAAGGAAACTCTTATACGTAAACATATTTTAAAAAATGTGTTGTTTTGACATCTACTTAGTTTTGACATCTTAAAAATAAAATTAATGGCCAAATAGATAACATCCTTTTGTATACGCCTCAGTCGATCCTCTGATACCAAAATAATTTCATTTTAATTTTAAACGTCAAAACTGACAGGTATGTTATAACTTACAATAAAAAAATAACATTTATGGCCAAACAGGATCTGTAGCGATAATTTCATTTTCTTTTCGAGCTTTCGAGCTTTTAATTCATTTATTAAATTAATGGATGTAATCCAGTTACCTCCAGTTACGTTTCTGTTAGTATTTTCAATTGGTGATACCAATTTTAGTACATCAAGTTTGGGTACGCTGAATTTTTTTATATTGCCTTGCGACATTTTTTCCAGAATACACGAAAGGGTTTAATAAATAGTGAGTTTTGACGTCGCGTAGGCACATTATTTTTAAGCCATATTTGGCAGGTTTGCTTTTCATATACATACGAAAGCTACTTCTTCCTCGGAAGGCTACTAACATCTCATCGACAGTAGCATACTGCGAACATGAATAATTTACTTGACAGTTTTTTTATGAGTATTTCAAAAATTTCTTAAAAAGCAGCCAATTTATCACCAGCAGCAATTCTGTTCTGCCGATTGGTAGCGTCATCAAATGTAATTGCACTTAGAAGAAAGAAAAAACGTTTTTGCGACATTGTGGCTCAGAAAATTGGTCTACCAGTACCATCTGTCGAGAACAGGGATGTCACGTCTTCTCGCTCAGATTTGAATTCGATGCTAAGTAAATAAATCTCTCTCAGAAACGCTTTCAGTTCAATTATATATAGATGGTCGATATAGGAGACGCGGTTACATTCATATTTTACAGCTAACTCAGTTATTTTGGTGTTTGTTTGTTCTAAAATAATTTGTAAAATGTCATCAGTAAAGAGCAGCTTCCAAGATTCGTATGGTGTGAAAGGTTTTGTATCCCGAGCTGGCCCTTTTATTTCAGGAAAGTGCGTTACTAAATTGTGAGCTGAAGTTCGGACATTTTTCTTTGGTGCCTTTTTGGGCCCTTTGTAACGATTCTTTCCGTAATAATAACTGGTTATATCTTGACTTGTACTTGCATCGCTTCCACCAACACCATTATCATCTTCATTCTCGGAATATTCAACTTCAGACGCAGAATCATGATCACTTTGTTCAGTTGGCTCATCACTAATATCCTCATCAGATTCACTACAAAAATTGTCAATAGGTTCCTCTATGTCACTTAGGTTTGCGGCTAAGTCATCTAAATATTTATTGAGATGAGAACGGTACCACTCTTAAGGATCAACTAAAGCAAGTTACTCAGTGCAGCTACTGAAACGCGCAAGGCGATGTTGCCAAAGAGTAAAAAATTATTAACGATTCTAAATGCTAGTTTTATAGATTTTTTTTGTAAAAATATTCCAACTTCTCTAAAATATCAAATTATTGCTTGGGTATAAAAGAAATATGTCCTCCTTTAATAAAATAATTGAGAAATCTGAGCGTTTGTCTAAAATCTTAAATACCTTATATAACATATAACCGATGTGTTCGAATCGGCAAAAATCGGTGGACGCGTAATTACTTAAAATTTCATTTCGGCATTTAAAATAATCTGCCTCTTTTGTTTCAGGCAAAGGACGACCGGAGATCGATACAGAAAGTAATTTTGCGAATGAAATTCCAACGATATCCACAGCGATATACAACAAAAATGTATCTACATCTGCTTTTGTGAAAAATCTTACACTGCCGTCAACACCACTGGTTTCAGTAGACGAGGTAAGTGCATTGAAATATAATACAGGGCAATTCGAAATGCAGCAAATGCATTTGAAAGTATTTTTTAAATGAAATAAGAGAAACTCTCAAAATCGATACAACAATAATATATTCTATGTGACTCTTCATAGGATAAAAGACAAATAAAATTTGCAAAATATACTTGTTAATGTATATCACAAAAATTCTAAATTTTGAACAAAAGGCTTTTTTTTGGTAGAGAATTATTCATCTAACGAACCTATTAACATCATTTTTTAATAAATTTATATTTTGAAAAAAAAAAAAAAAATAGGGTTAGTGTTGAAATTGAACTATCATTAGTAAAAAAATATTTTTTGTTTTTTTAACTCTAGATTTTATTTTAAAAATTTAAATTTTTTACCAGAGAATGCACAGAATATCCTCTTCATAAAAATTTTTGTTATTATTTATTTTACTGGTCCTTGGTTTTCTATTTTATTTTTAAATTTAAAAAATAAAAACAATGAAACCTTTATTTTTAAAAATTGTTTTTAGAAAGTTTTAAAAACAGAAACAAAATTATTTATACTCATAACATCAAATAATAACTAACCCAAGATTGCATAATTATTTTTTTCATAATAAATATAAATAATACTAATTTAGGACGATAGTACTTACCATTTGATAATTTTCAAAAAACACAGGCAATACTAAAATTTTAAAATTGCAAAACAAATATACTTAAACAAGAAACAACACGAGAACTCTTTCTGGGATACAATGGACATAGATAAATTAATATGTAAGATAAAACATTTAGCACGGCACTGGTAACAATTTTAGACCATCAGCATACTATTTGGAGAGAAAATCAAAGTATGTGTTTTGGAGCCACCAAGCTCGATACCATCCATACAATGGCATACTATTTTGAAGAGAGGTTTGACAACTATGTTGACAACCTCGTAAAAATGAAAAACGGAATGGCGGAAGACAAAATGGGCGAATTACAATTAAATAAAAGCACAATAAAAGTTATTTTCATAATATATCCCCTCAGGGGATGATTATGATGTAAGTTCCATAGGGTTATTTTAAGGTTAAAAAGATTCATAAGTGCTTATTTGATGTAATTAGTAAGTATTAACAATTTAATTTAATATTAGGTGTCAGATTTGTTTAAGGACTTTGTGTATCATTGTTTTTTTAGCCTTAACGAAATACAATTTCATTTTGAATCTATTTTCAATTCTTTTTGAATATATTTGTAACAGTAACAAAACAAATCTGGCCCGGGTAAAGCGTTGAAAGGTAAAGCTAAGTATTCTTGTTTAGCTCCTAATTGTTTAAATAAAGATTCTAATATTCAAGCTAGGTATTCAAATAAACCTTTTTCATTATCCTTCTGATGTTAAAATTCGTGAGAACTGGTTTAAGAATTTAAATTTAATTTTAGATAAAACTTCCTATCTCTGCAACAAATAAATAAAAGTAGAGTCAAAAATTTAACTCATATAGAAAGCTTTATTCTATTAATAGAAAACAAAATATTAGAATTTGTAAGCGAGATAAAGCTCTTAGTGTTTCCAAATATAAACGGATTTTAGACAAATTAAAAATAACTTGTACTATTAAGAATGGCCATCATTTTGATAGGTAAGAGAAATTGTTCAGTAACCTATCGAAATTTGATCCATGTTATCAAGAATAAGAGGAGACTACCATTAATTTCACTTACAATTATTGTTAATATTTACACATGTTATGTATGTAATAAACATTTAAATACATCTTACTTCTATTACTTAAAATAATTAAACTATACCTAGGTTTCAAATATTTTTATATAAATATTTCTTTATTTACATTTTTTTTTTGAGTTTTATTTAACAAACTAATATTTATTGTTAAATACACTATTTTAATTTAAATATTAGTTTTTTTTAGAGTAATGAATGCCATAAAATGTAAATAAATAATAATGGATATACGCTTTACAATTTTCTTTCCATTTTCTTCCTTTTCTGTTGCCTTTAACTATTAAGTAAATCAGCCAATTGTGTAGTATGCTATGGTGGCTCCAAATAGTATGCTGAGGAACTAACAATTTGACAGCAGTACCGTGCATTTAAACGATTTATCTTACATATTAAATTATCTATGACAATGGATGAGCAGAGTTTTAAGCTAAATCCCTGTTGGGAAATATAGCTCCCAATACCAAACAAATGGTTAAATTAGATTGTCGCGACTAGTTTCAGCTTAAAATATTCATCATTATACCTGCAATACAAAAAAACAAAATGTTAGGTAAGGATTAAAAAACAATAGAAGATTAACTTATGTATATTTTGTTTTCTGTTTTATAATATAGGGCTGAGAGTTTTTCTTACTTCATAACCGAGCACATTTGAGACAATGCATCTTCCATTTCTATTTTCTAAATGTTTAATTTTATTTTACCCATAGGCAACTGAAGATTTAATATTTGAAACAACTACCGAAGAATCAGAATATTTGGACAATGAAATAAGTGAAGAAGCAGATGACACCGGTGACTTTTATACAGATAAAGAAGACTGTAGTATGCAAGAATATGAAGTATTAAAGGTAACTATAATTATGTAATAATTAAAAAATACCTCTTTAATTTTTGGTACCCTTAATAAGTATAGGTCAGAGATAACAAGGAGATGTAACTACTAACAAATATCGTGCGGTCCTGAATAATATATATTCTAAGGGACACATGAGGGTATATTATCCGCTGTTGTCATATGCTTATTTCATTATTCTCTTTTTGTTTACAAAATTATTTACATATATTAAAAAAGCTATTTAATTGCAACTGAACTCAAAAAATTTTGAATTATTAGTTATATTAAATTTAACTAAATTAGATGTAATTTCACTAAATTAGATGTAATAATTTTCAATAAATTCCGAAACCTAGTCATATCAGGTTGTTAGTGGCAACAGGGCTTACACCGGCATGGATATTTACGTTGTTTATTATAAGCGCACAGCGTCTTATACATTTATTCATTGTAAAATAAAGTATCTGCGTAAAATACTTCTCTTTATCACCTCTTTTATTTCTCACCTTTCGTCTCCTCATCTCGGACCTACAAATGGAGTGTATCGATTGTCGAATTATTTTTGGCATCGTGAATATTATATTTTATCAATGAATGGTTATATCTCTGTTATCTCTGCTATAGAAAGAGTTTATCCCTAATACACACATTCGTTGAAATTTTTCATTGTCTTAACATGAATGAGGATTGCATGTCGGATCTGGATTATATGGAGTGTCCCAGCTGTTAGTTTACAGTATCTAATTACTCACCCTGTACGTTTAGCAAAGAAGTTTCAAATAAGAGTAACTTGAATTTATTAAGTCTACAAAATGCACTTTTGTTTAAACTATTTTTTTACGACACGAGTTTTTTAATGAGCACGTTTTTGTCTAAACCATTGTTTTATTTACTCCCCTAGTTTTGGAATTTACGAGTGTTAATAAAATTTTAATTTTAAAAGCAAATCAAATCGTGCATTGACATTTATTGTAAATTTTAAATTTATTAACTAATTTTAGAATAAATACATGTTTATTTGCTAAAATAAAATTATTAGTAAATATTTGATATTTATTATTGCATTGAAACTATTAATAATAAGTTTAAAAATAGTAGATATGGGTATAGGAAATTAAATTTCCTTCACTGGCACAATAAAATACAAAATGTTCCATTTTAATTAACGCAGTAATTAAATAAAATATGGTAATGTAATAAAACTTCAAATTGCAAATATCCTGTATATTTTTTGAATACTTTAATGATTCTGATAAATTTTATAATGAACTGCTAAAAATTCGTTAATCAATAAGTTCGTTAAATGCATATTATATGAAATGCACTTGCTAGGTACAAACTTTTTATCCTAATAATGATACTTATATACCAATGATGTTCTGAAAAGTATTAATTGTAAAAATGATTGAATAAGTTTATACAATCTGCAGCAGTTTTGTGGCTTTTTAATAGAAGATATTAAGGCCTATTGAATGCCAATGCAAGCCATTACCTGGAATTGTCTGATTTGGAAGACAAATTTATAGTGATTTAATTAAACTCAATTTATTTAATTCGGATTTTACAATTTTCCGTAACGGAAAATGGTAAAATTTATTATACTCAGGGGTGAATTCTCAGTTGTTTATTTTGGAACTTTTATGATGTATTTTGAAAAACGCCCCACTTGTTTTGACTATATTCAAAAAAATATACTTTTTTAGAGAAAAACAAAATAGGAAACAAAATTATACTGTGACCAATGTCCAGATACGGTACGATAAGTTCAAATTCAAACGAATATCAGGTAAATTAAAACAGATAAATTCAATTTAGGGTTTATTGTAAACAATTGACAAACGGCTGAACTGAGGGTTCTAGCAGAAAAAATATTTAAACTTGAACTGAAGGTTCCTAAGATATAAAATCAATTCTTAAATTACAAATCGAACTGACGCGACGGTTCCAAATATATAAAATTAAGTATTAAATATATAAATAAATTGTGATAAGTAAAAATTATATATATGCAATTTAAGTAACCTAAAACATTACCTAAAAAATACCCTTATGAGATATATTTTTCGTTAACAATCGTTTAATTGACACACATATTTCCAATTTATTAAAGCCCCAGTTTTATTTAAACACAATTTTTAAATAAACAATTAAAATTGTCTTAACACGAGAATATTTTTCTAAAATAATTAATATTGCTAATCGAACTGCTAACAAATCGTTACTAAAACGAATTTGTTGAAAACTAGCACATACACAACGATAGAAAGAAGAAAGAAAATAAAACTAAATAGTTTGGAAAAGTTGAAAACTCGCTATATTCTCTTTCCAATACGGCCTCGTAGTTTTAAATACTTTTAGGAAGCATCCCGTTAAGCGTTTTTCGAAATAGTTTTTGATGAAGATTAAGTGTAAAATTACCTGGGGTATTTCGCCCTCGGTTAGTTTTAAAAAGATAGGATTTACTTACTTAGTTTAATCAAGATTTAACACCGACAAAGGTTTTAAAATCAAGTCTCTGTGGCCGTAAGCACTGAACTGCTTCTAAATGTTAACTCTGGGAAATTGGATGCTTAAATAACTAATGTACTATCATCTACAAAGTTGGTTACAGTTAACAAGATACAGGCCCGTTTAAATTGAACATAATTATGAACATTTTGTGTAAATAATAATGCCCTGTAACAGTGTAACAGTCTTTTATAGTAATGACATAATAATAAGTTTAATAGGGATTTAAAGTAATCATATAAAAATAAAATAATAAAAACCGTGATTTACCTTCAAATTTGAACGACGTAAACAAATTAAATAATTTCTTTATTGGTGATCCTACTATTACTGATCCTGATATGAACACCTTTCAATGCTATAACAACAACATTTGCCATAAAGTGAGTGAAGAATTTCAATTCACCAATTTCAATGAAGACCAAATTTTGAAAATCATAAAAACAACTAAATCTAAGGCTTACGGAAGTGATAATTTAAATATCGATATCATATTAATTTGTTGTCCGTTTATTTTAAAGTATATTTCACATATATTTAACGAATGTATAAACGTTGGTTACTTTCCCACTGCTTGGAAGCATGCATATGTCATTCCTCTACCTAAAGTCTCCCAACCGCTACAATTAAATCAACTAAGAAGTATAAGCATTCTCCCGGTCCTTTCCAAAATTTTTGAAAAACTCTTAGAAAAACAACTAAATTTGCATATAAAAAAATTCGATATTCTTCCAAAACCCCAATCAGGATTTAGAAGTGGATATGGGTGTTCAACCGCTTTAGCCGATGTTACCGATGACATATTGCGCTCACTTGATGCAAATAAAGTATGCACATTAGTACTAATTGATTATTCACGTGCATTTGACACATTGAACCACAAACTTCTATTAGCAATTTTGCATTTTATTCGTCTCAGCCATTTGTCGATCAAAATTATAACTTCGTATCTAACAAACCGGGTTCAACAGGTGGTTCTTAACAACACTTTCTCTAATGGTTTGTTAGTCAGAAAAGGTGTTCCTCAGGGCAGCATTCTTGGCCCATTACTGTACACCTTATATACATCCTTCTTACATTCACATCTAAATCATTGTAAGAGCCATTTATATGCTGATGATACACAAATTTATTATTCTTTTGAACTGTCTAAAATTGAAGAGTCGGTCAGGCATATTAATGACGATCTCTCTATTCTTGTAAGTGCATCTGAAAAACACTCATTGCATATCAACTCAACAAAATGTTATGTTATTGTATTTTGCAGTGAAAATAACCGACAGCTGATCTTGCCACAAATACAAATCACCTTAGGGAATGAAATTTTAAAAATTAGTTCCTCGTGTAAAAATCTTGGTTTGACTATTGACTCTCAATTAAGGTTCGATAAACATAATAACCAGAAGGTTAGGAAAGCCTACTCTTCCCTAAAACTAATTTATCCACATAGAACAGATTTGTCTACTGCAACTAAACAACTGCTTACTGACTCTCTTGTTTTATCGCACTTTAATCATTGCGACACGGTATATGGTTCTTTTTTACGATTAATTGATAAGAATCGAATTCAAAAAGTACAAAATAGTTGTTTAAGGATGATCTATGGCATAAGGAGAAGGGAGAGGATTTCTTATAAATTAAAAGAGGCGAATTGGCTGAACATGTTTAATCGTCGGAAACTTCATTCTCTCTGTTTATTTTATAAAATAGTTAAGACCAAAATTCCCTCATACTTACATCAAAAGATAAGTTTTCGAACCGACGTTCATCATATTAATTTAAGGAAAAAGCATGCCATTACCATTCCATCTCATAATAAACAAATATTCAAAAAATCATTTAGCTACCAAATTGCATTGAACAGTCATCTTCTTGATATACCAAATTTCAGTCTTTCATCAACAGCTTTTAAAAATAAATACAAACAAATATTTTTACGCGAACAGACATTTTAAATTTTAAGTTTTTTTTGTGATTTTTAATATTTATTAATATAGATTAAGGTTCCTTTCACTAGTTAATTATTCTTTTAACTGTATTTTTGAATTAATCTAGATATGTATATGTATGTTGACTCTTTATTTTACTTATTTATTTTTTTCAAGGCGAGTGAGGTAGAATTGGTCTTATGACCTATCACTCGACCTTTTATTTGCCTAATTAGTGTATTTAGTGTATTTTTGTTTTTTTTATATTTTGTATTTTTGTACATCTTTTATTGGCAAATAATAAACTATTATTATTATTATTATTATTATTATTATTATTATTATTATTATTATTATTATTATTATTATTATTATTATTATTATTATTATTATTATTATTATTATTATTATTATTATTATTATTATTATTATTATTATTATTATTATTATTATTATTATTATTATTATTATTATTATTATTATTATTATTATTATTATTATTATTATTATTATTATTATTATTATTATTATTATTATTATTATTATTATTATTATTATTATTATTATTATTATTATTATTATTATTATTATTATTATTATTATTATTATTATTATTATTATTATTATTATTATTATTATTATTATTATTATTATTATTATTATTATTATTATTATTATTATTATTATTATTATTATTATTATTATTATTATTATTATTATTATTATTATTATTATTATTATTATTATTATTATTATTATTATTATTATTATTATTATTATTATTATTATTATTATTATTATTATTATTATTATTATTATTATTATTATTATTATTATTATTATTATTATTATTATTATTATTATTATTATTATTATTATTATTATTATTATTATTATTATTATTATTATTATTATTATTATTATTATTATTATTATTATTATTATTATTATTATTATTATTATTATTATTATTATTATTATTATTATTATTATTATTATTATTATTATTATTATTATTATTATTATTATTATTATTATTATTATTATTATTATTATTATTATTATTATTATTATTATTATTATTATTATTATTATTATTATTATTATTATTATTATTATTATTATTATTATTATTATTATTATTATTATTATTATTATTATTATTATTATTATTATTATTATTATTATTATTATTATTATTATTATTATTATTATTATTATTATTATTAATTATTATTATTATTATTATTATTATTATTATTATTAATTATTATTATTATTATTATTATTATTATTATTATTATTATTATTATTATTATTATTATTATTATTATTATTATTATTATTATTATTATTATTATTATTATTATTATTATTATTATTATTATTATTATTATTATTATTATTATTATTATTATTATTATTATTATTATTATTATTATTATTATTATTATTATTATTATTATTATTATTATTATTATTATTATTATTATTATTATTATTATTATTATTATTATTATTATTATTATTTATTATTATTATTATTATTATTATTATTATTATTATTATTATTATTATTATTATTATTATTATTATTATTATTATTATTATTATTATTATTATTATTATTATTATTATTATTATTATTATTATTATTATTATTATTATTATTATTATTATTATTATTATTATTATTATTATTATTATTATTATTATTATTATTATTATTATTATTATTATTATTATTATTATTATTATTATTATTATTATTATTATTATTATTATTATTATTATTATTATTATTATTATTATTATTATTATTATTATTATTATTATTATTATTATTATTATTATTATTATTATTATTATTATTATTATTATTATATTCAACTATACAGGACGTCCCAGAAAATGCTGATTAATCACATGAGTACCTAAAATCCTTACTGCTACATTAGTCTGACACTCTTTATCAGTACCTCAAGCATTTATAGATAGGGCATATTTCTTTAAATTCATTAGGTACAACCTAAGAAACAATTATTTATATAAAATTGTACTGCTGTCAGGAAATTATTCTTGTTCAAATAAAACATCTAATGAAATACCTTCTGGCATAATGATCTTTCTTGGCTGGAAACCGCAATTTAAGATCTTTTTAAAGTTGGGTATTTTCTATCATTACCATAAGAGCCTATTTCTTGATGGGACCCAGTCATTGCTTAAATTGGATGGTTTTCCTGTAAAAGTAAAAATAAAAGTAAACCTAATAAAGTTGCTATAGTTGATCTGACACACTCGGATATAATAGAATTTTGTTTGTTTTGTTTACGCAGTTTTCTGATTTTGAAACTTCGTTATGTTTTTTGTAGGTAGCTTTATGCCCTAGCTTTATTTGGACAACTTCAATTGGCTGTATTTCAAGAGAACTTGTAAAAATATGCAACGTGAAACGTGGAATTTTTGCAGATTTAACGTATTTATTTAATGCTGTCTGACAGCTATTAACGTGCATTCCCTCATTCCATTTTTCTTTTTGTAGTACATTTTACAAACTTCTAAACATAAGCGACTAGCCCATAATGAAAACAGTGCTCATATTGCAAATATGCTAGCTCTCCACAACAAAAGAGGTTATTTCTAACAGTAGTCATTTTGAAAAAATATAATCTACACGCATCAAAGACTTGTATTACAGGAGTTCAACCGGATGTAGAAATTGTTTTGAAAATATTTTTGTTTCATGTAATGGAAGTTATAAACTTACCCGAAAAAGTTCTGACAATCACAGAAATTGACAGACAGTTATAAATTGTGAAACATTCTACTACTGTGGCGCCATCTGTACTGTAAAAATTTAACTTCGCGTCAGATGTAGAGATCTGCTTCGAATAGCTGAGAAACCCACCTAACCCATATTACAAGGCTAGCTCATAATATTTGCATCCTTTACAGTTGGGTGATGTTTAAATCTAATTCGTTGTTTTCTTCATCAGGGTTAATATTTAAGTCCCCATAGTCGAAGTCATCGTTCAGATGCTTTACTATCTTATGCAGAACAGCACAATTTATTATTACGTTTGGTACGTTGTTCAAAGCAATTCGAATATGGTTTCCAAGAATATGAAATCTCTTCTTTAACTAACCAAAACATATTTCTATTATCACTCTCTTCCTGGAATGTATTAGGTTAAAGCGCCTTTGTTGACGGTTACGAGGAGGTTTGTAGGGTGTTATTATCCAAGGAGACACCCCGTATCCTGAATCCCCTAAAATACATACAGTTCCATCATAACG
Source organism: Psylliodes chrysocephalus (assembly GCA_927349885.1). Lineage (NCBI taxonomy): Eukaryota > Metazoa > Arthropoda > Insecta > Coleoptera > Chrysomelidae > Psylliodes > Psylliodes chrysocephalus. The sequence goes on along the minus strand of OV651818.1, from coordinate 79,445,486 downwards.
GGACATGATATCCTTGATGGGGCTCGTTCTCCACATTCTTCCGGCATGAACACTGCCGGGACAGTCGGTACTTATACTTGTAAATTGTTCCAGGGCATTACATGTAGCCTGTACATACTGGGATAACCCTTGCGACAAATATATTCATCTCCATGTCGAACCACTCCTGGTTTAAGTATTTCAACATAAGTGCAATCAAGTGCACCTATCACAGTTGATAAACTATAGTTTCTTTGCCACAAATCCTTTGCCTCCTTCATTTCAGCTACCGTAGCCGGGAAAAGGATCCAATTGCCTGATTGAACAACTATACGATTCATAACATGCTTTATAGTCTTGTTGGCGGTTGTACGTTGGACGCATACCTATACCCGATTAAAAACCAGGGTCGCTCACAAACCTCAAAAATATTTCCATTTGTTGCCTTCAAGAAATACCTCCACCACGTGTATCGGTTTCGAGAAGGAATTCAGCCGCTAAAAAGTCTCCGACTTTCAAATCTGAAGAGTTCTTTATAGTTGCGCAGTCCCATTTCCCTACGAACACTGTAAAATTTACGTTTACGGATGAGCATAAATTCCGTCATTTTTGAAAACAAACCACTAATTTGAAACTGTTATTATAGAAAAATCTAGATAAAGTGAAGTATGCCCCCGACCACACTTACATATCTTAGCAAAAGCTATAGAAAAAAACCAGCTGAAGTTTTTATTCACCTCAATATTTAAGCAAAAGCTAGACATGTGGAAAAATCTAGAACTATCTAGCCCTAGTACATGCTAACTGAGTTTATTCAGCCCAAATCTAGTATTTGCTTATAAATAGTCTAGTTTTACCAAATACCTGTTTTTATTCACACCACCCATTGTGTCATAATCAAACATTAGTTTTGAATTACCCCAGATGTAACTAATTGATAATGTAAAATTGCTATAAGTACTGTAAATCTAAATTAAATTTTCATTTTTGTTTAATCAACATACACACAAATAACTGGAGCAATAATAATGGTTATATTATTGTTGATTTTGATCAATAACTATACCTACAAATAAATAATGATACAACAATCAAATTAAACATGATCGAAACTGTTCAACTGTAATAAACAAAGTTATTTTGATTGCATTGTTAAATTCAAATATTTTGCAATTAATTATATTTAAAACGAACACAGGGTCGTATTAAATAAAAAATGTTTAAACAACGGTATTAGAATCTGTTTTAATAGTAAAGAGTACAAATGCGTCATTGCAATATGCGTGCAATGTCGTCAAAGCGAGCGCCATGTTGTAAATTCGGCGTAATGATTTCAAACTTAGAGGTTAATATCAAGTTAGTTTGTAAAAACAAAGATAGTTTAACTGTAGTTTTATTTTTTAATGTTCGAGAGCGCTTCAGCAAGAATCAGGATTTAAATCATACCATTTTTTACTCATTTTTAATCAGTTTTTATGATTTATAAAATTAAAATAGATAATTATTTAATGTTTAACATTTCATGGTACACATGATTTTTTTAAAATAAGTAGAAAATGAATACTTTCTGTCATTAGATAAAGTTCTGATATAGAAATTATTATTTTTATTTTATCAGATTTGTAAATCAACAATAAGGATTGATCCACAAAAAAATGTTTCACAAGTAGGCCTTGGTAAACATCACGTATGTCTGAACATACAATTCTTCTTTTTAAATGTCAGTTGATTTAATAATGCAGTTATCACTGACATGACTTGTATCTTTGTCTTTGTCGATCATAACCTACTTTTTAAAAATTTTTTTTGTGGATTACTCTTTAGTATTTTATTATGCCCACAACAAAAGAATTTATTTTTAATTTATTCATCACTAATAACCGTACATAACAGCATAAACCTTCCATTGAAATCGAAAAAGTCGTTTGGAAGAGTTATTAATAAAAAACTTCATTTCGAGTTTGATATTTAGGGGTAAATACGTTCAAAAGGACGCGAGCCTTAGAAAAAAATTTAATATGAACTTTTCTTGTCATTTTGATCCGCTTTATACAGTCGCGACTTTTTAGAGAATGTTCATAGAGACTTTGATTGTACAGAGGGTGGTCGAAAATGAATGAATATAAAGAAATATATTTAGTGTATCGCAAACAGTTTGCATTGTATGGAAAACTTTTATATTATCGAATTTTGTGAGAAGCTGCTATTAAAGAAGCTCAAAGTAGTGATAGAGAGAAAATTTCCTAAAATACCATTATTTAAATACTACTTGTATTTAAACACATAATAAATGCTGTTTAATTGCTGGTAAATTCAACAAAAGTTAGAAAGCAACTTAATATATAAATTGAAAACATTCAATATACGATTAAGGGCAAATTTACTAATAGTAACAACAATAAAAGTAGTACTATATTTTATCTCCTTTTAAAACAAAATCTTTCACTCATTTTATGCACAGTAAGAGAAAAATAATTTTAAACCAACTTATTTTGCAGTGTTTTACCTATACTAGGACCTGTATATAGCGTACAAATATAGCGTTTGCTTTTTATCGATAGTAAGGACATATTTCGCAACTAAATTAGCGGACGTAAATAGTTTTTGAAAGATTTAATTTTGAAAATAAAAATATGCGGTTTTTCATTATATTTGTAATTTTTATAAGAAGATAGCGCTAATACTGTATTTTTAAATTTGGTTTTTCTAAAAAAATGACACTCTATTAGCAAATAAACAAATCTGGGACTCTCAGAATAAGATCTGGAATTACGCGGTGAAAACTGCATACTTCTTAGTTTAAATATAAAAAAGTAGCCGTCCAAAAACTTTTTCCCTTTTGAATAAAATTGGTGTCGTGGCTTCTTAACATCGTTAAATGCAAACGTCCTTGCTATAAAAAGAAAGAACGTCTGCATAAGCAAGCACTCTGTTGTTTCAACCGTCTCATGCACTCATTGCATAAAAGCATTCATTGTTTTACTCGTTTTAGGACATTTACTGTCTCATTCGTTTATTGCACCAAAGCACTTTATTGTTTCAAATGTCTAATGCACTTATTACATAGATTCATTTATTGTTTATATTCTTTCAAGCATTTATTGAATCAATATCAACCGGCTAGGCTAATCGCGAGATTATTGTACATTCAAGTTCTTGCGATAATAATTCATATTTAACGGTACGATGTAACAGGTGACAAGCGTACCTAAGTCAATTTCCAAATTTAGGAACGTGTTCTATTTAGTAAACCAATAATTTGGCTTAAAAAAAGACACATTTTTTCCGACAGTTTAGGGAAAAAATATACATTTGTCAACTATGTCAACAAAAACTTGAAGCAAATGTAAGAAGTTTAGCGAAAACTGCACGTCGATATCTGTTTCCATTCTTGAGTTATAAATTGATAAAGCAACACCCTGTAGTTTGTACTTTTTTATACCTATGTATACTATTTGTCTACCTTTAATTATATAGGTACAAAATGTATTGTTAATTATTATTCTCAATTAACGTCCTATAAGTTGTCGTGAACTGCTTCACAGTATCATCATCAATTTCATATTGAATTTAATTATAAACTTTGTAGATTGCCACTTTTGTATACTACTTATCTAATATTAGTTACACATATTTAATATAGTTCTCAACTAAAGTTTCATTATACTTGAAACTTCAATGAAAACTATCCGCCCTAAATAATTTTTAAAGATATAGTTTTCATAAACAAAGGGCTACGTATATTTGCTCATGCTTACTCGTTGTAACTAAATACTTGTACAAAACTAATTCCGAGGCTAAAATAATATCCATCATTATTTTAAGGATTGCATGCAGTTACCGGGGAAATTCTAAGCTTAAAAATGGGATTTCTAACAAGTTATGAAAGTAATTTTAAAAAACTGATTTCAAAATCGTGCAATGCCCTTAAAAATGGAGATTTTTGATTTTCCATAGGCCATTAGATCCTGATGGACACCGTAGTAAAGAAAAATATCTACATTACATTTTTAAATATTCTGCACGGTCAAAGAAAGGTCACTAAAGTTTACCAAAAAGCTCGATCTTGTCCGACTGAACAGCTACAGCAGATGAACCAAATATTTGTGTCTAATCATCGTGGTTTGAACAACATTAAATTATATAGGTCAAGTCATTAAAGATAATCAATTCACAATAAGTACAAAAATGTTCAAACTTAAAACATTATCAATAAGAGTTTCCGGATATTTTTGTTTGCTACTTTTTTTTGTCACAAACTTTTTATGTGGTATTCTTTTTTTGTTGCATTCTGCAAACCAGTACATGTTTAGCAATGGAGCGGTACACAGGAAAACAAAGAGTTTACGTTATTAAAACGTACTTTGAAAATCGGTCTTCTGTGACAGCTACATATCGCCGAATTCTTGATTATTTTGGCATACAAAATCGACCCTCAGAAAGAGCCATTCGTAATATAGTGCGTAAATTCGAAACTACAGGTTCTGTGCAAGATATTAAAACAAAACGGGGTGAACGTCCAGCTCGCTCGGTTGATAATATTGAAGCTGTTCGTCAAAGTGTGGCTGACAATCCCTAAATGTCTATTGCAAGGCGTTCGCAGCAAGTGGGCATCAGCAAAACCTCAACATGTCGAATTTTTAAAAGGGATTTGGCTCTCCAGCCTTACAAGATTCAGCTAACACAGGAGTTAAAGACAGCAGACCATGGCCAACGCTGTGATTTTGCTAACTGGATCCTACAGAGGAAGGCAGATGATGATTATTTTTACAACAAAATCATCTTAAGCGAAGAGGCCCATTTTCATTTAAGCGGTTACGTAAATAAGCAAAACTGTCGCATCTGGGGCAATGAAAATCCTAGACAAATCCATGAAAAGCCAATGCATGCTCAACGTGTCACGGTTTGGTGTGGTTTTTGGGCTGGAGGTATCATTGGACCTTTCTTTTTTGAAAATGAAAACGAACAAGCTGTTACGGTAAACCGGGAGCGATATCGAGCGATGATTAACGACTTTTTATGGCATGAGATAAGGGAAATGGATTTTAACAATATGTGGTTTCAACAAGATGGTGCTACATGTCATACAGCAAGAGAAACGATGAATTTATTGCGTACAAGATTCGATGGGAGGATTCTCTCAAGAAATGGGGACGTAAATTGGCCACCTAGATCATGCGACTTGACGCCGATGGATTATTTTTTGTGGGGTTATGTAAAAAAAAGCTTACGAAAACAAGCCTCAAACAGTTCAACAGTTGAAAGAGGAAATTCGACGCATAATTCGTGGGATAACATCACAAATGTGCTCAGATGTTATGGAAAATTTCAACAAAAGAATTGTTTCCTGCCAGGGAAGTCGTGGTGGCCATTTGCCAGATATTATATTCGACGTAGAATTATACTTCACATTGCAATAAAAAATTGTCATTTATGTTGTAAACGTTTTCTTTTATTTATTATCAACATCCGGAAACTCTTGTTGGAACACCCTTTACATTGTATTATTTTCAACATTATATCAGATTTGCAACTTTTTAAAAGTCCGGAACATGATTTTTTTTTGTTAAATAGCGTTTTTTCTTTATATCATAGATAAAAAAAATTGCAAAAGGGCTGCAAACCGATGACATAACTCATAAAAGTTTTTGGAACAGCTATTCCAATTTGTAACCTTTTATTTTGCATAGAAATATATTTTTTTTAAAATAGCAAAATAATTGTTTATTTTCGTGAAAAGAAAAATTATTTGCAAATGTTAATATTATTTTTATTAACAATCTGGAAAATTTACAAGGTCTAACTTGGATTAGAGGAAAAACTAAAAAAATGTTAAAGGAAGGAATTATAACTATAATTATAATTATAACTAAATCAGAAGGATCATTTAGATTTTGCATCGATTTCAGAAAAATAAACGAAGAGTCTGAGTTAGATATTTTCCAGTTTCCTATGTTTGCAAATTTTTTTAAATCTCAATTTAAAGAATGGATTCTGAAATATTAGTATTACAACATTTTCAATTTACTAGGTCACCATTTGGTAGGAAAAATTCCAGTGCCGCGTTTTAAAGAATAATGCAGACAGTTCTAGGCGAATTATTAGAAGATAAAGTAACTGTATATATTGATTATATAATCTGCGAGGGATACTCTTATGAGGAATGCCAAGAACTAACTTTACGACTTTTAGAGAAACTTGATAAAAATAATCTAAATAACATTCTGTGTACCAAAATAATTTTCCTTGGTCTCAAGATTGATAGAGATATAAAGAGAATGAAAGATGAAACAGTAGAAAAAGTAAGAAATATGAAACAGCCTGTGGACATAAAATCACTGCAATAGTTTACTGGTTTGACAAATCATTTTCGTTGATTCATAAAAAAATTGTAGTAGAATTGCCAAACCATTGAAAGAATTGAACTGCAAAAATAAATAGTTTATTTGTACCGACGACTGTGAAAAGGCGTTCAAGACTCTAATACATTTAATAAATTCATAACCTATTTTGAAACTGCCAGATCCAAGGCTCAAATATAAACTCTCCACTGATTCTTCTTATTATGGCTATGGAGCCATTCTCTACTAACGAGATCCAAATGTAGACAAAAAACATCAGCGGCGCGTAATTAGTTATTATTAGTATTCTTCTTCAAAAGCTGAAAAAGAATGTGTTATAAAGGGAGTGTAGCATTTTAGGACATATCTCGATGGAAAAAAAGTTTTAAAAGAGGACGGGAGATCCAAGATGTGGACGCAATCAGTAGATTGTGTATAGATATTTCAGAAAATACACCAGAATCGTTCTGGTGCAATTTAAACATTCAAAATCTAACTAGAATGAAGAATGTGAAGACAAAGGATATGATAAAAAAATATTCTTCAATTGTATCATGATGATCCATATTCATGGGATATAATTGATATAAGAAATGTTATTACAAAATTAAACAGCGCTTTTATTGAAAATCTATTAGTAAAGACATAAAAGAATATATTAAAACCTGCTCTGTATGTCAACATGCAAAATTTAAATATTTGTCCAAACCAAAATTATGTCCATTTAACTTTAAGCTTTCAAAACACTTTCGAGACAATACATATCGATTTTGCAGAAATGTGTAAAAAGGCAGAAGGCAACAGAATTACGAAATCTTTTATTGTGGTAATCGATGAGACAACTAAATATGTTACTGCAAAAGTAATAAAATAATCCAGTATTGTCGTGAAAAAATACCTTGACTAGCATCATTTTATTGATCGAACAAAGAACATAGTAAGCGATTGTAAAAGTGCTTTCACTTCAAAAGTTATCAAAGAATGGGCGACAAAAAAAGGCATTAACTTAATAACGACTACTCTGTACCATCCAACAGGAAAGGGCATAGCAGAAAGGGTTATACGAAATTTTAAGAACTTCATGAGTTGTTATAATAACTTTTCAGGAGGATGGAAAGGCGCATTGGAATATGCCGTAGAGCATTACAACTATTACAATATTTTAAGTTGAATGGAAAAAGTAAAATTTTACCTAGGTATAGAAATCGACATTGAAGAGAAACCTAAAATCCTAGAGATACAAATAAGATACAAACAAAAAATTCAAGAACAAGCTAATAAATATAGAAGGAAAATGCCACCTAAATTTAAAGGAGTTCCAAACCAGAAAATTGGTATAGAATACATAACCAGAGGTCCTTTCCAAGTTTGCAAAGTAAAATACATGCAAGGAGTTCTGGCATATGTGCAATTATTTTAGAACGCAGTTAAACAAAAAGGTGCAGCAAATTCCCCAATTTTATCACAGGAGGGGAGACTGTGTAGGACATGCAGTATATTTCGCTAAGTAATAAACATTCGATATAGATTGTTGATTGTCACTTTGATATATTTTAGTTATTGAAAATTGTCTTAATTCTGGAGATACTTTTATTACAATTTTTAATTGTCTATGGTCAATTTTGCATTGCGAAAACAAAAGTGTTGCAAATTAAGGAAAAAATTAAAAAATACATTGGCAAGTAATATTGAATTTGAAACCTTATATCTATCAAGCAAATATTTAAATAATTTCCTGTTTACTGCTTTAAGGAGAATACCTTATTGATTTAATTTTATCTTTAAAAATCTTTATATATAGGAATTAAAAGAAAAATGAACAATACAAAGATGCATGCGGGGGGGGGGGGGTTATATTAGAAGTGTGCGGATATATAAAAGTTATTATTAAAGGTGGAGCCTAAATACAAAACTGACTCAAAGAATAAAATAATATTTCATATATTTTAAAGATTGCATACATGATCTTAAAATGAGATTTCTAAAAATAACAAAAACGCAAAATACCTACATAAAATAGGTCCTGCACGGTCAGAGAAATGTTTTTAAGGTTTAACAAAAAGCTCGATCTTGTCATACTGATGCAAAAATACATCAGAACAAAGTTTAGTTACACCAGGTCAATGTAGATGGACTGTTACTGCAATAGGTTGTATGTCATAAAATACAATTTTTAGCTTAAAATTTATTCCAATGCAAAATAATCGCTTCTAATGTACTACGAAAGCTCGTATGCGATTACCCAACAATAAAACAACTTTCGCGTCTTGGCTAATACCTCTTCCGTCGTTAAAAAATAGAAGGAACCAATAAGTGATTAATGTTTCTGTGTCGCTTGAAAATTCCATTTTTTTGACACAACAACGACGAAATATTTTTATGTCTGAACATCGATGGTGGTCTGAACGACATACAGGGTGTCCCAAAATTCCGTGTACATATTGGGAATGGGTTGTTAATACACTACAATCTAAAATATTTATTGTACCCCCTTCTGTCGCTAATGCACCAAGAAAATGTCTCAATGCCTATAACGATCTTTCCAATTCTATTTTCTCAAGGAAGTGTAGGATTTAGAGTAGCTTCAAGTTAGGTAAATCTCCCTCTTCTTTTTGATTTCCTCCTAGATATAGTGCCGTTGGATTCTGGAGTGCTACACATTCAGTTAGAATCTCACAGAATCTGCACTTACTATCTACTACTCTTAGTTTATTAAGGTGTCCTTTTAGTCGGCAATGTCCGGTAAGGAGCTCTGTTACAATACGTAGCCTGTTCTTGCTTAGACAGATGTAGGCTTCCGATCTTTTCCGGTTATATTCACCCAGAAGTATCTTAGCCTGTCTCAGCCCCAAGAAATTGTTCCAATTATCGGTTCTTCTACTGCCCAATTCTTTTTTAATCTCTCCTAATAATATGTTACTGCTGATACCGCAGAACGATTCAGGTCCTACAAAGGGTGTTTGAGCCCCTTTTTTTGCAAGACTATCTGCAATCTCGTTACATTGTATCCCGTTATGTGCCGGGACCCAAATGAGAGTAACTCTATTTTTCTTGCCTAGCTCATTCAATTGTTCTAGGCATCTACAGACCATTTTTGATTTGATTACGTAGGAGCTCAGCGCTTTGATGGCTGCTTGACTATCAGACATGATAATTATCTGTTATCTATGATAGTTTCTCTCGATGTTAAACTGGATACACTTCTCGATGGCGTGAATTTCCGCCTGGAAGATGTTTGGGTATTTTCCCAAGCTTTAGAAGTGCTTGGTTCTCAGCCCATACACTTCTATTCTAGTTCTTTTTATGGTTTTGGAACCGTCCGTATACCACTGAATAGCATGTTTTTCGGTTGCAAGCGCAATTAATTCTTGGCTCCATTTTTTCTTGCAGTCCAGCTCTGTGGTTTTGAAGTTTTTCACAAAACTGTACTTCTTTAGCACTTCATCCTGGGGCATGTCCTAGGTATCTTTAGTCCTGAAGCAAGTAGACTTTCGTCTGATTACTCTGTTCCTGATCATTTTATATCGTGTCCTTTTTTGCCACATTCTTTATCATCAAATGTAGAGGAGTGAGGTTTAAGATCACCTCCATTGCGGCCGTAGGGCAGGTTCTCATTGCACCGGTGATGCAAACACAGGCTAGTCTTTGTAATTTTGAGATATTAGCTCTCGTAGTAGCTAAACTAGTTCTGTTACTCCAGGCTATAGCCCCGTAAGTGATGATTGGTCTCACTATTTCAGTATACATCCATCGCAGTATGTTTGGGTTACACCCTCATCGTTTACCCGCAATGTTTCTGCATACCATTAGGGCTCTTGTGGCCTTATTTGTTACTTCCTTCTCATGTGTGTTCCAGAGAAGTTTGTTGTCCAGGGTTAGGCCTAGATATTTGATTTTATTTTTCCATTCTATATCTATCCCGTCTAATTTAACGGTTTTAAGATTAAGTTTTCCTTTCCTTGAGAAGGCTACTAGTGTTGTTTTTGTATTCTTACTTCACGGCACCATCTATGTTCTAGTCCTCGTTGGACTATATCACACAGGATATTTGTAAACTTGCTTCTAGCAAATATGACTATGTCGTTGGCATAACCTTGACAGGGTATACCGAGGTCAGTCAATCTGCATAGAAGTTCGTCTACGGTTAGTGGGGATAGGACTCCTTCTTGTGGACATCCTCTGGTTGTGCAGATGGAGATGATGTCCTGCCCTATCTGTGTCTCTGCAGTTCTTGTAGATAGAGCTACTGTATATTGGTGGGATCAAAATAAGTCAATTGACCAAAATTACCTATATCATAAAATGCTTTATTTGCCTGTGAGGACGCTTCAAAGTTTAAAGAAATTTTTTTTTTATTAATTCAAAAAGGCTTAATTTTAATTTCTATAAAATTTGGTATATAGCAATTTTAATTGAAGATCCATATTTCAAAGCAAAAATTACAACTGAAATCATGGAAGGGTAAAAACTACCCTCATCCATAAATGGCATAGTATTTTTTTGAGAGCCGCCCCTGTTCCCTTAAGATTTTGTTAGGGAGAGCTGTATTCATTAGTAGCATTTATTGTCTTTTGCAAAAAACATGAATCTCTCAAGGTATTTGAGTAAAAAAAATTTTATTGACTTATGGTTAATGATTTTAAAATTTTCAAGAAAACCCGAACACTGTCGACTTTAACGTTATTACAATAAAAAAAATCAATAGGCATATCTACTGAAAAATTACAATTGAAAGAGGATTCATTTTTTTACTATTTCAAGTATTCCCACCTCTGCAGCAGGAGTTCTGGCTTGACGAGGTCGTCCAGCATTATTTATATTCAATTTCAGTTGACCAGTTTCTCGAAGTCGTCTCTCGATAGAAGCAAAAGTTGATTATTACTATTATTATTATTATTATTACAAAGTTTGAAAACGTTTGTAATTTATGTGACATTTTCAAAATAGCGTGTCTTCATTGACTAGCCTATTGTTTTTTTTTTTTTTAATAGCGCAACCTTTTTTTGTCACGCACCGTATAATTGATTTGCCAAATATTCTCTTCAAATGAAATTTGTGATTTTAAATTACACGAATTAAATTAGTGGATTAACAATGAATAAATACAAATACAAAACCTCCAAATTTCCCCAGTTTGTACAGTTGACTCGCAGACAATCACTTAAAAATTTATCACCCAGAGGGTGCCACTCCATATAATCCGAGAAACTCAATCAACCCTCAATCCTCCGGCGACCCTCCACCCCCGTACGCAAAATGATTAAGATAAGAAAATTCTGTTTCGCCAAAAACATTCATTCTGTTAAACATAAAAGTGACTTTAACCCCGAAAAATGATTTTCCAGGATAATTTACTGCTATACAACCATGCCAGGTTGATGTCGCAGAATAATCATAGCAAGGATTATTTAGTCTCCATTATGTTTTCGCATTACGACAGGAATAACAATGGTAACTTGGAAGCTACGGAACTTAGCGAGGTAAGCAACATAGACGTAGTTAATAATTAGTAGTTAAGGGTATATATTGTTGTATTATTTTTTATTGCAGCAATGTGATACAATATTTCTGGAAATTTGATTTGTATCATCCTGTATATCAAAGAGATTATCAATTTTTTTAATTTTAGAGAAAAAGGTTTACCAACGTTGTATGAGAGTAATTTAAAAATGCAATTATCATTAATATCTCTCCAAAAGCAGGGATTTACTTTTAACAGCAGTCAAAATTAAAAACAAAATGAATACAAAATTATAATATATAATTGAAAGCCAAATATATATTTTTAGTTTAACTAAAACCACTAATTTTCCATTGGATATGAATAATATTCATTTCACGGATGCTGGATCCAATATTTGTGGACGAGTTTGAAACAATTGAATGCAAATATAGAGAGTTTTCACTGTTGAAAATTGATCCTTTACATCCCCCACCAGGGACGTTCCTAGGGTAGCTGCCGCTCGTCTGCAGGCAAAATTCTCCGCCCCTCCTTTCATACCAAATGAATTATAAACATTTTTACCTTAAATGAAAAAACAAATTATAGAAAATACAAGAAATTTATTTTATTTCTTAGTTTTACAACCTAACACACTAATAAATTATTAATTTACTAATCTTATTATCAAATAAATACATATGTAGGAGCTGGTGTTTAGTAATTAGTGCGTTATTATGGTTTTAATGTTATGTTATTATGTTGATGGAAAATGAATGACTAATTTTGATGTTGTCATAAATAAAATTATTATATTAGACTCCTTTTAATTGATTACAACGCCCCTTATAATATATATACACAAAATTATCTATTAATAATATTAAGGTACCAAGTTAGTCAAAAAGCCTAACGCATTGTACGTAAAAAGATGGTGACTGGGACTACGCAAGCTCCAAAAGTCGTGGTCGAAAAAAAATTAAATTGGACGAGCACCAGCAGAATATGATATGCCAACCATGACATCCGTTAGAAGGAAATTATTGGAGAATAATCTCGTTCCACAAATGAGCCGAGACATTAAAAAAAATAGTTTCGATATGCAAGACAATCTCGTAATTCTGTTTTAATAGAAAGAGAAGAAATAGTTTCATGGCGACAAAAATATCTTTGCTCTTTAAAGGAACATCGTTCGGCAAACAAGGCAATATATTATCTGGATGAAACATGGGTGAATGCTGGTCACACAGTATCTAAGTTCTGGCAAGATACTACGGTAACAAATTAACGACAAGCATTTGTGGAAAGTCTATCAACAGGATTACGAGGACTAACTGGAAAAGGACAACGACTAATTGTCGCCCATATAGGTAGTGAAAGTCGTTTTTTAAACGACAGTGCTTTAGTTTTCTTATGTAAAAAACGGGGGATTATCACGAAGACATAGACGCTCAATGCTTTAAATGTTGGTTTAAAACCCTACTTTTACGGATCAAGTCAAATTCAGTGATAGTACTTGATAACGCTTCTTATTACAGCCGCTTAGTAGAATGTCTATGGCGGTGATGCAAGGTTGGTTGCGACAAAAAGTAATTCCTTTTTCTGAGGACATGGTTTAAGGAGAAGTTATAACCTTAATTAAACAGCATCGAGACAAATATTGTCAGCATGTTGTAGATACAAAGTGTTGAGATACATCTGTTATCTTTATTTAAATGAAAGTTTAAATCCGCTTCTGTAAGCCAACAGCTTTATAAGAAACATGAAAAATAGTTTTTCTTCTTGACTGATTGCGACGTGAATTAACGTTTATTTCCAGTTACACTTTTTTTTTTGGTGTGTCATCAGCTTTAACTGCTAAGGTTATTTCGTCTCGTGTTCTGTGTAGGCTTTGTTACTGTTTCCCAGCGCCACTTTAGATTAGAACCCAACAATGAATGGTCGAGTTAAATGCATTTTAACTCCAAATAGTATAATGATAATACTTTTATATTATTATTTTACCTATAAATTACTACTAATAAATATTTAAATTAGTATTTTTTTATCGTCGCGCTCCTCTCCCTCTACTTGCCGCTCGTGTGCTTGCATCCCTTGTAACCCGGGTTGGAACGCCCCTGTCTCCCACTTTTGATTAACTTCTCGAACAAAAAAACCTTTACTTAGAGACAATAAACCAGTTAATATAAACCAGTTCCAGAAAGCCTACTTTACTGGACTAAATAATTTCTATACAAAACACTGACTGGTCATTTAACATTACCATGACATTAATGAAATTGTAAAACAATTTTCCAACATCACAGTGCTATCGACCAACAAGTCCCGAAGAAGGAGATTAGAGATAACAAATACCCATTGTGGTATAACGCTGTATTACCCAAATTAATTGTCGAAAAGAATCAACCCCATAAAAGATATCAGAAAACCAAACTTCAAAGCGATTACGTTAAATACTCCATTAAAAGGCGTGAAGTTAAATTTCGAACTGACTGGTGTTACTTAATGTTTATTTCGAACTCGAGCACTTAATTCCACAAAATATAAAGCACTTTTGGACATTTATTATAAATTAGTTACTGGTTGCTTAATTTAATGAAGTATGCAAACTATGAACTCGGTGATCCTGAAGAAATTACAAACGCCTTCGCATCTCATTTTTAAGCGTGCTACTCTAAACATAACATAAACCGAAAAATAAATCTTCTGCCTGTGCTATTTTATTCACTTTAATCACTCATAGTTTTACTCTTTGCGAAGTATCTTCTAAAATAAAAAGTTTGATTCTTAGAAGGTTGCTGTGACTATTTGTCAATCCCACTTAGCCAAATTTTCCAAAAATCATTTAATAGTGGAATATTTCCCTCTGCTTGAAAATTTCCTTAGCTTATGCCGTCTTATAATAAATGTGATAAAGACGATATAAAGAATATCAGAGGTATTTCCATTATATCTATAATTTCAAAACCATTTGAACTGTTTGAATGGCCAAAAATCCTGTTGATTGTTCAAAATATACAATGTAAATAAAGAATTGATATCACTTTAGACTTTAGCAAATGTTGTTTATAAAAGTTATGTCTATATTGTTAAATAACCTTTCCACTCGACTAACGTTTTGTTTGAGTGAAATTTGTATAATTTGTAAGTAAAAACAAAATGTTCTCAAAAAATTATTATCTAGTGTGGAAAGATCAAAGTTGAAAAAAAAAACAAATTTAACATTTTACAAAACAATTTTTTGTTGACCCCGTTTGGCGTTTGAAATATTAAAACTGATTAAACTGATCACTATTAATCAACCATTAAATGTTATATTATGCTTTGTTTAATCCTTATGTATGTTTGCCCTGTATGTATGTTTACCCTGTATGTATGCTTGTTTGTCAGATTCTTGTCAATTTGATACTTACGTTTCACTGTCTTTTTATTTATGTCATAGTTTACCAAATTAAAGCCTTACTAAGAGGTTTGTTTTATTACATATGCTACTAAATTTAATTCAACAAAGTCTTTTTAGGTTGTGCTGACAATAATATACACAAATTTGCGCATTATACTCTGCTTTTAAACACAGAACTTTACAGGAGCTCGAATGGCTTGGTCCTTTTCAGTTTTCGAACTAGAGAAGCTGAAAGGCTTCTATATTTTTATGGAGATGTAGCCTGGCTTCATGTTTGTCAGCAAACTTTTAATTTCATCCTTAACCGTTGGAATATCGAGGTCTCGATGTATGTCACTGTTGCGTACGTACCAAGGGGTGCTTGTCATGTTACGCAGTACTTTGTCCTGAAATATTTAAATTAGCTTTATATTGCTATCTTTGGTACAAATACCGTGAAGCTACACTGGTTTCAGATTTTGATTGTAAATAAGTATCTTATTGTGCAATGACAACTTGGAATTCCTTCCAATAAGCCAATATTAATGTCCATACTTTAGTTCAAGTTCGGTTCTGTTCTTGTTTATAAGCGCTTTCCATCTGAGCTTGGCATCAAGAGTCATGCCAAGATACTTAGCATTGTTACTATATGTTGGCTATTTATATACAGGGTGTTTCAGATTTAAACGGACACAGCTTAATGGTAGATAGAGTACACTTAGCTGAGTTCAAAACATCCCTATACTTAGCTTTTAATCTTACTCGTTTCTGAGATATAGGGTGTTTTATGATTTTTTACCAAAACTAAAATCGGCCATTTTGTTTGAACGGCTAGAGTTATTTTGATAAAATTTTGTACAAAAGTTATACTTTCTTAGATCAATCAAAACCATAATTTAATTAAAAAAAATTCCAGGACCGGACTCTCTTTTTTTATATTGCTCTTCTTGGCTAGAATATCACCCGGTACTCGTATATCGGATTTTAATACTTCTTATCGCACATTTAAATAGTACGCGGATCAATAAATAAAATAATGTAATAATATTTAATGACACCGTCTTGATTTTCTTAGAGTCAATTTTTATAATGGCGACTACAATATTATAAATCAGTTTTTACAAAATTGAAATCAAATATATTACTCTCTATTTTTAAAACTCTACACAAATTAGGTACCATCTTCATATATTTTTAACTACTGCATTTTCCAATAATAAATTGAACATCTACACATAACCGAGCTCATTTTATTTGATAAAGTAACAGAAAAAACTAACAAAAACAAATAATTAATTTAAACTAAAGTAAATTTTCAAAATGAACACCGTGAACGTCAATACACCTCTGCGAACGTTTTAACAGGTTTTTTATTGATTCGTCATTTATTTCCGGTTTATTTCTAATGTTGCATACATTATTAATTTTTCCAATAACTGTGCTCGGGAACTCATTTATTCGTTGTACACCTCTGATTTAAGGTAGCCCCATTAAAAATAATCCAGAGGTGTTAGATCTGAAGATCTTGGTGGCCAATTGACGGGACCGCCTCGACCTATCCATCTATTTGGGAAACGATGATTTAACTGTGCTTGGGTATTAAGTGATTTTTAAAAAATTCCACACCAAACATTTAATGTGTGTTCAATTTGCTGGATAGGCCGGATGAACTCACGTAAGTTACTCTACCTCCCATTAAGCTGTGACCGTTTAAATCTGAAACACCCTGTATAGAGATGATAGATTGACTAGTCCTTCGTTGGTAAATTTTACATGTATTGATTTATTTTCATTAAGCTTGACTTTCTATTATTTAGTCCAATCAAGTATTGAATTGATAGCTGACTGTAATTTTATACAGGATTTGTCCTGATCATGATCTACTGTAAGAAGCGCTGTAAAACGTGGCAATTTTTACATCTTCCAGTCAAGAAATATCGCTAGTGTACAATAAATAGAGGATACGTCCTGCAACACTACCTGGAGGTACACCTGGATTTGTTACTTTTAAGCCAGAATACGCATCTTCCTGTTTACTTCTAAAGAATCTCTACGTATTGTTGCTGTAGTCTTCTATTAAGTGTATGTACTAGATCTGCATGCCATACTTTGTCGAAGGCCTGCGTAATATCTAGAAGGACTTCTGAACAGACTACTTTTTTTTAGGACATCGTTTAATTACATCAGTAATGCGATGCACCTGATCAATGGTTAAATGGTTCGGTCTAAAACCGAACTGATAATCAGGGATTATATTGATATTTTCTATTAATGGTTTTAGTCTCATCTTTTCGAAGAGTTTAGAGATAAGAAGTAACATGTAACATCTATTGGTAGTTTGTCTGGCTTCCGCAACTTTCCAGCTTGCAGGAATATTATACATTTTCTAGAAAACTGCTTCAGAATTTCATCCGTAATTAAATCAAATCCTGGTGCTACTTCTTTCGGAGTAAGATTTCTGATTGAGGGTTATCAATTTCTAACAAAATATTATCCTCATAGTTTTCAGTTGGTGTGAAAATATCTGAACTAGGTGTTCGGCAAACAACCTAACCTTTTGTTTGTTGTATCTGGCCCAATTTCCAATAGTTTTTCTGATGAGAGGATTTGCAGTTATAGGCCTCTTAATTATTTCTTGCTTTCCATAGGGAATAGTCAGTCTTTTCATCTACAGATATCAAAGTTACAAAAAAATAAACGAAAAAATTTAAAACTTTATAAAAAATATTACTAACGTAAAAAACTATCTACAGAAAGTTCTTTTGAAATTCATATTTTCATAAAATGTCACCATAAACTGTTTTTTTATAATTTGTTCTAAATTAATTACACTAACATCATCTTCACATTTTTTTAGGTCCACTACTTTAGACTTATTTCTAGCCAAAATAGCTTATATAGCACACATACATATTTTATTCTCATAAGCATTTCCTGTAATTAAGATATCCTCTTTCGTTTGAATTTATTATTTGTCCATATTCTTTTTCTCCCTTCTTGGCAAGAACTTTTGCTCCCTTGGGACTGAGAAAGAAAGCCGCTGTATTAGCATTAAAAAAGCGTCCAGGAAATTAAAAGATTTTGTCATTATTTTCCAATTTTAGATAAGTTAAAATCTTATGCCTCTAATTTGAATTTTTGCTACAGATGCTTTTGTAGAAGCTAAAATTTGTGGAAAAAGTAATTATCTTTGTTTTCCTGGTCTCTTAGTAACAAGAGGATTTAGTATATTTAGTTCAATCATCAGCTGTATTTAGCAATAAAATTGTTCCTGCCATCTACTTATGTAGAATTGTTTTTGCTTTAAATAGGTAAAATTTCAATATTAAGCGTTTATACCCTTGAAACGTTGTGGCTTTTTGCTACAATAGCTACTTGGATACTCTTATCACAGTCTGCTAGGTCATCAGCTTCTTCAAATGGCGATTTGCAAAGACCGTTATCATTAATATCTGCAAAAAGCCAATTCCTGAAAAACTATCAATATTATCAAAGCAAAAAAAGGTTGGTTAATTCAGGGTTTACAATCCTATCATTTTCAAAAACTTCAAGACCTAAGAGAAGAAGAATATGCACCAAGAATCGAATTTTGTCGTTGAATTTTAAATAATAGGAACTTAGAATATATTTTATGAGATCATGTTTACCAGTAATAGTATATTTAATTTGCATAACAGCCACTATTGGAATGACGAAAATGCACATGTAGTTCGAAGAACTAATTTTCAGTATCGATTGCCAATTAATCTGCGGTCCGGAATTATTGGCAGTAGATTAAGTGGACCAATATAGATACCTGATCTTCTACATGGAAAAACTTGTGTACAATTCTTACAAAATTAGTTGAAAAACTTGCTGGAAGATGTACCTCAGAGCAAATATGTATTTTCAGCATGATGAGGCTACAGCCTAAAGTAGTAGGCTAGGACTAGTTGGATAAAATTTGTCCAGAGTGTTGGTTAGATAGAGATGGTCCGATATCTTGGCCACCTCGCTCGCCTGACCTTAGCCCTATAGACAACTATTTTTGGAAAAAATTGAAAAGGATAGTATTAATTAATGTTGTCACTGATATACTGTGACAAAATCAATTTAAAATTAGAAGAGCTTCTTGGACAATAAGGCAAAGAGCACAGATATGTATTCGTGAAGATGTTAGTCATTTTTATTTTTTTTTTTTTGTGAAAAAATACTCCAAAAGGGGCGTTTATTAATATTAAAATCTGATTAATCAATGATTAATTTTGTTATAACCTAACTTAACTAGGGTTGCAATCTTAAAAACTAAAGTTATACTTTCTAGTAAACCTTAGGGTCTGATAACTTAATTAGACTAAACTAACGTGTAACACTAAACCGCATAATGCTTTGCTTTGTTATTAACACAATCCTTTGGCTAACTCAAAAGGTTTTACTCTCTAGAGTCTTCTTGTCAGGGTTCGTGTTGTCAAAAAGCTGGATTGCCTCAACGTTTACATGTTGTTCGTAACTCCTAGCGAATCTGGTGATAATTTGGTCAACAGTGTCCATCTGAAGGTCTCAATGAAGGTCGCTGTTTCTAATGTACCAAGGAGCATCAACAATGTTCCTCAATACTTTGTTTTGGAATCTCTGGATTATTATTTATAATATTACTGTAGCTGGCATAATCTCAGAGCTGAATGCCATAGGTCCAAATTGGTGTGAGAACTTGTTTATATAATAGAATTTTGTTATATGCAGATAGGCTGGAATGCTTACCAAGTAACCAGTACATTTTCTTGAATTTTATATTTAACTCTTGTCTTTTCTTTTTAACATGGACCTTCCAGCGAAGTTTTGCATCTAATGTAATACCTAGATATTTTACCGAGTTAGCATAAGGGACCTGAACATTATTTATGTTGGTATTCTTTGACCATTTTTGTTAGTAAATTAATATTAACAGATTTGATTTCGTTTAGTTTAATACGCCATCTTTTAGTCCAATTATTTATTTGATTAACTAATGCTTGTAGTTTATTTGCAGCCTCTTCATGATCTTTGCCTATATCTAGAATGGCAGTATCATCTGCAAATGTAGCTATTGTATCTTGTTCTAGTTGGGGCATGTCACAAGTGTATAACTGATACAAAGTGGGTCCCAGGACGCTTCCCTGTGGTACTCCTGCTTTAATTTCTTTCCATTCAGAGTATGCTTCATCTTGTTTTACTCTAAAGAATCTATCTGAAATGTATGAATCCAATAGCTCTGAGTATGGCTGTTGAAGTAGCACATTCAGTTTATGTTTTAAGCCATCTTGCCATACTTTATCAAAAGCCTGTGCAACATCGGGGAAGATGGCTAAACAGACTTCTTTGTTTTCTAATGCTTTTTCAATCGCATCTATAAGAGAATGGTTTTTTTAAAGCTGAACTGGTTATCTGGAATACGTTTCCTTTCTTCAATGATGAGTTTCAATCTTTTTATTAGTATTTTTTCAAATAGTTTCGATATTATAGGCAATAGAGATATTGGCCTATATGACGAAACTTCGGAGGTTTTCCTGGTTTGGATATCATAATGACTTCAGCTACTTTCGACAATCTAGGGACATACCTTAGTTTGAATGTCATTAAACAGGTGCGTTTAAAAACATATATTCCTGCGTTATAACTTGATTTATTTATAAAAACTTTTATATAATAATTAAAAAATCGAAATATGACTAAGCAAGTAACTTTACTTTTTCCACATACTGTATATTGTTTAAAGTACTTGAAAATAATAAAAATTAAATTTAAATTGACACTTAACCTCTATTATTTATTGCTTTCAAAATTGAATGCTGAACAATTATTTAACTAAAACAGTATCCTACTTACTTTAGGATTATATTTATGATCTTAAGTCACTTAAATAAAATAATAACGATTCAAAAACTAGATATTTAGTCTATAAACAACTTTGTCGGTAGATTTTATTACGTCATTTCTAAAATGCACCCCATTAACGCTATCAGATCAATGTAAACATTAGCTAATTAACAAGAGACAAAAGAAAAATTGGTTTACAAAAGTTTATATCGAGATTCTGTAAAGATAAACACATAAAAGCTTGCTTTGAAGCTTTCATGTAATCTGTATGTAGAGTAGATTCTAGTTAAGATAGTCAGTTTATTTGCAACTGGCGCTGCGGTGCTGCATTATTGACTGGAAGGAGGATAACATATTTATGGAATATTATCATTCTTTCTACTATATTTTCCTATAACATCCTGCTTCCACTCAACAAATACTTTACAGCCCATTACAGGAAAAAATTCACGCAAAATTAGTGGGTAATGTATTTTTGATATAAAAAAATCATATTTTTTACCAATATTAAATGTCATCTCAATATTTAAAGATGTAGTTTAGTCTATTTTATGAATAAAATTTTATATATAAAAATTAAACCATTTTCAAGTCGATTTTCAGTACAATCCATAATTGAGCCTGAAATTGGGTGTTCCGCGAATTTTGTCCAACCCTGTATGAAATTTTAAAAACACCATGTATATTTTTATTAATCAAGTTTTTTGTGGAGAGTTATGTCATTTGATGACAAGAGAATTAATTATTTTTATAAACTCAAATAAGATAATAAATAAAATAACTCTGTGTATAGGGTGTTCCAAAATTAGAAGTGAATATTCCAAAAATTGTATGACTTTTATAACAAAAACCTAAGTAAGCCGTGAAAACAGAAGTTTTTTTATCCGCAATAAATGTTTATCATACCATTCATCCCCGAAATGCAGCAAGAGGGGATAGCGCAGTAATAATTAGAGAAGCGGTATTCGGGACTGAAGAATTTCAGACTACTTCAGTAATGATACAATCTAAAACTTTTGATGTTATGGTCACTTCTGTATATTGTTTTCCAATGCATACCGTTAAAAAAGAACAATACCTAGATTTTCTCAATAGTCAAGAACCTAGATTTATCAATGAAGGCGACTTTAATGCAGAACACACCCATTGGGGCTCCAGACTAACAACAACTAAGGGTAAAAACCTAAAAGAAACAATGACACAATTAAAATGTGAGTCGCATTTAACAGGCATACCAACTTATTTGCCCATAGATAGAAACAAAATACCCGACCTAATAGACTTTTTTGTTGTA
Organism: Psylliodes chrysocephalus; assembly: GCA_927349885.1. Classification (NCBI taxonomy): domain Eukaryota; kingdom Metazoa; phylum Arthropoda; class Insecta; order Coleoptera; family Chrysomelidae; genus Psylliodes; species Psylliodes chrysocephalus. The sequence goes on along the minus strand of OV651818.1, from coordinate 79,423,215 downwards.
CGAAATATTTTAGCAAACTACATCCAAGTTGATGAGGCATGGGACGGACATGCATTCAGATCATTCGCCCATTCTTCTCACTCTTAGTGACACCATTCTCAATAAATTTTCAAATAACAAGGTTTAAACACCAACGCTAGTGAGCACGCTACCCTCTGGTATTCCAAACAGAGGTAGAGATATAACGCCTGTCAACTGTGGTCTGCAACTACGCGAATAGTTGTTCGGGCTTTATAGGTAGGCCCTCTTTCCCTGAAATGGTCACACATCCAAGTACTAACTGCTTGCAGTCTTGCTTAATTGCAGATATTGATACGAGAAAAGTGAACCTGCTAAGCTGGGCTGCAACACTATTTTAAGTTTAATAGAGTACAAAAAAAAATTAAAAAATACATTCTTGCGTTATTTTGAGTAACGGTACACTTGATTTATGTTTTTATATTTTTATTTATAACTTTATTTTGTAAATCTATCAGAATTAGAAATATAAGCCTGGACTTTTTGTACAGACTGTATTAAAAAAAAACTCAAAAGTTTTTATATAAAATCAATGAATAGTTTGCTTTTATTGAGCTCACTGATGTCACACTAATGTTTTACCTAAGGATAGTCACTTACTATCATAAAAATAACAACTTTAGCGAGTCAACGCACAATTATTCTACTCGCTCCTTGCAAAGGCAAAATCATAACGTACCTTTCAAACAAAAGTCTATTGGCCAGAGATCGTTCTCTTATTTTGCTCCTAAACTCTTTAATTACAGTCCATGTGAAATTAAATCCATTAATAAAACTCACCTATTTAAGAAATCGTTAAAAAAATTTATTCTCTCGCTAGAACGTCATGTAATCACTAATTTAATAGAAAATATTTAGTGCCAGACACTTTAACATTAGTTTTAAATATTCGTTTCCAGTGTATAGCAAAAATATACCTAGTATTCATGTGTTGTATATTATGTGAAATTATCATGTAATTTATGTAATGTAACTTATTTAGTTATATGTAGTTTGTTTAGTTTATGTCGAAACAAGCAATGCTTATCGACTATTTAACATTTTATTCAAATGTGGCCTTTTTTGTAACTTTTTTGTAACTTTTACTAAATAAATGTTATTATTATAATGCATAGTATACGTCAATCATTCGTTGACAGTTGTTAGTGACATCTTTTCGTAAAGTTTAGACATTTTGACTGACTCGAAAACATAAATACCTGTTGTTTTACAAAGGAAATGAAGGATACACCTATAGGATTTTGAAATTTTATAATATTCTGAGAAACATGGTCAATCATAATATAAAGAGAAAAAGAGAGAAAGAGACAGAAAGAGAGAGTTTATTTTGAAGATAGTAGTCGTTTCAATAGGGTTATTTGAAATTTAATATTGGTTGCATTTATTTATTATTTGTTAAAAATGTTAACATTAATTTTTTGAAGTTAATTGATGATTACTAGATGCCAGGTTGAAAAAGTGTTATTAATGTCAAATAAATAAAAGTAATTTTAAAAAATAAATATCTCCTTGATATCTCCAAATATCTCCAAGATATTTATTAATATGTCCAACCATAGTCAATAGTATTTTTGCAGATGTGTTTATCTTATTTTCGAAAAATTCTTTGGACTAGTTGATTTTTTTATATTGAATTAAATCGTCATAAGAGAGAGATATAAAGGGAGGAAGAGATCCTTGAATTCTACAACTTTTTATTAGCTCCTCATATTCCTCTTTGCTCTGTATCAATTTTATCACCACCTTGTTCTCTCAGCTAGAAATATATTGCCTGATTTGATTCTACTACTTTACCACCATATATTTGAATTAGGGTATGGTTCAAAGACCTCATGGTCTGTAGCTCTAGGCTTATTACACCCCTCTCAGTTTCTACCCCATCAGTTTATTATTCTTGACCAAATCTGCATATTGTATCCCGAAATATAATTTCTGTTTCCATTTAAGGTTCCGGCAATGTGGTCACCTTAAGTGGGATCAGAGGTCACGCCACATTGAAATGTAACCGTCTTGCTGATTCACTAGCTAAGAAAGCAGCCACCCAAATAATTTTTGGACCTGGCCCTTCTATTGGCCTGACAAAATCTATAGTGACAGACCTAATTAAAGAACATTCTCTTGTGAAATTCAAGGAAAGATGGGATGAAACAAGAAACTGCCGAGTTGCCAGAGAACTCTTAAGGTATCCTGACAACACTGCAGCAAACAAATACTTAACTATGACTAGACAGAATCTGCGCCTAGTTACAAGTATTCTGACTGGTCATTGCCAAGTACGGAGGCATCTCCATATCATGAGGCTGTCAGGGTGCGAACAAGAAGATGAACCCATAGGTCACATCTTTTACGATTGCTCGACGCTCTCATTTATAAGAAGATTTGTGTTTGGCAAATATCAGCTAACACCGATCGATATAAGAGAAGCACCTCTTAGCGACGTTGTCAACTACATTAAATCTGTAGACTGGCTCACGAACTAGAAGGTGCCTAGTGAGGACTAAGTACCGTGAGGGTAATCCACCCTCCACACGTTAAGATGCAGATACAGAGAAGGTTCCAACAATGGTATAGTATGTGAATTGAAGTTTCATCATCCTTTTTACTTATTTTACGTAGAAAGTCGTTATATCCCTAAGAGATTTAGGTACATATCTTCTAAGGCCAGAGTGTACCGTATGTTATGATCTTTATTTTGATCCTGCCAAGGTTTAACAGTTGATTTTGTCTGCTATTGGACGGACCATCTACTAAACTTAATCCAGGAAGTTCTAACCAGACCTTATGGATTTCTCCATCAACCTGTTTTTGGTGCAATGGGGAGTTTTTCCCTTCCTGGCTAGGAGGTCTGATTTTCCTTTTTCAACGCTCATTTTTATACCGGAATCCATTTAAGAGTGACCTTGTTATGTTCTGCCAGAGCTTGGAGGGACAGTAGGCAGTCCAAGATTAATTTGAATTGTACTGCTACTCTTTGCAGTGCTTTAAGGGCTTTCTGACATTTTTTTTCTATAGCTTCAGCCTGGAAGATTGTTGCCAGTGACTCTAGGTTTTGTCTAATGGTCTTCCATAAGTTCGTGTGGAAAAACCACTTTTAGAAATATGGAGTTGCATTCTGATTTTTTATGCATGATCAGGCTGATATTAAAAAATAGTTGAGAGTTTGTCCATGGCGTAGGAGTACTAATTTTTGAGGATACATATACAATTAGAAATTTTAGGTTAAAATGAGTTAGGTGTTGGTTTAAACGTTGATAGAAAGGGCGATGGATTAATTTTCTGTAAATATTTTGAAACGATTGGCAAAGACATAGGTATTAACTGGATTTTCAGGATTAGAAACAGCAGCTGCTGCAAATTTTATGCTCAGATGTTCTTCTCGTAGTTACAGAGGTGGTTCACTAGCTTCACAGTATAAATTTTGGACTTGTGTCAAATGCTCCTAGGGCAATTCGAATTACGTTGCTGTGGATGGTGTCTAGTTGTTGAAGTAGTTTTTTTCTTCGTCGTGTTGTAAACAATACTGCCACCATAATCTATTTTAGATCGAATTAGAGTTTTATATAAGTTTACTAAAATTGTTTTGTCGCCACCCCAATAAATTGGGACCTCATTGACAGTTTATTCGAAAAGTTTTTCCATGAAAGATTTTTATTGAATATAATTTAAAAAAATCTTATGCTATCCACATACTCAATTGATTGATTGTACAAATTTAAATCGTTATTACTTTTTAGAGAAAAAATCATCGCTTGAAATTAGAGATGGTTTTTTCAGACCAGACTTGTTGTTATGTAATGCTTCCTGTAATGTACTATGTATTTTTCTTACATTTTGCCACATAAGTAAATAATGTTACGCTTAAATTGGAGCTTTGTGGGATACCGTTCTATTGAATTTTTATTGTTGATAGATAACTTGAAAGGTACTATGATTCAAGAAATTTTTGATAAACAGCAATATTGCCTTGAATTGACCATTGATGGAGTGTTTTTAAGATGTCATGACACGACAACGTATCATACGCCTTTTTTATATAAAAAAATATTGCTATACAGTGTTGGTGGTTTACAAAAGCTTCATGTACTTCGGAATAAATTTCTTAGAGGTTATCATCGTTGATCTCTATTTTCAAAAACCACTTTGGATAGGCGACACGATAATCTATTACTCACCATTTTTTCTAAAAATTTTCATAGGGCACATGTTAAAGCTATTGGTCTAAAGGAATCAGGAGATAATTTAGGTTTTCCAGGTTTATGATTTGGGATTACAATTGATGAATTCCAGATCTTCGGAAATTCGTGTTTACGCCATATAGAAATATAAATTAAGCAGACGAGTTTTTCTACAATGGGAAGTTTTTTTAAGAAACATGCATTCTAGATATATCATCAGGTCCAGGACTTGTATCTTTTTTATCATTGATGGTGGATTCCAACTTATTCTATTTTCCCGACTTTTAGAACTTTTTGGTATTTGTATATCGAAAGGTTTAGAAAAATCATGAATAATAGATATTCTATTCGATGCCATCATTAATACCGGATTTTGTTTTAATTTTTACACCTGATGTTTACCACCATATTATGTTCCCTTAGCGACAAATGTATTTATCTGATGTGATTTATACTACCTTTTTTGTCACCTGCTTTATAGCCTTTTTTTGTCCATACCTCAATTTCAATTCCAACTCCCTTCAGCTGATATTTCTTTCCAATTTCTGCCTATGTACTCCTGCTACTTACAACTATCTCTAATCTCTAAGACCACTAGCTAATGCTAATTGGTCAAACTTTCTACTAATATTAAATTGATTTTTCCTTACTTTTTCTATGAAGTAATCTACTTAAAAAGGCAGCATTTCCACATTTCCAGTTATTATTTATCTTTGAATATAATCCCAACTGCAAAATATCCTGACCATTCCTATTCCAAAAAATATTCCATCAAACTCGGCTTTAACCTTCCCAATATAACCCTGAACAGTGATATAACATTCTCGTGACTGGTATAAGGATTGAGATCAGTAGCATATGCTGATTGGAGAAACTTTCTAACCAAATTTTTAGTTTATCTTTCTCTATGGAGTAATTTATTTGAAAGAGCAGCATTTCTACATTTTTAATACTGCTTCTTCATTCTTTTAAACATAACTCCAAATCTAATATATTCTGACCAGCCTTATTCCAAAAAATAATGCATCAAGTCCATCATCCTCGGCTTTAAGCTTCCTAATATGAACCTGCTAGGTGCTGGGCAGTGATGAAACATTCTCTTGGTTGAGATGCGGATGTCGATTTAGATAATGCCTGCGAAATTATTAATTTTTAACATTTTAATCCCGTCAGGATTACTGTGACTGCCACGACTGCTGTGGCTGCTACTGCATTACAGAATCTGATTTGTAATTATATCATAGCATTAATATCCATTTCGATATCAATGTCAAAACTCTCTTGAGAATATTTGCTTGTTTAGTAGTAGTAGTCAATAATGCGGACCCATGCGGTTTCAACGGCTTGTTATTTTAGGATATTCGCAGACTAAAATTCAACCGCAATAATTACGCTACGCCATTGAATATGAATAGAAAAGGGGTAAGGGTAGGGAACGAGTTTGAATGAAATTTATTAGCTCGAAGGAGGGTAATAATATAGTATTACTGAAATAAATTGTCGCATTATATGAGGGATTATTGTTTAAAGCAGTTGGGAAATTGTGTTTAAATTCAAAACAAGCACTCCGACGGACGTATTTTGTTTGGGAATAGAGGCGTGCTTTAATGAAAAGGAAATCTGGAAATTCATTAAACTTTGAACGATGAAAGATACTATAATTAAAAGTTTAGTTATATACGGCGTGCTTCGAATTTATACACACATTTCGTTCAGTAAAAGAGGAGGGATCTCCATTCGCCTTTATGTCCTACTTTGGACATTGGTCTTACCAATTTTTCTTTAACTGTTTCTATTATGCTGTGTCCCATTCTTTAGAGTGTACTAAGAAATATAATATAATACAAAAAAAGTTATAGTCAAAACCACAACCAACATCATATATGTAACACCCAATATAACCGAAGGAATAAGAACTTCAGGTCAAATTAAGAGGAAGAAAAGAAGAACCACCATCTTTTAAAACAATAATATACGTATGTCATTATTAGCACTAGTAGGAAACATCATCATTTTACAAGAAGTATAAATTGCTTTGTAAAAGTTATTAGAGGCACCTATTGTACAATAATTCAACTAACGATTTTATTTGTTGGTCAAATACTATCTTATTAATGACAATTCTGTTAGGCATTCCAAACAAAATGGTTGCTTATTTTAAATGACAGGCACATGATAGGTTATAATATGGTAACACTGTGGGCCTGGTGCAAGGTTCGTGGACACCACGGTGGCCTCATCACGGTTGCTAAGGACGCAGTGACGTCACGGAATGAGAAATTGAGTTGACAGAAAATATTTTACTTGGTGTATATTAGTTTTTTAAAAAATCTTATATTTTATTGTTATTTAGTGGTTTTTATATTTTTATTTTTAAATTTTGTTCTGATGTTAGAGTTTTTATAATATCGGTAGTGTGATTTTTTGAAAGACAAGCTATAAAACAGCAAGGAAAAATCATGTAATGATTTCTATCAAATTTTAAAAGAATTACTTTTATTTGAATTATAAAGATAAATATTATTGTGTGAATGGTTTATTTTAAACATTTTGGATTATGGTACGGCCTAAGAGCTGAATTTGGATCACACTTTATTTATATCATGAAATATTTTGAAATGTTGGCAAGTCTGTAGCATAGCCGTAGTTACGGACAAAAATCGTTAGAAGTTATAAAAGGACCGAACCTAAACTGAAATTAAAGGCTTATAGTAAGATTTTCGAGTATTATTCTGAAAATATCATTAACTATTATTAAATTAATTGCAGCTCTGTCCACCCTACATTTAAAAGCAGACGACATAGTTTCTTACAAGTATTAAACACAACAAAAAACAAACAAAGTCAAAGGGCTTTACTAAAAGAACCTACATTATTGAAAAAAAGGATTTTCTCCAGGAACTTTTTAGTAAAAAGTAGTTACAAATAATTTTATAGAAGAAAAAAAGGACCCATTGGACTTTAGAAGAAACATAAAATGTATATTGTTATCAAAAATAAATAAAAAAATATATTTTGTCAGTTTCTAGGATGTATGAACATTATAATATACTTAAAAAAAACAATAACACAACAACCCAGTTTTATTACAATAATCTATAAATATAGGTACCAAATTAGAGAAAAACAGTTTTATCTATTGTTTATATACATATAATACACATAATATATTACATATACTTAAATAAATCATCCATGACCATATCTCAGATTTATTTTAGCAGCGCACTTGTGTAAAGTTGAAATCCCCAGCAAGGGATACTTTTGAGTATTTCTGTAATAAATAAAATACGAAACCTTAAGGTTTTAATAAACAGAAGGGACATTGACAATGAAATAAATATAACAATTTGACATACAATAACTAAGTAACGAACTCACTAAGTATGTAAGAACATTCACTGATTATCACTACATTCCTCCCATCTTTAAAATCTTACATAATCATCTAGAAAGGTTGGGGCTTTTCTTAATCGCACTGATCTTCTTGACTCACGATTTATCCGATGAGTCTCACAATTATTAAATTTATGAAGTAGAACAGGTCCAGGTGATGATAACCATGTAGAGAGAGATACTTCACTGTAAGAACGTAGTGGGTGGTTAAACATTCTCTCATGAGGAGTTGCATTGGTGGCAGTGAATCGAATGAAGCGCTCATTGGCTCAATTTCAGTCCATTTGACCGGAGTACAAGGTTAATGGTTTTTCCATATGATGCCGTTATATCATTCCACTTGTCCATTGCCTTGAGGATTGTAAGGAGTAGATCTACTAGTGGCAATACCTAAGTATGATTTGAATTCATGAGAAATAAAAGATGTACCATTGTCAGAGTGGATATAGGAGGGAATACTGAAGATGAAGAATACATTCTCTTAAATGATTGATTACTTTAAATGAAGCCGTGCTGATACATGGAAAAACAAAGGGAAACCTAAAGAAATCATCAACTACTGTTAGCATTTACGGTTTACACCTTTGACTCAAATGTCTTCTCGTGAATTCTTTACAAACTTCTTTTTAACTCTAAAAGGCTCTTGTTTTCTTCTTTAAAATGATTTGTAACTATGTACTTTTTACTAAAAACTTCCTATAGCAAATCTTTTTTCACCAATGTATGTTCTTTTAATAAACTCCTTTGACTTTTTTGCTCTTGGTTATTTTGAATGTTTGTAAGAAACCAGCTGGTCTGCTTTTATATGTAGGGTGGACAAAACTGCAATTAATTTAAAAATGATGAATGATATTTGCAGAATAATTACACTAAAATCTTACCATTAGTCTTTAATTTCAGTTTATTTATTTATTCTAACGATTTTTGTGTGTAAACAGTAAAAATTGTTTGCCTGCTAACACCAAAACTACAGCTCGCTCCAGGCTTGCCAAAATTTCAAAATATTTCGGAATATAATCAAAATGCAATTCGAATTAAGCAAGGAGGCTGTACCCTAATCCAAAATGTTTAAAATAAACCATTTACACAATAATATTTCTCTTTATATTCTATATATAATCTGCCCTCCATGACTATGGATAATTTTTCCTTTTAAACCAACAAGTTTTTTAGGAGTCATGGTTTCAACAATCACTTATAAACGTCTTAAAATAATCGAAAATCTAAAATATTTAACAAATGAACGATTCCAAAAACAACCTCACATGTCAAACGCTAACATCGCTAACAAATAAATAAATTACTATCGGCGTAAAAATGTTCGTTCTACGCCAGTGGCGTGACCTTGTCGTTACTAAGCGATGTATGTAAACAAGGTTAAGTTGAAAATAACTGGGATTATCTCATCGCCTTCTATTGTGACCCAAATGGATCTATTGTGGCTAGGTAAACAAGATATAATTTGGTTTCTGCGACTGTCATTGTTACAACTTCAGCTGCCTTCTTTTCTTGTAAAACGGAGATCATCTAAAATATTAAAATCCAAACCCTCCGATGGGCAAACATTTTAGTTCGGCTTTCCGCCCAGTTCAAAGCAAGCGTCATCTGTTGGCAGTATCCATTTAGCTCCAATGATACATGAGGTGATACTAGTAATAATTATTTATACAATATCACCAGTCACAAAAAACAACAACCTGAGATTCGAGAAAATCTTACATATTATATGAGAAGCCACAACCACAACTAAGTCCAATAAAAGTTAAATAATGGCTATTTTGTTCAATATTTTCATTGCTACCTTTCAACTTCAGTTTTACAAAATTTCTTTTGGTAAATGTCTAATAGAATATTCTCTTTTTGTTGTAGATATCCATCCAAGAAAGGCTTGACACTCTTAGCAACGGTTGTTCTTTAGCAAATATGATTCAGTATGACGACACTGATCATGATGGCAAACTAAGCATTAACGAATTTTATGTGGCGTTTAGTAAACTCTACAGTAAGTAATATCAAAATAAGACGAATATATATTCTGGTTATGATTTATGTAAAAATAAAAATAATAAATAAATAACTGGCGCAGTTAGTAGGATTCGACACAGTATTTTTGATGTAAACAAATACTTAATTGAAGTGGATAAAGGGGTTCTGTTATAAAAAATAGTTTTTGAACAATTAACTATTTAATTAAATTCATTCGCATTTTTAGTGAAAAATATCTTTAAAATGCGTTTTTGTGAGTTAATAAGAGTGATTATGAACTAATTAGACGCACAAGACTAGACCAAGGCAAGACACATATGAACTTAATTAATTATTCATCAACAAAAAAATCAAATTAAAAATGTTACTTAGCCCCTTTATCCACTTACCCCTTTAATTGAAACCATACAGAACCAGACCAGACTGGAAACAGACTAGTTTTATCTTGTTATTCATTTTAGGCGTCTACGTAGTGTCTCTGGATAAAGCCCTGGAGACCAATCACCTCTCAGCTCGAGTGGGTGACAATGTCGAAATAAAATGTGACGTTACGGGTTCGCCGGTGCCGCCTATCGTTTGGAAAAGAAACTACGCAGATTTGGCAACGCTAAACGAAGAAGACGTTCGAGTTTTTGGGGATGGGAGCTTGTATTTAACGAGGATACAGTTACAGCATGCAGGGAATTATACTTGTCATGCACAGAGGAATAAGGACATTGTTCAAACGCATATCCTTACAGTTCACAGTAAGTAAATGAATTTTAATGACCAATTGAGGTCTTACAGATGTTTTTAAATGTATTTGTAAATTGTAAATTTAAAAAATATTTACAGCCGTGCCTGAAGTTCATGTAACGCCAAGGTTACAGTCAAAACGTCCTGGGGAGGATGCTACAATGTTCTGTCATGTAGCAGGAGAACCGTTTCCAAAAGTTAGTATACTAATGTTGACTTACATCTGTTGACCAGGGTTCAAATACATATTCTTTATAGTTTTTAGTGCAGTAGTAATAGGATATGTGTTCGAATCTCTGTCCAGTACACCACAACTTTGAAATAAATCGATGAAGAATCTACTTTTTTTTTTACTAATCTTAGGTGGAATGGCTGAAGAACGACGAACATCTGAAGATGGACATTCCTAGAAAATATCAAATTATCGGAAATGGAACGTCTCTTAAAATAAGAAACATTGCATTTGCTGATACCGGAGCTTATATGTGCCAAGCAACAAGTATAGGTAAAAGAAAATCGCTTGCTGGATTAGAAATTTAAATATAAGTGACATTTTGACATTTACGCGGTATTTTACCTATTAAACATCAAAACTATAACGCCAGTTGTCTATAACGTTACTTCAAATGTCAAACATGTCACATTAAAAATCAAAATTACCAATTGCTGATATTTTAAATTCTTTGATATAAATTATATTCTTTTTACTTTCCTTTAGGTGGTCTTACAAGAGATATTAGTTCGCTGGTGGTTCAAGAACAACCAACACCAAGTAAGTTACTTCCTTTTTTTCTAGACGCAAATATTTTGCAAATATTTTTTTGTTATTTATGAATAGTGTAAAGAATAACGGGCCCAGAACAGTTCCCTATGGGACTTCGAAAATATTCGAACGAAGAGCAATGTTGCTTATGTCTGTATTAATGCTGTATCGGCCAAGATCACATTATCTAAATGACAAGTATAAGAAAGTATATCGAATATTTCTTGAATTTATTTTTGACATTATACAGGGTGTTCCGCATGAGTACCGTGGTATGCATCCCAAAATATAATGATTTAACCCAATTTACCTCTATACCAAGCAAAAGCAAAAAGTTGGACCATAAATTTCGAAAAAATTTATTATCTCTGCAACTGTTTAACTTAAAAATCTTCATGAGTCTTAATTTGGGGGTGAGTTAGAATTAATTGAAATATTTTAAGGGATGGTTTTTGGGTAACTACCTGTTATATAATTTCTACCTTTATAACATCTCTCGTATTGTTGACTACTTTTTAATATATTCTTGTATTAGTTTATATGTCAGTAGTTGTCAACATAAATTTTGTTACGTTTGAATTTAGTGAATAAAACCCTACAGTTTTAAAGGTTTTCATTGCGCTACCCTTATAACTAACTATACAGAACTTTTTTGTCATCTCGGTGTCTTCTTAGTCTTTGGGTAGCCCTATTTAATATTGTTACACAGCACCCTGCAGTAGTCTGCGGCTGGTTTTAGGTTACACAGGCATTCTTTCTAGACGACCGTGTTTAGAACGACAATACCGGTACTGTAAAAAGCTTGAAGAACGAGGAGAGCTAATTGAAGATTAGCGACCACTATTAAGCCAGAGGATGACGAAGACGGAATCATCCTTGATATGTTCACTGTTCCAGTCGGAAGCCTATTATTTGGGACACATCGTTTCCGCAGAAGGAATCAAAACTGAATCGGAGAAAATTGCAGCTGTCAGAGATTGGCCGAAACCAAGAGACAAAAGAGAAATTAGAAGTTTACTTGGACTGTGCTCATATTACCGAAAATTCGTTTAAGACTTTGGCCAAATTTCTAAACCCCTTCATCGACTAACTGAAAACAGTAGTCTACTTGACTGGACGCCGGATTGCCAAAATGCCTTCACCGAGTTAAAAAAGCGATTGACCATGGCACTCATCCTAGCCTACCCTCGAGAAAAAGGACAATTTATTTTGGACTGCGACGCATCCCAAGAACAAGAGGGGGAAGAGAAAGTAATTGCATACTTTAGACCTTGGGAAAAGAAGAAATATTGCTTCACCAGGAAAAACCTATTAGCTATTGTCAAAGCCCTTGAACATTTCTATACTTACCTTTTTAACAGAAGGTTTATCATTAGAAATGACCATAGTGCCTTGCAGTGGCTGATGAATTTTAAAAAACCTGAAGGGCAAGTTGCTAGATGGATAGAAAGATTGCAACAATACAACTTCGAGATAGTGCATCGAAGGGGACGTCTCCATAGCAACACAGACATTATTAGGTTAGAATTGACATGCATGCCACAGGGACACATTTTGAGAGAGGCGATCCAGTATGGCTGTATCATCCCAAGCGCCGAAAAGGACTTTGTAAGAAACTGCAATGGAACTAGGAAGGCCCCACACCGTCTTCAAAAAAATTAACGACCTGATCTACCGCATTCAGTTGTCAGCGGGAAGTAAACCCAAGGTAGTTCACGTTGAAAAGCTAGCGCCATATCGTGGTCCCGATCCTCCCCGTTGGCTCCAACCAGGTCCCAGTAATCAAGTTATTCGGGGCGAATAACTAGAGAGGAGGAAGCAATGTTACACAGCACCCTGTAGTAGCCTGTGGCTGGTATAGGAAACGAACAAATAAAAACAGAAGTGGAATGTTACTCATCGCCCTATAGTGCGCTGCGGTCGTAATAAGTAAAAGTACAAGTAAAAGAAGATAGAATAGTCCAGAAATGTTTGGAAATGTCATTCCACGTCAAGGAAAAGTCTAGACATTTCGAGAAGGTTCGAGAAAGTGGACGCAAGCTATATATGCAGTGATTCTGACATCAGTTTTTCAGTTTTATGATAGACGTTACATGTTAATGTTATCAGTTGTATCGTTATTGTAAAAGTTGAGTTGAAATAAATTGAGATACCAAAAACCTGCGTAACAATATATTTATATCTTCTCTTTGGTGATTTTTTTTTTTCAGAATGAAAAAATCCAAACTGTTTGGAATCTTATTTGTGTCAGAATATTGGTAATGTTCGTCTACACTCTGCTACACTTGGTGCAATTCTTTTCCTTTAACTGTGGGTAATCTTGAACCCCAGATAGTATTTTTGAAGTTGTATTCTCAGCCAATTATAAATTTATTACCTAGTTTTTTACATTAAAATATTTTTATTTTTTTCTGGTTATGTCTTGGTGGACAATAGACTGGCAGCTATTGTAATTTTATTCCCCTTAGTGTTAATGGTACTTATGGTTTTTTGTTGATTGGTATCTACCTCATAGTTGGAAATGTTATTTTTACTAACTAAATCACTTCCTTCTCTTGCTGCATTTAATGTATGGCTAGTGTGATAGTAGTTATATTTTCTGAATTTAATGTAAGACTCCGTTGTAAGGTGGGTCCAAGAAAACTTGGGTATCAGTTTGTTTTTGGAGAATACCATTGGCATTCCAAGTGGATATTCCAATACAACTAGCTTCAAACAACGGGTTTTCACCAGACATGGTAGATAATAACATGATCAATAGGGTTTTAATTAGGAATACATCTAATAACGATATAAAAGATCTCTACCTTATTTTGGTTGTATCTTCTCAACTGATATAACTAAAATATTACAGAATAACGTCGATAACCTTAAAATTTATTTTAAACCTCAAAACACTATTAAATCATTACTTTCAAAAACAAAAGACAAGATTGACAAGTTGTCTTGAAGTGGTATTTACAAATTACAATGTAACCTTTGTGAAGATACATCGGTAGAACCATTAGATCCCTAGAGACACGGATTAAGGAACACCTCTATAGATCTGCAAATCCAACTTTGGCCATCACATTAAATTTAATAACTATAGCTTCTCCCCTACGTCAAACAGCAAAATTTTACACAGTGTTCCAGTCAACAATTTTAAGAAAATGGACCTACTGGAGGATCTGGAGATCCTTCCATGAGATGATCTTGAATTCTGGTAATTGTCTTAATACTCAAATTCACTTAAATTTTAATTATAACCCGTTATTTAATACTCTTTGGGAATCACAACAACTAAATTAAAAAAACCACTTAAATCCATTCAATTCGTTTTATTCATCTTAATTTTAATTTTAGTCCAGTAATAATCACATCCTTTACACTTTTAGACATTTCTACTTATAATTGTCTCTTAACACTGTCAAACTTTACTTGTTATTAACTTAAGTTTAATTTTATAGGTACTGTTATTTCAAACTGATATTCAATCATTTTATTCCACTTTGGAATTTAATTCTTCAAAATATTTTATTTTATTTTAAGCTGCTTACCAATTATTCAAATTTATTTGTAGATATTTTTTATTTCTCCAAGTCCTCAGCGAAAGCACAGTCTGCTGTTTCTACTGCCTCCATGTTTCTGTAGCCTACTTAAAGTTTCTTTGTTTTTCTTTTTATTTTTTTTAACACTATATTGAATAGTGTTTGTAAGGCTAAGTAAACCACATTGTCGTAAACCTTCTTTGGTCAAAAATTATTCTAGCGTATATTGCCAATATATGAAATGGTCAAAAATTTCAATCTTGTTAATAGCTCAACGGTTGAGCATGGGAATCAATCGTGTAATTTCACAATCTGGCAACTTTTATATTCAATTTAAATTGTTCAGACCAAAGGCGGCTTTTCAGTGAGAACAGAGCAGTGAGGTAATTGTTCATTGGTTTTAGGTGTGCGTCGGAAAATCACGTTTAGAAATTACTTGCAATTTAAATCCTGTTAGTATACAAAAGATCAAAATATATCTATGCAATAATTAGAATGTTTGTTACGTATTTATCCTCTGTAACTCAATAAAGTATTTTGTTTTTGTAGAATTTTCGATTAAAAGACTTCGCAAACAGCAAGTTCGTATTCGTTTGCATTGATTATTCGTATTTTTTTGTATTCTATGGTAACGTTTTGCTGTTTTACATTTTCCAACCTACTTAATATTCTTCGGACTCATCTCCGTTGTGCTTTCGGCACAGTAAATACCAGTGTGATGTTTTTTCGTTAAAATTTTGTCATCCGAATTCCGGCCATGCCAGAGATGAAAAAAAAAATCAATCAATCAATGAACTTATCGCATACAAATAAGTTGGCAGCGTTTCTTCACTACAGAGCGATAGATTTATAGATGCTTATTCTTGTGAAACAATTTTAAATTTAAATATTTTATTAATATAGTGGGTGGTAATTTGAAAGCGAACATAATTTAATATTTCTTTAACTTATGAGACTATAATAATTTGGAGAAAGGGGTCAAATTACATATCACGGTGGACAACTGTTTAGGTATTCGTTGTATTACATTCAACCCTCTTACCCACAGGGAACCTACTCCTAAAATTTTAAATAGCTTGCTGGGGTCATGTCAATATACAGTATTGTCGCTTTCAACGCTTGGAAAAAAATCTGAAACAAAAAAAAAGCAAATGTATTAGACGGAGGAAAAGTAAGACTTAGACTAAAAAAGGCACTTCCTTCAGTATGCAGTTTTATTTTCCATGACGCAATACTGTCACTTATAACGTTTTGAAGATAGCTTAAACTGGAACAAAATAAAAAAATTAATGTGGATGTTATCTAATAAAATAATATCTATCTTAATTTTTTACACTTTTGCTTATAAAAGCCTAAAAAAGAACAAGTATGGTAGATCACTGAAATGAGTGTGAAAAAGTTTAACAAAAAAAATTATAGTATTATCTGGAATATGTAAAGGGCCCATTGTGTATCCTCCTAAGCTAATAGGCATTTCCTAGTTCGTGAGATAGCCTACAGATTTAATGTAGTTGACAACGTCGCCAAGAGGTGCTTCTCTTATATCGGCCTGTGTCTGTGTCTGTGTCTCGCTGAACACAAATCTTATATTAATTAATTAATATTAAATAAGAGCGTCAGGCAATCGTAGAGGATATGCTCGATGATAATAATAAATAATAATAATAATGTACCTTTATTTTGAATCGTAATATACATTACATGAATATATATAGAGGCGAAGTCGAATCCGCTTAACCTCTAAACAGTAACTTGTAATCAAAGATAATGCCAAAATTTTGGCACTACTAACAACTCTCAAAGGTTGGTTTTCGATGACCAGTTTGATATTTTTTAAACAACTTGCATTTGCAGTTTTTAGATAGAAGAACATTGCAGAGCACTATTTAGTTTTAGATTGTAAGCCTTGGCAACTTCGTTAAAGTTTCTGTTTATGTAGTCACAAACACTAGTGCAGTTTTTAGATCAAATGAGCAGTATAGTTGAGTGTCATCGGCAAAAGTTTGAATTTTAACGTAATTTACAAATGAATTTATACAAGCAGTGTAAATTAGAAAAAGCAAGGGACTCAGTACAGAGCCTTGAGGAACTCCAGAAGTTACAGATGAAAAATTTGATGAACTATTATCTAGAACTACTTTTTGATGTCGAATACTTAGGTAAAATTTAAAGAATCTCAAGGAAGTATTATCAAAACCATAATAGTTTAGTTTATCGCACAATAAGTAGTGGTCAAGACTATCAAATGCTTTCGAAAAGTCTAATTGTGTTAATGCTGCAGTCATCCATCAAGGGATTTTAATATGTGAGTAGGTAATGGGCCACTCCACACCACTCGACCACTCCACTTTTTACCAGCCATTTTTCGGTGTTTTTTCGACATTTTTCGACGTTTTTTGACGTTTTTCAACCTTTGCGCATGATATGAGAATGTTTTTCTTAGAATAAGATTTATAATAAAATCAAAAGCACTAAAAACGTATAAAAACGTTAAAAAACGTTGAAAAACGTTTAAAAACGTTTAAAAACGTTTAAAAACGTTTAAAAACGTTTAAAAACGTTAAAAAACGTCGAAAAACGGCTGGTAAAAAGTGGAGTGGTGGGGAGCTCCCAAGTGGCCCATTAGCTACATGATCCAGGAATTTTTTTCTTGGAATAAGATTTAAAATAAAAACAAACGCACTAAAAATGTAGAAAAACGTTAAAAAACGTTAAAAAACGTTAAAAAAACGTTAAAAAACGTTAAAAAACGTTAAAAAACGTTAAAAAACGTTAAAAAACGTTAAAAAACGTTAAAAAACGTTAAAAAACGTTAAAAAACGTTAAAAAACGTTAAAAAACGTTAAAAAACGTTAAAAACGTTAAAAAAAACCGTTAAAAAACGTTAAAAAACGTCAAAAAACGTTAAAAAACGTTAACAAAAACGTTAAAAAACGTTAAAAAAACGTTAAAAAAACGTTAAAAAACGTTAAAAAACGTTAAAAAACGTTAAAAAACGTTAAAAAACGTTAAAAAACGTTAAAAAACGTTAAAAAACGTTAAAAAACGTTAAAAAACGTTAAAAAACGTTAAAAACGTTAAAAACGTTTTTAAAAAACGTTAAAAAAAAACGTTAAAAAAACGTTAAAAAACGTAGATCACTAAAACTTTCGGGATTTAGAATTTTAGGTAAAGGTTTCAATAAAGCAAATGTCCAAATATCAGGGAAATAACCACGTTCTAAACAACAATTTACGATATGTGTCAGAAATGGTACAATTACATTTAGACAAAATTGTAGCATTTTAGCGGATATATCATCACTACCAACTGCATTTGATTTGAGATTTATAAAAATTTGTCTTATTTCATCAACAGTAGCAAGACAAAAAGAAAAACGTATATCATATTTAAATTTAAAATATTTGGCATTAGAAAATATCTCATCCGAATATTTGAACAATTTTCGAAAAATTATTCGTTGAAAATATGATTTAAAAAAAGTTAATTTGAAAAATTTTGATAGATCCCTTAAAAATGTGTAGGACCAACGTGGTATTTGAATAACGTTCTTGTAATCGACTGTCACTACATTATTTAGATTAGATTCGAAGAAAGGAGTTAAATAATATTTGTCCTTGTCCACAGTGACCTTTTCATATCTAAAATTGCCATATATTATTTCTCATTTGAGTATTTTTCTTTAACAAAATCGGACCGAACAGATATTTGCGCCGTGGATCACCTTGTATTCTAATCCTGTAATAATTAGAATCCGCCTTCCATGTATATAGCGTAATTAAACGGATTCCGTATGCGGATATCGAGGACGAGGTAAAAAGGTCTTCTGTGCTTGATTGCAGGTTCTCCTAACGAGGAACGTCGATTTTTTGCATTCCATGATTGGGGGGTGTCCATCTATGAACCGTCGACGTGCAGGCTGTACCACAGAATCCAGTCCACGGATATTATACCAGGAACGCAGGTAGATATGAATTTGGTACATATTTGCCTTGACAATGTCAACGAATTACCTATCCTAGAAGCGCTTTTCGACGAGTATTCGTATGTAAATTAATATTAACGTAAATCGAGGGGTAAACCGCTAAATAAATGTTGTACACTAGTATACATTTTACCCCAAATAGTACGAAAATGCTACATAATTGTAGATAAATATATTTCAATTCAATACGTTAAACAGCAACCAATATAGTAAGAATATGAAAAATAAATTTAAACATACCAGTGTTATTTAGCAAAATATTTTCCATTACTAATGAAACTCCCTGTATATTATCTTTGATTTCATCTTAGGAATATGTCTGTGGAGACAAATCGGTAAAATGCGAATGGGGACGTGCCATAAACGTGGCGAATCGTTACGTGTACGCCAGCCAGCCAACCAGAGATAGAATCCTCATCATATCCAAAGTCCAGATGGTCGTTGTGGACGTGGTCAGCACCGATAAGTACCCTGTGGAACTCCATCACGTCGCGCATTTGGATCAAGTGTGGGTGTTGAATTGGAGATCTGAAAACAATACCGGAATTAAGACTATACAGGTAATATAAGTAATAATTATTAACTAAAATGAATATTATTATGGTGTAAGCTAAGTATTGTGCCTATGTTAAATAAGAAGTATCTTACCAAAATCTATTGTTATGACGTTTAATTTATATTTTGTAAAATAAAAGTAATTAATAATTAATTAAAAAAAATAATAGTACAATAAAATTTCTAAACAAAGATGGCATAACTTATGGTATTCGAAAGTTATTGTTGTGTAATTATTATTATGTATTTTAGGTAATAAGAGATGCTGGTCAGAAGAGAAAACATCACACTGTACATCCTGAACCCATTGACGGACAATTTGACTTGGTCACCGGTTTGTTTATCCCTTCTCCACTACAAGTAAGTTAATAATTCTAATACACAATTTTAAATGTTGAAAGTGTTCAAAATGATTTACTCATGTAATATAATGCAGTATTTAAGAAAAATCAGTCCCTACCACTTTACAGCTCGTAATTGTCCTTTCATAGTTAAATGAACAGGTTTGCCAGTCGCTAAGTAAAATAAGGAAAACATAAAAACATATAAACATATATAAAACGTATAAAAACATATAAAAACATATAAAAACATATAAAAACATATAAAAACATATAAAAACATATAAAAACATATAAAAACATATAAAAACATATAAAAACATATAAAAACATATAAAAACATATAAAAACATATAAAAACATATAAAAACATATAAAAACATATAAAAACATATAAAAACATATAAAAACATATAAAAACATATAAAAACATATAAAAACATATAAAAACATATAAAAACATATAAAAACATATAAAAACATATAAAAACATATAAAAACATATAAAAACATATAAAAACATATAAAAACATATAAAAACATATAAAAACATATAAAAACATATAAAAACATATAAAAACATATAAAAACATATAAAAACATATAAAAACATATAAAAACATATAAAAACATATAAAAACATATAAAAACATATAAAAACATATAAAAACATAAAAACATATAAAAACATAAAAACATATAAAAACATATAAAAACATATAAAAACATATAAAAACATATAAAAACATATAAAAACATATAAAAACATATAAAAACATATAAAAACATATAAAAACATATAAAAACATATAAAAACATATAAAAACATATAAAAACATATAAAAACATATAAAAACATATAAAAACATATAAAAACATATAAAAACATATAAAAACATATAAAAACATATAAAAACATATAAAAACATATAAAAACATATAAAAACATATAAAAACATATAAAAACATATAAAAACATATAAAAACATATAAAAACATATAAAAACATATAAAAACATATAAAAACATATTAAAACATAAAAACATATAAAAACATATAAAAACTATAAAAACATATAAAAACATATAAAAACATATAAAAACATATAAAAACATATAAAAACATATAAAAACATATAAAAACATATAAAAACATATAAAAACATATAAAAACATATAAAAACATATAAAAACATATAAAAACATATAAAAACATATAAAAACATATAAAAACATATAAAAACATATAAAAACATATAAAAACATATAAAAACATATAAAAACATATAAAAACATATAAAAACATATAAAAACATATAAAAACATATAAAAACATATAAAAACATATAAAAACATATAAAAACATATAAAAACATATAAAAACATATAAAAACATATAAAAACATATAAAAACATATAAAAACATATAAAAACATATAAAAACATATAAAAACATATAAAAACATATAAAAACATATAAAAACATATAAAAACATAAAAACATATAAAAACAAACATTTTAATTAAATCTTCACAATCTTTATCGAATTAGTCTTTTCGGCTATTCCTTTTGGTGTATGAAACAACGGTATTTTTTAATTTTTTATTATCTAGCATAGGCATCTAATTAGGTGTAAAAATATCTGACTTGCAAACAAGAAAAATTACGAATTCTTAGGAAAAAAATGTAAAAATAAAGAAAAAAATAAAATTACACTTTTAGCCCAACAAAAACCTCCATAAACCCTATCCTTTCGATTCCGAAATGCGACAAGATCCCTTCCAAGATGGCCGTCTAATCTCTAATCTCTAATCTCGACGTTGTATTGCAGGAACTGTCCCACTACAGCTTCAAGTACGGCTACGTGACGCACACTAATCAGAGGGGATTGTACAAATTAGATTTGGTTAATCTGAGATACACCAGATCGGTGGATCTTACGCCTTACAACTGTGTACCCACTCAAGTTAGATTTTCCTCCTTATGTAAGTAGTTAAGTTGATGGGGGAAAAGCGGGCGGCGTGTACGGGGGCAGCGCGAGATGTTTTGCTAATTTGAATTAGCGCGGATTATGAAGTTTACGATTTGTTGAATTGAGTTAGGGGTGGTTTTTGGGTTTGGAAACTAAAGGGGATTTATTAAGTTAAAACGTTCATTATATGGGGACGAGGGTGCAGTAAATGTGATACGTAAACGGATGGTGATATCGCTGGTTGGCGTTGATAGCGGCACAAATAGGAAAATATAAATTTTATGGAAAAGGCTTTTTAAATATTCATTTACGTTACCAAAGCTAGATGGCGTAACCGAATTTTAAATTAGAAAATGTTTATTATATATAAAATTTATCGGGTGTAGGTCTTCTAAAAATATGATTGTTGGAATTAACAAAAACTACCGAATATTTATGCCTCGAATAATTTCCTTCAATCTTTTCATATAATAGGTGGGGGAAAATTTGTTATTAAGAAAAATTTATCAGTTTTGAAAACTATAAAAAGTATAACTTCTTTACATTACAGGCCATCCTTATTAACTGATTATTTTTTAGATGGTATGGTCATAATGCAGTGTTTGGAGCCAGTAACGAATAGACCAACGGGTCAACTAATTTTGGATTACCTAACTGATAGCGTGATCGGGGTCAAACCCAATTTACCCGGGGTACCCTATATTTCACCAGATTCCAGAAAATTAGTCACCTTGGATAAAACTACAAATGGAGCTACCCTCATAGTTCAAGAGATTACTGGTAAGTTAAAAATCTGTAATAAACATTTTTGTAATAAGCTTAGTTTCTTACGAGAGTTTTGCAGAAGAAAATCCAATAGAGTTGAGTCTATTAACCTAGCAGGTCTTATCTATTTAAAAGGTTTCGTCTAGATTAATTGAAATTAGTTTGGAATTATTAGAAATTAAATCCTGTATTGGTAATTCCTTAAATTCACCATTTAGCACTTACTCCCATAATAGTAAATACTGTATTATTATTGTTGTTTTATTGTTTCAGCTAATGGACTGAACTTTAATTTTGATGTCAAAACTACACTGAACATTTCTGACATCAATTTTTATCCCAGCCAATCCACGCATAGTTACGATATTTACGCTTCAGCACAGGATAAGGAGGGCATATTATTCTTAAATTTACTCACAGGTAACTATTTTATATACAAACCTTCCGAATTCATAACGATTTATCAGTAATTAGGCAACCAGTATTACAGAACAGGCAGGTGTATGTTGTATTGCATATATTGGCGATTCGAACTAAGTGTAACGTAGGACATTTTTGAAAGATAATGTATTCTTTCCAGTTTTGCCAACGAGAATTTCACTATTTTTAGATGATTTTTAACCCTTGTAGTAATAGAAAGACCTTTTATTAATTTTCTGAATTTGTGTCTATCAATATGTAATAATACTCCATATTTATTTAGGGATATTTTATGAAAAGGCATTAATATGTTATGATTTTTAAAAAACAATTAAAAAGACTGACGTGCTGGTTTAAAAGATAATTTTATATGATTTGTTTTATTTTTCTTTTTCATCTGTTTCTCGCGGAAATTGATTTTGTTCTTGCTTGCTTGGAGGTTCCAATAGTTCTCTCGTTGAAAATGTCTCTTCAAGTCTGAGAGTGTGTCTTGGATTGGTTTAAAGAAATGGTATGGTATGGACTTATTTGGCGTGGATCGATTACTTTGATTAATCAATTATTTCGATTAATCGATTATTTAGATTAATTAATTATTTAGATTTATCGATTAATTTCAATTAATCGATTAATTGAATATTATCGATTATTTTAAATAATCGATTATTTATTATGATATTGATATCTTTGAAGGAACATTAAGATTTTATTAGTAAAATCACTGCAGTACAATTTAAATTATGTTTCAGGAAAAGTTGAAATGATAACAGGAGTCGGCAGGGCCGTACCGCTGCAGCTCACAAAATGGAATAACCCAAATAGACCCATCAGTGGATCAGGTAACCCATTTTTTATTCAACAATTAAGGATTTATTAGAAAAGTATTCAGATCTGGGGAAATCTTACATAATATCAAGCTTATTGATCATTGACATTTGACAATAGCGGACTTTACAAATAGATGGAGTAACTAGGCTATCCGGTTTAATAGTATATAATCCTTGGATCTGATATACGAATAAAGTATTCCCTCTATCCTATTCCAAGGATTTCAGCGTTGCCAAGTGCTGCAAAAATCCTTAAATCGAACTATTCTCTATTGTGGTATTCAAGAAATTTTGTTTTCAGGTCTCTTTGGTCAATACATGGTGACGCCGGCCAATGAAGCTCTCTTCGTAATAAACGGCAGATCAAGAACTGTCAATTGCGAAATCGGCGCCGTATCGCATCCTAGCCAAGTGGTCTGGACGACGTTGAAGTTTCATTAGTCAAAATTTGCTTGTGTCGCAGAAAAGGCGCGAAAATTCCAAAAGCGTGGCGATATTTTAATTTTCCCCAAAATAAATCATTAAGGCTGGAGCTGGAGCAATGCCTCTTAAACAAGACGAATTATTTCGTAACAAAATTTTCTATACAGACATTATGCCTTTTCGAAAACGTCCGTTTTTTACGAACATACAGGATGACAGAAAAGTGTGGAGCAAATTTATTATTTCGAATCAGAAATTTTTGTTATGACGTATAGAATCTGAAGGACCATATTACATTTTCAATTCATCAAAATTATTTGGTTCAAAACATAAAATTATTAACTTTTATATGTTTACATAAAATAAGTTAAGAAATAATAATTGCATTCCACAGTTTTTTAATATACTGCATAAAAGGCTCATTTTAAAGGGTTAGCATTTTTTTGCCAGCTTGAGACAAACTGTAAAATATATCTGATGAAATACGCTTTACTTTTTTAAGTTATGTCCAAAAAATGCTATATTTTTACGGATTCAAAAATCAATAAAAATTACCTACAAAAAATTTGTTAAATGGACCTGTGATAAAGTTTTATAGGTTTTTATTAAGGGACGTATATACTCGTTAGGACTTTAATACTCGACAGGACGTATATACTCGTTAGGAAGAATATACTTGCCAGGACATATTTATAATTCAGGACGTATATGTTCGTCAAGACGTATATGTTCATCAAGACGTATATTTTCGTAATAACTATTTGATTTAGGATCTATAAAATTCACACGTAAATAGTAATACTTTTTTGTTCATATATTTGAAATAAATAATATTTATTCTCCTTGTTTAATGTTGAAACGTGTATTCCCGTCTTAAAGATTTAGTTACTTGTTACTGGACGAATAAATACGTTGCGCATTTTTTGGACATCACTTCAAGTACTTTTTTTAATTAAAATTGCCTATCAAATACAGAAGCGAATTTAGGTAATACTCAAACATTTTTTTAATTTTTATCTAATTTTAAAAGTTTCAATCAACTTTCCTAAATCCGCTTCTGACAGTACATCAGATTGAAAACATGACTGTGTAACTTGTTAATGTACTATATCATTATAAATAAAAAAATACATAGTGTCCAAAAAAAAAACTCGTAGATCAATGAGAGTATATTTTATAAAAATTGTAGGTAAAGACGAGTTGGCCCAAGTACATATTATCAATATTTTGGGATATTAAGCAGCACCGTCCGTAACAAATGGATTAGTCTCTGCGTTCCATCTCAAATAATAAAAACATAAAGGAAAAGGTAAGAATTTTGAAAAAAATTAGTTAAAAGACCACGCTACGTATATACACGTCACGACGTATTTACTCGTCGGAACGAATATACTCGTCGGGACGTATATACTCGTCGGGACGTTTATACTCCTCATGACGTATATACTCGTCGGGACGTGTATATTCGTCATGACGTATATACTCGTTTTGGCGTAAATAAACGTCATAACACATAAACTCATAGGCACGTATATACTTATAAGAACGTATTGACTCTTCTCGACGTATCTAATCGTCATGATGATATGTTAAGCGTATATATTCGTCAGGACGTATAAACACGTCATGACGTAAATAAACGTCACGATATATTAATTCGCAGCTAGGTATACACTCAGAAGAACGTATATATACATCATGTAATTACTCGTCAAAACGTATATACTCGTCATGACGTATATATTCGTAATGGCGTATATACACGTCACATCGTAAATAAACGTCAAAACGTAAATACTTATAAGAACGTATTGACTTGTCGACGTATTTAATCGTCATGACGTATATACTGGGCGTATATGTTCGTCAGGACGTATAAACACGTCACAACGTAAATGAACGTCACGATGTAATAATTCGCAGATACGTATATACTCAGATAAACGTTTATATATGTCATGTCGTATTTACTCGTCGGGACGTATATACTCGACTTGGCGTATTTATTCGTCAGGCAGTGGAAGAAAGGACAGAAGCAGAAGAAATATTAAGAATTTATTTTTTCTAATTTTTTATTTTTTTCGTTTTGCTAAATCATATTTAGAAAAGTCAAATTATAACAAAAAATTATCTTAGTCAAATATTTAAAATAAGGGAGGGATTCTTAGGGTTTGGTGGTATTCTTCAAAACATCACTTTTTTCCACCTTTTTTCCATAGATGATTTATTATATTTTAAATAAGTGAACCTTGAATTATGATTTTTTGTCATTGATTTCAACTTCTAAATCCCGAAAGAAGAGTTTCCATATCAATACGATCTGAACGTGTATACTCGTCAAGACGTATATACTTGTCAAGACGTATATACTTGTCAAGACGTATATACTTGTCAAGACATATATGCTGGTAATAACGTAACTTCTCGTCAGGGAGTATTTATTTGTTAAGAAAGACTTATTTATTTGTCAGGATTTATAACTGGCCAAATTTATATGGTACTCTAGAGATCTATAATATCTACCGTTGCTGATGAGTCACCGTCAATGTGGGTGCAGATATACTTTTCATACTATGGCGCCTCCCAAAAATATTTGATTAAAACATTTTTAACAATTTGTTTCAATTTAATCAGGCTATCAACTCGGATGCTAATGCAGTTGATACGGATGGTAACAGTAAACCAGTAGGTATCTACAGGGAGATCTAAATTATTTGAAAAAAAAATCAAATTTATTAAAATTAATATAACATTTTTTAATTAATAAATCAATCAGTAAACTCATAAAGATATTTATGAAAAATTTAGAATGACATCGTACTTTAAAAAATAATATTTCTCGCAATATTTAAATTTTTTCGAAAACTTTTGATCGACCCTGTACCATATATTTGTATGATATCCAAAACTGTATTATTTGAAATATTTTAAGACACACATTTATTTTTTAGCAATCGTATATGTAGTTTTGTGATAAAAATTATATTTTATAATAAAGGGAATTTATCCTTATTATCAGAAGCTGCTGTTTTATCAGTTTCACACGGTAAGTGGTCGTAGAATGTGTTATAACTTAGATGTGGCAAACAGTACAATTATTACATTAAAAATTAGTCAAATTGAATCATTTTTACAAGGTATTAAATCAGAGAAAATTTGCAACCTTTTACAAAATAGTAGTAAATGTTAAATCAACGTATATATTCGTCAGAACGTATATATACGTCACAACGTATTTACTCGTCGGGACGTATATACTCGTAAGAACGTATATTCTCGTCAGAGCGTATATATACGTCAAAACGTATTTACTCATCGAGGCGTATATACTCACTGATCCATATAAAAAATGTGCATGCCTAAAGCTTATACACATTTTATGACCACTCACTCACTTAGATAGACTTTGTTGTTTGTCAAGGGGTAGCTATGAAGCTCATTTTTCATTGGTGATAATATAATAAAGATTTACGATTAAATTTGTCAAAATATTTAAACTTTGACAAGTTGTGTTATCAAATGTATATAATAAAAGAATGTATGGCTAGTGGATATATGATTGTAGATCGTTTTGAATGTTTAATCAATCTTATTCAAGTCAAATAAACCTATTTTTATTTTAAAAATCTGTAATGTTAAATTTATTTTGATCGATATTTTTAACATTTGACGGGTTTGCATCTTTTTTTATATACTGACGTTTTTAACATTTTTTGGATGTCTCATAATTAACGGTTTTCAACGTTCCAAACATTTTTTAACGTTTTTAAACATTTTCCATGGGCTCAACTTTTTTATTGTTCCAGATGTTTGGAACATTTTTTGTCGCTATTAATGTTTTTTGACGTTTTTCTTATACACTATGAATTTTTTTGTTTCTGTTCGTCATTTTCAAACATCTTTCAACGTTATCTACATTCCTGAATTTCGTTTGTAAACGTTTTTCAATGTTTTCCAATGTTTTTCGGTGTTTTCATATTTAATACGAGATTTTTACTATTTTAAATATTGATCAATATTCCTAATGTTTTAGATGTTTACAATTTCCTTACTACGCCACGTGCTTCTGAACATTTTCAATGCCATAAACATTTTTTCACTTCATCACTTATTCATATTTTTAAACATCTTTCAACGCTAAATACATTTAGGAATTTTGTTTCAATGTTTTTGAACATTTTCAACACTTTCAATCTTCTTTAACAAAATCAACCATTTAGTCGTTTTTTAACCTTTACTTTCTTTTTCTACAATGTCTTTTGACATGATCCAAGTTTTTACGTATTTTAACATCATCGATGTTTCTTTTTGTTTAGATACTGACGGTTTTCAACATTTTCTGCATGTGTCATATCTAAAGTTTTTCAACGTTTTCAAACATTTTTAAGATTTTCAACCTTTGCTATCATTTTCTTCAATGTTTTTTAACTCTTTTGGCATGATCCAGGTTTCTTACATTTTTTTAATATTACCGATGTTTCTCTTTATTTAGATACTGACGGTTTTCAACATTTTCTTCATGTGTCATATCGTAACGTTTTTTAATGTTTTCAAACATTTTTTTACAATTTTTCACGTTTTCAAACATTTTTAAGATGTTTTTATATTTTTTAACATTAACGATGTTTCTCTTCGTTTAGATATTAACGGGCTTCAACATTTTGTACATGTGTCATATTTAACGTTTTTCAACGTTTTCAAATTTTTTTTTTTAAGATTTTCAACGTTTTCAAACATTTTTTAAGATGTTCAACGTTTTTCAACTTTTTCTATATCCTCAACATTCTTCAACTATTTTATTGTTTCAGATGTTTGGAACTTTTTTCGTCGCTATCGTTGTTTTTTGACCGTTTTTCCTATTTCAACGTTTTTTGACGTGTAGTAAATGTGTCAAAATTTCTTAGGTTTGTAACATTTTCGATATGTTTATAAGTGTTTTTCAATGTTTTTCTACATGTTTTTGTATGTTATACGAGATTTTTAATATTTTCAATATTATCGATACTATCAACATTCCAAATGTTTTCGATGTTCTACAATTTTTTAAATGTCTTTCAACGATATAAACATTTTTCAACATCCTCGTCGTTTCACCCTTTTTTAACGGAATCAACGGTGTGGACGTTATTCCACTTTTGATGTCCTTTTATTTGATATTTTTTGGCATGATTTATATTTTAATATTTTTTAACATTACCGATGTTTATATTTTTTAGATACGTTTCTCCACATTTTCTTCATGTTTAATAATTATTAACATTTTCAACGTTTTTGAGATGTTCAACGTTTTTCAACATTATCCATGACGTTTTTCAACTTTTTAATTGTTTGGAACATTTTTCGTTTATATCAATATTTTTTTTACGTTTTTCCTTACACTGATTTTTTGACGTGTTTTAAATGTATCAAAATTTCTTATGTAACTTTTTTCAAAATTTGATATTTCTTAAAAATGTGTAAACATTTTTCAGTGTTTTTTAACGTTTTTCATATATTCCAAATGTTTTCGATATTCTACAATTTTCTGATGATTTTTCAATGCTATAAACAATTTTTAACTTCCCTATAGTTTGTTCGTCATGTTTGAATATCTTTCATTCATGAATTTTGTTCTACTTGTTCCAATTGTTTTCGAAAATCTTCAACACTTTCAACCTTCTTCAACAAAATTAACATTTTAGACGTTTTTCAATTTTTGCTGCCCTTTTCTTCAATTTTGTTCAACCCTTATAACATGTTCTAAGCTTTAACCTTTCTTAACATTACTCATGTTTCTCTTCTTTTTTCAGATACTGACGTTTTTAAACATTTTCTGCATGTTTCATTATTAACATTTTTCAACGTTTTCAAAAATTTTGAAATTTTCAATGTTTTTCAATATTTTTTCGGTGTTTTCATATGTTACAAGTGATTTTTGATATTTTCAATATCATTGATACTATCAATATTCCAAATGTTTTCGATGTTCTACAATTTACATCTTTCAACGCTACAAACATATTTCAACTTCGTCGTTTGTTCATCGTTTTGAAACATCTTTCATACATTTCTATATTTCGCTCCAATTATTTTCGAACATTTAACACTTCTAACCTACTTCAACAAATTCAACGTTTTCGACATTTTTCAATTGTTGCTGTCATTTCTTCAATGTGTTTCAACCCTTTCAGCATATTCCGAGTTTTAACAATGTTTAACCTATTTTAGATACTGCTATGTTTTCAATATTTTCAACGTTTTCCAGTTCCTCCACGTTCTTCAACTTTTTTTCTAGATGTTTGGAACGTTTTTCAACTTTTGCTGTCTTTTTCAATGTTCTTTAACTTTAACGGCATTTTTACAAATTGTGACGTTTTTCAACATAATCAACGTATTACAACGTTTTCAATTTGAAATACTTATGATTCGGGTATATATAATAGCTAAAAAATGTCAAATGTCAAAAAGAAACTAACCAAAAAACTTCTACTCCCCATTTTTTCGACAAATGCTTGCAAAACAGATTGTTCTTTTCATAAAATATTTAAGAATTGAAAATTGACTTAGGTAACCTATTTGAATTCACTTTACGATCTTCGGTCACGTAGCCACTGCCAATTAATCATTTAGACACAGAAAACGAATTATTTATTTTTAGAACAATTTGAATGGTGTATGTTGGTGTAATTTTAAACGTGTAATAGTTAAAAAAATCTAATTTCTAATTCTACAGGGTGAGTTAAAATACGATTTATGGAAAAATGTTTAAAAAGTCATTTTTTTAAATAAAAGTGGTTATTTAACGTTGATTCGAATGTTTTGTTGGTAAAAATTGTGATTTTTAGCTCATTCTGTGGACATTCCTTAGATATATCTGTTAAAAAGTGTTATAATTTGATATCCTCAAAATGGATATAAATAAACCAATCAAATAAACAAATATCAACAAAATTTTAAATAAAAACAAATGCTATTTTTAAGTTTTGTTGGTTTTTTAACAGATATATAAAAAATTCTTTAAAATTGATTCAAATTTTATTTAGTTTTTTGTAAATACGTACAGACTCATGCTTTTAATTCTACTACAAAAAAAAACTAGAATTAAAGTTACTGAATTCTGGGTCAATAATCCAAAGGGATTAAGCCCAAACAGACCGAAAAAATAAGAAGTTACTGAATAAAATTCTTAGAAAAATTAAATATTAAAAAGCAAATTACACGCATGAGTATATACGTAAACATATCTCTAACAGACACTTGTTGCACACTCTGTACGTTTCACCTTCCCTGTTAAAAACAATCTTTTCCACAAAAAAATCTATGGACTCAGCTACTCCTCGTTTGCTTCGTTCGTACACGTTGTTATTGTTACATTGATTACCTCGGAAGGCATGATAATCAAATTCGAATCAAAAATCCTTAAATTAACTTTTTATAAACCTTGTTTTTTTGCCGACAATGCAATATTTTCCCAAATACAGAAATATTCTTTAATTGCGTTAGTTAAAATGCGCTGCGCTACCTTTTGATTTTAGCTTATCCATCTCCTTTATCTCTCCTCTCCTCTCCTCTCCTCTCCTGGGGTTTAGGCACAGTTGCACTGCATCCTTATGGGCTTATTGGATATCCTTCTTTTTATCTTTATCTTTGTTGATTACAAGCAGGTACGGTTAGTTTTAGCCTCTTGAATTTTTTGTATTCCTCTGCTTTCCCCATATTATTCAAGTACTATCTTTAAAAGTCTAGTGCTTCTGGTTAATTTTACTAAGTTCCCTACCAAGTGTGAAAAGGTGAGACGCCGCATAGCAAGAGCTTCGCATTTAAAGATCACATGGTATGGGGTTTGTTTCTCTTTCACGCAGAATTTACACGTGGTGGGATCATTGTGTAATCCCATCACATGAAGGTATTTCAGTAAGGAATGTCCCGTTAGTAATCCCACAATGGCAAATATGAGGCCTTGCAAGTTGTAGTACCTCAGTAGCCATGCCTGGGTTTGGTCTCCTAAGCATGAGCCTACTGATTATGTGCTATTTTTTCTGGTGTCATTGAATTTGGGTATTTTGGGGTTATCCACTTGCTCATTGCCTATCGAACAGAGGTTCTGCTTATCTCAAGTACAAATTAGGGTCCTGTGAATAGTAGGGGAGGTCCGCCAAGTTCTAAACTGAGCATATTTACCACCTCCAAATTAGCTTGTAGAGAGTGTCATTGATATAGAAATGCAAGTATTACCACTTTTACCCAAAAAGTTTTGTACAATTCAAGAAAAAAATTATCGAAAAAAAATTGTTTTTTGGCCACTGTACCAACTAGTCTGGTACCGTGGAAAAATTTTAAAGGTACAGTGGACAAACAACAACTTCTCCTAAAAATATTTTTTATTGGGTCAAAACATAAAACAGAAACATAGAATTCATGAAGAAGCAGATCATAAATCAGTCTAATATAGATTGTAATTAGTTAGGTCCGTGGAAAAGTGATGGTACCGTTGAACTCTTGCGGTGCCTCCCGTCGATACCGGAGTTGGTAATGACATCACGATATCTTCTGGTGGGATAATTCACTGATCTGGGACATCAGAAAAAGAAAACTTATTTTCTCGTCTTTTTCTTAGAAAGCTGACACTATATTCTTTAAACCTGTTATCGATGTCCGTAACTTGGCCCACAAAATATTTAACTTGTTTTTTGGTAGCAAATTTTACTAAGATAAAGCTTCCAACCAAAATTTCACCATCGCAATTCTGATCTCTAGGTTCTTCAGTCCAATCAATATCGTCAGAGTCCGTAAGGTTCAAGCTTTCGGTATTAGATTCTATATCGCTACTATCGTCATTCCTTGGAGTTAATGTTTTTGTATTGGCCGTCTCTGTATTAAAGCTGAAAATGTTTCTTGTAGTCGACTTGCTTTTGTTTAAATTTTGTTTCCTGGATTCCTCTAAGTGCTTCTGCTCCTGGATTTTCTTCAATATCGGAGTGCTAGTCAATATTTCGGTAGTTTTTTTTGTCTGTTTTGTCCCATTTTTTAATCTGATTAGTTTTTGGGTATGGCCTTAAGGCCTCGGGACTAAAAACTTTTTGTGGTGGAGTTATTTCTTGTTGGTTTTGAAAATCTCTACAGCTTGGGTCCGCTTCTTCTAATAGGCTATTTTGTTTTTGTGGTGTAACTTTGGCAGTGTCTTGGCTGGGATTAATTTCTTCTGGTTCATTATCTTCTTCGAGAGGTATGTCAGTAACTTGGGCGGCCAAAAAATCATCGTCAATGAAAATGTTTGAATTAAACGGGTAAATTCCCGTAGCTCTGAAACCCGATGCACAATTATTTGTGGAAAATGCGTTGCTATAGATCTGGCTTACAATTTTAGCAATGTCATAAATGCTGATGCATTGACCAGGATGGTTCATCAACCACGAACGGCAGATACTATTAAGGTGGGTCCACATTGCTCGCGAACAATGCGAACGAACACAACAAGCGCAACAAACATAGCAAACAGCATGAATACAACAAAAATCATATTCGTCGTTTTTGGGCTGTTTGCAGCGTTCCTCGTGCTTGCACCCAAAACACCTGTTATGACTGTTCGGTCGGGTAGCGGTACATCAAAGGGATGGATATTGCGCGCGCGAGCACAGTTGACGGCGGTTTGGTGATTTTTTTGTTTTTACTGTTCGCTTTTAAGTTCAGTCAAGTATGAGCGTACAAGCAAGGCGCAGAGCAATATGGAGTGGACTGAAGAAAACATTTTGAAGCTAATTGGGCTTTATGAAACTTATCCTGTTTTGTGGGATCCACAACATAAATTTTATAAGCTAAATAATAAAAAAGCGGTATTCTTTCTTTGGATATGTGGGCCAAATAAATTAATTAGTGTTTCAAAATCGGTACTACTTATGCGACAAAAATTATTAAAAAACATCCCATCTGTTTGCAAATCATGGAGAAGATTACTTTCACTGTATTTGATCTACTTTTAAAAATATTTGACATCTAACACCGTCTTTTCGTCACTTTTTTCCTGTTCTTTCCGTTTTATAATAATAATAATTAACGCACTGGTAGCCACCGTTAATAATAATTGATCATCCATGTCGAAACCGCAAGAGCGCAAACACAAAACTACAATGTGCTCGCGGATAAAACGATCTTGACAAACAGAAGAAACACAAAAAACAACGTTCCGGAAACAGCATAAGCGCGATCACGACCACGAGCGTGAGCACGAACAGGAGCAATCTGGACCCACCTTTATAGTGCGATTTCAGCGAACCATAGACAGCTCTATCCAGTGGCCGTAGTTTGTGGCTCGTATGAGGAGGAAAAGTAAGTAAAATTATGTTTTTTGCTCGAGCCATTTTTATTGCTGTGTAAGAAATGTGACTAATGTGGTTGTCCATTATGAGAAGAACTGGCAACTCTTGTGTTGGTTGAGTATAGGATATAAAATGCTGCAGCCACTAAACAAATATTAGCGACGTCATCCAACCCGAGGGTGATGCTACTCCTATGGTTCCATTTGGTGCACCTTTAATCATGTGATTCTTAAAGAATTTTCTCGGAAATATTAAAAGCGGCGATATATTATTGTCATCCGCATTTATTGCACCACACATTGTCACCAAGGTCCGTCTTTCACTGGACGTTATTTGACCAACTTGTCGTTGGCCTTTCATAGCAACCACTTTACCTGTCTCTTGTACTGTGGTCAGAGCTGTTTCGTCGACGTTGTATATTTTATCAGACCTGAAGTGATGCTTTTCAATAACTTTTTGCAAGTTATCAAAAAACTTCTGAACGACAACTTTATTAAAACCCATAGCACGACCCAAGGATGCAGCTTCAGCTGTTCGAATAGAGAGAGGATATCTTTTGAGATAATTGGTCATCCAATATTTTCCTGCCATTTCATTTTTGAACCAAGAGGGAGGAATTCGCTTGCCATATTCTGCTGCCAATGAAAATGCAAACTTTCTGACATCTTTTGAAGTGAATCCATGATTCAATTTGGCACACATTTGGAGGTATTGACAAAGCTCTGTTTCTTCCGCAATAGAAAATATTCGGTTTACAGTATAATTGGGCGACAATCCAATAGTAACATTTGCTATATCTTCAACAATTTCATTTTTTTTTTTATATCTCCTAAGGGTAGTTCTTGAAATATCGTGACGAATTGCGGCTGCTTTTACAGAAAGACCATGTTACTTTATACTACAAAGAGCATTTCTCAGGGTCTCTGAAGCAATTTTTTCAATTAAACCAGGTCTTTTCGTCTTCGGCCGAGATTCCGATTTCTTTTTTCCATTTTTTAGTAGTTCAACCACCAAACTTTCAAAGAGATTCAGACAAATATTGCTTTGGGTGTTTGAAGGTCCAGGTTTGTCTTCAGGCATCAACTTCTTTTTACCTTGTTGCTCATTCACTATATTTGTTTGCTGTTCTTTGTTAACTAAATCTTCCATTTGATGAATTGTTCCATTTTCTTCGTTTTCATTAATTTCTTGCTCTTTTGTTCCAATAATCACCTCATTTTGTTTACCGTAGTGGTTATATTTTACAAGATCTTGCTGTGAAAATATTGTTTCAGGAAATTTTGTTCGATCTGGTTTACCTGTATCTAAATTATAGATACCTGTTGCTTGAAACCCAAAAATAGTAAGTAGCTTCTTAGGTTGAGCCTTTGCCATTTACAAAGCCTGAAGCAGATGGGTTGTATGTGGTGGTAATTTTAAAATACATTTATCATTATCAAGGGCTTCTTGGATCACATTACACGAAATATGGGTTGTATGTCCATCTACAATTAAAAGGAATGGACGTTCCTTTGATATGTGAGGTAAACCATATTTTCTAAACCAATTCACAAATATTATGGTCGTCATACATCCCTTATCCGAAGCGGCTATGGCAATTATATCTAGTGGTTCAGGTTTTTCAGGTAACATCGACTCAATAACATTTTTTCCTTTGAAAAAAGTTAACAAAGGCAATTTCTGGCCTGATGCTGAACAACATACTAATACTGTGGTATTTTCTCTGTCGCATATAGATATAGCCCCAA
This sequence comes from Psylliodes chrysocephalus, assembly GCA_927349885.1. Taxonomy (NCBI): domain Eukaryota; kingdom Metazoa; phylum Arthropoda; class Insecta; order Coleoptera; family Chrysomelidae; genus Psylliodes; species Psylliodes chrysocephalus. Next base: position 79,387,280 of record OV651818.1, on the reverse strand, counting down.
GAACTTTTGTTTTTGAAGGGTCACTGGAGAAGGATGTTTCGTCGCAGTTAAATATTTGTTCAGGTCGATTCTGTAACTTTAAGTTTAAAATTGTTTCTTCTAGAAGATCAAAGAAACCGTATATTGTCCAAGGGTTTTCTTGCCTTTTTCTGGCTACATCTACTCCTTGAGCTTTTTTCTTTCACAAAAATTCAAGAACCATTGTTCTCCGGAACGATTATTTTTGAATTTTGTAATATTTAAATTTCTATTCTTCAAATATAACTGCACGTCTCTTGGCGTGAAAGCCCATATCCCCACTTTTGCATTGTATTTCATGTAGAAACTAGTTGCTCTTCCGCTTCTTTAGTTAAAGCATTTTTTCCTCCTCCTCCTCCTCCTCCTCCTCCTCCGTGTCCTTCTTTAGCCAAAATACCAGTTCCTCTTGTACCTTTAATATAATGTCGTAAGGTTGACTTGGGAATGTTACAAAATTTTGCTGCGGCATACATGGATTTATTACTATTTTTAACGTCCTCGGCAGCATGAATAAGAGCTTCGGGAATATCGTTCACCATCTGCCCCTTTTTGGGTACGACACTAGTAATTACGAACCATTATGTCCTGAAAATTTTAGTACTGTCACTTTTATGCACGTTTATTATTTGCAGTAGGATAAAATAGAAGATAAACGTTAAAATATCAAACTAACAGTTACAATACAACTGCATTGGGTAACTGAAACCTACAGATCCAGTTACCCGAAAACTTAAGTTCTAGTTGCCTCATCATATCGAATTTACCAAGGCAACTGGAAACTATACAGTCACACTTGTTTTCATTATATAACCGTCAAATGTTAAAATGAATTACACGATAGATACTTTTTCTTATACCAGGCCGATTTTCTTGTTAAAAAAATGTATTATTGTACTTGTTGCGATGTTTTTAATACGTCAGTGCCCAACGTTGTTATTCTTCTACCAAAAAAATACTTTAACATGAATATTTCCGTTACGATACTCACAGCAAGAACTTAAAAACTAGATGTAACGGAAGCTTTGGGATGATAGCTGTCATGTTACAAAGCGCGGAAAGTTTAAAATATTGGATTACAAAATTAGAAGTATAGGGCCCAATTACGTTCAGGTTCCAGTTAACCAACTTGACCTTACCCCAGAGCCTGTTCCCGTCTTGGGTATAAAATACGAGACCGCTAAGCAAGTATTTTTCTACCTCCTAATTTACCTGGTTCCAGTTGTAGTTGACCTGGAAGAGTCTGTTGAAGGTTAAGCGGGGTGTCACATAATCTGAACCCATGTTTATTTTAGTATCATTTACCTCAGGTGTTATTCTGGTATGTCAGTGGTTCCATTTATTGGGGATGTCCAGCCTGTACTTCTCAGTGCTTCTTTAATACAAAGGCATGCCAGCTTGAGTACTCCTGAGAGGGTATTGAGGGATATTTTCTGGTTTACTTTTGGCCACCAAACAACTGGTTCATAAGTTATCATGGTTATTTTGCCGAATATATCAAGTGGACTATTTTCGGTTTCAAGCCCATATTTTTCCAAATACCCGTCTCTCTACAATGAGAGACATTTTACATTTATTGGTCAGTTGGATACCCTGCTCCTTTATACATTCCACTATTTGGAAATGTTTTAAAATGCATAACTTCGACTATAATGCTTTTAGATCCAAGTGATCATCTCGAACGACCAGAACGAAGTGAATCATTTCTAGTCAATGTGCATATGATCTTGGAAGTTTCAGCTATTTTGATTGGTACTTTTGCAAAAATTTTCCAGATTACACAGAAGGCCAAAATATGCAATATGGTCGATTATTGGCAAACAACACAAATATATCAATGGGAAAGTTTGTTAACTTGTTTCCATTATGTTTCACTGTTTTCATTGTAAAATAAAGGCAAATTTGTGAGTTTTAGAATTTGATCGTTGATTTGGTCTAAAGGTCGCTGCGTAATTTTTTTTTTTTAGTTTGTAGAATGTTTTGAAAATTATTCACCATTTTAAATCACGATTTAGATGATTTAGATTACGTAATTATTAGCAATAAATGGAAAGAATTTAAATTTTGGTAAATTATTATAAAACTAATCATTTTTCCTTATGTAGCTAGAACTAACAGATTATATTAATATTCGATACTGGTGATATTTTTAGATTTTCGATTCGATTTTTTTTATCATCCCTCATCTTTATCAGCTTCTTACCTTGTAGCTAATAGTATTTAATCGCCTTTTGAAATACATAAGCGCTCAGTGCCGTATCACAGGAGAAGCTTATCGTATATTGATAAGAATAATAATAATAAGATATGACTCTTAGATGTTAAGATGAAAATTGGTTACTGGTTTGTTTATACAAGAAATCCAAAATAAAATCATTTCAATAAACTGTGTTTTATTAATTTATTTATTCTAAAATGTTTGAAATATAAATATAAATGTAAAATGTTACATATCGACTTTCTCCGAACTGTCTGATTTGGAGAATTTCAACTTTTTATTAGCATCTTCTTGCTTGCTATCTTCTATTTCATCGGTAGATCCATTGTCTTCTTTGTCTTCCTGTTTTTCTGGTACTTCCGGACAAATGCACTCCTACAAATAATGGTAATTTATTAAAAAAATGATACAAGTTATGAGAGTAATTTTAAAAAACCCGACTTCAAAATCGTGCAGATGCCATCATCACATCTTAACCAAATTTATAGGAGCCACCATTATTAATGGAATAATTAAAAATGAACCTAAATTTTAAACTGCCATATATTTGTTAAAAATGCAGGTTTTTTACCACAGATTTTGGAGTTAGATAGCTTTTTTCTTCGACTCTTAAAAATCAAGCCTTTATTTTGCCATTTGCTAATATTATACAGGGCATTTTACAATGTATGCACCCATATAAAATTCACAAAATTTTAATTTGGGATTTGGGAACTACGAGCTTGTAAAAATTGAATTTTTTTGGACCGTTGGTTACAGCTTTCCTTTAAGTAGCTCCTTTATCAGTTTCATCTCAGTGCCGTGCATGATAAATAAAAAATAGGGTTTTTCAAAAATCTTTCTTTAGACAAAAACACTCTAATTTTTAGTACTTTTTTGTCATAAGGACTTTTAATTATTAGGGATGGTAAAGCTATAGTTAATGTAAGTTATTTATACAAGGTGATTCAAAAGTACTCAAGCTTAAATTTAAAGATATTTCCTTTTATATAAAGGTATTTCCTTTTATTAGTAAAATAGGGTTTCCAAAATCACAAAAAAATCGTACCATCCGAACGGATTCACCGATTTCCAAGAAACTTAATCCGAAGGTGTTGACATGAGACGCTTTTAAAAAAATCGGTGTCGAAATCCGGTTCGTAGTTTCCACGGAAACCGCGAAAAACTTCAAAAAAATCGTGCAAAAATCTGACCTGTCCCTTTTCTGAGAATTTGGTGCACGGTGGAAGGGAGTATGCATAAACAGCAGACGATTAAGACATGCTAGATGACTGATACAAAGGTATTTTTGTTTCCTGTCAACTGTCACTTTTTTATGACGTTCTGAAAATTTCTTTATCTTTCTTTGACGGTTTATTAAAAACAAATAATTTTTTTATTAGTTTTTCTGAACACCCATTGCCCCTCTCTAACCACGCACACAGATTATTCGTCGGGCGCCATTTTTTTTCGGAAAAATTTCCTATGGAATATTTCCGGACGAAACATCCCGTCAGCGACCACGTAGGGGTCACTGCACTTTGTCTAATCAATTTTAATATTATGTTTTATCCTGTTTTATTAAATATTTACTATATCTTTAATCAGATATATGTTTTCAACCCGTCAGCGTCCCCGAAGGGGTAGCTGTACAATGTATAATCAATTTTTAAATTTTTTTTAGACCATTTTATTAAATACTTATTATATCTTTAGTTAAACATATGTTTTCATCCTGTCTGCGACCTCTACTAATTCTATCGAAATAGTTTCCTTTTCCAAATTTATATGGAACCACCCCTGAAGTACCCCCTTTCTAACAAAAAAAGAATCATTGAAATCTGATACCGTGTTAAAAAATTATCGCTAAACATACATAAAAAAAAATTGAAGTGCGCAGAACTAAGACTTTAGCGAAGACGTGACAACAACGCCAACAGCTACCGGTCTTTGGTCAGGTGTGATGAGTCGCGAGGGAAAGGGAAGAACGGTGCGGCGAGACGGGAGGAGACCATAGATAAATTAATAATAATATGTGAGATAAACGGTTTAAATGCACGGCACTGGTAACAAGTTTAGTTCCTCAGCATGCTATATGGAGCCACCATCGCAATAAGATGAAAGCGATGTTGCCAGTGTCCATAAACTTTCATGAGATTAGAGTTATTTCAAACATCTTTCTTGGATTTTGTTAAGCTCGATACCATCCATACTATTGCATACTATTGCTGGAATATTTTAAAGAGAGGTTTGACAACTATATTGACAACCTCGTAAAAATGAAAAACAGAATGGCGGAAGGCGAAATGGGCGTATTACAATTAAATAAAAGCATAATAAAAGTTATTTTCATGATATATCCCCTCAGGGGATATAAATAGATAAACGAGTAAAGATCAGAATCAAACTAAAACAAGAACAGTCACAAAACTGAGCTGTGCAGTATTGAATTGGTTCATAAAAATGTTTACCTCTTCTTCTCCAGTGAAATCGATTTCATAATCGCTCGTTTCTTCTGTACAACTGCAAGCATCGCTCTCGGTTTCGATGGATTGAACAGTTCCGCTCGACGAACTGTTGCTCAAATGTATGCTGTAATCTGGACCCTTCACCACACTTTCTGATTTTGCACAGTATTGAATGCCACCAGCTAAAAAATAAAAAATAAAAACACGGAATTATTTTTTTTTAGATATTAGATGTTGTGAGAAGTTTTTTCAACTGGTTAAAAATACTCTCACTTGTGACGTTCAAACTGAGTATGCTCGGGCGCCAGTTTGTTTTAAGAGTGGTTTGCTCCACTTTACCTATTGGAACTAGGGCTGCAGATAAGAAAGAAAATTCCAGAGGGCCAACGATATTTCAGTAGTTACGTAGTACCGTAGTACGACAAGGGAATGAAATGCCAGGTTTCAATTTGACACATATATTGTTCGATACTTACAAACTTTTCGGTGATATGCGGTGAAGTTAAAACAAAATATTTACAAGCTCTCCCCAAGTTATTTTGACCATACCCTGAACAAAAATGAATATTAAAAAAAAAACGTAATGGCAGTTAGTAGGCAAAACAAAATAAAACTCAATTGGACAACTGCGGACATCTTTGAATAAAGCGGTGCCGGGAAAACAGCGGTCAAACCAGAAGTACTGGCGGCGGTGGGGTAAATTTCTTCTCTAATTACCTTAGTGCTTTTGACTAGTCGGTTATCTCATGCAGAGACACGAGGGGAGTGGACGGGAGCAGAAGTAAGTTGCAACAGAGAAATTGCAAACCTGGCTACAACCTAACGGACCACAAAATTAATATCCTGGAAACGCGACCCTTGAGGATGACGCTCCAGGCTATGTAACCTCGTATAAATCAGACTTAGCCCAATCGGATTAGGTGAAGAACAGGCTTGAGATTCTGAAAAATTCGAAGCAGCAATTTTCCTTCGGAATTCGTTGGAGGGGGTCTGTGGTAGTCTAAATTCAAAAAGTTGGGATTCCAAAGTTGTCGTTACCTCCGCCAGCTTGATTTAAAGGGTTATTTTTTGTATCTTGAATAACTCATTTATTTTCAATTTTACACGGAAAATAGTTTTTACAAAAGTTATTTAAAATTAAATTTCCTACAATTCTGCTTTTTTTTTGTACGATCGATTTTTTTCGATTTATACCCGAAAAGAGGGGGTGAATTTTTGGTTATAGAATAACTCGTTTATTTTTAATTTTACGAGAAAAATTGTTATAAACAAAGTTGTTTAAAATTAAATTTCCTACAATTCTGTTTTTTTTGTACGCTCGATTTTTTTGTATTTATCCCTGAGAAGAGTGGGGGTAAACTCTTATCATTGTATTATCACGTTTCTTTTTAATTCCAGGTATACAGTAAACCCCAAAAGAACGAGGCAGCTGCTCCGTAGAGCGCGTGAGAGAAAATAAATTTCATTTTTTTAATTGTAAAAATTATACTGTTCGATAAACTGATTATTTACACCCCTCTTTTCCTTTACCGTGAACGTGCGACCCAACAATATAAACTTTAGAAAAAATCGGAATCATAATTGTACCAAATAACATTTTTGAAAATCAGCAAAAAAAAACAAACAGAAAAAATAATGGTACAACATCAATAATAAACGTGACAATACAATACTTAGGTTCACCCCCACTCTTCTCAGGGATAAATACAAAAAAATCGATCGTACAAAAAAAAACAGAATTGTAGGAAATTTAATTTTAAACAACTTTGTTTATAACAATTTTTCTCGTAAAATTGAAAATAAACGAGTTATTCTATATCCAAAAATTCACCCCCTCTTTTCGGGTATAAATCGAAAAAAATCGATCGTACAAAAAAAAAGCAGAATTGTAGGAAATTTAATTTTAAACAACTTTGTTTATAACAATTTTTCTCGTAAAATTGAAAATAAACGAGTTATTCTATAACCAAAAATTCACCCCCTCTTTTCGGGTATAAATCGAAAAAAATCGATCGTACAAAAAAAAAGCAGAATTGTAGGAAATTTAATTTTAAATAACTTTTGTAAAAACTATTTTCCGTGTAAAATTGAAAATAAATGAGTTATTCAAGATACAACAAATAACCCTTTAAATCAAGATGGCGGAGGTAACGACAACTTTGGAATCCCAACTTTTTGAATTTAGACTACCAGAGACCCCCTCCAACGAATTCCGAAGGAAAATTGCTGCTTCGAATTTTTCAGAATCTAAAATACTAATCCGATTGGGCTAACTCTGGGAGCGAAGCCGAATCAGCCCATTCTACCACACGGGATAGTCACTATACATCGACTTACAATTCAGAGTCCAGCCAATTGGGCGGAAATTTACTAAAAATCTAACTAACGGTGAGGACAGGTATCAGAATCAAATAAACCATAGCAACGTTAATCGCGGAGCTAAAGGAATTTACAAGGGAGATGCAGACTTGTACTAAATAGCAGTGAAAGTAGCTAAGCTTCACTTCTGTTCAATAGTAAATCCGAGACATATCATCTGAGTTGGCTACCAAATTAGCCTTACAATTCTCTATGTTTACTGACTGGAAAAATAAATACTGAAAATCGTCACTGTCTCCTGGACTATACAGTTAGTAGATGATGACGATGTACTGGCAGAAATGTTTTACGAAGATAATTGGTCATCTCACTCCGATTTAGAGATGGCATGATGTCTTCACAACAAATGTACTTTTATCAATAAATAGTTGAGGATGTGGCTCACCTCCTCCGGTTTTCGCGTCGATTTCAAATGCGCGAGGACGGTAGTGGGGACGCGATAAGTATACAGCAATATGAGATTTAACATAAAATGGACAATTATTTACAAATCGCGGGAATTTCTGAAAATTATAATTTAAAAATCGAGGAACTTTAAGAACAATGATTGATCCAGTTAATTAGAAATAGGATTAAATTTTTAGTGCATTACAATGTATAAAGGATAGATAAGTGGATAAATATATTAGCTCTACCAAGTTAAATATTACTAAAGCTACAATTATGTATTAAGATAGCTAATGTAATAAAGCTGACATTAAAAAGCAAAATTCCTCTTCGAGGCATGATTCATTTTCTTTAAAATTCATAACACCAACGTTTCTATAACTAGCTGCTTCAGATTAAAGACAATGGTTTAGAAGAATTGAAAAACGTATTTTTTCTAATTTTGACAAATAAAGTGACCTATTTTGTAATCACAGCAAGTGTCAAAACGATCTACTTTATGCAATCAGTTACATAAAAATTACCACGTCCTCCAGGATAATAACTAATATCCACGTTCTCCTTCGACATCGTACTGAAACGCGTCTTCTTCAAATCGCTACAAATGCACCTGCTCGACGAATCCTTCGAATAATCGGACATAATCAACGACTTATCAAAGTCATCGGGATTCTCCGTACAAATGACCGATTTCTTACTCTTCTTAAAATGCTTGTAACACCAATTGAGGATGCACATCAAAATTAGTACCTTCGTTGCGACCGTAAACGAAAGAATCTAAAAAAAAAGTCGATTAGTTTCAAGTCAGGATATCGTGATGGTGAATGCTGATAGCTTACAGCGATTATTAAAGCTGTGGCTTCTATTCTGTTTCTATTGACGCAATTCCAACCTCCAGGTTCTATGTTACACATATGGTACAGGAATAGGGATGGTTCGTATACGTCGTCTTCGAATAGAGACGTCCTCCAGGTACCAGCGCATAGACAGTCACCGTCAGTACCCAATTCTCCATGATGGCATATTACGTTATTCTTACAAGAAATAATTTCGTTAAAACGTTTGTAAAAAGATTCTAAAAATTACACTTTTTTTTACACAAATTACAAAATGACATAATTGGAATATGTAACACAACTTTTACATGGAATGAAATCAACTTTGATAGGAGATATTAACGACGATTCAACCATACTATATATGGACCTTACCTTATGCTTAACAAAATTAAGGTCATGCATTTTGAAAGCAGAAACGCAAAAATTCAATAATGTTCAATCTTTTACAAATTCAGTAGATTTTTAATATTTTAAAGTATGTTGCAATCTTTGGCAATTCGCTTAATTAATGTTTAAACAAATGGAATTAAAGAAAAGACAAATTTTTCGTTGCCAAAATGTGGTACAAAAATGTTTACTACAGTGCGTGAATTTAAATTTTACCCAATAAGTGCATAGTGTATCTAAAGTAAGTGTAATGATATTTATTATTTTATATATTCAATAGTTATAAGTATATTTCGCAATTGTATTAGTCCATCGACACTTAAATAAGTCAACTATAATGTTATTGACTTTAATAGTATATTACATTACGAGTGTGGAAAGTGACATTTTTCACACGAGTGGGAAATATTGTCGCACGAGGCACACCGAGTGCGACTATCACACGAGTGTAGAAAATCACTTTTCACACAAGTGATGTACAATATTTTTCCTACGACCACAAAATAATATCAAAAAATGTAAAACCAAGGTTATTATTACTGTAATAATTAAAATATATTTAAAAAAATAATCAACAATAATCGTATTTGGGGGTGGGTGGCTCAGTGGGTAGAGCCTCTGTCTGTGGATCCAAGGGTCCCAGATTCGAATCCCACCGTTGGCCGGAATTTTTTCATTTAATTTAATTATTTAAAATTAATTCTGATGCCTTGGTAGGATTCCCCACTCGACCATTCACTGTTGGGTTCTAATTAACAGTGCTGTTCCCACATACTTTGATTACTATACGAGGCAAGAGAGAGGTCCGACACGCCCAACATAGGGCGCGGCCATTTTGAACCCTGTGACACAGTTTACAGCTAAAGAATCAGATCGCTCACTCTGCGTCGGCACTTTATCTCAATGTTCCAGTTTATACACTACGCAACTCAGATAATACAATATATGACAACCGCCTATAATAAAACAGCAGTCTTCTGCGTATTCTGAATTTGTATCCCTGGAGAGGATGTTATTTTGGAACTTTCAACTGGTCCGAGTGAGCTAACTGATTCTTTAGCAATAAACTGTGACTTCAAAAATAATATTCACTGACACTGACAGCAGCAAGCAAAATATCAGGTGCGTTTTAATCATCCGATTCTGCTTCCGGAATTGTCGGTTTAGTCGTTTTAACCTGTCAGATTAAAACAAGAAAACCGACAATTTCGAAGCAGAAGCGGATGATTAAAACGCACCTATTAAAAATATTGCGCCAAGATGTAGGCAACACGTAATAAGGGTTCAAAATGGCGGAGTTTTCTCTCCTTTTAAAAGGCCACATACTTTGATTTTCTTTTACTATACGGCGAATGGTCGCACTGCGCAGCTTTCTGAGTGCCTTTTAAAAGGAGATAGAAAACTCCGCCATTTTGAACCCTTATTACGTGTTGCCTACATCTTGGCGCAATATTTTTAATAAGTGCGTTTTAATCATCCGCTTCTAGTAAAGGGGCAGCAACAGTTCTGGCACAATCCTTATGTAAATTAACATGGAAAATCGCTAAGGTTCATTCTAGCAATTTTTGTCTAAATCAAGGTCACACCATCTCAACTAACTCGTCGAGCCACCAACGGGGGAGTGGGAAAAACGGGGTAGTGAGAGGAGTGGGGGAGTTAAATTTCGTCGAATAGAAAAATCATGCCAGAAGGGCCTTAGCGTATATCTCAGCTATCGTTGGGCCGATTCAAACGGGAAAAACGCCATTACGTAGAGATCGTGGTATAGATTAAGGTAGAAGAGAAAAATCATGCGCAGAACGAAAAGCCACAAGGGCCTTAGCGAATATCTCAGCTATCGTTGGTCCGATTCAAACGGGAAAAACGGCATTACGTAGAGATCGTAGTATAGATTAAGGTAGAAGAGAAAAATCATGCGCAGAACGAAAAGCCACAAGGGCCTTAGCGAATATCTCAGCTATCGTTGGTCCGATTCAAACGGGAAAAACGGCATTACGTAGAGATCGTAGTATAGATTACCGTCGAATAGAAAAATCATGCCAGAAGGGCCTTAGCGTATATCTCAGCTATCGTTGGGCCGATTCAAACGGGAAAAACGGCATTACGTAGAGATCGTGGTATAGATTAAGGTAGAAGAGAAAAATCATGCGCAGAACGAAAAGCCACAAGGGCCTTAGCGAATATCTCAGCTATCGTTGGTCCGATTCAAACGGGAAAAACGGAATTACGTAGAGATCGTAATATAGATTACCGTCGAATAGAAAAATCATGCGCAATGTTACAAGGGCCTTAGCAAATATCTCAGCTATCGTTGGTCTGATTTAAACAGGAAAAACGACATTGCGTAAAGAATGATGAACATTGAACAGAAAACTCATGTGTAAAGCCAGAAGGGCCTTAGCGTATATCACGTGGTCCGATTTAAGCGGGAAAAACGGCATTACGTAGAGAATGATTAACGTAGAAGAGAATTTTTATGTAAAGCCAGAAAGGCCTTAGCGATTCAAACGGCTACGTGTAGAGAATGACATCTAGTTGTCATTTCGCACATACGCAGTTCATAATACCGTTTTCATATCTTCGTTAATATCGATCAGATTTGAACGTTGAAAATGGTAGATGACAATGTCATCTAGATGGCATGTGCACATGCGCAGTTCAAGGGTCAGTTCTCGCTTGTCACTTTATATCTTCGTTAATATTCGTCAGATGGCGATCATCGTTCACGTGAACTATCCATATACAAGATGGCGGAGTCAAAAGGACCTGTCAACCGTCAAGGTTCGTTGCTATTGGTCGGAAAGGAATGGGGAAACAGTTGATGTATTCGTTACGTTTCGTTTCGTTACGTTTCGTTACGTTTCGTTTCGTTACGTTTCGTTACGTTTCGTTACGTTTCGTTACGTTTCGTTACGTTTCGTTACGTTTCGTTACGTTTCGTTACGTTTCGTTACGTTTCGTTACGTTTCGTTACGTTTCGTTACGTTTCGTTACGTTTCGTTACGTTTCGTTTCGTTACGTTTCGTTTCATTTCGTTTCGTTTCGTTTCGTTTCGTTTCGTTTCGTTTCGTTTCGTTTCGTTTCGTTTCGTTTCGTTTCGTTTCGTTTCGTTTCGTTTCGTTTCGTTTCGTTTCGTTTCGTTTCGTTTCGTTTCGTTTCGTTTCGTTTCGTTTCGTTTCGTTTCGTTTCGTTTCGTTTCGTTACGTTTCGTTACGTTTCGTTACGTTTCGTTACGTTTCGTTACGTTACGTTACGTTTCGTTACGTTTCGTTACGTTTCGTTACGTTTCGTTTCGTTTCGTTTCGTTACGTTTCGGTTACGTTTCGTTACGTTTCGTTACGTTTCGTTACGTTTCGTTACGTTTCGTCACGTTTCGTCACGTTTCGTCACGTTTCGATACATTTCGTTACGTTTCGTTTCGTGGACAAAAGGACCTAAGTCTCGGTGGCATGTCACCAGGTGCAAAATGGTCAAAAGGATCTTAGGCAGACAAACGGAAAGATAGACAGACAAAAATACAGATAAAAGGACAGGCAGACGGAAAGAGGAGACAAATATCTCCTTAAAATTTATTGATACGAGGATCCAAAAAGACCTAAACATTGAATAATACTTAGAAATCATGTAGAGAGCAAAACACGCCTAAGAACAAAAAACTACTGAAGAAGAAGATGAAGAGTGAAACGTTGAAAGGTTGATATCCGTAGAAATTTATAGAAAAAAGAATGGAAAATCGTAGAAATCTTTAAAGAATACACGCTGCTGCATTGTCAAAGGGGCCGTAATAAATGTAATAACCAAGGAGACATTACTTTTATGGATCTCTGAATACGGGAAGGTAGCAGTCAAAAGTTCAGTATTTTAGAATAAGTCTAAGAAGTCGTATTATTATTATAGTCATACATTATCGTCGTTTCCTTATTACTTACAAGTACAATAAAAATACTCTACGTCCATTGTCGATGGTAAAAAGGTAACAAAATACTCTTCGTCCATTATCGTATGTAAACCTGCGCAGTACGTTATTGTCGTGTCATCGTCTTAATCTTTATTAAAAATAAATACAATTACAATATACCATCATCGTTTGTACTTGATTATCTTCACATTTAACATTTTCAATCTTAATAATCATCTGTAAAACATTTATTATTACCATCTCTTTTTTTCAAGCTATCAACCTAAAAAATATCGCAGCTATCCAACCATTGTCATCTCTACAGGTTTTCGTATGCCTATTCAATATTCTTTTTAACCTAAAAATATGGCATCTGTCATCTGTCACTATTAAAAAACGTTTGTACTCACTTTTTTTCGTATATTATTATTTAGTTTCAGTATTTTTGCATCATCTTCTGTCTCGTATAACTCGTTAAATCCAATAAAAAGGCCTCATTCATTTTCATAAAGTAATTATTGATTGCTTTTATATTTAGCATTTCTGTCCTAAAAATATGACATCAGGCATCCGTCATTATTAAAAACGTTTGTACTCACTTTTTCCGTATATTATTGTTTAATTTCGGTTTTACATCTTAAAAATTATGGCATCTGTCATTAAAAACCAATAAAAAGATCCCATTCTTAGACATCATCTCTATACCGAAGGTATTTCTTAATTAGAAAGCAATTATCGATTGCTTTTATATTTAGCATTTCTGCCCTAAAAATATGTAATCTGTCATCCGTCACTATTAAAAACGTTTTGTACTCACTTTTTCATATATTATTGTTTAGTTTCAGTATTTTTGCAGCATCTTGTGTCCCGTATGACACGTTAAATCCAGTAAAAATACCCCATTCATTTTCAGAAAGTAATTATTGATTGCTTTTATATTTAGTATTTCTATACATTTCGACCCTAAAAAATATGACATCTGTCAGCCGTCACTATTAAAAACTTTTGTAACTCACTTTTTTCCTCATTATAGGCATTTTCTTGTTTAATTTCGATTTACATCTTCTGTCTTAAAAATATAACATCTGTTATTAAAAATCCAATAAAAAAGGGCCCATTTTTAGACAGCACCTCTGTGCCGAAGGTATTTCTTAATTAGAAAACTATTATCGATTGCTTTTATATTTAGCATTTGTATATATTTTTCGTTTTTCAACCTGAAAATATGACATCTATCATTTAATCCAATAATAAAAATATGATATCTGTCATTAAATCGAATAAAAAAGTACTACTTACATTTTTGTCCTAAAAATATGACATCTGTCATTCATCACTATTCAGTAAAGTTTTCATTTCATACATACTATTTAATAAATCCTTTTTTATCACCAAAAATTATGTTAGAAATATCCATTTAATTATTTTGTATCGGTATTTGAAGTTTAGCTGTATATTTCGGTGTTACCATAAATTCTCCTCTGTCCTAAAAATATGCCATCCATCATCAATAAATACATTACCATTTAAAAAAAGTACAATCAAAGTTTAATTTCATACATACTCTTTTAATGGAACCAGTTTTAGTTAACAAAAATTATGTTAAAAATACGTAGTCGATCTAGGTATCCGGCTATTTGAGATTTTACACTCAGTTTTTCATTATTCACTAAGTAGTTAGGTGCAAAGAGACGACTAAAATTAAAATTTTCAACTACTTAGTTACAAACAAACTTACTTACATCTGAAAATAAAGGTTCAGTTCAGAATGAATTATAAATTTTCAAGGTGTTCGGTTTGTATAAAGATAAACGATATCATCGGTTATTTCCTGTCTACAAGTATAGATAACTCAAAATATTAAAACAATATTTTAGTGCTTAATGGTAGGCAACCATTAATACAATGTAAGAGCAAAAGGACATTAATCTTATTAATAGCCCATAGTTAAATGGAACAATCTCTACAATAAAAATTTCTAAAACTGTTTAATCAGTAATTTTCATAGAAAATTCATGATGGTTGTATATACCGAGGGAACAAGAAACACCAAACTATCAATATTATTACATCAATTAAATGGACCAAAAGTAATACTGTATATGTTATTTTCACCGGTAAATGTTTAATTGGTAAAAGAACATACTTGTTAATACCTAATAGACCGAAACCGTTAATTCGGTTTCAAAGGAATATTTATATTGTCACATTAGATTAATAACGCATCCACCAATGGTGTGACAGTATGCTCGTAGAGATGTTCACTGTACATTGAACAGATTCCAATTCGAGTACCATTCTCATGAGGCAAATAATATAGATATCTCGTTACAAAGTCTAGATGAGAGACAAGTTAGATATTATTGGACGGCGTTACGAAAAACAAATGGTATTATGTAGAATACGTGACGTAGAATAATATTAAAAAGAAAAATAATACAAAAACCAAAAGAACCTAAGTATTCACTATTATCGAATAGAATTAAACGAGAAAAAATTACATTGTAACGGAAACGAGCCGTAGATTAACGCTGAAGAGAAAAATTAGGCACATTATCTTTGAAGAGAAAAGCCATGTGCAAACCCAGAAGGATCTAAGTAGTGACTATTATCGGATAGAATTAAACGGGAAAAAAATAAAATTTTAACGGAAACGTGATGTATATTAACGCTGAAGAGAAAAATTAGACTCAATAGCCGTAAGGACCTAAGTATTCGGCTATTATCGATGCAATTCATATTAATAGGCATACATCGTCATTAGTCATTGTAAGAAATCTCAGTTTAAAGCATTCTTCCTTCATTGTGGTATGTTATCGTTAGTCATTGTCGTTGGATATTAATAAAAACAAGGTAAATGAATACTCAACCAATTAACTTAACAATTACAAATCTTGAGCTGGCGTAACATATACTAACTACGGTCATCGATTGTACTCGAATTATCTTCTCAGGTCCTCGTTTGTTTATTTTCTTCTATCACTTAAAAAACAATCAATGACTTAGCAAGTTACTAAGCAGAATTTTGCTACAACAGTCATCTGCATGTCATTCGTTGTTGAGCACCGCTTATCTTTATCAGTATCGATCAGATTGTGACTAAATTTAAACGAGCAGAATTTTTTGTTACAACCGTCATCTGTGGGTCATTCGTTGTTAAGCATCACATATCTTTGTTAGTATTGGTCAGATTTTAAGTAAATTTAAACGAGTATTACGTCATTCATTGTTTCTTTTCGGGATTTTTTGAAAATATTTCTCATATTTTCGCGAGTTTTGAAGTCGTAAGACCATATGACATACTAATAATAAATCTGTTACGCTAATAATGTAGGATTTGCTTCAACAAACTAAAACGTATATTTTTCTACGGTCAATGCTAATGTAAGTTTAAAAAAACCTCGTTTCAGGACACCTCTGAAGACATCTGAAGACCTCTGAAGACCTCTGAAGGCCGTTTCAGAAGACACCTGAAGAGCTCTAAAGAACGTTTCTTAAGACCTCTGAAGAACGTTTCAGAAGATATCTGAAGACCTCTGAAGACATCTGAAAACGTCTAAAGAGGAGTCGAACACCGTAAAAGGACACAGTATAAATTAGTGTGTTACCTCAAAATACAATAGATTTTATAAAGATGACTGAAGACATCTGAAGACGACTGAAGAGGAGTCGAAGACCGTAAAACAGCACAGTATAAATTAGTGTGTTACCACAAAAATACAATAGATTTTATAAAGATGTCGTCGGATACAGCACGTAAACGAAAAATTGTAGATCTTAGACTTGTTATACGAAAAAAAGTATAACTCTCTGAAGAAAATGGAAGTTGATAAAAAAGAATTGAACTTTTTAAACTCTGTGATAGAACCATTAAAACAAATAGCTGAAGTATCGTAAAACATAATCCTTCGTAGAAATGCCTGCAGAATAACATTTCAAAACATTCCATTGCCTTAAAAAGATATATTTATTGTAATAAGAAAGACATTAACGTAATGCAGCATCTTCATCGCAAACATCATCCTACATATATTAATGGTGTGATACCATTTATTTAGATTGAAACGGTTATACTGTAACATTAGTATCATTCATATCAAATCCAACGGTATAACAAGATAACTCTTAATATAATTTTTCGAACTTCATATCAAAGATGTACTACGACAGTGAAAAGTCAGCCTACCAAAATCTGTTGAAGAAGCCTCTAGAGAGACTCTATGAACAAAGAAAAGGAGACATAGAAGCAGCGTTTAAAGAATCGATGATGAAAAAGTGAAATCAATCGATAAAGGAGAACATGCGCAATAACTGTCACACCAACAAGGTACACCGAGTACCATTCTCATGATGGAATAATTTTGGTTATTTCGTGAAAACTATCCAATATTTTTTAATATTACTGTCTACTAAATGGTAAATGTTTTAGATTCTTCAATTAATAATAACAGATCCTAGATACGAGAATATTTGTAGTAAAAGTATGATAAAAGTCTTAAGATGTTTATCCACGATTAAAGCTCATGGAATCAATACCAGTATCAATATCGGTGGTAAAAGCTAATGATCTTAAAATTACTTGTAATATTCATCTGACATAGATTTGTCGTCTAGATGAGAGACAAGTTTTTGTAGACATTTCACTTAAAAACGACACTTTGAAATAAAATAAGGCATACTATTTTTTCTATCAACATTGCTAATAAAGTAAATATTCATTCAACAAATCTCTATCAACAGAGATATGAAGAGTATGAAGAACTTCTTAGCGATTACTTGTAACAAAGCATGGTGAGTATATTAAATTATATGAACTACATCATTGTCAAAACGGACAAGTCTATATCTTATTTACTAGTACATTTTTCGCAGGAAGTCATTAGCGTAAAACATAATCCTTCATATCAATACAGACGGTATACCAGCATTTATATTCGAAAGTATATTTATGATGTAATGAAACTGTTAAGTTATATTTCTCGTAATAAGCTAGACAGCATCCTTTACAAATCAGTGGTGTTCTAACGTTCATTTAGAATCAAAGGATAATTTTTAATGTAAGAAATATTAGAGTAAAGGTACATTTACCAATACTGTGACAGTATCCTTCATACCAAAGCCAATGGAAAATTACCATATAAAAATTCAATAATATTCAAACTTGTTGACATATCAGCTAAATACATTTGACGAAACTCTAATAGAATATAATATTTTTCTACGACTAAATTTAAACAGATACACTGGATATTAAGTAAAGTCTTTTGTAAATCAACTATATAATTACAAACGAATTCCAATGGCTAGGTAAAAACGAGGTGATTCAGAGTTCTTAACATTTAATAAATTTTAATATTAAATAGCTACAAAAGATGATTTTGTAGCAAAATTAGGATGAATTTCTTAATTTATATAAAATGGAAGATACGTCAGAGTACTCAGCATTTATTAAAAAATAACGTTAAAAAGGTGTCAAAATTTGATACAAAAGAATAAATAATTTAAATTTAAAGGAATACTTATATTATATTGTAAGAAATATTAGAGTAAAATTGCAACCACCAATGTTGTGACGGTATCTTTCATATCAAAATGCAATGATGAATTAGGATTTTTATAACCAAACAGTGAATTAGGATATTATAATTTTTCTGCGTAGGCTGTGTTATAGCAGAGTAGGTTAATAGAGCTAGTATGATAAATTTAGGAATGTACATTGATTTTATTAAAGAAATCTAAGAAAAGTCTAAATAGTAAAACTGGCTGATAATAGGCTAAGTGATAATTCGATAGAGTACGTCATTAAGCAAAGTTTTAGTAATCAAATAATGATAAACGAGATCCAAAGACTATATAAAATACAAAATAAATAAAATAACATTAACAAGTATGAAGATTTGATACAATAGTATGAAGGTTGTCTTTGGCATTTTAAATGGCAGAACCTATATTTTTTTAACAATTAAAACAACGTTAAGTAGATATGATTCATTTTACCAGAAAGGTACGTTCTCTAAGAAAAGTCTAAATATATCAAAGCAGGTTAATTATAGGTTAGTTTCGGAATTTTCAATATAGTGTTCAGCGTATTAAAAAAAAAAATAATAATAATATAGTCGTTGATAGCATGGCATTGTAGCTGTCAGACATTTGCAATAGCTATTAGCTTTGAAGGTATTATTATCGCCGCGAACCAAGGTTAGGTTAGAAGACATACGAACGATACGCATTTGATGGCCATATCGCCCTCAGACGTTTGAGCACTTCGCCTATGGCGTCGTTCTCAAATTTCGTCTTCGTGCGATATGGCCATCAAATGCGTATCGTTCGTATGTCTTCTAACCTAACCTTGGTTCGCGGCGATAATAATACCTTCAAAGCTAATAGCTATTGCAAATGTCTGACAGCTACAATGCCATGCTATCAACGACTATATTATTATTATTTTTTTTTTTAATACGCTGAACACTATATTGAAAATTCCGAAACTAACCTATAATTAACCTGCTTTGATATATTTAGACTTTTCTTAGAGAACGTACCTTTCTGGTAAAATGAATCATATCTACTTAACGTTGTTTTAATTGTTAAAAAAATATAGGTTCTGCCATTTAAAATGCCAAAGACATCCTTCATACTATTGTATCAAATCTTCATACTTGTTAATGTTATTTTATTTATTTTGTATTTTATATAGTCTTTGGATCTCGTTTATCATTATTTGATTACTAAAACTTTGCTTAATGACGTACTGAATTATCACTTAGCCTATTATCAGCCAGTTTTACTATTTAGACTTTTCTTAGATTTCTTTAATAAAATCAATGTACATTCCTAAATTTATCATACTAGCTCTATTAACCTACTCTGCTATAACACAGCCTACGCAGAAAAATTATAATATCCTAATTCACTGTTTGGTTATAAAAATCCTAATTCATCATTGCATTTTGATATGAAAGATACCGTCACAACATTGGTGGTTGCAATTTTACTCTAATATTTCTTACAATATAATATAAGTATTCCTTTAAATTTAAATTATTTATTCTTTTGTATCAAATTTTGACACCTTTTTAACGTTATTTTTTAATAAATGCTGAGTACTCTGACGTATCTTCCATTTTATATAAATTAAGAAATTCATCCTAATTTTGCTACAAAATCATCTTTTGTAGCTATTTAATATTAAAATTTATTAAATGTTAAGAACTCTGAATCACCTCGTTTTTACCTAGCCATTGGAATTCGTTTGTAATTATATAGTTGATTTACAAAAGACTTTACTTAATATCCAGTGTATCTGTTTAAATTTAGTCGTAGAAAAATATTATATTCTATTAGAGTTTCGTCAAATGTATTTAGCTGATATGTCAACAAGTTTGAATATTATTGAATTTTTATATGGTAATTTTCCATTGGCTTTGGTATGAAGGATACTGTCACAGTATTGGTAAATGTACCTTTACTCTAATATTTCTTACATTAAAAATTATCCTTTGATTCTAAATGAACGTTAGAACACCACTGATTTGTAAAGGATGCTGTCTAGCTTATTACGAGAAATATAACTTAACAGTTTCATTACATCATAAATATACTTTCGAATATAAATGCTGGTATACCGTCTGTATTGATATGAAGGATTATGTTTTACGCTAATGACTTCCTGCGAAAAATGTACTAGTAAATAAGATATAGACTTGTCCGTTTTGACAATGATGTAGTTCATATAATTTAATATACTCACCATGCTTTGTTACAAGTAATCGCTAAGAAGTTCTTCATACTCTTCATATCTCTGTTGATAGAGATTTGTTGAATGAATATTTACTTTATTAGCAATGTTGATAGAAAAAATAGTATGCCTTATTTTATTTCAAAGTGTCGTTTTTAAGTGAAATGTCTACAAAAACTTGTCTCTCATCTAGACGACAAATCTATGTCAGATGAATATTACAAGTAATTTTAAGATCATTAGCTTTTACCACCGATATTGATACTGGTATTGATTCCATGAGCTTTAATCGTGGATAAACATCTTAAGACTTTTATCATACTTTTACTACAAATATTCTCGTATCTAGGATCTGTTATTATTAATTGAAGAATCTAAAACATTTACCATTTAGTAGACAGTAATATTAAAAAATATTGGATAGTTTTCACGAAATAACCAAAATTATTCCATCATGAGAATGGTACTCGGTGTACCTTGTTGGTGTGACAGTTATTGCGCATGTTCTCCTTTATCGATTGATTTCACTTTTTCATCATCGATTCTTTAAACGCTGCTTCTATGTCTCCTTTTCTTTGTTCATAGAGTCTCTCTAGAGGCTTCTTCAACAGATTTTGGTAGGCTGACTTTTCACTGTCGTAGTACATCTTTGATATGAAGTTCGAAAAATTATATTAAGAGTTATCTTGTTATACCGTTGGATTTGATATGAATGATACTAATGTTACAGTATAACCGTTTCAATCTAAATAAATGGTATCACACCATTAATATATGTAGGATGATGTTTGCGATGAAGATGCTGCATTACGTTAATGTCTTTCTTATTACAATAAATATATCTTTTTAAGGCAATGGAATGTTTTGAAATGTTATTCTGCAGGCATTTCTACGAAGGATTATGTTTTACGATACTTCAGCTATTTGTTTTAATGGTTCTATCACAGAGTTTAAAAAGTTCAATTCTTTTTTATCAACTTCCATTTTCTTCAGAGAGTTATACTTTTTTTCGTATAACAAGTCTAAGATCTACAATTTTTCGTTTACGTGCTGTATCCGACGACATCTTTATAAAATCTATTGTATTTTTGTGGTAACACACTAATTTATACTGTGCTGTTTTACGGTCTTCGACTCCTCTTCAGTCGTCTTCAGATGTCTTCAGTCATCTTTATAAAATCTATTGTATTTTGAGGTAACACACTAATTTATACTGTGTCCTTTTACGGTGTTCGACTCCTCTTTAGACGTTTTCAGATGTCTTCAGAGGTCTTCAGATATCTTCTGAAACGTTCTTCAGAGGTCTTAAGAAACGTTCTTTAGAGCTCTTCAGGTGTCTTCTGAAACGGCCTTCAGAGGTCTTCAGAGGTCTTCAGATGTCTTCAGAGGTGTCCTGAAACGAGGTTTTTTTAAACTTACATTAGCATTGACCGTAGAAAAATATACGTTTTAGTTTGTTGAAGCAAATCCTACATTATTAGCGTAACAGATTTATTATTAGTATGTCATATGGTCTTACGACTTCAAAACTCGCGAAAATATGAGAAATATTTTCAAAAAATCCCGAAAAGAAACAATGAATGACGTAATACTCGTTTAAATTTACTTAAAATCTGACCAATACTAACAAAGATATGTGATGCTTAACAACGAATGACCCACAGATGACGGTTGTAACAAAAAATTCTGCTCGTTTAAATTTAGTCACAATCTGATCGATACTGATAAAGATAAGCGGTGCTCAACAACGAATGACATGCAGATGACTGTTGTAGCAAAATTCTGCTTAGTAACTTGCTAAGTCATTGATTGTTTTTTAAGTGATAGAAGAAAATAAACAAACGAGGACCTGAGAAGATAATTCGAGTACAATCGATGACCGTAGTTAGTATATGTTACGCCAGCTCAAGATTTGTAATTGTTAAGTTAATTGGTTGAGTATTCATTTACCTTGTTTTTATTAATATCCAACGACAATGACTAACGATAACATACCACAATGAAGGAAGAATGCTTTAAACTGAGATTTCTTACAATGACTAATGACGATGTATGCCTATTAATATGAATTGCATCGATAATAGCCGAATACTTAGGTCCTTACGGCTATTGAGTCTAATTTTTCTCTTCAGCGTTAATATACATCACGTTTCCGTTAAAATTTTATTTTTTTCCCGTTTAATTCTATCCGATAATAGTCACTACTTAGATCCTTCTGGGTTTGCACATGGCTTTTCTCTTCAAAGATAATGTGCCTAATTTTTCTCTTCAGCGTTAATCTACGGCTCGTTTCCGTTACAATGTAATTTTTTCTCGTTTAATTCTATTCGATAATAGTGAATACTTAGGTTCTTTTGGTTTTTGTATTATTTTTCTTTTTAATATTATTCTACGTCACGTATTCTACATAATACCATTTGTTTTTCGTAACGCCGTCCAATAATATCTAACTTGTCTCTCATCTAGACTTTGTAACGAGATATCTATATTATTTGCCTCATGAGAATGGTACTCGAATTGGAATCTGTTCAATGTACAGTGAACATCTCTACGAGCATACTGTCACACCATTGGTGGATGCGTTATTAATCTAATGTGACAATATAAATATTCCTTTGAAACCGAATTAACGGTTTCGGTCTATTAGGTATTAACAAGTATGTTCTTTTACCAATTAAACATTTACCGGTGAAAATAACATATACAGTATTACTTTTGGTCCATTTAATTGATGTAATAATATTGATAGTTTGGTGTTTCTTGTTCCCTCGGTATATACAACCATCATGAATTTTCTATGAAAATTACTGATTAAACAGTTTTAGAAATTTTTATTGTAGAGATTGTTCCATTTAACTATGGGCTATTAATAAGATTAATGTCCTTTTGCTCTTACATTGTATTAATGGTTGCCTACCATTAAGCACTAAAATATTGTTTTAATATTTTGAGTTATCTATACTTGTAGACAGGAAATAACCGATGATATCGTTTATCTTTATACAAACCGAACACCTTGAAAATTTATAATTCATTCTGAACTGAACCTTTATTTTCAGATGTAAGTAAGTTTGTTTGTAACTAAGTAGTTGAAAATTTTAATTTTAGTCGTCTCTTTGCACCTAACTACTTAGTGAATAATGAAAAACTGAGTGTAAAATCTCAAATAGCCGGATACCTAGATCGACTACGTATTTTTAACATAATTTTTGTTAACTAAAACTGGTTCCATTAAAAGAGTATGTATGAAATTAAACTTTGATTGTACTTTTTTTAAATGGTAATGTATTTATTGATGATGGATGGCATATTTTTAGGACAGAGGAGAATTTATGGTAACACCGAAATATACAGCTAAACTTCAAATACCGATACAAAATAATTAAATGGATATTTCTAACATAATTTTTGGTGATAAAAAAGGATTTATTAAATAGTATGTATGAAATGAAAACTTTACTGAATAGTGATGAATGACAGATGTCATATTTTTAGGACAAAAATGTAAGTAGTACTTTTTTATTCGATTTAATGACAGATATCATATTTTTATTATTGGATTAAATGATAGATGTCATATTTTCAGGTTGAAAAACGAAAAATATATACAAATGCTAAATATAAAAGCAATCGATAATAGTTTTCTAATTAAGAAATACCTTCGGCACAGAGGTGCTGTCTAAAAATGGGCCCTTTTTTATTGGATTTTTAATAACAGATGTTATATTTTTAAGACAGAAGATGTAAATCGAAATTAAACAAGAAAATGCCTATAATGAGGAAAAAAGTGAGTTACAAAAGTTTTTAATAGTGACGGCTGACAGATGTCATATTTTTTAGGGTCGAAATGTATAGAAATACTAAATATAAAAGCAATCAATAATTACTTTCTGAAAATGAATGGGGTATTTTTACTGGATTTAACGTGTCATACGGGACACAAGATGCTGCAAAAATACTGAAACTAAACAATAATATATGAAAAAGTGAGTACAAAACGTTTTTAATAGTGACGGATGACAGATTACATATTTTTAGGGCAGAAATGCTAAATATAAAAGCAATCGATAATTGCTTTCTAATTAAGAAATACCTTCGGTATAGAGATGATGTCTAAAAATGGGATCTTTTTATTGGTTTTTAATGACAGATGCCATAATTTTTAAGATGTAAAACCGAAATTAAACAATAATATACGGAAAAAGTGAGTACAAACGTTTTTAATAATGACGGATGCCTGATGTCATATTTTTAGGACAGAAATGCTAAATATAAAAGCAATCAATAATTACTTTATGAAAATGAATGAGGCCTTTTTATTGGATTTAACGAGTTATACGAGACAGAAGATGATGCAAAAATACTGAAACTAAATAATAATATACGAAAAAAAGTGAGTACAAACGTTTTTTAATAGTGACAGATGACAGATGCCATATTTTTAGGTTAAAAAGAATATTGAATAGGCATACGAAAACCTGTAGAGATGACAATGGTTGGATAGCTGCGATATTTTTTAGGTTGATAGCTTGAAAAAAAGAGATGGTAATAATAAATGTTTTACAGATGATTATTAAGATTGAAAATGTTAAATGTGAAGATAATCAAGTACAAACGATGATGGTATATTGTAATTGTATTTATTTTTAATAAAGATTAAGACGATGACACGACAATAACGTACTGCGCAGGTTTACATACGATAATGGACGAAGAGTATTTTGTTACCTTTTTACCATCGACAATGGACGTAGAGTATTTTTATTGTACTTGTAAGTAATAAGGAAACGACGATAATGTATGACTATAATAATAATACGACTTCTTAGACTTATTCTAAAATACTGAACTTTTGACTGCTACCTTCCCGTATTCAGAGATCCATAAAAGTAATGTCTCCTTGGTTATTACATTTATTACGGCCCCTTTGACAATGCAGCAGCGTGTATTCTTTAAAGATTTCTACGATTTTCCATTCTTTTTTCTATAAATTTCTACGGATATCAACCTTTCAACGTTTCACTCTTCATCTTCTTCTTCAGTAGTTTTTTGTTCTTAGGCGTGTTTTGCTCTCTACATGATTTCTAAGTATTATTCAATGTTTAGGTCTTTTTGGATCCTCGTATCAATAAATTTTAAGGAGATATTTGTCTCCTCTTTCCGTCTGCCTGTCCTTTTATCTGTATTTTTGTCTGTCTATCTTTCCGTTTGTCTGCCTAAGATCCTTTTGACCATTTTGCACCTGGTGACATGCCACCGAGACTTAGGTCCTTTTGTCCACGAAACGAAACGTAACGAAATGTATCGAAACGTGACGAAACGTGACGAAACGTGACGAAACGTAACGAAACGTAACGAAACGTAACGAAACGTAACGAAACGTAACGAAACGTAACGAAACGTAACCGAAACGTAACGAAACGAAACGAAACGTAACGAAACGTAACGAAACGTAACGAAACGTAACGTAACGAAACGTAACGAAACGTAACGAAACGTAACGAAACGTAACGAAACGTAACGAAACGAAACGAAACGAAACGAAACGAAACGAAACGAAACGAAACGAAACGAAACGAAACGAAACGAAACGAAACGAAACGAAACGAAACGAAACGAAACGAAACGAAACGAAACGAAACGAAACGAAACGAAACGAAACGAAACGAAACGAAACGAAACGAAACGAAACGAAACGAAACGAAACGAAACGAAACGAAACGAAACGAAACGAAACGAAACGAAACGAAACGAAACGAAACGAAACGAAACGAAACGAAACGAAACGAAACGAAACGAAACGAAACGAAACGAAACGAAACGAAACGAAACGAAACGAAACGAAACGAAATGAAACGAAACGTAACGAAACGTAACGAAACGTAACGAAACGTAACGAAACGTAACGAAACGTAACGAAACGTAACGAAACGTAACGAAACGTAACGAAACGTAACGAAACGTAACGAAACGAAACGTAACGAAACGAAACGTAACGAATACATCAACTGTTTCCCCATTCCTTTCCGACCAATAGCAACGAACCTTGACGGTTGACAGGTCCTTTTGACTCCGCCATCTTGTATATGGATAGTTCACGTGAACGATGATCGCCATCTGACGAATATTAACGAAGATATAAAGTGACAAGCGAGAACTGACCCTTGAACTGCGCATGTGCACATGCCATCTAGATGACATTGTCATCTACCATTTTCAACGTTCAAATCTGATCGATATTAACGAAGATATGAAAACGGTATTATGAACTGCGTATGTGCGAAATGACAACTAGATGTCATTCTCTACACGTAGCCGTTTGAATCGCTAAGGCCTTTCTGGCTTTACATAAAAATTCTCTTCTACGTTAATCATTCTCTACGTAATGCCGTTTTTCCCGCTTAAATCGGACCACGTGATATACGCTAAGGCCCTTCTGGCTTTACACATGAGTTTTCTGTTCAATGTTCATCATTCTTTACGCAATGTCGTTTTTCCTGTTTAAATCAGACCAACGATAGCTGAGATATTTGCTAAGGCCCTTGTAACATTGCGCATGATTTTTCTATTCGACGGTAATCTATATTACGATCTCTACGTAATTCCGTTTTTCCCGTTTGAATCGGACCAACGATAGCTGAGATATTCGCTAAGGCCCTTGTGGCTTTTCGTTCTGCGCATGATTTTTCTCTTCTACCTTAATCTATACCACGATCTCTACGTAATGCCGTTTTTCCCGTTTGAATCGGCCCAACGATAGCTGAGATATACGCTAAGGCCCTTCTGGCATGATTTTTCTATTCGACGGTAATCTATACTACGATCTCTACGTAATGCCGTTTTTCCCGTTTGAATCGGACCAACGATAGCTGAGATATTCGCTAAGGCCCTTGTGGCTTTTCGTTCTGCGCATGATTTTTCTCTTCTACCTTAATCTATACCACGATCTCTACGTAATGGCGTTTTTCCCGTTTGAATCGGCCCAACGATAGCTGAGATATACGCTAAGGCCCTTCTGGCATGATTTTTCTATTCGACGAAATTTAACTCCCCCACTCCTCTCACTACCCCGTTTTTCCCACTCCCCCGTTGGTGGCTCGACGAGTTAGTTGAGATGGTGTGACCTTGATTTAGACAAAAATTGCTAGAATGAACCTTAGCGATTTTCCATGTTAATTTACATAAGGATTGTGCCAGAACTGTTGCTGCCCCTTTACTGCTTCTGCTTCGGAATTGTCGGTTTTCTTGTTTTAATTTGACAAGTTAAAACGACTAAACCGACAATTCCGGAAGCAGAAGCGGATGATTAAAACGTACCTGATATTTTGCTTGCGGCTGTCAGTGTCAGTGAATATTATTTTTTGAGTCTAACAGATTATTGCTAAAGAATCAGTTAGCTCACTCGGACCAGTTGAAAGTTTCAAAATAAGATCCACTCCAGGGATACAAATTCAGGATACGCAGAAGACTGCTGTTTTATTATAGGCTGTTGTCATATATTGTATTATCCGAGTTACGCAGTGTATAAACTGGAACATTGAGATCAAAAGTGCCGACGCAGAGTGAGCGATCTGATTCTTTAGCTATAAACTGTCGCATAGGGTTCAAAATGGCCGGGCCCTATGTTGGGCGTGTCAGACCTCTCTCTTGCGCCGTATAGTAAAGAAAATCAAAGTATATGTAAAAGGCACTCAGAAAGCTGCGCAGTGCGACCCTTCTCCGTATAGTAAAAGAAAATCAAAGTATGTGGCTGTTCCTAAAGTGGCGCTGGGAAACAGTAACAAAGCCTACACAGAACACGAGGCGAAATAACCTTAGCAGTTGAAGCCGATGACACAAAAAAAAATCGTATTTATTCAATTTTCATATTTTCTAAACAAAAAAAAAAACACTAAAAAAGAAATAAAAAAAAACAAAAAAAATTCTGGCCTTGCCAAGATTTGAACACGGTCGCTCGCCGGGTCTCAAGTGGCAAAGTTGATAAGTTCGACGTTCTAACCAACTGAGCTAATAGCCCTTGTGTCAAATGAATGATCTTATCGGTTATGTATTTAACCAGAATAAAGAGCAAACATTATTTTAAAATTATTTTAATAATAATTGTTAAAGATAAATATCTAGGATCTAATTTACAACAATTTCAATAATTTAACAATTATATCGATTTTAGTATTAATATGGACAATTACATAGATCAAAATAGAAATTAGGTGTTTGACATTTTGTGACAGCTACTGCGGAAAGTAACATATTCGTACACGGGTGGAAAGTAAATTCTTATTCCCACGCGTGGGATATAGGGCACTTTCCATAGGACTATATAGTGTGATATGTGTCACTTTCCTAAGTGGTCGTAGGAAATAGTATATTACATTACGAGTGTGGAAAGTGACATTTTTCACACGAGTGCGACTATCACACGAGTGTGGAAAATCACTTTTCACACAAGTGATGTACAATATTTTTCCTACGACTACAAAATAATTTCATCAAAAAATGTAAAACCAGATTATTATAATAACTAAAATGTATTTAAAAAAATAATCAACAATAATCGTATTTATTAAATTTTCATAATTTCTAAACAAATAAAAAAAAAATAAAAAAAAAATTCTGGCACAGCCAGGATTCGATCGCGGTCGTTGGACGGTCTCAAATTGCAAAGTTGATGCTCTAACCAACTGAGCTAACAGGCCTTACGGTAATTGATTGATCTAATCGCTTATGTGTTTAACCAGAATAAAAAGCAAATATATCTTAGTTATTTTAAAATTATTTTAAAAATAATTGTTAAAGATAAATATCTAGGATCTAATTTACAATAATTTAACAATCATATCGATTTTAGTATTAATATGGACATTACATAGATCAAAATAGAAATTATGTGTTTGACATTTTCTGACAGCTACTGCGGAAAGTAGCATATTCTCACTTGGGTGGAAAGTAAATTCTTATTCATACGCGTGTGATATAGGGCACTTTCCATAGGTCTATATAGTGTGATATGTGTCACTTTCCTAAGTGGTCGTAGGAAAATATAATTTTTGCTTAGCGATAACACTGTTGCTAGTTGCGTGCACTAATATTAAAAATCCCCAGAATATATTAGAGGGAATTATTATGTATTGAGTTGGCAAACAAAGTATGAAAATAAATTGGATATTATTTATAGTTTAATTATTTTATCTTCGAATAAACGATAAATTATTTTATCACATAAGAGATAAGTGTAATTTTTTCAATGCTCTAAAAGTTGGGACATAACTGACGTCAAAATTCTAATTAATGTTGGAAATTGGGTATTAATACACCGCGATCTAAAAGATCTTTTGTGTCCTATTATAGTTAAAATCCTTTATTTTTTCTTGAAGATAGCATCAGAGAAAAATATTACTAAGACTTCTACTAATATTACTTAGAAAAAAAATGCATTGGATGAGGATATTCAAACGGAGCATAGTAATTTTTAAACTAGTTGACAGTACTCATTGTGCCAATTTTTCTAGACAATTGCAACTACATATACAATACGGTGTATTATTGTGATGTCAGAAGAAAACACATATTGCGTCATCACTAATATAACGTTTCTGGCGATACATTTTCAGTCCTTACCATGAGTATCATATCGTTTTCACTTGAATCAGCTAAATTATTTTCCAAATATTCCAAATCGTATTTGGTGACAGAATTATTTAGGTTTAAGCAATTGTTCGTTAACCATGAGTATCCCTGTAACATAAGAAAATAATAAAACAGATGTAAATGTTGTTTTGAATAATTAATGAATAACTATCCACACAGTTGTTGTCTATGCTCTACTATAATGTACCAGTTTTTCGAAAAAGTCATTGTTCATAATTTCTCAACGTTAATCGTATTTATTTAACAAGCAAAAGAAATTATGAAAATTTAAAATTTATAATAAATATTTAAGTCCATCCGTGGACTTAACGTATAATGCTGTAGGATAAGTCCAATAGAGATGCCAACCTTTTTTAAATGTTTAAATAAAAAAAATATTTTTCGTTATATTTATTTAAATTTATTAATGTTAACACCAAACAACATAACTAAAAGATACTTTAGCGTAAAAAATTATAATTCTTATAGAAAAAGTTACATTGTAAATTAAAAAAATAATTCAGTTTGGCATCTCTCCCATTTTGTCTGGGTGAGATGCCCATCTGTGGCGGTACAGATGCCAATGATTATAACTGTCTACTTTTTTATAGTTAACAGCTTTTCACATCGCTGGCAAATGTTCCTGAATCCAGTGCATCCCTCATGCAACCACCGGTTACAATAGATGCACTGGATCCAATCGTCTTTTTTCTTAGTTAGACTCCACGGCTCTCCACAGCCCACGCATTCGTCATCTTCATCTTGACCAAAAGAAGAATTACTCTCGTGTGTTGAAAAGTCATCTGAGGTGTCACTTGAATTACTCTGCCTTCTATTTTTGCTTTTCCTAACTGTCACCTTTGTTTTGGAATTGATACCAGAAGGGCCTGCTTCATTTTCTGAAATAGAAATCTTTGCTTTCTTTACGGGCTTGTTTTCTTTATTGTTGCTTGCCTCTGATTTCTTCTTTCTGCTTGTTTCAAGTTTTTTAACTCTTTCTAAATTTTCAGGTGATGTCAGAAGTTAAGCCACTTTATCTCCTCTACTTTTAACATTGCTGATAGCTTCAGATAATGGCGCTACAATGTTAAGCAGCTTTCCTGGCGTGTTATTATCTTGAGTATTGTTTTAACCAGTTTGATCTGATGAATTAGGATGTGACTCATCAGTGGCTGAAGTTGTAGCAACATTTAACGCTGATTCCTGTTCGTTTTCCATACGATTAGCTTGACTTTCAGTCTCTAATTGGGTAAATGCATAATCTGGTATTTGGCTCAGATCATAAGGATAGATTCCTGTAGATCGGAAAGCAGATACCGCATTATGTACAGACGCCGCTTTTCCCCATGCCTCGTTTAAAAGTTTGACAAAAAAATAGCAGGATTGGTAATAAACCGATTTTAGACATTTGAGCTGTTTTTTAGCCACCACATTGGTTTAAAATATTTTTTAAACCATATTTAAAGTGACGTCATGAATTAATAGATGGCAAAAATAGGGTGGTTTAAAAACATAACCTGCTAACTGTCATATGACTATGAAGACTACTCTTCATACATATGATGACAAAATTTGAAATATTCTGATTTCGATCGTATTATTTTTTGATGAATTACCGGTTGAAATAAGTTGTAGAAAGGAGAAGCGAAGTTGATTTAAAAAATAAATTGAATTTTTTTTATGATTGTTAAATCAGATGAAGGAAGATGAGTTTGTTTGATAGCGATTTTAATTAAAAATTGGAGTGTTATTAATAAATTGCAATCTGAAAAGTTGTTTATGGTTTTATTTTTGATATATTTCTTGCCCATAAACATGGCATATATTTATTCCGTAGCTCCAACAAATACGCAATTGTCTGACGATCCTTTGCTGTAATTTTTTTTGGGCTTTTCCAAATTTCATCAATTAGAACGTCTTGTGCCAAAGAATGTTTAATTGCTTTTAAATATTTACTGGAAAATTCAGAATCTGAAGCAATCTACGTAATTATTTTTGCAAAAAACGTATAGGTAACTGATAATTAATCCTTTTACCACATTTCAATTGCATCATTATTTCATAATCCAGAGTAACCTATAGGTAGATGACATCTTGTTTATAATGTTTACAACATATAACGATAAATATTAATATTATAACATAATGTATGAATATGAATCACATAATATATGTATGATAATAAAAATTAACAAAACGTCAAATATATCAAAATTTTCAAAGAATGGAACAGAGTAAAACAACATACAACAGCCAAAATCAGAATTTCTTACGTGTCAACCGTTATTGAACCATATGCCTCCGACTGGTTCAAAAATTCTAGCTTTGGTTTAAAATATTTCGTACGTGACGTCATAGTTGCATCGCTAAATTTTAAACGGTTTAAAAAAGTCGAAAATATTTTAAACCAAACACTCGCTAAAAAATACCTTTAGACGGCTCTGTCTAAAGGCTGAAGATAGTGTGTGGTGTGAGATGGCAAGCAAAGCAGAATTATGTCATTCTCTTCTGCAAATGTCAGAACATCTATTGCGTTTGTATGTGAAGTATGACCGTCTAAAATCAAGAGGAATTTTCCTTGAGACTTTTTAGGTAAAAATGCTCCTTTAGCCAACGATGAAACAATTCTGCGTTTATGTAAGCCGACTTTTTTGACATATAAACAACGGATGCTGGTGGCATATCATTTAGAAATCCAGGTTTCTTATTAACACCTTTAAATATGCAGGCGGGAGGTAAAAAGAAACCTTCTGCATTGCAGCAAGACACAACTGTTATAGTTTCACCTGTTTCTTTAGGCGTCGGGGTTGTTACAACCTGGGAACCTTTTTCAGGTATAACCAACGATGGTTTAGTTGTAGACCAGTCTCGTCTACATTGTAAATAGAACCTGGTTTATCGAATAAATCATTTTCTTGCAATACTTAATGCAAAAAATCAAAATAATTCTTTACTGCCACCTTTGTCATTCCCAACATTCTACTTCTTGATAATCCCTCCTCTTTTCTTATTGACAGTTCCAGATTTTTTCTTAAAAATGACTTTAGCCAGTCATACCCCGCTTTTTCTTCTTCTTTGTTAAATTTGTGTTTTATTTGTAATCTTTCAGCTAGTTTAAACGCCATTTCCCTCATATCATCCATAGTGGGAGAAAAACCAAACCTCTGAAGCTTTTTTATATGAGCTACCATCTTCTTTTCGGATTCGTTACCAAGCGTGCTCGCAGGACCCATTCTTCCTTTAGTTACATTATTATTTTCAATCCTTCTTTTTAAGGTTCTAACAGGAATATTGTTCATTCTCGACGCCTCGCCAACTCTCGTTCCATTACTAACGGCTGCAACTGCCAACTTTAAGTCGGCCTCTAACCAATTTCCACAGGTGGCAGATTTTCTTTTGTAAAAGGAAGGCATATCTGCAAATAAATATGCAAAAATAATATTGGCTTCTCTACCGAATATGTTTAGGCATCTCTACCGTTTATGAGGTAGAGATGCCACATTTTCCAAGAAGATTGTTTTTTAGTTGCCGCTAGCCAAACGTACTTCAATATAACCTCAAATAGTGTACTTTTAATAAACATAATCGATTCGCAAATAATCCCAATAAATTATGGCATACTTATAGTCTGACCATTATGTCGATACAATTTTCGATGCACTCAAAACTTTAAAATTGATATAACTTACCGTTAATTAGTGATGTTCACTTTTTTCCCTATACACGTGACTAGCGTACCGCTCTAGTCAACAACAGAACACAGACTAATTTATTCTAACAGCGCACAATCGGGTTCTAAGAAAACGGCATCTCTACCACTATGGCATCTCTACCGAACTTACCCTATAACATCTATAAAGTCTGATGCCATCCCATTACAAAAAAAAAAAAAAAATCTATAAAACGTTTCAGAGCAACTTTCAGTGAAAGTACCGTAAAAGAGCTAGTTTGATGTTTTCTGAACTTCACTTTGTAACCTCTGTGACATGTGCTATAAAAGTTTTGCCGTTGCGGACATTCGGAGGTTGCAGGGATATTAGGATTAGATTAAAAATACATTGCATGCGAGCTTAAAGAGCCTAAAATTGCAGCTTATTAACGTAGATGGGATGTTTTTGTGCTAGCTGGGATGTCACAGAACTCTCTTTGATCATCTACTTAATAGTGTTTTTCTTATAAAAATAGGTATCTAGGTACTTTAGACAATTTGGCGTTCATTGGTGGTATCGTTGAATATACTCAAATCAAATTTACTAACAATCAATTCGTTCGGATCTCTGGTTGGGTCATTCAAACAAATTGGGACATTCTCGCATTCCTTTGTAGTCGGATTGAAGTAGCTTCTTTCTCCAAAATACTTAATCACGCAATCTACTTGATTGCAGTTATCCGCTGGATCTGTATCGCAGGTCGGGCAAATATCTCGACCTAAATGTAATAAAATTAAGTACATACTTTTAAGATCTTCAATTCGATACTACTAAATTTTTTTGCCTTATTTCGTATATATATATCATTATTCTAACCTTCTTCGCTGCTGTTTGTTTGAAAATCTATTATTTTCGTTAGGACCCTTTCAAATTTGGAACTTCTGTACAACACTGAAATCGAGCACGTACCTTTTCTAAAGAATGTGTACTAAAAACATAAAAAATTGTTAGGTTAGGTTAGATAACTTATGTCTGTATGAGATAATACAAGACAATAGAAGATAAAAATGGTGGTTAACTGTTAGTCTTGATATGAGAATAAATAAAAAAACAGAAATTTACCAGTTTAATTAATTTTTTTTGGAATTTCAAAAGAATAATTGAATAAAGAAGAAAAAAATTATATTTTACCAAATTGGGATTTATTAAAGTCACATTTCTAGTCTCCATCATCTTCAGTATCCCCATATATCCACCTATTAAGTACATATTGCAATTGTTTTCATCGAGTTTAGATTGGTCGCAACATTCGTTCATCGTAACTGATATTTCTAGATTTTTATCGCATTGATTTTTTAAAGTAAGATCTACAAAATAAAATGTTTTAGGTATTATTATTATCCTTTTATGATGTAAAAATTGTAGAGTTACTTACAGAAAATGATTGCCATATCGTCTTCTTGGATTGGTAGAATGCCTGCGTCCTGAAAAATTACAATTTTTTTTAGTGTAGTTTGAAGTAAATGTTTAATTTAACCAATTTCCATTTTAAAATAACTTACTATTATTTCTAGATCACATTTGGTAACGCAAAAGGCTATAGAAATCACCAATAAAAATGTAAACATACGTTTTTATATTTTATACAACCAAAAATATATCTTTGGGTTTCAAATTGACAGTAAATTACATATGAACCTCAGAGATTGAGATAGAATCCGAGAATACCGATCATGTTCTCGGATAGAATCACACTACTATACGGTGCAAGAGAGAGGTACGACACGCCCAACATAGGGCGCGGCCATTTTGATTCCTATGCCACAGTTTATAGCTAAAGAATCAGATCACTCACTCTGCGTCGGCACTTTTGATCTTAATGTTCCAGTTTATACACTGCGTAACTCGGATAATACAATATATGACAACAGCCTATAATAAAACAGCAGTCTTCTGCGTATCCTGAATTTGTATCCCTGGAGTGGATGTTATTTTGAAACTTTCAACTGGTCCGAGTGAGCTAACTGATTCTTTAGCAATAAACTGTGACTCCAAAAATAAATTCACTGACACTGACAGCAGCAAGCAAAATATCAGGTGCGTTTTAATCATTCGCTTCTGCTTCCGGAATTGTCGGTTTAGTCGTTTTAACCTGTCAGATTAAAACAAGAAAACTGACAATTCCGAAGCAGAAGCGGATGATTAAAACGCACCTATTAAAAATATTGCGCCAAGATGTAGGCAACACGTAATAAGGGATCAAAATGGCGGAGTTTTCTATCTCCTTTTAAAAGGCACTCAGAAAGCTGCGCAGTGCGACCATTCTCCGTATAGTAAAAGAAAATCAAAGTATGTGGGTTCAACCACATACGAAAATCAAAGTATGTGGGTTCAACAAAGCGGTCATGTTTCCGCGCTTAAACCGAGTTCAGACCTATTTTTGAATTTAGTTAGTTGGTAACACACTACAAAAAAATATTTTTTGGGTTGGTACCTTATACGTTACCGTACATAAACCGTACACCGTAGGGAGGTAAATAGAAAACAAAATAAATACGAATTACTGAATTCCTAATTAATAGTTGTTTCGTAAAAATGGATGAAATGTCTGAAGACAAGGATTTTTTAGAATTAGCAAATATCTTACAACAACCAGAAAGACAACCATAAATATATAGACCAAGGGACAATCATTTTGTGAAGTGGAACAATACTGAATGTGTACAAAGATTTGAGAAGATTTGAGAATTAAATTCACTTTCAATTTTTATCCAGCACTCATTCTTCTTGTGCGTTACATTCACATCTGTTTTTATTTTCTAAAATGTCTTTATATTTTTTCACTAGTTTCACTAGTCCTTCTTCGGCATGCGTGAAGTTTGGCGTTCGTTATATTATCAGTTTGGAAACACAAGGGAAAACTACGTATAACCTCTAAAAATAATAATTTTAGAGTAAAAATGCCAAAAATGACATTTTATGTAGCTCATTTATTTTCTAATAAGAGAAACAAAGATACACTACGTATTTAGTCAAATTAAAATCTGGCAACCCTGAACAATGAAGTTTATCTAAACCGACATTGAGCGGGGTATGTACAATTCATACCAATTTTTAAAGTAAGTTCAACCATTTACCGAGTTCACCTGAACCTAGGTTTTAGCTTACTTTGTACAATCGGGCCTTAGGGTTTTGTAAAGATGAATTAAAAATGAGAGAATTTTGCTGCAGTTTCATTATAAAAAGTATTTTAAATTAATACCTACCAACTGTTTGATTATTGTGTTATATCAGTTTTGGTCTAAAATAACAGTTATGTTAAACCATGATGTATTAAATGAAATTTCTAGACTTTATTATTATATAAAATACAATCTTCCACTTGCACATTTTTATTCCTTGAAACTTATTTTATCAATAAGTGGAATTCTCGGTGGAATTACTAAAAATTAGTTAATATTGCTTACATTTTCTAAAAAAAAAAAAATGTAGATTTGGGGATCGGCCATATTGGGTCAACAACATCCACGCCCAGTAATACCGTTTTAAATGTTTGAAAGAGATATTACTTATAGCGTCTCCCTACCTTATAACTCCATGCTTCTAGTACATGAGCGCCATCTTAATTGTTTTGAAATAAACAACCGTAGGAGATTGTCTTCCTTTCTTCTACACACTATGGACACTTTAGCAATGGCATAGCATCTCCTATTTATTCTATCTCGATGAACTGAAAACCACTAAACTAAATTTCATCCTCCATTTTGAATTTGAATATCCCAAAGGAAGCTGTTTATAAATAAGAGATGTATTGCAATAAAATTAATGTTAATTTTATAAATACAAATACAACAAACACGTTACACATCAGTTGTTTGTTATCGATATTTTAAATTAATTAGTAGATATTCTACTTGATTTGTTACATGTTGCTATTTTAACTTTGAATAGTTGCAACAAGCGAATACACAGATAGTGATTGAAAGATATTCTAGCATCGCCCCGCAGAGTTTTTGAAAACTTCGCCACTCAAAAAAATTCTTGTGTTTCAAAACTTCACCTATAGAAGTATAATTTGTTTCCATCAACCATTTTATCCATATTATCTAGTAGGTACTTACAAAGATAATATGATGTCTGAGATGGATACTTATATTACAGCATAAGCTACTACCAGTACGTCACTTCTAGGGTAGAACGGGTTGCATACCCTTTGGGGTCAACTATTATTTTAAGTTAGTAGCCTTTTGGATTATCTGTTAACTATTGGTATTTCTGATGTTCTGGAAGGTTCCATGTCTTATGTGTTAAATAAAGGTCCTTGAATAGATCTAGAAGGCGAGGTGAATGAAAACAACAAAATATTTATATATTTTATTATTAAAATAATAAAATCTCTAATACTTTTTAAATATAGCTCGAAACATCTAATTTCATAGACTTGTAATCTTAATTCTTAATTTTTATAGTCGGTATTAATAAATGCATTATTTATTTTTCAGATCTATCATGATTAACCTGTCTATCAGTAATTAATCATTTTAGCAGTTTCATTATTTTTTTTGTAGAGCGAATTTCTATAAATAAATCTAAAAGTATTTGCTTTAAGGTAGTATAATAATGTAATGAGCAATTTGTTTTCATGTGGTTACCATCTTGGATTGCATAAAAATCTGGGGAAAACTTTGGAATAATGCTACGGAAATTTAGGAATTTTGAGAATTTGCCATACGCTTACTCAAAGGCATTTCGGTGTTACCGGTTTGGTTTAATCTCCAGATCTGGGGAAAAATCGGGCATAGTGACGTGCACTACTTACATACAGGACGTTAACTTTCCAATACCAACTCCAAGAGAACGGTATGGAAACACAATGCTCTTGAATAGACAGAAATAGAATAATACGTCGCCGACTATGGCCCTAATAACTATGTTTCCATTCTACCTATCGATAATAAAATAATAGGTTCCCCAAAATAATTAAATAATATATAGATATCTGTATAATATAAAAAATAAACATTTTAGGCATATTAGAAAATACATGTCTTGCAATATATTCTATAATGTTCTACCTTGCTACTATATTTGTTGAAATATTTTTTTTATTATAAAGAAATCAGAGAAGGAGTATAGGGATAACCCGTCATACTCTTTATTTTTATTTAAAATTTTAATTTCATAACAAATTATATACATAATACATATTAAAAATATATATATTTTCATCATCTAATAAAATAATTTATTTTATTGCGCCAACATCGGTTCATCTAATGCATGTATTAGTTTCACTGGTGCTCCAACTTTACCCCTTTTGATCACATGAGGAATTGTCTTTGGTACCATACTAAAACCAAAATATAATTTTTATTTTTAAAAACTAATTCCTGTGAATTTTTCATCACGCACAGCACTGCCAAAGTCATACTTACGTAATACAATCTATGACTGGACACACGGAGAGACACATTGTACACCCTGTACAATCATCATTTACACGTGGAATGTGAGTTTCTGGATCAAAATGAATGGCTTGATAACCGGAATCGTTACAAGCCATATAACATTTTCCACAATTGATACACATATCCTAAAAAATATTAAAATCAAGTAAATAATTATCCTTTAAGTAGAGGAAGTTATGTAAGGGGCTAAAGAAACTAGCAGAAGAAGAAAAAAAAAAGAAGAGAAATTTGTCTCGTTTCTACTGTTTGTATCGTTTTTATGTCTTTTACATAATAAGCTGTCATATATTACTTACATCATCAATCAAAGCTACAACTTGTTCTTTATTGTCCAACAGCTTGTACGCCCCGATATTTTGTAAAGCTCTACCTATAAATTCCTGTAATTTTGGGTCTGAAGATTCCGTGGTTCCATTTGTACCGTTCGTTACATTCGTTGAAACCGTTGATGGATCAACATGGTGAGGAATTTCCATTTCTTTGACTTGGGATTCTTTATAAAGCTTGCCCAGTATTTCTTCACGTTTCTTCTGGTAGGTTCCAAAATGAGGCAGTTTCTAAAAAATATCTCATTCAATATAGATGTAGAAATTATTGTAAATATATTTAAAAAAGTATTGGTTGTTCAGAGTACTCAAGTTGTTCATCTGGTACCAGCTACCATATTTGCCGTAATTTCTTTAATTGTGTCGTAAGTAACATAACAAATTTTTGAAAACATGAACATTTATTAAAAGGCCTTTTTACCTTTCCTTGTTCATCGTAGACAGGTACAACGATTTTGCCTTTTTGATTCTTAAAAGTCGGAGGGCTTTGTCCCAACCAACCTTTCAGTTTACCATCCAGGTACATCAAAGCTTTAAGCCCCGTACAATAGTCATCGA
Source organism: Psylliodes chrysocephalus (assembly GCA_927349885.1). Lineage (NCBI taxonomy): Eukaryota > Metazoa > Arthropoda > Insecta > Coleoptera > Chrysomelidae > Psylliodes > Psylliodes chrysocephalus. Next base: position 79,347,343 of record OV651818.1, on the reverse strand, counting down.
TGAGTGTAAAGTCTTGATTTTGAACAGCACTACAAATTTGGACAGCTGAAGCTCCACATTGTAGAAACTGGAGGGCAGTTTCAGCTGATTCCACGCCACCAACACCTAAACAGTTATTTTAAAAGTTACACCAGGTTAAACAAAATGAAGTCACATGCATTTTAGTTTTTTTACCTAAAATAGCTAGTCCTGGTACTTTACTAGCTATTGCCGAGACAGCTCTCAACCCCATTGGTCTGGTCGCATTACCACTAACTCCTCCATAAGTTGTTCTTTTATTAACACCGACTGCTGGCCAGGCAGTACCATCTGGATTTAAATGCATCAGACCTGATACTGTATTTATAGCGGAAACACCCGAAGCACCACCTAAAACAGTTTACTGTTTGGTATTTTATAGGAATATTTTTGTATCCATGTCTTCTACAATCGCTTTAAAGTCCATGGTACACGGAATTGGCGATCGACTTGTTGGCCTATAATACAGTATAATATACTATAATACTATAATATTTTGGGGGTTCACAGAATATAGATCTCAGTATAGATCTAGGTACAAGATTTTAAGTGTTCTAAAAAGGTTTTAATATACCGTTCTAAAACACTGAAAGTAATATCAAAACGAGAATTACCTTCTTTAGCAGCTTGAGCTAGCAATGTAATATCAGTAATATTCGGCGTCAATTTGATGAAAAATGGAACTTGAACTGTATTTCTGACCCATTTCGATATATTTGTCACCATTTCTGGTATCTAGAAGTATTTGAATATCAATTTAAATCAAAAGTTTGATCAATATTTACCAATAACTTACTTGTCCGCAAGCTAAACCCATTCCCGACTCACCCACACCATGGGGACAACTTAAATTCAATTCCAGCATATCGGCACCAGCTGCCTCTACTTTACTGGCTATTTCCCGCCAATCTTTTTCGATGTACTCGCACATTATACTGGCAATAATGATCTAAAAATTTAGAACAAACTGATTGACCACATAAAATATATTATTTAAAAATATAAATATTAAGCGTGCCTCGTACATGCTTTACGAAGTTATCTCATTATATTTTCTTTCTTCAATACTTCAATAATCAAAAAATGTTTCATTGGACTTTATATTCAATATATACCTAGTTACTTTTATTATTAAGAAAAAAATAATACTGAAATGTATAATTTATTTTTGCTTATACCTACTTTAGTTGGAAAATCTTGTTTCAGTTCCGTGATTGCCTGCAGCCAATAGTTTAAACATTTTTCAGAAATAACTTCAATATTCAAAAACGAACCTTGTTGGGGCCCATAGTTGCTTCCAGATGTAGTACCCCTAACTATACGGGGTGAGACGTTTGTAACCTCATTCTAAAAACATACAACATTTGCTAAAAATTTATCAATAATTGATAACATTTCTTTTTCGTTTTATTACCAACTAGTCATTTTATCACTAGTAAGGAAATAATTTTTCGTAACTGGGTAACGAAAAATAAGAAATTATCAAACTAGCGTCACTTTTTATGACAAAATTATAACTTACCTTATCTAGACAGAAAGTTTTAGTGACTACGAATCCCCACCCTTGCTCGAAGGCTCTTCTTATCATTGGAGCGCTAGTCACAGGCGGTGCTGAAGCTAGACCGAAGGGGTTCTCGAATTTTACACCGCAAATGTCTACCGACAAATCAACTTCGTCAATATCGGTGTGAAATAGTGGTAACTTTGGTTTTGTTTGTTTGGGAATACCCTGAAAGGGGAAAATTAGTTAGTCTCAATTTTTTAATAAACTGCATATTAACAACCTGCTATTTAAAGCTTTAGGTAAATGTGATGATTACTATAATTAATTGAGATATTGGGAAGGGTGGGTTGCTCCGAGGTGCTTCCTCCAGAGACATACAGGACCTGCCTTTTAACTTGTCAAGGATCTGCTGATTGACGCTGAGAGGTGTCTAGAAACAGCCATCTTCCTAGCTTATTAACGCCCTGTAGGTTTTCAACTCGTCAAGAACCTGATGGTTGTCGCTGGAGGGTATCTAAGCACAGCCATCTTTCCAGCTCATCAAAGTCCTCTAGGTTATCAACTCATCAAAAACCTACTGGTTGTCGCTGGGGGTTTATAGCCTCTCAGGTCAAAGTTCTGCATATTAATAACGTTAGTGCCCCATTTTTTGAAGTAACCATTTGATGGGCTTCTATCACCCTGCTAGTAACTGCCCGGGTGAAGCCACTGGGATCTGGCTCTAAAGGGCAGAGGAGATGCCATCCAATGATAAAGATCCTCGATAATATGACAACTGTTCACTTCACTGATTTAAAACATCAATAAGCCACTATTTCTGTAACCTTTGTCTGATTTTAGGCTGAATGTAGATATGTTTTGCTTTCTCATTGAGATGCTTAGGTTGTTGTTCGGTTGATCTTTAACAAGTGGTATGCCAGAGTCATCGTGTAATGTACCATGGTGAACATTAAAATTATTTTGTAATTTTGATTGAACTATTTGCAATATTTTTGTGTTGGATGGCTTAACACAATCCTAGAGTTGGACACTATTGGTCCAGATAGGCTTTAATATTTAATAGTGTTTTATTTTCTGTGGAGAAATTTGATTTGCATCCTAATAACCATCCTATTTGTTGAATTTTTAGATTCATTTGCGTCTCATTGATATAACTTTTCCATGTAAATTTTTGATCAAGAGTTAGACCTAAGTATTACACTTACCACTTACCTTTCAAATTTAAAGCAGAATTTCCAAATATATATTTACCTCTAGTGATGAGTGTATATACCAAGCCGCAATCTTTCCATCGTTGACAGCTTCAACAGTGGTTTCTGCTACACCTGCTAAATCTCCACCGCACCATACGGAAGGATGAGACGTTTGCATGGTCTGAACATCAACTATAGGGAGATTCTGTTTCGATAGCTTCAAAGGTGCTAGCGCAGCAATAGCTGGAAACCAGTTACAATTTTCATAATTCGAGAACATTTATATTTAATTGATATACTTACTGTCTGGATCCTCCAGTCCTGATCCAAAAGCTGATATCAAGAAACTGGCTTTGATCGTGTTTAATTGATCGACGTCTTGAATCCATTTCCCGTCTTCAGTTTGTTCTGTTCTGCTAAAGGTTACTGAAACAATTCTGCCATCTTTTACGTTCACTGAATGGGGTGCCATGAAGCCTACTAGCTCGCATTTTTCGTCAACAGCTACAGAAACCTGTAAAGTAAAATTTTTTATGCTAGCAATGCAGAAAATTGTACCTATCATTTTAAAACTTACCTCTTCAGGTACAGCTCTGATATTAGTAAATCCTCGTCTAAACACGACGAACACTTTCTTCGCGCCACACCTCAACGCCGAAGTGGCGCAGTCGAAAGCAGTATCACCGGCTCCCAGTACGATGACGTTTCCGTGCAGCTTCGGTAGCTTGTCAGCGTTTCGTTTACAGGGACAACCGCCATCATTAGGGTTTTTACTCGCTCCTGATACTTTGGGTAAGAAGCTTTTCGACGTGTAGAAACCCGTTTTGGAGGTCAAATCTTTGAATAAAGGGTTAATTTTTGGTTCCGGTAGTCCCAAGCCTAAGAAAACAGCTTTAGAGTCTTTCAATAGGTTTCCGATGGTGAGATCTTTGACGGATAGGGACCGGCCTGTTTCGATTTTGACTCCTAGATCTTGGACTAGTTTGATTTCGAAATTGACTACGTTGATAGGTAAGCGGTACTGGGGGATTTCTGTGGCACTAAAATAGATAATAGACTCGGTTAACTATGAAAAAAAGGAAGAAGAATTTGACTAGCCCGCTAGTTCATCTGTATAGACTTTATCACCCACCTTAAGCCACCAAGAACGGAATTTTTTTCGTAAATTGTGATATTATCGTATCCCAGTCTTCCTAAAAACGTAGCGCAAGATAGCGAAGCCGGTCCTGCGCCTATTAATACGATTTTTGCATTCGGATTTTTGGGCTTCGGCGTTCTTGGATCTCTGGTTTGACTGATGCCCATTTTACTAAAAGTCTATAACATAAAAATACAAATGACAATTTAAATAATGTATTCTACCCCAAACTAGTATCTACCTCAGTTGCGAATTGTTGCAATCCACCAATGTTAATAGGTCCTTCTTCAGAAGCTTGTAAATTGCAACCGCCAACACAGAGATCGCTCGTAGGACATACCATCCCACATGTTATTCCCAGTGGGTTATCCGAAAAAATTGCTTTGGCTGCTCCATAGTAATTCTGAAAATAGATATTCAAAAGTTTGGTTACTAATTTCATAGATTACAAATATAAATAGATAATTGAGAGGGCTCAAAACAGTTCTCTGTGGTACTGCAGATGCAAAATAAAGACATCATCATGGTACTGTTTTAAGAACTCAAAGTTATAAATTCGATTCCATCATGAGGATGGTTTGCAAATAATGACGTTCAATGATTAAAAGTAAATCATTAACATAATATTCTCCTACTTACTTTATTTGCAATACTGGTAATAAAAGACTTGACATCTAGCTGAGTTGGACAGGATTTCTGACAGGGGGCATCCGCGCACTTCAAACATCTTGTTGCTTCTTTTAAAGCTGCTCTTTCGCTCAAAGTTGTCGGTTTGACGTCGGAAAAGTTGTTTTCCAGGGTATTGCAACTCTAATAAAACAATATCGGCATCAAAAGAGATTTATACTTGTTTTAAATAGAACTTCACCTTCAATAGATGGTTCTAATAAATTTAGATACAGATTCAATGTCGCAATGAATATTTCAATACAGTTACAAATCCATGAGATGCCAGCTTTTATGGATTAGATGAATTTAATAGGAGTTTGTAAGTATACAGTTTTCAATGAGCTTAAACTTTGATTTTTTATACAGGGTGTCCAGTGAAGATATTCTTAATTCACCTTATGAGAACATTAATAACATTAATTAAATCATGTTAAAAAAGTTTTATTTCTCTTACCAAACATTGAACAAAATTCAACAGCCTAGACTAGGAGGCCATGAAATAAGTGTTATCGCCATAGTAACAAGCAAAAAACATTTTTCTTGTTATTTTATTACTGTACTGTCAATAACTTTTGCTTTTGGACTTGTGTGTGACCTTTTGATTTGGATTTGATTGTATTGGGGATCAAATGAAGTGACCTGACTTTCCTGTGGACTTTGTGTTGATTGAACTATTTGTGTTGGTGAGTGAACTGTTCAATATGCCGCTGCCGTATACCGCCCAGGAGCATGCAAACATGCATCTCATTTATGGGGAATGCAGAGGAAATGCTCTAGCGGCAGCTAATCTTTATCGGGAAAGATATTCAAATTTGATACGATATCCTGATTATCGTGTGTTTATCAATGTTTATCTCGCATATTCGGAGGGCAGGATTCCTCATGCTCCCGTTCGAGAGGGAAGACCCCACATTGATTACGATGATCAAGTATTAGAAGAAATTGAAAACGATCCGACTACTTCGGCGCGAACAATAGAAAAACGAACAGGGATACCCAAATCGACAGTAAACGAGATCACTAGGAGATATCAATATCCTAACGATTTGACGCTTTTGATCCAGTAGGTCTTTCGTAAACTTGGCCGATGGTTCCTTGATGAACTGTTAGGCCTGTCTCAGTCTTGGATAGTTGTTCCACCATTCCTGAGACTCTTTTTGCATCCATTGTTTAATGGATGCATTGCACAATGCCTTAGCAACTCCACAGAAGGGTTCGCGGCCTGTCATGGCCTTATCTGAGCCTTCTCGGGCTAGTTTGTCGGCCTTTTCGTTGCCCTGATATCCCTCATGGCCTGGAACCCAGGCTAAGGTCAGCCAGATTAGTGTAGACCTTTTTTGTACAGTAGGAGGTGTTAAATTTGAGTGATGGAAAATAAAAATAAATTATTTCTCTGTAAGATAAGATTTCTTATTGAATATTTTGAACTTTTGGTTCAATGTTGGTCTTTGTTTAATGAAATGGCTATTCACAGTTGCAAAACCTAAATCAGAATCTAAGAATTATACATTTTTTGGGAGTAACACTCAAAAATCTGATCTAAGGATACGATTTTAACGAATTTTATTAAAGTGACAATATCTCGAAAACCATCGATTTTTTACTAAGGTCATATTATGTTTTTCTGAAAGCTTATGAGTTGGTCCATCACCCCTTTCAGTATTATCAATGACTTTCCGGACACCCTGTATGTATATATGACTCGCTGTGTTGCAACGAGTGTTCTAAGAGGATCATTTTTATTTTGGATTAGGTTCTGTCTATAGAAATGATGCATTTGTTTCGATTGGAAAAATGTCTTCTGGCTTTTTTACCAGATGTGGCTCAAGGATATTGTTTATGATAGTGTAGATACTTTTATACACTCTGTGCAGCTACTTGTCTTGTTTAATATTTTTATATATATATATATATATATATATATATATATATATATATATATATATATATATATATAACTTTTGTTATATGTTATTTGTTATTTATATGTTTAATTAAAAAATGAATGAACTAAGCCTAATCTACATTAAAGCAATGATGAAACTATTTTACTTACTTCACACTTTTTGTCAATGTTCCTTTTCCAATGGGCTTTGTTTACTTTGGTTACACTAGATGGTACGAAATTGGAAGAATCTCGAACTCGTGGATTTAAAGCTAAAATATCCTGAAAACATAAATAATTATAGACTTTATTAAATTTTAAGATAAATAATTAGAGTTGCATTTTTAAAAACTATAGAGTAATGGCTTTACAAGAATCTCTTGTTTTAGTTTTAAAGTGTTATGATCTTTCTAGGTATATTTAATAATTCCATATAAAAAATATGAGTCTTAAATTAACGGGATGTAATTGTTAATTACTTAATCAGTGTATAAAAGTTTCATGCTGTTAAAACATTTTGAAAGTACGATTTTATTGAGAAATGAATCAGTAGATATTATTTGGCACGTATAGTTGGTAACAATGCAAATTATACTCGCATATTGATAGAATCCGCTTCTTATCAGTACTTATCACCTAGCAATTGACATAAAGTATTATTTCAATAGACCACTTCAGTACTGTGCTAAATTAATAAAAAAAAAACTTTATCAAAAATTAAATAAAGTATGATATAATCTTGATAATTCTGTCACAAAGTATATTGACTGCAATAAAGAACATTTGTAATTTATTTGTTTATGTTATAAGTAATCCTATAAAAAATTTTTTATGGAAATTTCCACCTCCAACCTCTCAAAAATCTTGTTGTTTTTTTTGTAACTCAGTTGTTGTTATGTTTGACGAATTTTATAGACCATATTAAGAGAGATATAAGTCACTATCTGTATTATCTGTATTATTAGACAAATTTTGTTAAAAACTGCTAAAAATAGTAAACAAAATATTTTGACAGTTCTGTTATTTTCGATTATACTTTCTTATACACCCTTATTTTTATTTCAGATCCAGATACAACATGAAATTTTCGGGTAATTTCGTATAATGAAGCTAAAATTGGTTAATATATTGTAACGTTTGTTTATTTTAAAACAGTTTCCATGTCACATTTACTTAAATACTAATTTATGTAGACATTTACTACTGCTCACAGATATGTCTTGATTTCAAATGTCACATCAATACAGCCCATTTTTATAAAAAAGTGAAGGCTCTCGAATTTTCCACCAAATTCCTCGACTAATTTTACAATATAAAATCTTCGTAAACGAATATTTTGTTTATTTTAAACCAACAAAAATAAACTTATATATTATATAATAGTGTTTAAAATGCTCAAAAAAAAAAAATTTAATGATAAATCACAATAAAATAACTATTAAAACCTTGTCAGTGGGTTTTTCCCTTAAAAAGGGACATCAATTTAAAATAAGATTTTTTGCTGTTCCCTTTTTTCGATGTTCCACCGAAATATTTTAAACAAATGTATGATACGCCTATGCTTCGGCGAACTTTGGTCACAAGAATAAATAATAATCAGAAGGATATCTCTCATTTAATTCCTTTGTAGTTGATGCCGACGAGCTATGACATTTGTCCTCTACACGGAAAAAAATGTGACTAGAAAATTTTACTACAATGTTGTAGTAGTAAACTTGTAGAAAAATACTTAACAATTTGTAGAAAATTTTACTACAATTTATAGTTAAAAACTATTAATTATTGTAGCAATTGAATTGTCGAATAAAATGCTTCAACAATAGGAAAAAAGTCCACAATGTTTAGTATATTTTACTATTGTTTGTAGAAGTAGAAATTTATTACAATTATCGTAATTACTACTACTAACTTCTGTAAAAATTTGTACAAATATTAATAATTATCTCTACAAAAAATAGTAATTTTCTCTACAAAAAATAGTAATACTTTACATCCCTTCTTCAAAAATATTCTATAACATTGTAGAAATTCTAAGTCATGTGAACAAAACAGAATTCTGCTATTGGCCAACGTTTTCTGACGTCGATCATAAACGGCCAGACAGCAGTAGCCGTTCGCCATGTTCACATAACAAAGCATGGTACATATACGAGTACCTATAACACATTATTATATTATAAGCACCGATGCGTTTGAGAAAATTTTAATAATAAATTCTATTGGTGGTAAGTACATTTATTATTGTTTCTGAATAATTTACCTTTAGATAACTAATTTAAATAACCTTAGTAGATTATTTTAAAAAAATAGTTGTGGCCAACGATCGAATGTTGTGCCCAACGATCGAATTTTGTGCCAAGTTCAATGATGTTTTTTGTCTTAATTGTGACATACCTACTTTCTCATTTTTGTTAGTTATCTGACTTAGTCATTTAATATCCAAATCAGTGTAAAGGTGATAAATATCCCCGTTTTAAGGGTATGAACAATTCAATTGGTATTAATTTTTAATTCATATTTTTCAGGTGCAGAAAAGCCAACTGAGACTGAGGGCGCTATTATTATTGTTATTTATTACATAATCAAGGTACTATTTTATGCTTTAAAATCTCTTGCAAAAAAAAAAACAAAACACATTTTTGCATATTACGGAGGCTGATAACCAAACAGCCATGTTTTGTATAAATCGATGTGTAATCATAAAATAAAAAAAAAGCTATTGAAATTGTCTGAGGTGAGGCATATTTTAATTTTTGCCATATCTCGTCGACAGTAAACACAAATGCAGAGAGGGAATCAAGGTCAATTACCATAGATATAAATTAAACGACAAAGTGTTTAACAATATGGTAAAAAGGTTTAATTATCCGGAAACAGATTTGTTTGCCACAAAACTAAATTGGAAAATGTTCAAGATTTATTTCATGGTTTTCAGTCCCAGAATCTGAATCCATTTATCTTAGATTGGGTAATGGTCAGGATATTATGCCTTTTCTGTCTTTTTACTATTATGTTTGCTTATCTCTTCTTTTAAGAAGAGCCATTCACGCCACAACAAGATTTCCCTGGTGCCAAGGAAATTGTACGAATCCTTCCTGATGGTGAAATATATTATGAAGGGTACAATAAATCTAATAAATACTTATATGAAATGTAATATATTGAATATATTAAGAACACATTCGTTCTGAAATTGGCTAATTGAACACTCAGTGATTTTTAAATTGCATCAATTAGCCAGTTGCATTAGTCTAGGTAGAGGTGCATGATAATTTTAACGTCTCTAACAGTAGGTGCCCTAAATCAATGTGTTGATTAAACCAATATATCGTTAAAAAGGATAGAAATTAAAAACTCTGATAGAATAAAGATGAGACATATTATCAAGGAAACACAATTGTTTCGTAATAGGGAGCAACATTTGATACTGACTATAGTCTATTTTTATGTACGAGAGAGTATTAATGAAGCGTTCGTAATCCATAGGCGTACCACTTCTTTTCGTAGACAGTTAAAATATTTTTTGAAGTTATTCCTCGAGTATACACTTATATTTTCACCTAATTAACCTGCTTATAACTTCTAAACAGCTGAAGGTAAAAAAGTGCAATTTTTTCTAAAATATTTTATTTTTCCACAAGGTATGTTAAGAACATTGTGTCAAACGGGTTATGTAGGTATAAGGGTTTAAACTTTTAACTTTTAAACAACGTTACCTTCATAAATAATAATTTTAATATAAAAACTACTTCTTACCTACAAATCCAAATCAGAATCGAAATCAGAAGATGAACTGTCGCAACCAATATTTACAATGAGTGGCTCGACCATTTCATCAGTAATATTGTCCAACTTCTACATTTTCTCTTCTTCTTTAATCGTATGATTTACTGCCTTTTCCCAGTTTTCAGGCTTCACATTATTTACAGCCTCCAAAAACAACTGTTTAACATCACTCGTTTTAAAAGAATTATTTTTTCTTGAAACTTCTCCCTTTATCTGTGCCCATATCAGTTCAATCGGGTTTACTTCGCAATGATATGGTGGTGATCTAACCACCGTCATCCCACGATTTTTTGCAATTTCATCAATTTCATATTTTTTTAATTTCTCTTTATGAAGGGAACACAAATGATACAGATCTTTTCTCACAGAACCGGGATGGAACTTAATATTCTTTGAATTTAGCCAATTCTGTAAATCTTTTTTTAACTACTTGGTTGTGGGCATTTTTTCTATAAGTCTCGAGTGATAACTTGCATTATCCATTACTATTATACAGTTCTGAGGAAAGAGATCTATAATTTGTTCGAACCACTCTTTAAAGTCATCAGCATTCATGTTCTCATGGTAGTCACCGGTACGAGTAGATTCAAAAGTCAATAAACCACCTTTAACAAAACCGTTTGAACTACCGATGTGTACTATTATTAGTCTGCGCCCCTTTCCTGATGGTGGATTTAAACCAGTAGATAAATTATTTAAAAAAGCCTTCGACTTGTAACAGTTTCATCTTGCCAAAATTTATTTGGTTTATGTCCCTCGTTGATCCATGTTTCATCTAAATAAAATATATTTCTTCTTTGGTTTCTCATTTCTTTTATAGTCCTTAGGTAATTTCTTCTCCATACTACAATATCGCTTCTTTCTATTAAAATAGACTTTCTGGAATGCTTTTTCCATAGAAAACCTATTTCTTTTAAAAGTTTCCATAGTGTGCTTCGACTCATTTCAGGGTAATTCTTATCATCTCGAACCGTGGCAAGAACTTTGTCTACTGTCGGAAATTCTTTTCTAAAGAAGAACGCATGCACTTTCCTTCGAAGCCTTTCTTTCAAAAGATTTTCTAATTGAAATTTTGGTTTTCCTGGAGCTTTACGTGCTGTTTGAAACTCGCCACATTTCTCTTCTTTAACAACTCTGTAAATCGTAGATTTCCCAACACCAAGCGTACTACTAACTAATTCCACTGTGTCATCAACACTTTTACATAAATGTTTGTCTGTAAATGATTTAAAACAATTAAATATTATTGTTTTTTCATTAACTGTTAAAGGACCGATTTTTTGTCGTTTACGCGGCCCTTCCAAATTTTCCATGATCACACTAGAATTCATACTGCACCTTGCAAGTTGCAACTAAACGACATTTAGTAAACTGTCAAGAATACACAACTTGGACCTCCTTACTAAATGGAAAACCTATAATCGCATTTTCGGTGAAATTTGTTGGGAAGGTATTTATCTACTTATAATTCGATTACTGTAAGAAATTCTTGGAATTAAAATAAAACAAAATTGGCAAATAGGTACTTATTGAAAATAATCTTAAGATACGGCTATGTAATCTTTAATATACAGGGCTTTTGGCCTGTCCAAACCTTTTTCTATTGTTCTGTACAGCTTATGTTTATAAAGGACCAATAAAAGACCCAAAACTTGTAATAGCTCAGGTACATTTATTACAATTTTAGGAAATATTTAGATTATTCTGTAAAAATATTTAAAATGACCGTACTAAGTTTTACATTAGAAATGCTGTTTTATTACTCCCTCATACATAAAAATAGACTATAGTGTACGCTACGGATTAACATCTGTTGCATTTAGGGTAAGTAAGTGTAAGTATTAAACAGATAAGAGATATCGGAGGTTAGATACCTTTTTCTATAACATTTTTTAAATTTTAAAATTATAAAAGAACACAATGACACATTTGCTAACACTATTATTGATTTGGAAATTAAATTTATTATTTGACTTATTCTTAAATTGTGATCATACAATAATTTTATTATTCTCATTCACTTTTTAGCTAGTAAGTAGTTATAAAATTTGCTATAAATGTAAATATTCGTTTAATTACGTTTATAATGTTTACACAAACAATTATTCAGAAAATCACCTTTTCTTACTCTAAACATCTACAATGTAATTATATCAAGGACAAGTGAAGGAAAATTAAAAAATTAATCGACTTACCTTAAGGAAGATTAATTGTAATTTTCCGAGTTTGTCCGTAGATATAATTATTTCCCATCCCACCCTAATATATTATGTGGATACATATTTAGTTCCCAGATACAAGGTGATTTTCGTAACACGCACTTCGACGGAATTATACACCGTGTCCCACGTAAGGCGGGCATTACAACTTTATGGAGAATAAATTAATTTGTATTTTCGCCATTTTCTGAGTATATATAATCGAATATGCTCTTTTGAATTAAAATAAAATGAACTCTGTGCAACTTCCGGTTATACCGGAAGTGACCACTAACTTCGTTATTTTAAAGGGAATACCCCATATTTTTTTTATTTTAGATTCAGCATGAAATTCTGTAAACAACGATACCCCATTTGCCTATTCTAGTTATAGCGGATTTGGCGTTATTAAATTTTTTTCTACATTTTTAGTCGCCGGTAGACATTTTCTTAAAGTCGTCTATCTCAGGTACTATATCTATCAGATACTTAAAATTTTAACCAGAGGTAGTAGATGGGATGTACTTCTTGAGAATATTTAGTTATTCATTATTTGTTGTACGGGGTGTTTGCAAATTATTTTTAAAAATGAAATTTTTTAAACATAAAAAACTTTTTTATTTTAAATTGAACACCCTATATATTTTTTAAATTTTAGATTCAGCATGAAATTCTGTAAACAATGATACCCCATTCGCCTATTCTAATTATAGTGTATTTGGCGTTATTCAGTTTTTTATAAACTTTTATATGCCGGCAGACATTTGCTTTTTTAAATTTACTTGTACATCGTTTGTTCGACTGTGTGTTTGGACATTATTTTAAAAAATAAATATTTTAAACATGAAAATTTTTTTTATTTTAAATGGAAAATCCTGTATATTTTTATTTCATTTTGTTCAGAAAATTATTCTTCATTGATCTTCATTTGCACTATTAATTCCCTATAATTATCTCTCACCAATTTTAAGAAAATTTAAATTTCAATTTTACGCATGCACCTACATTATATAGTATAGTTTTACATTTTAATTTTTTATCTTAGTATGCCGTGGAAATATGCTAAACAACAATCTGTCAACAAACTGAATTGTCATATTTCTATGTATTTATGTTGTGTATTTTTTGCGTTCAAAATATGGAAAATATGGAAAATATTGAAGAATATACCAACCAAGATATTCTTAATTTATTTTACATTCATGGAGAATGTAATCGAATCAAAAGTAGAACCTGCCGCATGTTTAATGAACGATACCCTCATTTACCACCAATGAACAGACAGAAATTTGATAGAATCGAAGTTAACTTTTTTAATAATTTTAAACAAAACCCGGGAAGAAACCGTCAACATTATGTCCGAGATGAAGAAGTTAATCTAATTAACGTATTAGGGTATTTTACTGCGTATCCTCACGCCTCCATCAGAATGGCTCAAGATAATTTAAATATTAGTCGAGGGTCAATACAATGAATTTTAGCACTAAATAAATGGCATCCCTATGCACAAAGAAAAGTTCATGAGTTGCGAGATGGTGATCAAATAAGACGAACTGAATTATGCGAATGGTTATTGGTACGAATTCAAGAAGATCCCGAGATTTTAAACAAAATTTTGTGGTCAGACGAGTCGAAATTTACACGTAAAGGGATCATCAATCGCAAGCAATGTCATTTCTGGGCAAACGAAAATCCACATTTTTATCGTGAAGCACAATTTCAGTACGAATTTAGTTTTAATGTGTTTGCAGTGATCGGTTTTGGAAGAGCTTTTTATTACATTTATAATGAAAGACTGACCTCAGAAAGATACATTAGAATTCTTGGAGAAGTAGTTGCCGACATTTTAAACCAGCTACCAAATAATAATTTTTGGTACCAGTTGGATGGTGCCCCAGCACATTCAACATACTATGTAAATCAAGAAATTACAGCACTCTTTGAAGACCGATGGATAGGTCCAAATGGTCCTTGGCTTTGGCCTGCAAGATCGCCAGATCTAACTCCTGTTGATTTTTTTTTATGGGGTCATATTAAAAATTTAGTGTACTCTACCCAAATTAATACTAAAGAAGAATTAGAGCAAAGAGTTCGGAATGCCTTTAACGAGTTAGATGGTGAAATGATTCGTAAAGCAACAACTAATCATGTTGAAAAAAGATTGTTAAAATGTTTAGAAGCTAACGGGGGGCATTTTGAACATTTGATAAAATTATTTTTTTAAACCATGTGCTTTTAATAAAAATTGTTTTTAGTTAGTATGTACCTTATCATTAAAAAAATTTAAACTTTTTAAACGACATATTTTGTTGCAGAAAACTGTAAATGTTTTTAAAAGTACATCTACTACTTCTGGCTAAAATTTCAAGTATCCAACAGAAATAGTACCTGAGACGGTCGACTTTAAGAAAATGCCTACCGGCGCGACGACTAAAAATTAAAAAAAATGAATAACGCCAAATCCGCTATAATTAGAATAGGAAAATATGGTATCATTGTTTACAGAATTTCATGCTGAATCCTAAATTTAAAAAATATATAGGGTGTTTAATTTAAAATAAAAAAGTTTTTTATGTTTAAAAAATTTCATTTTTAAAAATAATTTGCAAACACCCCGTACAACAAATAATGAATAACTAAATATTCTCAAGAAGAGCATCCCATCTACTACCTCTGGTTAAAATTTTAAGTATCTGATAGATATAGTACCTGAGATAGACGACTTTAAGAAAATGTCTACCGGCGACTAAAAATGTAGAAAAAAATTGAATAACGCCAAATCCGCTATAACTAGAATAGGCAAATGAGGTATCGTTGTTTACAGAATTTCATGCTGAATCTAAAATTAAAAAAAAATATGGGGTATTCCCTTTAAAATAACGAAGTTAGTGGTCACTTCCGGTATAACCGGAAGTTGCACAGAGTTCATTTTATTTTAATTCAAAAGAGCATATTCGATTATGTATACTCAGAAAATGGCGAAAATACAAATTAATTTATTCTCCATAAAGTTGTAATGCCCGCCTTACGTGGGACACGGTGTATATAGGATTGGTATACGATAGGAGCAGTGAATATGGGGCATTTTGTTTACTCTATAAAAAATACTTGCTGATGAGTATGTTTCAAGGAAACTACAATGTAATTATTTCAAGGATAAGCGAAGGAAACTTATAATTTATCTTTCTTAAGGTGAGTCGATTAATTTTTTAATTTTTTCATCTTACATATTCAACTGTGATCACCCTGTAAGTACCAAATTTTGCCTCCAACTAGTACAAGACGGTACATTCTTAATCCAATATAGTGTGTTAAAATATTTAATATACGGTATTTCTCTTGAACATATCTACTTATATGTCGGTGTATATTTATTGTTTAAAATTCATATGTACATCGAGAACTATATACAATATCAAATATTGAGAAACTTTGTATGGTGCAGAGTTGGGTCGGATACAGGAAAAAGGTATCCGAGTACGGGATACGGATACTTACAATGTATCCGGATACTTTTTAGGATACTTTCACCTAAAAAGTACTCGGATACAAGTATCCGGATACTTTAAAGGATACTTTTAAAGTGAGTTAAAATAATGTTTTCATTCCAATAGTTATAATTATGCAATAAGATTGATTACGAGTAACAATAAACAATACCAAGCATAAATAAATTATCGAAAATGGAAAGCGATATAATAGAAAAAGAAAAAAAACTACTCAATAAATTGTTTATTTTTATTCTGTGAATATAAAACATTAAAACAAAATGAACAATAAAACATAAAGGTGCGTCTAAATTGTAACGTGATATCTAGTTATTTTATTTACTTGTTATCACATGTGATCTATTTAAATAAAATGAAAATGAAAACTTTTAACACAAGACATAAACGACAAATGACATTTGAGTAAGAGATGATTGTGTCGAAATAACAAAATAACGGTTCCAACCGTTACAAAATAAAACGACACAACCTTTCGATATTTTCGTCAGTGTCAGATGTATAGCACAAGTAGAAGTTGGAAAGGCTTTTCGTAGGTAGAGAAGGGGTAAACGTCAAACCACGACGGACGGTTTCGAGAATTTCGCAGTAATGTTTACCTGCCAGTGTCGTTTCATAGAATTAGTAATTTTAAATTGTTACCGGACGATCGCATGTATTTATGGACTATAAATAATTATTAAACATTTATCTCTCTGTATCTGTAACGTGTGGAAGGTGGGTTACCCCCACGGTACTTAGGCCTCATTAGGCCCATTGTATTAAACATGTATTATAATATTCAAATCATAATTTTACAAAATTTCAACAGCTATCCTCAATTTATTAAACTATTTACTTGAAATTGTTATTAACATCTACAAAATTTTCTACGCCAATGTATCGCGTCCACTTCGGTTAGATTCGCCACAAACCTGTCAATTTATGTGTATAAAGTGGGAGAATTGGCAAAAGCCTTTCCAACTTCTACTTGTGCTGTATTCGACAATCCATTTTTTGTGGATCCTCCGACGAGCGGTACGCAGATATTTTTTTCTTAACCATCCCCCCGAGTCCTATCGCTTGAAGAGTCCCTTACGTGTTGCGTTTGCGCGTTTGAAATTATTATATACTTGGGAAGCAACTTTTATGATGATTTTGTTTCAAACAGAATTAAAAAATTCTACAAATTTAAATTTTTTTAAATTGCTAGTAAATGAATATTTTGGCTCCGGTACGCTTTAGGTACTTACGTTGAAATTTGGAAAAAAACATTGATTACTCTAAAAAGTATTACATATTGTAGATACATTTCTAAAACAGATAAGAAATTTTCTGTTAAAGTTACAATTTTATAGGCATTTCGCCTTAGGTAGGTATATCTACAACTTTTGATCTACAAAAGAATGTGTGCAGCTACATATTTTATTTTGTAAATAATTGAAATTATTTTATAAATACATAATATTTTGATTCATTTATAAAAATTTTGTTTGCCATATTTTTTAAATAATTCTCTGATTCAAGAAAATTTCATTCTTGTAAATATTTACATATTTTATCCAGTTAGATACTGAAACTCTTTGCAAAACTGTAAGAAAATTATAAAATGTTAGGTTAGGAACATCAAAATCTTGCAACTTTTCTTAGAAAATATTTGGTTATCAGCATTTTTTTTTTTTAGAAATGTCTGTAGAATGGGTACTTTTTAATGTTCAATTTTTTTCCAAATTCCAAAAGTATCCGAATGCCGAAAAAAGTATCCAGTATCCGGATACTTACAAATTTGGTCACGGATACGGATACCGGATACAAAATTTGAGAAGTATCCGGATACTGCTTTCGGATGCACATAAAGTATCCGGATACTGTATCCGGATATAGAAGTATCCGGATACTACCCAACTCTGGTATGGTGGTAGTTTTTTTTTGGCATTTCAGTTATTTTTTTTGGTGAAAATACCTACTTTGACCGAAAAATATCTGCGGAATCATGAATCACCCTAAGTGACAATATTTTGATTATAGTACATATAAGGCTGATTTTTGGTGTCCATTTTAAAGAATTAGGGATTTTTAATTTCAACACCATGTATCTAAATATCTAGTAATAGAATAGGGTTGGGCCTATAGACACTTTTAATGGGGACATTAAGTAATTTAACATATATTTTATAGTAACTTTTAGTTGTTGTAAAACTAGTAAATGACGCGATTTTAAACAAGGACAAATGTAAATGTATTGCTCAATGTATTTTGAAATATATCATTTATATTGAAATAATATGAATGTTTAAACGTAAAATATTGTTAAAATTAGATTAATTACCTACATTATCTAATATTGGTAATAATATTTATTAACTTACCTCAATATCTTGCAAATCTACACTAACTTTAGCCATTTTTAACTATTCGAAAAGTTACTAGCACTTGTGTATGTATGTATGTATCTAATCTCTATACAAACTTAGAACAAACTAACATAAATTGCAATGAAACACAACAAGGAGTAGTTATTTATTATCTTATCATTCGTTTGCTAGGGTCATTCAATATTCAATGAGTACCTACTTGGAGATAAACATATGTAGACAAATAATAAATCAGTGATGATAAGCAACGCAATTATGTATCATAAATTTAAAAATTTACGACTATTTGTTGATTTTTTTGAATCACCTGCTGTTTAAATAACTGTAAACTGTATACATAAATAATGCCAAATTACTCGCAAATCATTTTACTACATCTCTCCATATCAAGCGTATCACAAAAACAATATGGATGATAAAATGCCACATAATTCATTTTTAAAAACATCTACAAACGTGTCCTGTTGCTAAAATAAAAGTTTTTTTAATTAAGCCCTTTTTCTCTACCCAGAGAGCACACGACGTCTATTGGGCGTCCATATTTTGTCCTAGATGTCCATGAACTTCAAATGGATGTCAATTGGACATCCATTTTCCGTTATCCAATAGATATATCGATTCAGAAGTCCAACCAAAAAATGTCCATGATGGACACTATAAAAATGACAAACTTATAATAGATTATTATAATTCTTCTAGTATATTTTAATTATTTACAACTAGGTTTTAATTAAAGTAAGTCAATTACTTTTCCTCTCCTCTTCGCTACTGCTGACAAGATACAAAAGTAAAAGGCCATTCAGGCCAGACTCGAAGAAGAAGAGAAGACGAAAGAGGTTAAGAACAAAAAACCACAAGAACAGCTGACAGCATAGATAAAATAATAATAATTTAACTATGGACTATGAAAATAGGCTACTGGTTGAATTACGTAATACTAAAACAAAAGTTTCACGATCTTTTCATATTTCCGTATTCTTCTATGATATTTGTAAAAAGTATATCAACCTTCGTCCACCAGAAATGAATCACATTAATTCAAGATTTTTCGTCAACTATCAAAATGGTAAATGTACCAAACAGTTTGTGGGTATTAACAAGTTCAGCAAGTTCCCAATACAAGTAGCCTAAATTTGTCAGTTCCGCAAGAGTACACTGGTCCCTGTTTTCGAAGAAGTTCGGCAACCCTATTAGTCTATGCAGGCGGTGACTTAGTTCAGTTAAAGAAGCACGGTGGTTGGAAATCTAACAGCGTAGCTGAAGGATATGTTGATCAATCTTTTCTCGGAAAATCACAAGTGCAATCCAAAATCCTACAATCTCTACAAACTTCGAGTTCCGCTAAATCATTTATGGACGTTCAGAAGTGGGACATTTGTATAGTCCAATGGATGTCCTTCGGTAAAATGCTGAAGGTTCTTCGGATAGCCAATATGTCCATCAATAGACTTCCGAAATACCTCCAATGGATTGACTTGTGCTATCCCGGTGATAAAGAACCAATTTTCTTGAAACCATATTAGAATCTCTAATAGATATTAAATTTGACAAATAAAAAATTGTTAAAAAACGTGGTTCGTGCTCATAATTGGGGAACAGCTGGGTCTTAATAAATTACAATATTCTGATTCATATTTTTTTTAGTCCTTCGATTTTCTGGATTGCCTTTGTTTATTCGACAATATTTTCTTTGTTTTTTCACGATATGCTCGATAAATATCTTAAGTCAGTGTTTTACCATAACCCCAAAAAATTGGGCTGTTTGGAAAGTTATAGGCTTATATATATTATGTTTTTTGAGGTTATATCAAAACATTGACCTGATTGCGTTGAACGGACCCCGGATTCAAATTCAACGACCCCAAAAACATATAGAAAACATGGTCTTAACTTGATGTTGCCGACCTCCACGCTATCTCGAAGCCCTAGGAAGACAGACAGGGTACCTTCTCCAAGAGGCTCTGAGAGAGATGGAGGCCGAAACACCAAACAATAATACTGCTTTGGAGAAGTACACGAACACTATCCAAAGCACAATAAACAATGTCCTCTGAGGCTGGTCCAACACGATCACACGACTACCGCATGGTTGTGTCACGAGTTGGATCACCTCAGGAAGATGGCTAGGAAATCTTTTAATAAGGCAAGAACCACAAAACACAAAGAGGACTGGGATACAAATCTCACCTCAGAGAATACAACAAAATCGTCGGACAAAACCAGAAAGATGCATGGAGATCCCACTGCGCAAAAATGAAAGATTTCCCGCAGACAGCGAGGCTTCAAAAAGCTTTCTCAAAAGATCCACACCGAAGCAATGGTGCGCAAAAAAACTGCCAACCTAGAACACACTTTCCTGACTCGGTCATCACAGACGTGGCGGACTGAGCAGAAGAAGAATACAATCCATCTGTCTATGATTGGCAAACTGCCAAACACATTGTAGACGACAAAAATATTAGATGGGCAATATCCAGCTTCTCTCCATTTAAATCGCCAGGACCTGACGGTATCTATCCAGCCCTACTTCAGTAGGGTCTGGAAGAACTCACACCGCACCTGGTGGGTATATTCAGATCCTCGTTGGCTCTGAGGTATATCCCCGAAAAATGGAGAGAAGGATGGATTACACTGTCCCAAAAACATACCGACCAAGTAGTTTGACATCGTTTTCCATGAAGACATTCGAAAGGCTATGCGAGAGGTATATAAGGGATGCGGTGATTACAACATCACCACTACACCCAAACCATCATGCATACACACCAGGCGGATCTACTGATTTAGCCCTTCATCCAGTTGCTGTCCAGATAGCAAGATCCCTGGACAATAGAGAGTCCGCCTTGGATGTTTTTCATAGACATAGAAGGTGCTTCCCAAAGATAATACACTCACTAACCAACAGGAATGTTCCTCAAATGGTCAGTGGGTGGATACATAACATGCTCTCAAAGCGACCAGTAAACATAAGTGTAGAAGATGTGAATATAAGAGGTTTGGTTGCGACGGGATATCCACAGGGAGGGGTACTATCACCTTTACTATGGAATATGGTCCTCAACACACTCATTAGCCGCCTTAATAATGACAGTCACTACACAATAGCATATGCAGATGACCTGGTCATTCTGCAAACAGGAAAACATACTCTGCGAAAGAATTCAAGTAGCTCTAAAAATTATCGAACAGTGGTGCAAGGACCATTCACTGACTATCAATCCTAAGAAGACAGAAATGGTCCTTTCCACAAGGAAAAGGATGAAAATGGAATTAAAACCTCCAGAATTCCTAAACGCAAAACTAAACTTTGCAACAGAGGTAAAGTACCTATATCTCACCTTTGACAGCAAGTTTACATGGAACTCGCATTTAGAAAACAGAGTTTTATTAACAATGTCGCCGAACCGTGGGACGCATCTGGGGTTTCTCCTCCAGAGTCGTCGCATGGACTTATACGGCTATCATAAGACCTATGCTAACATACGTTGCAGTTTTCTGGGCACCGAAAACCCAAAAATTAACAGCTATCCGTAAACTAGAACAAATTTAAAGAACAACATGTCTCAACATAACAGTAGCCATGGAACATGGAAGTCATTCTTAGTCTCACTCCTCTTGATATTTACATCAAGGAGGTTGCTCTGATGACAATGACATGCCTCCGTACGGTTGGTATAGAACCTGTTGTAGGATCTGGTGAGGCGAGACGTCGCTTTTGGCAGGAGGTGTTCGATACCCTTCCACTGCTTCAAGCGAACATGGACTCCATCTTACCAAGATATATCTGCCGTAAGCCATATAAAGTTATATTGGAACAAATAGAAGAGCCGGAAGTGGCAGGTACCATTCATATCTAAACCGACGGTTTAAAAATAAAATAAGGCTCAAGATGTGGAATATATTCCAGATTCTTAAGCTTGAACATAAAATGGGCTGTGAGCAATGGTGCCAGTGTAGTTCAAACAGAGCTAACGGGGATTATCATAGCAGCAAAAGAAATAACCAGAAACAATATCACTGGAAGGAACATGCTCATCTATACAGATAGCAAGCACTACTCACCCTGAACATACCACGAATTTACTCCGGGTTAGTACTAAAATGTCACGAAGCTTTGGCCGAAGTATCCATCAACTATGTGGTCACCTTAAGATGAATCAAAGTTACGTCACATCAAAAGGTAACCGCCTTGCTGATTCACTAGCCAAGAAAGCAACCAACCAAATACTTTTTGGACCTGAAAAAAGAAACTGCAGAGTCGCCAGGGAGCCCTTAAGTTATCCTGACAACACTGCAGTAAACAAATACTTGACTGTGACTAGACAGAATCTGCGCCTAGTCACAGGCATTCTGACTGGTCATTGCTAAGTACGAAAGCATCTGCATATCATGCGGCTGTCAAAATCCGTTGTTAACTACATTAAATCTGTAGGCTGGCTCATGAGCTAGGAGGTACCTATCATCTCAGCAGGATGCACAATTGGCCTAATGAGGCCTAAGTGCCGTGGGGGTAACCCACCCTTTACACGTTACAGATAAAGATGGCCTTATCTCTTGAACCAAAAAAATGTTTATGTGTGGATGTAAATTATAGCCTTTTTTTAAGGTTATGGGGTTATTGCATTATGGGGTTATGAGTTTATGGGGTTATAAGGTTAAGGATTTGAAGTCAGCACCTTAGCTTTTGTGTTTAAAGTTTGAGTCACAAGCTTATATGCGTTAAAATGTGCTGAAAAGCTTCAGTTGTTTACAGTTCATGGTATTAAAAATGATCAATACATTCCATTAGTTTTTTGTCTCCTTCCTAATAAAACATTCTTATCATACAATCTTTTTTTTAAATATATAATAGAGAAGTGTGCCAAACTTAATTACCCTGTTTCGCCAATACATATTTTGAGATTGCTATTCATAAAAGCATTTACAAGGCGTTCCCAGAAGCAAGTCTACGAGGTTGTCGTTTTCACTTAGGGCAGTCATGGTAACTAAAAATTCAGGAATTGGACTTAGCTACAGTGTACCAAAAAAAGAGGGAGAGAAAACGGAAATATCAAAGTTTTTAACCTTTGTTTCTGGATTACGATGTATGCGACATTTTCGCAACTTATTTAACACACATTAAGCCTTTCAATGAAAAAGTTACGCAGTATTGTGATTATCTCGTTGACAGTTATATTGCAGAAGACTCATCTTTTCCACCTTTTATATGGACAGAGCATTCTTCTTCATTGTAGAGAACCAATTCATGAGGTCTAATTAATAGTGGTCTAATGCTAAAAAACTTGGCACTCGAAGTTTAAAGAGAAGAAGATTTCTCGAAGATTTGTTGAGTGATTTAAATCAACATAAAATAAGTAAATTAAACTTTATTAAAATAATTTCGTATAAATTTAGAGCTAAGTTTTAATTATATTTTACAGTTTTAATAAACATTTAAATATGTAGTTGTTGTTGAATTATTGCCCATTAGTTAATTTACAAAATAACTAGATTAATTAATAAAATAACAGAAGTTACTAAAAAGAATTATAATTTATAAAACCTTACTGGCTAAAAAATATTTTCTGAAAATGCTACTGAATATAAAGAGAACGTCTGTAGAATTTTTAATAAACAACGCAAAAGGTGGCAACAATGGCTCAATTTTACAGCTAAGTTTGCTTAGCCTACGATAAGTGACCCTTACCTTATGGGGATGCAATTTCGTTGTGATATTTTTCGAATCAGGTAGGAAACCCTTTTTTGGGATGCAGTTTTATAAGAGCCATTATAATTACCCATAAAATGTAGGCGTAGAAAAATATAGTTCTCTGAGTTGCGAGTCAGAAAACCTAATATCTATGAGTATTAAGTGGGAAATATAAAAAAATATATTCTATGCATACGTACGTTCACGTATATTCCATAATATTGGTAATAGGTAACTATAATTTTGATTAATTAAGTAACAGTAATCAATTTCATGACCTATTTTCATTATCGGCAGTATATAATTTAAATAATACTATTTTTGGGCAAACAAGAATAACAATACCTAGTAAAACTTGTATAAATACTAATAAATAAAAAATATTGTGACAAAAGAACGAGTCGCAGAAAAAATATTGTATACAATACTTATTTGGGTAAAGCCATTAATACCTATTTGACGAGATATATTCAACATTTCAACTTATGCGTATGTATTAACAGTTAACATTACATAATAATTGCATAATTTTATTTAATTGATTCGTGATAGATAGCAACAGGAAAACGGGATAAGATTAGGTTTCGCATCCGGGTTAAAATTGTAATGAAATCGATTTTCGATAATCAAAAATCATATTCTACTTGGGTGTATGTGTAAGTGCTCCTGTAACCTTTAGAACATAATTGGTAAGTTAAGTTTAATTTTAGACTTAGGGTCGATCTTTTCACCTCTGAGTAAAGTTACATGTAGATTTACTTGACAGATTAACAAACGATAAGCCTATAGTTTAATCAGCAAATAGTTACTTTCAAATTTACTCAAAGGTGAAAAGACTGGCCCTAAGAAAGATATATAATTACAAGATTTGGTCCTTTTACAACGCCCCCACAATATATCTGAAAAAGTCGCGGTAGACAAGGACAAATAATGTCAAACTCCTCTTAAATCTACACAATATCCCTGAATTTGTTTTAATAAAAAGAATAGCTTAACAATAATTACTTTGTTTTCACGGTTATCTCTAATGCACTTGTTCCAACAACGCTACAGCATTTCAACAGCGTCACAGTAGAAATGTTCTCCAAGTTCTTCAAACAATTCATTTTTAGCTGACATAACGTCATTGTTACTTTTTTTCACGCAAATCCTTCATTTTCCGGAAAAGTCTCCAAGTAACAGTTTGATATTTTATAAAAGCTGAAAGAAAATTTACAAAAGAAAATAATTTATAATGAAGCTAAGAAAAATGGACGCCGTACTACAGAACTATTGAGTTTATTTGAAAATAATTGTTGAATGCAGTTACCATTTATAACTGTTTTATAAATTTTTAATTTAATATAAAAATTATATTATAAGATTTAAAAAAATATGTTGGCATATAAAATGTCTTTTAAAGAGCAACAAAGTTAACTTAAAACAACCCATTGTCAAACCATTCACTAGAAATGACTCTTAACATTATTTTTTAACTTTTTTCATATCTCCATTTTGTTGATATGATAAAAAATTCACCTTCACTTTTTAGGCTTCAACCAAAATAGGTCAAAATTATAAAAAAAAATATTGACTTATGGGAATTATTTCATTAGAACACCCAAATTTAATTCATATGTCTCTAGGGGGTGGTTTTAAACTTAACCCTAATTATCTACAAATTTTTACTACATTTTTAGAAGATTTTTAAACTATTTTCAAAATTTTCATCACTTTTTCATGTAAAAAAATTACCAAGAATATTAAAATGAGGTAATTTGACAAGAAGTTTTTATAAATCACACCCTATTCCCTACCCTCTATCCAAAGACATGCATTAAATTTGAATATTACCTATCAAATTAAATAATTTCTATATTAGGTCTGTCAATTTTTTTTTTAATTTTGATCATTAGAAAACTGTATCATTAATAATAATAAAACATAGGTGTGCAAGTTGAAAAATCTGAAAGCCTTGGGGGGCTATTCTTAAAACCTCTTCTCAAAAATACGTTCTCTATAAGTAGATTAGTAATTACACGCATTTTTATTTTCAGATCCCGAGCACATCGTCAAAAAACCAACATGGTGCCAATCGAAATCATCCTGATGTCTCTAATCACCTTCATTCCTTATGTTATTCTCCTTTTCTATCTATGGTTACTAAAAAACATCGTGTCTTTTGGGATTACACTATACTACAGAGGAAAGATAGTACCACTGGAAAACTCCGACATCTTTTGGGCGGTAGGCGAAAACTACCACAACCTAATCAACCTTGTACTGTTTCTGAACGGAAAAGGTGAAGACACTGATGTCGAGAAAGACGTCAAAGAAGTGATCCAAGAAAGAATGTTCAAGCATCCCGAAAAGTACGGGAAGATGATGTGCTCTTTAAATACGTTTTTAGGTAACGAACCAGTAGTTTTACGTCAGATTACAGCAAGTACTGTATCTTTAGAAACGTATCTCACGTAAAAATCTCGCAAAAATACCTCACGAAACTAAGTTCAATTACTTTCTTTCGAAGCGATATTTCCACTTGCTTTATTGAAGATATTTCGTGTGTTACGGCATCCTTGTCGGTCCTTGTTCCAGAAAATTTAACCTAATCAATCATAATGAGTCTACACATCTTAGGAGACATGTCCAAATGCAAATTAGCTCTATTTATTCTTCTTTGACACAACCTAGCGCGATTATAATTTCTTTAAGACATTTTGCTCTCTACTTATTTTACTTTTACAGGTTATCCCTATCTCCTAAGAGAAGAAATGACAACCGACGATATAGTAACAGTGATTCATGCAGAAAAAGCTAACTACAAATCAATGCAGGACTTAGTATTCTCGTACAGTAACAAGCCAATGCCTCAAAAGGACAAACTCATGTGGGAAGTGATCATAGTAAAAGCTTCTTCGGACTGGAAAAGGGTCAACGGCATCAGAGATGATCAAATACCGATGTTTATACGGA
Source organism: Psylliodes chrysocephalus (assembly GCA_927349885.1). Lineage (NCBI taxonomy): Eukaryota > Metazoa > Arthropoda > Insecta > Coleoptera > Chrysomelidae > Psylliodes > Psylliodes chrysocephalus. Next base: position 79,320,448 of record OV651818.1, on the reverse strand, counting down.
TAAATCACACGATCGCAGATGGATTATGCGTTATGAACTTGTGCGCACAAACTTTGGGAGAAAATAACATCACTTTCGAAGACAGCTTGAAAAAGATAGTACCGAAAAGCCCGGGTTGGACCAAGATTCCACCTGTTAAGACTTTACAAGAATTATTCTTGTTTTTCATTGTTCCAGGTTAGTATTGAAATAAACGTTCCTTTATAGGGCACAGGAATGTTGTATAGTATTTTGAGATGTTTGTTCATATTGGACTAAGAATTAATTATCTCTTCTGTGATTGTGTGTGTTCAAATCCATTGCTGAAACATCTATCCTAACTCTTGCAACAGTTGAGTGTTCTTGACTAGACTCAATGGTGATCTGGTATAAGATGCTTTTCTTCTGGTATGGTCATTCATTTTCTCAGAAAACGATTGAAAAGTATAGACAGAAGTCTGTTTGGTTTGTTTGTTTTTTGAATCATAATTTGTAAAAGGTTATATTAAGCGATGCTATTATTGGTTCTTTATTTATACATGGGAATTTAACTCGAGCCTTCAATAGTATACGAATTAGAAAACCATGGAACTTGTATATAGTGAAAAATCGGTTTAAAATTCCAAAAACCTAGAGGTTATTGATCCAAAAACCAAAGTACAAAAAATACAAAGTACAAAAAGTCCCCAAATAAATTACAAAATTACTCATATTTTTGAATCTTTGAGTAAAAACGAATTCTAACCCTTTATTTCAGATGTATGATTCACCAATTTGACAGCTTTGATGAAATTTACTTGGTCATGTGGTTGTCCCCTCTTTCTTAGTTTGCTTTTTGCGTAGATATTTTTAATTTGATTATTTCTTGTTTGCTGTACGATAGTAACCATGTTTTACTATTCATCCTATATCAATTTAAAAACATATATTTTTCGTTCTAAAATATTTCTCATAAATTCAATTATATCGTTTTCGTTTTAGGTTATTTGATTGTATCATTCCTGAAAGGAACCTTGAATAAATTCGATGGGCCGTACACGTCTACAAAGCACCACATCGCCTTCAGAGCAGAAAAAAGCGGCGATGGCTTATTGCAAACCATAAAAAAATTGAAAAACGATATTGGAGATACCAGCTTCTCGGAGATCATACTAACAGCAGTATCTGCTAGCATATACAATCAGTTCCAAAAAGTAAGAACAAAAGTAACTATTCACAATATATAAAATTCAGAGTGCCTATTTATTATGAGCTCATTAGCCTCTCAATATCAATGGTTGTTTTATGATTAACGTAGGCATAGGCAACACATTATACACTATTTACAACAAATTTGCAATTTTTGTATATATATATTTCTTAAAAAAGTGTGATCGTAGAAAAAATCTTGTGTGCAAATTTTAGGCCCCATAAAATTTTTCCATAAAAGTTTAACGGCTCATTAATGGAATTTCTTCGTTTTCTCTTAATTTCGTAAGAACAACTTTAAGTGTTGGGGGACTTTGTTTTCGAAAAAAAAAAGAATGTACAGTTCTTCGAATGATTTGTTTTTAGTTATCGTCCAATTTCAACAATTTTCGACCACGGGTATGCGTTTTAGGAGAGGCTTCTAAGGAGCCTTTTTTTGTCTTATATATGTTTAACTTTAGGTGTAATTGCCACGAAAATGCCAAATTTGTTACCTAAATTCCAAGCTTTTTACTCGAATGAGATGCTTTTTGTTTTTACCGATGGCAAGTATTGCTGTATCGTCGGCATATTTTGTGTTTGTGGTAAGTCGGAGGTAAACAACAGGTGAAGAACTGGTCCCAGAACACTTCTTTGAGGTACCTCTACTTAAGTTTCTTTAAGCTTGAAATATTCTTCGTTTTGTTTTACTCGGAAGATTTTATTAGTCAAGTAAGATTTTAAGATGTCACAATATTGCGTAGGCAGAAGTTTATTTATTTTATATTCAAGGCCCTCTAACCATACTTTATCGAAAGCCTGATCTATCTACATCTAGAAAGAGTGAGGTGCAGCTCTTCTTTTCTTCTAGTGTTTTGTCTATTTCATTCGTTATTATGTGAACTTGGTCAATAGTGGAATGCTTGTTCCTAAATCCAAATTGGTGGTCAGATATTATATTTTTACTGTCAATCAGTGGTTTCAATCTTTTTACTAAAAGTTTTTCAAAAAGTTTAGATAACACTAGATATAGGTCTATAGGACTTCACTTCATTTGGTGGTTTTCCATATTTGGGTATTATTATAATTTCAGCGACTTTCCAGATGCTAGGTATATGGAATGTGGAATTTAATGGAATGTTTTGTATTGTTTTTGTGGAAACAACTATTTTAGTTCGCTTTTTATAAATACCTATTGTTGCAGAAGATTTAGTCTGAAAATAGATTGTAGTTGGTAAAAAACTACCCAAGGTATCTCCTGTTTTCTTCGTTAAAGTAGATTCAACTAAATCTGGCAGCTAAGTATAAACAAATCCACATAAGCTTTCTCTGAACATAATTTTTTTGACCTAAGGTACTAGTCATGTTTATTTGTATTATCAGTGCTTTTATAACTTAAATATTGTCTTGAAAAGATTTAAATCAATTATTCATTATATGTTAAATTTAAACATTATTAATGTCTTTCTGCTACAATAGATTCTCTGCGCCTGTACATTTTTATTGATAAGGAAATTGTTAGTCAGTCTTTAGACTACTCCTGACTAGCAGAATATATATTAGTTATTCATTTAAACTAAAGAGAATTTACTGGCGCACGACCTAATAATATTCCTGAAAAGTTTACCATTACCATAAAAACTTATCTATGACTCTATTATAGAGAGTCCTTACTCATTTTCTTGCACGGAATCCTTTAGTCTCTTATTTTAATGCTAAATGGAAAGTTATAACTATAACTAATAAAATGAGTACCTTTATTAAATAACTTTAACGTTTTCCATTAAAAAATAGTAATCTAACATTGCAAAATAAGTGTATAGCAGGTACAAAGTGGGTCTCCTAGGACGATGTTAATAGTTGATGCCAGAAAGAAGAATCTAATTTCATTTCGTTTGATTTTTTTAGCACTATCATCGAGTACCAAAATCGGTGTCTTTGGCTGTCGTCGCCACCAGAGATTTACAACCAATGAATGTAAACGGTGTACCGATACTAAAAAACCAATTTGGACTAGTAAATTTAGAAATACCAGTCAAAACAGGATCCAGTTCGCTCCTGCACCGAATGGATTTGTTGAAGAAGAATTCCAGGAATTTGTTGAAAAGTCCAGAATTATTGGTAAGTAAATTTTATGTATTTAATTGATATTGTTGAAGGAATAAAGTATTGTAAACGAAGGGACATAGATAACTAATTAATAAGGAAGGCAAGCTATAATTATACTATAAAAGTACCAGTTCTCTAATTTATATTACCGTGTCGTATTATAAACAAATTATTCAAGACGTTTTATATCTATAATGACAATTCTGATCATTTTCCAAAGAAAATGACTATTAAAAATAAAATGGATAATTCTGTGTGTTGACTTATATAAACAGCACAGCTTATACAATACAGCTCCACAACTCCGTGTCGGCGTCTTTGATCTGGCGGTCGAGAACCAAGCAAGACGGAATGGTGCTATCTCTGTTAGATTCGAGGGAAAAGTCGGGCCCGGATTAAACAATTTTTTTATTATTGAAAAAATTAAAAACCTTGGCACGTAATAAGGTTGGTTACATGCCATATTAAGTAAGTTTTGGGAAATTAAATTTTTAATTTGTTTTAAATCTGTCAAATATAATTTAAAAAATTATTAAAATATAAATATTACGAAAAATAGCACATCTTTCGGATTAGAGGTAAAATAATTTGTATGTCGCTAGTAAAATCCTCGTTAACAAATGTTTTGAGCTAAGACAGTCACTTCACGACAAATTGTGGCTTGGATCCTTTTTACACCAAGGGCTTCAATTGTTAAAGAATTTTGTCACGCTCGTGGATGCAAATCAAGTGGTACCCCGTGTGTCTGGCAAGTGTTACTCTTCGTGCAAAGGGTTAATACCTAGATAAACGAATGCTTCGACTGAGGTCTGGGAACTCTATGGTATTTTGGAATTATAAAGAATTTGTGCTTTTATTTTAACAATATTGGTTATATTTAGATGTATTCTTATTAATTGAAATACAGATTTGTAGAAGTAATACTTTGACAGTTTTTATTAATATAATATATTCAATTTTTATCTGACCATACCGAAGTAGGGAATTTTGAAACTTTATAGTAATGTGAAATTTGAATTACAATATTACACGAAATTACATAATTAATACTTATTTTAGGTAGGTACTAAATTTGTACTTGGAGAAAGTAATATCGATTTTTACAAGAAAACTTGAAAAGTAAATTAATTTAGTTCCTATTTTTGATGTAAAACTTAAACCAAGAAAACAAATAAATAGTAGTTTGTTCAACAAGGGTGGATATGATAGCCATATCACACAAAGACGAAGTTTGAGCACGACGTCGTAGGCGGAGTACTCAATCGTCTGATTGTGATATGAACAATCCACTCGATGTGGTCAGTATATTTTTTCTACGACCCACTAACGAAAATCTACAAATTTAAAAAATTATTTTAGGTTATTTAGACAAAATAACTAATTTTAAAATAATTTATAAAGTTGACTAATTTATAAAATAAAATAAACATGAAAAATTAATTAGTCCTTGGCCTAGATTCGATCCCGGGCTTTTCGCGTGAAAGGCAGATGTTCTATCCTCATCTTCACCGAAACTTTCAGGACTTTAGTTTTAATACTCGTAATTAAATTAGTATCATGTAGTTTGATTAAAATTTATTTTTTTTTAAATGTGGACACAATAAAAATAAAAATGCTATTATTTATCGAGTCTACACAAAAATTTTAATGTATATTTAATATCAATAACTAAAATATATACTGACAATAAGTTTAACAGAATTGTCACTTATTTAAAAATTTTTAAATAATAGGAGTTGGGTGACCAAAATATGAACTGTGATTTGTAGATTTAATTTTGTTAAAGTGTTCTCACTACCTAAAATGGATATGAAATATATTCGTAGTTGAACGCAATAGCTTACTTTTTCGTTTTGTAGTATGTTCGTAGATTGGCTAATATCCATGCACAGATTACAAAACGAAAAAGTATGCTATTGTCTTCAATTGAACGAATATATTTCATATCCATTCTAGGTAGTGAGAACACTGCAAAAAAAATAAATTCGCCAATCACCGTTCATATTTTGATCAATCGACTGCTATTATTTTTAAAATTTTAAATAAATGACAATTCTGTCAAACTAATTGTCAGTATATTTTTTAGTTATTGAGATTAAACATACATTAAAATAGGTTATTTTTTTGTAAAACGTGGTACAAATGTTATTTTTTGTAGCCAATTCTTCAAAATTATTTTGAAATATCTTTTCAATATTGAATATAAGTTCTACAAATTCATCATTTGACAGTTGCAGATTTCCAAATGTATCTGAATTGGCGTTATCATATGCCTTTAAAAAGCAATAAAAAGAAAAATCATCTAATTCAACGTGATCTTTATTATATTTAAGACAGGTATCACAGGAGTATATCTGCAAGGCTTTAATTAAAAGGTAACCACACACATACCTGATAAAAATTTTTTGTAGCAACTCGTCTTTACAATAATTTAGGGTGTTAATAATTTCATCATAAAATAAAATATAAGGTGTTTCATTTAAAAAACATACATTTTAATTTGCCAGGCAAAAACGTGACACCCTGTATATCCAAAGATATTTTTAAAATATGTAGGAATTTTTTAAATCCATATAACTTTTATTTAAAACTTTTTTGCGTGTCTACAAAATAATGAACAATAACGCACTAATGGAACACCCTGTATAAATTATATTTTTAACAATGAAAATTTCTTATAATGTGATACTTATCGGTTTGGGTCCTTGGGAAAACTAAAGAATGTTTTCTTGCAGGTATAACCCTTATTAAAACAGCTTTTGACTGCACAAACAGAATGATGTCTTTTTTTTCACTTATTCTACTCACAGCTAAAGAGTCACCAAAATAATAACAGTACCTTTAACTCAAAGAAAATCAACGAAATTATAGGCTCCACGAAATTATACAATCAACGAAATTATACGCAGGACTCAACACCTTACCTAAGTACGCTTCTGAACGCCAAAACCGTCTTTTCCCTCCGAAGGCGGAGCTTAAGCGATGCGCGACGAAATCGACGCAAACCGTTGCCGCCAAGAGAGTGTTTTAGCTGTATTGTATAAGCTGTGTAAACAGTTTGTAATACTAACCTAAAAATGTAGTTAATCAGATATAGAACCAGCACTTCTTGAAATTAATACAAAAATTTTCATTTCTAGATGCACAATTACATCAATTTCAACTTATTTCAATTAATTCCTATACCCATAATGAAAGTTCTATTTCCTTTAAATAATATATGGGGTTTAATCAGTAATTTACCAGTATTTCCCAAAATAGTTGTATTTAATGGTTACGAAGTGGAAGATGTTTATTTCTTCACTCCTCTGAGAGATCAGATGGGTAAGTAGTCAAAGAGAATAAGAAACCATGACACAAAAAATTACAGAGGTATGATACTTTGCGGACGTTATCTCGTGGAGTTAGCGCATGACGTATTGTGGTGTGAAATATAGCTTATTAGCCATGAGCAGATTAAATTTTTGTGCGCTGTTTTCAATCAGATGATACCTCAAATTCGTAAACATCACCATACGTCACCGTGACGTAGTATATCAATCTGCTTAATATCGCAATCTCATGATGAGAAACCACAATTTTTTTTAATGTGTCTGTTTTTAGGTACTGGTTTTGCGCTGATCAGTTATGACAGTAGAATCCATTTAGGATTTATAGCTGACGTGGCTTCCGTTGCTACGAAAGAAGATTGTGATGAAATAGTCAACGATATTTTTACGAATATTGATTTATTGAAATTAGAAGTGGAAAAGCAGAAACTAAACATATCTTAAATTAAAAATTAATTATGTAATTGCTATATCAAAATTAGAACAAAATTGCATATTGTAATGTATGTATGTCGTAAGTCTGAACTAGTTTATTATAACATCAAACGTAGCTGAAAATCTTAGTTATTTATTATTATTTAATACTCTTTGTAAAGGAATGATCTAATAAACAATGTCTTTTAAAACCCATTATTATTATTCTTGTAAATTGTTATTAATACAAGATTCGGAAACAGAGGTGATCTTCGTCATCACTATGAAGATTAGAGATAAGGAGGCGAATCGGCATACTCTCGAAATACGGTCCCAAAAACAAACGCTAATTGAGAAGAAGCAATATCTAGCGAAAGTGAAGGGGAAGAAGACACTAATTCCAAGCAGATAGAGACATCAGAAAAAAAGTAGGGAATAATAACCGAAGGTGTAGTAAAATTCATTACAGTCCAAAGACTAGAAGTGATCGATTAGCAATTAAGTAACCATTTAGTAATTACTTCATTTACCTACCTTACTTTAAATTATTCGTTTTGTACCTAATAATTAAATATTATACCCATTAATAATTTTCTTTTTACCTTGGTGGAATAACTAATTTGAATTTTAGGCTAATAGATAACTGAATATAAGTAAAATTGTTTTATTAAATGAGTGGTTTTTTGAAGGTAGCACATATTAATATTTGTTCGTTGTTACCAAAACTTGATAATGTAGCAGGCTTTATTTTTGAGAAAGACTTTGATATTTTCTGTGTGTCAGAGTCTTGGCTAAAGCCGACGATACCAAATAACGTGATAAGCTTAGCTGACTATAAATTAGTACGACAGGATCGAAATCTAAAGTGTAGAGGTGGAGGTGTATGTATTTATTTAAAAAATCATTTAAGATTCACAGTTGTCGAATCTGACAAAAAAATCGAACAACTATGGATTAAACTTAAAATAAATAAATTAGTTTTAGGTATTTGTGTTGCTTATAGACCTCCTAACTATATACTTAATGATTTTATTGAAGTTTTTGAACAAACTGTAACAAATTTAGCTGCGGAATTTGATGAAATATTATGTTTGGGCGATTTCAATGTTGACCTGCTGAAAATGCACTCAACTAAAGCTAAGAAAATAAACTCCTTGTTAGAAAGTCATGATTTAATACAAATTATTGATAAACCAACTCACATAACTCCGACCTCTGAAACATTAATTGATTACTTAATAACGTCTAACCGTGACTTAATTAAATCATTTGGCTTTCTTCCCGCAGATCATATGACAAGTCATGAACTCATTTATTGCATACTTAATGTTTCTTCTAACAATTCTAAACATGTTTTTAAAATAGTAAGAAATTTTAAAAACCTTGATGAAGATTACTTTCTATGTGATTTGAATTCTATACCTTTTGACAACATTTTTAGCTTGGACAACATTGATGAGAAAATAAATCTCCTAAATAATTCAATCATTTCGCTTTTCAATAAACACGCACCCTATAAAAAGATAAGAATCACCAAAAAATATAATCCTTGGTTAACAGATAACATTAGGTATATTATGTCATTACGAGATAAAGCGAAAAAAAGATGGCAAAAAAGCAAAAAGTGAGTCACTTAGAATACTACAAAATGTTAAAAAACTATACTACTTTAGCCTGCAAAAATGAAAAAAAAGCATATTTTGAATACAAATTAAGAGTAGGAGGTATTAATAATATGTGGAAAAATTTAAAACATCTAAACATCGGAAAAGAGTCACATACTATACCCAATACCTTATGTAACCCCACCAATTTAAATAAATATTACACTTCATGTATTCCAAACTTACCTGCAGATCGAAAAGTCCTTGATAGTTATCTTAACAATATCCCTTCGCGTGACAAAGTTTCTTTCACTCCAGTTACAAATGATAGAGTCCAAAAACTACTGTACTCAATCAAATCAAATGCTCAAGGTTCTGATGGCTTAAATATAAAAATGTTGCTTCAATGTTGTCCCTTAATAATTCCCTATGTCTCACATATAATTAATAGTTGCATTAACAAACAATACTTCCCTAGAAACTGGAAACAAGCACTTATCAGACCTGTCCCAAAAACTAGTAATCCAACCGAGTTTAAGGATGTAAGGCCCATTAGTATTCTCCCAACTCTCTCAAAGGTACTTGAAAGAATAATAGAAGAACAAATTCGTATCTACTTATCAACTCATAATATTTTACCAGAATATCAGTCAGGATTCAGACCATCTCATAACTGTGAAACTGCACTTCTTAACGTAACCGATGATATTTTAAAGGCTAGGGATGATGGTAACATTTCGGTTTTAATCTTAATAGACTTTAGTAAAGCATTCGATACCCTTAATCATTCCCTGCTGTGTGCCGTACTTCATTATATAGGATTTTCGCCTGATGCCGTAGGTCTGATAAAATGTTACTTAAGTGATCGAAGCCAACGTGTTAAAATTAGTGAAATTATTTCTGATTCTATGAGGGTACGATCTGGAGTTCCTCAGGGATCTATATTAGGACCTATACTATTTACTCTCTATACAAAAAATATCGGAACAGTCTTAAAATCTTGCAAGGCTCACCTATATGCCGACGATACACAAATTTATAGCTCTTTTCATCCAAACAATATTTTACATGCCACTGACCTTATCAACCAAGATCTCAAAAACTTAGCTATGTGGGCAAAAACACATGCTCTTAGCATTAATTCGAAAAAAACGAATGTTCTTGTCTTTGGCCCTAATAAATTTTGTCCTGACTCAATTAAATTAAATTTTGAGGGTGATATAATAAAACCCGTAAACAGTGCCAAAAACCTTGGTATAGTCATGGACAATCAGCTCAAATTTAGCAGTCATATTAATATATGTATTCGTAATGCCTTCATTAACTTAAAAACAATCTACATTAATCGTCATTACCTGTCATTTAATGTTAAAAAAATTCTATGTGACTCGTTGGTTCTATCAAAATTCAACTATGGAGATGTCCTTTATGGTCCCTGTATTGGGTCAGATGACAAAAGGAGAATTCAGGTCATGCAGAACTCATGTATTCGTCTAATTTGTGGAATTAGAAGACGACAACCTATATCCCATAAATTAAAAACTTTGAATTGGCTAAATATGGAAAAACGAAGGTTACTTCACGCTGCTTGTCTATTCCATAAAGTCATTAAAAACCGCTTACCTGTTTATTTATATAATAAAGTTAAATACGGTTCTGATACGCATTTCCTAAATACTCGATATAGGCACAGAATAACAGCTCCCCCTCACCGCACAGAAAAATATAAACGCTCCTTTACATACCAAATATCAAAAATATATAACGCTTTACCTAATGAATTAAAATTAAAATCTACACCCGCATTCAAAAAATCACTTAAACATACATTTTTAAACGAGTAGTAACTCATCTTTAATCATGGAAAATTCCTCTTTAAAAAGTCACTAATCGTCTATCGCGTTATTTGGTAATAGTTGGTAATATTTGGTAATATTCTAAAAAATAAATATTCCTTCATATTATTTTCTAATGTTTCTGATATTGCTAATTGAAATTGTTTTATTTGTTTTTTTTTTTAGTAATTAGAAATTAAGTTAATTTTAGTCATTGTTACTACTGCTTAAGATGAAAAACAGAGGCGATGATTTCATTGAAATTATCGTCACCTGATCTTCGGCATTTTTCCTTTCTTGCTTTGTTACGATTGCTTTTTTTTTCATAATGTTTGTAAATAGTTATGTAACTTGAAAGGAAAATAAAGACCTTTATTATTATTTTTATTATTATTATTATTATTATTCTTTCTAATTCATGTTTTAATTGTTAAATTATTTAATTTTATCTATATAAAATGTAAATTAGATAGGTATGACCAAATTTGAAGAGATTTGTTAATTAGGAAATTTGCTAAGTACAATTTAGTGTCTAAATTTTTTTGAATTATACCTAAATATAGTTTTAAGGGCAAAATAAATCACAAATTTTTTTATAATAGAAGCATAAAGGGAGATCTAGACTTTATAGTCATCACTTCACGTCATCTGTCTTCTTGTCATTTGTCTTTGATGGTATTTACTTGAATGAACCATAAAATGCACAAGTAAAAGAGTTACCGTTACTAATAATTTTAGTCACAGACTTTCAATGTTAACCGACGCCATTTTCTATCCAATTTAACTATTTGACAATTATTTATAATAAAGTTGACAAATGGTTTTTGTGTAACAATTAGACATTTCAAACAAAATGGCTACCACTGGGTTTTGACAGGTTATGCTATGGCAAAAATATGGCAACCCTGTAGGCCTGGTGATTTGACAGGGTCAATGACATAGATAGTTATATAGATTGATCTTCCATGTTTTTCAAAATAAACATAAGCTTATGCCTTGTAGTAAAAACGTAGGTAATTATTTTTTTTACTATATTCAAAGGCTGAGAATTGGTTTCTAAACATATTTTTACTAAACCGATTACGATTAGTGAGCACTTGCGAGGCATTATGGCCACCCGCTTTGAGCAATCCATATAACTAGATATGTATCACTGATCCTGTCAATGACAACAGGCCACAAGGTTGCCATATCTAAACTGTCAGTTCACACTTGTCTGCATTTTGACAGGTCGTTGGAACGCCTAATAGAATTGTTAGTAACAGTTCTAGTTATATAAGTATTCATTATAGGTCCTTTCCTTTGCATCGGAAGCGTAGCACTGAGCTGCGCCACTTCTGAAAATATCGTTCCGTCCGTACAATTTGTATAAATGGAACGATATTTTCAGAAGTGGTGTAACTCAGTGCTACACTTTCGATGCTATTACATCCACCCCGTGCCTTCGCTACCCTAGTATTTTAACGGTGGAGGGCTAGCGATAAAAGTGCCAAGGTGCGCTTATAATTACTTTTTATTTTGAATTAAAAGGCCAAAGCCGTCGTTAGACCCAGAATAATGTAGGCTTCAAAATAGTATTCTAGCTCAGAGAAGAATCAGGGGTGAGTTTCCTTAAAATATTGCTTTTCAAGGTCAGCTATAAAGTCAAGTCCAGGTATATGAGCGCCACCGAATTTTGGTCAAAGTGCTGAAGGCAGTTCACAAATTATATGATTCACTAGTAGACAAAACGCGGAAAAGTAAACAACAATTGAATCGTAATGTTTATAATGACAGGCCAATCAGTTATTAACAAGATATAGTGCATAAACGTTTGTTAACAAGAAGCTCCTGTATTATAATCTTAAAATAGGATACATATGTAAAGCTAACATGGAAAGAAAAATAAAACAGATAGTAGAGCCGTACACTAGCTGGTATGATCATACGCGCTTTACAGACTGTAGGGTTGAAGTCCCACTACGTAACTACTATAAGCCCAATAGTTTAAGTTCCAGCCAAACCACGGAACAAATTAGTGACAAGTGTGTTCACTAAGAGGCAAAATTATATATATATATATATATATATATACAATAACTCAAAATGGTAATAGTAACAAAATAATATCGATAATATACCAACCGTGATATTATTAATAATGGTATTATTAGTAGTGCTAATATCAAGGGCACAAGGAAAATTAATAATAAAATTATTAGTGATAATATTAATACCGAAGATATTGATAGCACTAATATTTATTATAAAAAAACTAATAGCGAGAATATTAATAACGTTAATGTTGATAGTGCTACTAATTAAAAGTAAAATTAATAGTGATAATAAAACAAATTGAAAATGATATCCTTATTCGGTACTTAGCTACGGGTCCGGGTTCCAGCCACTTCAGTCCAATGTTCAAGGTGTAGCTACAATCTATCACCCAATTGATAAATATTCCACGATCACAGCCGGTAAATCGGGAACACCAAAATTGAAACTGCGCCGAATATGAAACGAAAACCATAAAATCCAAAATTGGAAGCAAAAGGGAAAATAAAAAAAAACCCTAGAAGAAATAAGAAAAGCCGATATAACAATCAAACATAGTTACCAGAGATTATCAATTAACTTACCTCAGTTCGAAGAGGGTTTACAAAATGGAGGATGCGTGGTCTCTTGAAGAAATTTGTTCGGTGGTAATTGAACCAGGAATAGCAGTATAATTAAATCCCTTGCGGCAAAAATAACGACTGCCAAATATAAGACTAGCTATCAGTCGAAATTCCAAAATAGTTGTGCAAATCAAATCCCGTTTACAACGGTATAACTAACAAATCCAAATCAAACTCGCACCAACACACAGCTATTCACTTTGAAAATCGTCTTCGAAAACACGTTCCTCTAATTTTACTAAATTACGATCGCTTGAAAATTATTGTCAATCAAATTTGACAATTCAAAATTTTGAAATATCAAACTTATATTAAGCACACAGCGTGTGAACAACACACTATTGTTTTGATAGCAAGGACATAGTTCGCTGTAAAAATGGAAAAACGAAATGGAGCAATAGGAATGAAGTTAATATATCTAAATCTAATACATGTGAATTCCAGACCATAACAATGCAAAGAAAAATACCTAGTACTTTATTCCCATAACAAAATTCAAAAATTGGGGTTCGGTTCTATTTTACATATTATGTATTAAAAATAACTACCTAATTAGGTATGTACCGTACAGCAGTTTTTTTTGTTAAAATATATTTTTTAATGTTTTAAAGTTTTATTTTTAACACAGTCAGCTAAAATATCTCCAAACAAATATTATTGCATTTATTTAAATAATTTTAATTAAAATTAAGCACGTATGCTCTTACGGTTAGGTTCACCAAATTGTAGCAGCTCCCATAATAATTATATACTTACCCGTAAACTACAGATTGCTTTTTTTTAATTATTGTACTTCTTCCCCTAATCAGGAGTAGTGGCGGTTTGCCCGTAAGGGCACTTGGGCACGTGTCCTAGTATAATAAACCAAAAAAATAATTTACATATTTTATATTTTCCTCAATGCCTATTATTAATTTATCTAATATTCAACGCGAACCGCGTTGGCACGGCACTGGACGACCGGGCGTTGAGCGACGTTTCGAGAATTCCGAAATTAAGTGGAACATGGGCACAGCAAATGTGTGCCTCTGTTGTTTTCTCTCTCATTATGATGCGAAAAACAAGGACAATGACAATATCGCTTAGCAAGAGATGAACACATGCGATGGATTATACGTCACAAGCGGGGCGCTGTCCTCATTGTGACGTGGGGTAGAGCCGGGCCAAGATGAGATTGGTACACAGCATGGCGACGACAAAAGTTGCGCACTGGCTGTTGCCTAGCAACGGCCACTCGGCAAAGCCATTTAGTGACGTAACCTGGGTCGAGTATTGTTAGAGCTATCTAATCTAATGACTAATTACTACTTTGTGTTTTATTTATTCGTTTACTAGATATAAATGATTGTCATTGTATTGATTGATTTTTAGTAATAAAAAATATATACTGTCACGAAAATCAAATCTATTTTATTTGTTCTGGTTTATGATACACATAAAACTAAATATTGCTTAAATCTTCTTTGCTGCAACAAGTATATACAAAGTGAATATAGTGCGAAAAGTGACCATTTTATATAATTATAGTGCTTTGTGATTTATATTTACATATAAGTATTGTGTTTTTGTGTTTTAGTGGCTCCAAAGAGTATCGAATTAAAAGGGAGGTCCCTTAATAGTCAAAAAAGAGATATTATTTGTAATATTACTAAATTTATGGAAAAAGAAGCAAATGAAGGATTTCAAATTACTCTAAAAAATTCTCGGTATGATAATATAGCATTTATTTTATAACAGTCGTAAGTATATTACATAACAAGGAGTAAGAAGCGTTAGAAGCGTTAGAATTTTTATTTTATTTAATCAGACTAAAGGGTTGATAAATTTTGAAAGACATATTTTAGTTTCTGGTTATTTTTCTTCAGCAAAATAATGCCAAATTGCGATATACTTTTTGATCAACTGCAGAGTAGACAGCTCGATGCTCTCAAGGTTAAGATAAACATATCAAATTTTGCAGCAGCTATTCAAAATATTAGAAATAAAATAGACACGCTAATTCATGAAGAATGGCAATCACAACAAGACCCACAAGAACTAAACCTAAACGACAACACTTAATCAGGTCCAAGTACAAGCAAGAAGAGACGGTTTGTTGAAAAGGAGGACTCCATTCCTAATTTAAGGATATGTAAGGAAATTTGTGATACAATTGCAGTGCAGGTAAATTAACGTTTTAGTTTTACTACCCACCTAACAATTGCAAGTTTATTTGATAGTGAAAAATTTAAAGACTACCGAGGTTGTTTTCCAAATGAGTACGTTAAAACTGTGTGTAGTTTATTTCCAAACGTAAACAGCTTAAAATTCAAAAACGAACTGTCCATACTTTACACCCGAGATGACTTTGTGCAACACATTGGGGCCGTACCGTTATTACAAATGTTTTTGAGAACAATTTGACAATTACATTTTCGGAATCTGTGGAGCTGCTAACTATCCTGTGTGCAATTCCCATGACCACAGTGGAGAATGAAAGATGTTTTTCGACACTAAACCGTATTAAAATATTTTTAAGAAACGCTATGTCCCAAGATAGATTGTGCGCGTTGGCCATGTTATCCATCGAAAAAAAACTTATTCGGTCCATTCCAAATTTTAATAATCTGGTCATCGATCACTTCGCTAGCCAAAACTCCAGAAGAATGGGCTTCAACTATTCCGGGATTCCTTTCCAGTGTGTGCCCCACTGCCGCTAGTGCCCACGAGCCGCCACTGATCAGGAGCTTTTTTACTAACTATCCTGAATCGTTCTACAAATACCGACGGGTATTAATCTTAAACATATAAATAATGAAATATGTCAATTTAAAATCAATTTTTCTGAGTTCTAAATGCTCTAAGTAGAAATACTAGGAACAAAAAAATTTTAATTTACGCTTTTGTAAGTTTATGTATCTCATAATATTTACAAAAGGTCGCAGAAAAAATAGCTAATGCATTGACAGCTGACATTACATGATCATTGTATAATGTATCTACCTACTATTTTGTTTAAATAATCCTATAAGATTTTTTATTAAAAATGTTACCTAATTAACTTGTGATGGTAGTCGACGATTAGAAACAGGAAAACCGGGATAAGATTAGGTTTCGCTTCCTGGTTAATAATAAATCGATTTTCGATAATCAAAAATCATACTGCAGTTTGGTGTCTGTGTGAGTGCTCCTATGCCCTTTAAAACATAATTGGTAAGTTAAAATTACACAAATTTCGCCCCTGTAATATATATCATTAAAAGAATAGATCAAAAATAGAAAATTTTAATTTTTTTTTATACAGGGTGGCTCACGCTCAACGGGACGGAGCTTTATGGGAAAACCACCAAAGATATAAAAAATTCGTTTGGGAGGAATACGTAGGTTACAGACGGCTACAATTTAAAATTTGTTAGATGTATACAGGATGTCCCACATAAGAGAAAATATACAAAGTTATATTATTTTTAATGGAACACCCTGTTTTTTATTTTAGAATTAAAAACTACATCAAAAATAATGTCAGTTAACTAAAGGTTCCCTATTACTATTATTATTAGTTTTCGATTTATTTGAATTTTTAAGGAAAAAAACTCTCCCAGAAATTAATTGTTTACTCTTGTTTGAATAATTTATAATGAACTAATTTTTGTTTTCTTATGTGGGACATCTTGTATACATCTAACAAATTTTAAATTGTAGCCGTCTGTAACCTACGTATTCCTCCCAAACGAATTTTTTATATCTTTGGTCGTTTTCCCATAAAGCTCCGTCCCGTTGAGCGTGAGCCACCCTGTATAATAGTTGAGCGTATAATATCGGGATCTACTTTTCATACAAAAATTATTTTTTTAAAATCAACCCTTAACGCTAAAACCACCCTCTTATTTAAATTTTCCGGGTTTTATGTCGTCATACTAGAAGCTGCCTACATCACATGTATATTCAATAAGAAATGTCTACTCGGTCACTCGGTATGATCTGTAGTAATTATGCTTGTTGAGTTTCAGCTATTAGATTTGAATCGGTTATTAAAAAACTTTGTTCCACTTTTCACAAAAATAGAATTCATAACAAAATACACATATTACATCACAAGAGACGCTACTAGGACATGTAAACAAACAGTTGCTCTTGCATACATTTCTTTTTATGGATACCGGGTTGAACCAACACAAATTGAATCGTCGAACAAAATCCCCAGATCAGTAAATACGTCACGTACTTTTTAAAAATATGATTTATAGAAAAAGGAAGTGTACTTGGGATGAGTTTTGTTTCGTAACTGAATCAATATAATTAAGTGTCGGTATAATAAAATTTCCAAAATCTGACTGACTAAAATCGTCCATTATTACTTTGGTTTTGGCATAACCTTTCTTAAGAATCGACTATCCCTTTGTAAAAAAACCGTACCTGTAGACCAGTGACGTAGACAGAAATTTGTTATGGGAGAGGTTCCATCAACAAAGTCAAATATGTTCTTCGTGCATGTACATTTCATAGAGTCCGCATTTAGCAACGTTTTTTGGGTTAAGAGGGGAAATGCGTAGACACTACTACCAGTGTCGCATCATTTTTACAGGGTTTGCAATTATTATAAATAATAAATTTGATGCATACCTTTAAAATTCTTTAAATTATGCAAATATCTTATAAACATGCATTATTTAAGTAGGTTTCAAGTAATATTAAATTATTGTTAATAATAATATTATTATAATTTGTGTTGGACACATCAGATTTTTTTTAATTCAAACCTCAGAAAGTGTACAACGGAAAAATTAAGTTTGAAATAATAGGCAATAAAAAAGATAAAAAGCTTATATTTAAAATTCAAAAACAAATTAAATAGTAGGTATATTATACAAATATTTTTGATATCTAATTAACACGCGTGTACGAGAATTACAGTACAAGATTTTTTTCCAATAATTTATTAAATATAAAAATATTGTTCGTAAACAATGTTCAATAGATTACTAAGCGATATGGAAATAAAGCTAATACTTAGGTACATTTGCACTGCTAGTCGTTAACAAATAAGTTTTGCTTCATTTTTATTGGAAAACTGTCTTGGGCTTCGATTATTTCTTCATGACTAGGAGTGCAAATAAAAGAAGCTTAAAATGACTTTTTTATTGAAAAACTCACATTAGACTTTGCTTATTTCTTAACAATTACTAGTTTACTTAATAAAATAACGTAGGTACATTTAATAAAAAATAATTTTTGTCAATTTTTGTGGTTTATAAAAAACATAGGTAGTAATAGGTAAGTATTACGATGGCGTTGCCTGGGTACCGAAAACACAAAAATTGGCACCTATCTACCTACTTGAAAGGATGCACAATGGGTCTATTGAGGTCTAAGTGCCTTGGGTTAACCCACCCTCCATACGTTACAGATACAGATAGAGATTCTATTTTACCATATTGTATAAACTAAGGTTCTTTTCAAATGACTCCAATGTAAAAAGAAACCGTAGAAATTATTCTTTGGGATCACTTCTTAGAAATACATTCTCTATTAGTAGATCAGTAATTACAATTTCATTTGCAGATCCCGAACACACCTTCAATAAACCAACATGGAGATCGAAATCCTTCTGATATCTTCAATCGTTTTCATTCCTTATATCTTTCTTCTTTTCTACTTATGGTTATTTAAGACTATCGTCTCCATTGGAATAGCGCTGTACTTCAGAGGAAGAATAGAACCACTAGAAAATTCTGATATATATTGGGCGGTAGGCGAAAAGTACCACAACCTTATCAACATTGTAATGTTTCTGAACGGAAAAGGTGCACAAACTGATATCGTGAAAGACACCAAAAATGTGATCCAAGAAAGATTGTTCAAGCATCCCGAGAAGTTCGGGAAGTTGATGTGCTCTTTGAATACATTTTTAGGTAACGAACCAGTAGTTTACTTAATTTTACATACTTTGTACTCAACCTCAACCTGTTCCAAATACTGAAACAATCAGTTGCAAATGATTTGCAATGAGTCTACTTATCTTAGAAGACATTTCAATCAATGTCCAAATGCAAATTATTCCTTTTTGACATAGTCTAGTCTATTTAGAATATTTTTTTTACAGTTTTTTTACAGGTTATCCTTACCTTCTAAGAGAAGAAATGACAGCAGACGATATTGTAACAGAGGTAGATGCAGAACAAGCCAACTACAAATCAATGCAGGACTTGGTATTCTCTTACAGTAACAAACCAATGCCCCAAAAGGACAAACTCATGTGGGAAGTGGTCATAGTAAAAGCTTCTTCGGACTGGAAAAGAGTCAACGATCTCAGAGAGGATCAAATTCCTATGTTTATACGGATAAATCACACGATCGCAGATGGATTATGCGTCATGAACTTGTGCGCACAAGCTATGGGCGAAAATAACATCACATTCGAGGATAGCTTGAAAAATATACCTAAAAGTCCAACTTGGACCAAGATACCACCTCTCAGGCATTTGCAAGAGTTGTTTTTGTTATTCACTGTCCCAGGTTAGTATTCAAATATCCCAGCCGACTTCGTTTATAAGATGTTTTTGCATCTTGGACTTTGACTAAGATATGTATCTTCGGTGATTCCCAAATTTTCAAATTCAACGCTTAAATATCTGCCCTAAATCGACCAAGACCAAATAATTTTCGTCATCTAATGTTTGTTTGATATTGTTTGCGATTCTCTAAATTTATTCAACAGTTCTTGACTAAACCCAATGATGATCTGGTGTAAGACGTTTTTTTACTAGTATGGGTTTCAATCTTTCCAGAAAGAGTTGAATAGTATCGACAGAAATTTGTTTGGTCTACACGACTTTAGTTCTTCAGATGATTTGCCTGGGTTTAAAATTATAATTATTTCTACTACTTGCATCTAATTTGGTAGGTAACCAGCTATGGTAATAAAGTTGAAAATATAAATAAAAAGAAGTATCTTCTTTCCCTGTTTTGACTCCATTTCTAATATGTACAGTTCAGTTTTTATCAGCTATGATGAAATTTGGTTTGTGATTATTATTTTAATCTTCAGTTGCTTCATTCTATATCAATTTAAAGACATGTGTTTCGCATTTGAATGATTAGATAACTTAATTGACCCTATTGAACAGAGTTATCGTTTTCGTTTCAGGTTATTTGATTCTAACATTCTTCAAAGGAGCTTTAAACAAATTCGAGGGACCATACACGTCTACCAAGCATCATGTTGCTTTCAGAGCAGAAAAAAGCGGCGAACATTTACTGAGAGCCATAAAAAAATTGAAGAACGATATCGGTGATACCAGCTTCTCAGAGATCATACTTACAGCAGTATCTGCTAGCCTATACAATCAGTTCCAAAAAGTAAGTTGATTACATTTCGAAAACTTATTCCTTCGGCTCATATCGCGCTGGGCACTGAATTACAAACAAACTATAGACTTAAATGTTAATTTTAAAGAGAATTTACTATAACCCTGCCGGTATCAGCTATTTTCTGTGACCTCCCGATGGTATTGTACATCTTAAAGCATCATAAAACTATTAAGTGATAACTGATCAGATTTTCAATGTAATATTTCATGATTACATACTTGGTACACAAAAGTGGATTTAAGTTTAAGAAAACTGTTTATTGCTGTTCGAGAGTGGCAGAAAGTGCTTCAAGAATCACCCTTAATTATCATGTATAACGCAAGTTATATTAGAAGAATCAGTACCATTCCAAAGTTTGCCTAAAAATATATTAGCATGGTTGGAAGCCATTAATATTCTTTTTTTATCATCTGGTAGGCTAAAATTATAGGATCAAACTATTTAAAAAAAAATCACTGGATAAGTCCAGTTAGTGATAGAAATCAAGCTAACAGAGCACCATTAGATTTTATACATTCTGAGCATACTATAATTTTAGTCTCATTTTAGGTCAATTTTAGACTCATTTTAGTATCATGTTAGGCTCATTTTATAGCCCAAGAGCCCACTGCAAATTTTTACCATCATCTGATAACGAAATGAAATATACACCAAAAGCATGGAAAAACATTGTACTTTACCAAATGGCACCTGTGCCTATCCCAATCCTGAGCAAAGTGGCTTAAAAAAATTATTTTATTTTAAAAAAATCACAAAAGGCATGACAGCGCTAATTTTGTTTGCTCTTAAAGTTTTCCAGAAAATAACATTCAAATATATCTTGATATATATCGTTAAAGGGAAATATTTTCTTCCTCTTAACATCGCACAAAAACATCTATCCACGATTAGTAGGTAAATATCATTAAAAATATGAATCAATGTTTTGCTGATTTAAAAATTTATTTGTATGCCTATTGTTGTGATTCATTTTTACAGGTTGCCATAGAAACGACAAAAAAACTACTATGATTATGGTTTAAAATAATTGTCTAACAAGAGTTTATAATTATTATTGACTATCTCTACAAATGGTTTATACAATGCTATTCTTCTTCCTTTCATACATAAACATGGTTTAAAAGGTAGGTAAAAATATTAATAATTCAGGTTTAAAAGCTAGGTTCACTATGAATTAGGATTGTAATTTTCAGGGAAAACATAATTGTCGCTGTCATGTTTTATGTGATTTTTTGAATATAAAATAATTTTTTTTAACCACTTCGCTCAGCATAGGGATTGGCACAGGTGCAATTTGGTAAAGTACAATGTTGTTACCTGCCTTTAGAGCATATTTCATTTCGTTATCAGATGACGGTCGAAATTTGCAGTGGGCTCTCATACTATTAGGCTAATTATATGCGCAGACGTGCAATATGATTGACCTTGCAAACAAGGAAATTTGCGAACTAAAGTGGTTCTAAGAAGTTCAGTGAAATCCGCGTACCAATATCTTCAAAAAAACTTAAATGATACCAGGAACAAAATCCTAATTTAATTTCGTTTAATTTGTTTTTAGCACTATCATCGAGTACCAAAATCTGTGTCTTTGGCTATAATCGCCACCAGAGATTTAAAACCAATGAATGTAAACGGTGTGCCGAAACTAAGAAACCAATTTGGATTTGTAAATTTAGAAATACCGATTAAAACAGGATCCAGTTCGCTTCTGCACCGAATGGATTTGTTGAAGAAGAATTCCAGAAACTTGATGAAGAGTCCAGAACTATTGGTAAATTTTAAAACAGTCTTTTACTATATTTGACCAATAACGCGGTATCTCAGAGAGCCTTCATTAATTGATGCATTTTGATAAAGGGAAATGAACTCTAAAAGGGCTTAGTTACTAAGTTACAGATCAGTTGTTATTGAATCATGTATGTATTTTTAACCGACTTCAAAAAAGGAGGAGGTTATCAATTCGTCGCAATTTTTTTTTATGTATGTATGTTTAGCGATAATTCTTTAACACGGTCTCCGATTGCAAAAAAAAAATTAAAAATAAAAATTATGGAGATTTTTATAGAAAAAAAAATGGCAAAAAAGGGGTACTTCAGGGGTGGTCCCATATAAATTTGGTCAAAATCTAATAATTGGGTCCATGAGAAAATCCTCAAGTTCTTCATTTTTTATGTATGTTTAGCGATAATGCATTACCACCTTGTCCGATTAATATGATTCTTTTTTTTGTTAGTAAGGGACTACCTCAGGGGTGGTTCCATATAAATTTGGTAAAGATGTGGTGATGGCATCTGCACGTTTTTGAAGTCGGTTTTTTTTTAATTTTTAATTTTTAATTTCTAATACTTGTTTTCTGGCCATATTTCCTTGTTACCTCTCAGATCGTCAGAAGGCCTGCAGATCTGCTTGAGATAAAATTGCATAATAAATTTTGCTGTATTAAGTTTTTTTTTAACTTCAAACCAGTCCATCAATAAAATTTAACCATTTCCATATGATAAAACTACACTTCACTTGACGTCCCGGCACTTCCGACTCGAAGGTTGGTTGTTAAGAGCCTGATCTACACCACACTTATAAGTTATATTATTTTTATAGCAACCGTATAAAAAATTTGAAATAAGTAGCTATTCTAGTATTCACGGTTGCTATAAAGTTGTATGTGTGGTGTAAACCAGGTTTTTAACAACTTATCCTTCAAGTCAGTAGAGACAGTACCAATGAGGTTTATATCTCCCGATCATAGACGTTAAGTGAAATTTAAAAGGTATGTATGAAAAGTTTTGTTGAAATTGATAGTTAACAACTTATTATTAAACCATTCAATTATTTTTATCATATCCGCTTCAATATTCTGTTTCAGTTCTTGCCATGTGCGAGAACTGTACAGAATAACTGTGTCGTTAGTAAAACAAGTAATTTCTCCAGATATTTCTAGATTTAGCAAACTATATACATAATGTGAAAATAAAAGTGGGCCCAAAATATTTCCATGAGGCACACCATACGATACGTTAGTTAGATCACTAAATTGATTGCTAATTTTTACTGTTTGAGTTCGATGTTCAAGATAACTTGTCATTAGTTGGTGTGGTATGCCTCTAATTCTAAGTCTAACGACTGAGTGTGTGACACTGTGTCAAACGCCTTGGCCAAATCCAGGAATATACCTATTGTGAGAGAACATGTATCTATTAATTTGTAAATTTTTGAAGTCAAATTAGTTATGGCGTCTATTGTTGATATACCTTTTCTAAAGCCAGATTTTTTATTAGAAATTAAATTATGTTTAGTACAAAATCCATTTAGTCTATCGTTCAAAGATGATTCGAAAATTTCCCTTATACAGGTAATTAAAGTAATTGGTCTGTTATTGCATACATTTTTTCGATCTCCTTTTTTTATAAACTGGTATTACTATTGACTGCTTAAAGTGGAAAATTTTGTTAATTATAAATGTTAAAGGTTTTTATCTCATCAGCAATGTGCTTTATGGTGTAAATCTTAATGTTATCGGAACCTGGTGCCTTGTGAGGTTTGAGTGAATTGATTGTTTTTAATTTCTCTTTCGTCTAAAGGTTCTAAGAAAAAGTTGTAAGGATTAAAAGAAGGACGTGGATTTGGAATGGTTGGTTTTATAATTCGCTGACATTTGCAAAATAGCTGTTAAATATATTTGCCCTATTTACTGTACTATATTCATCATCAAATATTTCTTCTATATCTAACGTTTTATTGATTTTATTGATTTGTTTAATTGTGATCCACAACCCCTTGGATTTATTTTTATGTTTATTTATTTCTTTTTGGTAATAGTTGATCAGTATTAGTAATTAACCCAGCAAACATTCTGGTTTAATTTGACGTCGAGACTACCTAAAATATGTATAATAAATTTGGTCGCAAAATTAGATTTAACCATATTTAAGGAAAATTTACGTTATCTCGACGTGGATTCGACATAAGTGCAGAATAAGACGACGTTGAAATTGGTTTTATTGACCAAAATAGGTAAAATTTCGCCTAAATCCACATTGTAGTAGCCTACTACGTTTGGTTAGTAATACTTCTCTAGGGAAATTTGACGTCAGTATAACGTCAATTCGACGTTAATTTAACCAGCCTTAGGTAGAAAACTACAAAGATTTTTCAGATGACGAATGACTTCAAGTGCACAAAAAAATAAATTTTATACTTATTTGGTATTTTTATCTATAGAAGTCGAAATATTGTAGGCAGTGACCAACACAGCTAAAATATATACTTAATTCACAGCAAAGATTGAAAATAAATAAATAAATAAATAAATGTCGGTAACAAAAATATATATGTTATTTAATTACTACGAATCAAGGTTACGTTTGTTAAAATTAATGCGAATGAAATTTTGTCGTGCATGTTTTTTTTTGTAATGGGATGGCATCAGACATCAGTCTATTTACCACAGAAAGTTTTAACTTAATAATTTTTATATATATTATGTTAAATATCTATTTTAGTATTTTGAGTAAATTTAATAATAGCGTCAAAAATTATCTTATCTGATTGAACTAAAAGTGAAGAAATATTGAGTGGAAGTGGGAGTGAAAGTTTATTTAAATCTTGATACAATACGGTGGTATGTTGAGCATTTTTATTACAATCTAAAAATAAATGATTGATCTGATCTGATCTGATCTGCTACAGCGTTTATATTGCAATATGGACAAAAGGGAGAATCCAATATTCCAATTTTACATAAATGTGCAGGGAATCTTCCGTGATTGAGCTTCAAACGAGTAATTATAGATGACTGATATTTATTATAATTCCATGAACTGATGTAAGGAATATTCTTAGGAAGATTTGGATGTATACTATAATAGTGACTTTGTGATGCCTTCGCATGCTCAGTGTATTTAATTTCCCATCTACTTCTTACATCTTTTTTATAAATGCTAATAATATATATAAAACTACAAAATAATGTAATTTGTTTTAAACTACATGCTTCTTTAGCAGCCCTATCCACATGTTCATTTCCTGCAATGCCACAATGTCCTTTAACCCAAACCAAGGAAACTTTAACGCTACACTGTTTAAGGTCAAATATAATTTTCTTAATGGATAATATTACCGCGTTTTTGTTTTGACTTATGGAAGCGCTATCAATAGCCTGCAGAACTGATTGGGAGTCAGACACTATAACTATATTCTGAAATGAATTTGCTTTGCACCAATCTAAGGCTTTTAGAATCGCCACTGCTTCAGCTGTGAATATAGAACAGAAGCAGGGTAATTTAAATAATTCTATATAATTAGTGTCTGAAACAAGAAATGCACAGCCAGTACCTAAACCATTTTTCGATCCATCTGTATAAATAGTAGTTAAATTATCTCCCAAATTACTGAGTACGGATTTAAAGATAGTTTTCGTAAGGCTTGCAATATCTGAGTATTTCGGAATAATAATGTTAACAGTTCTACTTTGAAAAATAACAATGCCCTTCCAAAATACTCTTTAATAAGAAAAAATATAAAAAGAAATATATTATGAAAAAATTATAATAATAATATTAACTAAAACTATGTTACATTTGTTGTGTATCACTTTAGAAAATCAATAATGTTTTTTTTTTGTAATTTTCAACCGTTTTTTTCTAGTTAAATTAATTTAAAATTTTAAATTTGGAATCGTACTTCAATTATGTTAAGAAAACATGGCGTATTGTGCTAATTCGACTTAAAAGTTAATACGACTATGGAAATCTACGTATTTTACAAATAGCTTTTGACTAAGTTAAATTACCTTAAAGATAACGACATGTTAGTTACTTTACCTATTTAAAGAATTAATAACTTGTAAGTTTTATCAAAAATTTACCTGTAGGTAAATGTAACATATTTAGGTCACCCTATTTTTGGAAATGCTACCTATTAGTAAATTTCAGCTATATTAAGTGTAAATTTTTATTTAACGTGTGTTGACAAATCAATTTACTGGATACTGGAGTAATTTGTTTATTTTTCACATTATATACTGCACTTGAGATTTAAAACGTTTGACTTTACGAAAAAAATCGAAACTATTATTTATTACTTTTTGCATTTATTTATATCTATACGACAAGAGAATTACGAGGTAAGCGCCAATAATTCCGGGCCTGACATAGTTGCAGATATTTTATCAGGATAAAAGTTTAACATTTTATAACTACAAATCTTAGTAGGCTGTGGTAACAAAATAAGCGACTTACGTCAAATAGTTTTTAATTGTCAGCATTTTGAACTAAAGTATCTCCGAAAATGTCTCAGGTGACGAAAATTGAGTACAGAGCGGTTATTAAATTTTTAACAAAAGAAGGGCTTACACCTAAAATTATTAAAGAAAGACTCGATGGCGTATATGGCCAAAGTTCGCCTTCCTATTTGGTAGTGAAGGAATGGGCAAAACGTTTTCGCATGGGTCAGGAATCCCTTGAAGATGACGAAAGACCTGGACGGCCAGTGAAGGTGATAACGGAGGACAAAGTGGCCCTTGTGGAAAACCTGGTCCTAAGTGACCGACGTTTGAAGGTCAAGGAAATGTCAGAAATGACGAAGCTTTCTGATACCACTGTTCGCCGAATCCTCCATGATCATTTGGGTATGTATAAGGTTAGTGCAAGATGGGTGCCCAAACACCTTTCGGCGATTCAGAAGCAACGTCGTGTCGAGTGTGCTCGATCGTTTTTGGAACTTTGTGGAGATGATCCGAACCCCGTGTTGGAAACAATAGTCACTGGAGATGAAACTATGGTTCTTTATTATGATCCTCTGTCGAAAAAAGAATCAATGGGGTGGCGCCGTAAGAGTGAAGCCCCCCACGAAAATTTAGAGTCTGCCTATCAACGAAAAAGGTGATGGCTACGATCTTTTGGGATTGTGAAGGAATCCTTCTGATTGATTTTAAAGAGACAAATACCACCGTTAATGGCACATATTATGCCGCATTACTTCATAAGTTGCGGGAATGTATTCGAGAAAAATATCGAGCAAAATTGACCAGAGGCGTGCGGTTGTTGCACGACAATGCGCCCGTTCATACTGCTGGCGTTACACAAGCTGCCATCCTAGATTGCGGTTTCAAAATATAGATCACCCTCCTTATAGTCCAGATATGGCTCCCAGCGATTATTATTTGTTTAGTTATTTGAAAAAGGACCTTCGCGGTCGACGTTTTCGGGACGATTTTGAGTTACAAGAAGCTGTTTTGGCCCATTTTGAGGATAAACCGAAATAATATTTTTTTAAAGGGATTGAATTGTTAATTAAACGTTCTAAGAAGTGCATTGAGGTTAAGGGAGATTACATTGAAAAATAATAAAAACTTGTTGTTGTACTTTGCCTCCTTCATTGTCAGGCCGGGAATTATTGGCGCCTACCTCGTAAGTTTACCATTGTAACGGTTTTTTAAAATGGCCGAAATTCTTAAGAATAATGACGAAGACAATAAGTGAACAACATAATTGTTAAAATAACCTAAATAGTATAATTCTTACAAATAGGTTATGTATGGCAGGTTTTAAATTGATGGTTTATAGTCGAAATTACTTTGTAGTAGATTTTTCAGGTAATTGCTCCAATAAAGTTAACATTTATTTATTTATGATGACTTTTAGTTCAACTAAATGAGTAATCGACTATTTGGTTGAAATTAAGTAGAAAAACAAGGTATAATTTTTCTACAATATCCACCTAATATTACTTTAAAGTAGAGCAAAATAAAGCATTCAAATAGGTTACTATATAGGTATAAAGTTACGAAAAATGTTCAACCAAATCTACCTAGTAGGATATTCTACTATAAAGACGATTTTTAGTTGCCAAACAGGTAGATATTACCTTTGAGGTAATTTTTGGTTATTTTTGTTAGTAGTTTTCCCCTTTCCGATTTGGTTAAAGTTACTTTTAAGGAGATATGTGTACGAGGTCAGAGACAATCCAGCGAGACGTGTAACTCAATGTATTTTTTTTGTTCGGTAAAAGTAATTTGGGCGATTGTAACCACAACCAGTCTATGATGGCGCCACTAGTAAATAGCGGGAAAATTAAAAATGCTTTAGGGCGGGAAATTCGAACATGGATTAAGAAATAAAGTTTTTCTATACAAATTTACAGGAGAAACAAAAACTATTGTTTCACTGTATATTAAAAAAATATAAAAGCTTCCAATAACATCAAATTTTTTATCACATAAATAATCATTTTAATAAAGGAAGTTTTAATCAGTTTAATATAAACAGTGAACATAGTTTTTATTACTCTTGTAAATTTCGCTAAAAAAAACTTGAAAATTCTATTGATTATTAAATATTTAAACTTGGAAAAATAATACACCAAACTCTTTTTCTATAAATTATATTTTTGTAAGGTACAGAAAAACAGACTACAATTGCTTCGTTTAGAAAGTACCTCCTATCATTTTGTGACAAATTACAAAGAAAGTAACAGTTGTTATATATTCATAATATATTTAAAAACTAATGTAACAAATATTTTATAAAGAACAAATGTCACTTATGTTAGTCTGGCAAAAAGGTATGGATATGTTATGACTGTTTATTTTAATAGAAACCATGGAAACGAACACACATACACTCAACACAAATGTATAAGGCCCGAGTCAAGTAAGTTCCCATCCTGTAAACTGGATCGAAACCTGCTAGACCCCTGCTAACTCCTCTTATAGTAATCAAGATCAATATATTTATATGCCATGCCTTCTAAAAGGGAATGAAGGATGACATACTATCATCATTTAAACAGGACGTTGCTGAAGGCTTACCCCTGTTATTTCGTTTGTTTGTGTATCTTGTGTGTGTGCATTCCTGTTGTGTCCCCAGTCATGTAAAAGTTTTCCTAGTCTCCTAATTTGGTTACTAGGTGGACCTTCTCCAACTAGTAGTCTAATCTATTCAATCTGTTCGGAAGCAGGAGGTACTTTTCAAACATAGCAAATAATATTAATAATAAACACTATTTAAAGATAAATATATTTTTGTAATTTTTTTGTCGTTGCCCCTTACCTTTCTCTTACAGCACCAGGGTATACCTATTTTCCATATTCCCTTAATTATAGATTACCTTACAATGTTCGAATGAATATAACATTTTACTCATGAAAAATCTAATTTCATATTTAACTCTTTTTCAATTTCATTTGAAACAATTGGTACCTATATTACAATTTATTATCAAAGAAAAGTTCTAATAAAGTTATAGCAAATCCTACTTAAACTACTGGTTGTTCTGCAGGATAAATTAACTTTTCTTGAGATTGATATCTCTATAAAATCCAAAACCGACCTGATGTCCCCAAATTTATTTTCCAATGCATCCTGATTTAAAATTCTGCCCTTTTGTGATTCAATTTTTTTTCTTCCTTTAGAATGACTGTAAGAAATAGCTAATCTCTAATCATTTCAAAAGTCCTTTGCCAATACTACATGTGCAGATTTTTTACTCAGCATACATTTTACTTTTCTAGTAGATAGGGACTTCGTGCTGCCATTAAAGCTGTCCAGACATTCATCTACCTACTTAATGAACACAAGTAGCTGTAACAATGGATCTCTGTTCCAATTCACCTAAAATAATTATAGTCATTGTGTAATATATTATTAAACACACACATTATACAGTGGTTTTCTTAATAAATTGGAGATTACTCACCTCTAGAAAGAAATGTGTACAAAAACGCGAGTTTGGTTCCAGAAATTGCTTCATGCAAAAAATAATATGCAAAAATAAACATTCCCCCCCCCAAAGAAAATTAATTAAAAAACAAAATCAGACTAAAAGAAATATACGGGGCCCAAATTAAATTAATTTTAATAAAATGCACATGTTCATAACAACATTCATAACATTGTCAGTTGTCAGTTTTAATATTTTTAATCGATATTTCTACGTCAAAAAACCAGCAACACCAGCGCCCTCTGAAAATGGTGTTAGTTTTATTGGAGAGAGATAGACATATGTAAAGATCAATGTAAAAGAAAAAGAGGGTCATATATGTAATTTAAATGGACCACCGAACATATTTTCCTATTAAGTTACACGTCTCTGTTGTCTCTGGCGAGGTAGATTTCTTTGTATAATTTACGTAAATTTATACATAAATTAGAACCATTTGGTAAATTTAAAGTACAGGTATATTTTTCTAGTCAATTTTACGTAATAATTACCTCAATAAGTAGATTTGACTTTTAACAAGTCGAGTTATACCTAATAATATCGAAAATGTTTGCTGGTAACATACCTCAACCCATTAGCGTAGAATCAGGGGCTGAGAGATTAATTTGCATCCAAACTTTTTTAACAATCTGTATTTGAAAAAAGTTAAAGTTCATATTTATTCCTTACATAATTTGTCACAAAAAAGAACTCCTGGTTGATATCTGTAGAATATTTCTTTTGCGATATATATTTCAGTTTTAATTTTACTCACTCGAAAAAGTATTAATTGATATTAAAATCCTATTAATATTATCCTTTTTCCTTAAACATGTTCGTCCTTAAAAAATAATTCATAAATTTTTATTTTTAGATTCGTAATTACATCAGTTTCAACTTACTCCAATTAATACCTGTACCCGTAATAAAAGTTCTCTTTCCTTTAAAAAATATATGGGGTTGCATCAGTAATCTACCAGAATTTCCTAAAATTGTTCTGTTTAATGGTTACGAAGTAGAAGATGCCTATTTCTTCACTATTCAGAGAGACCAAATGAGTAAGTAACCAAAAGAATGAGAAAATTCAAAGTTTTGTAATGTATGTTTTTTTAGCTACTGGATTTTCTCTAATCAGTTACGACAGCAGAATCCATTTAGGATTCATAGCTGACGTGGCTTCGGTCGCTTCGAAAGAAGATTGTGATGAAATCGTCAACGATGTTTTTAAGAATATCGATTTACTAAAATTAGAAGTCGAAAAGAAGAAATTAAATATATTTTAGATTAAAAAATAATTAATAGTCTTATTAATAAGAATAAGAAGAAAATTGCATATTGCAATTATTTATGTATGTCGTAAGTCTGAATAGTTTTCTATTATAACGTCAAACGTGACGCAACGTAGTTATTTAGTCTTTTTTAATTTTTTTTTATCGCCAACAGTCACTAAAGCCGAAAGTAAACAAACACTTTTTCTTTCTGTAAAAATCAAATACTTTATCTCCCGCTAATTTATATCAACATAACCATGTCATAAAGTAGCCTTCTCTGTAAATTTATTTACAATAATATGCAAAATTTACACAAAATAGTACAGGGTATTTCGGGATGAAGTGGCAATATTTTAAAGAGGAAGCCAAAATAAGCAAAATAAGCTCATATGTTCAAGTCCGATATTCATTTGTTTCGGAGATATTTTGATTAATTGTAATTTAAAAAGCAAACAAAAATTTATTACAAAATACATTACAAAAATAAACAAATAACATTAATTTATAACAAATTTTCGAAAACACCACCGCCCACTTCGATACACTTATTTGCGCGTTTATAAACTGCACTAGTAGTGAGTTTCAATGAACGATTGATCGCTCTAATGATAGCTGCTGCATTAAGAATGCGATCTAGTAACGCTTCCCTCGTTTCCACTTTAGTAGCATATACTAACGACTTCATCCATCTCCAAAGGCAAAAATCGAGGGGAGTGAGATCCGGTGATCTCGGTGGCCAAGGATGTGGACCGCCTCTGCCAATCCAACGATCGCCGAAAGTGGTATTCAGAAAATTTCGTACATTATTTGAATAGTGAGGAGGCGCTTCATCATGTTGGAAGATAATTCGTTGTCGAATATTTAAAGATGCTTCGTCCAATATCATTGCCCAGTAAGGCGCGCATCTAATACGAAAGGACCGAATAATTGATCATTTAGAATACCTCACCAAAGCGTGGGGATTTTCGTCCGACCATCGATGATTATTGTGGCAATTGTTAATTCCATCTCGCGTAAATTGAGCTTCATCCGACCACAAAATGTCTTTACGCAATCTTCTGTTTTCCCGAATCCAATGACAAAATTGTAGCCTTAAAGGATAATCGCCTTCGTGGAGATTTTGTACTTTTTGCAAATGATAAGCGTTCAAACCTTGTTGCTTAAGTGTTTTCCAAGCCATTGTTAGTGGTATTTCAAATTGGATTGCGATGCGCCTTGTACTTATCTCTGGATTTTCGTCTACCACATCCAGAATATCTTCTTCAAGTCCAACAGCGATTCCGTGTTCTCTTTCAGAAACAATACTTGCACTTGGAAATGTCCCAGTTTCGCCGGTATGTGTAAAAACAGTTTGAAATACTCGCTTGTTAGGAACCCTTCGATTCGGAAAACGACGTCGATACTCCTCCACTGCACGAACATTACTACCATTACAGAACCTATAAACAAATATCATATCGGCATATTCTTTATGACTAAATTTGTGGGGCATTTTTACAACTTCATAAAACTAATGTTGAACAACTGTCACTTTAACAAGTAACTGTCAGTTTTCATTTCAGTTGCCTACTTTGACCTTATTACACATAAGTTCTGGTCGCGTAATCCACAAAGCCAACTCTTAAAAATAAATACCCTGTTAGGGAATTTTGCAAATAATATTAGGCATTCCAAACTGAATGCCTACCAGTGGGCTTTGACGGGTTATGATATTGCAAAATTATGGCAACCCTGTAGACCTGGTGACCATATTTTTCAAAATAAACATAAGCGTATGCCTTGAAGTAAAAATGTAAGCAATTATTTTTGTTTAAATATCTAAAGGCTAAAAATTGGTTTTAAAACACATTTTTGCTAAACCGATTCAAATTAATAAATATTTTCCAGGCAATATGGCCGCTCGTAAACGACCAGCTTTGAGCAATCTATATAACTATATATGCATCATTGACCCTGTTAATGACAACATGACAACAGGGTTGCCATATCTAAACTGTCATTACCCACTGGTAGCCATTTGGACAGGTCGTTGGAATGCCTAATTGGCGATAGTGAGAACGTTATTGGTGAGAATTTATTAGCCGCCAAATTTAAAGTTATTAAAAGAACACTAATTCTTTTAAAAGTTTCCTTTCTGGATTTCGCTCTCAGAATTACGTGCATAAGCTCAATACATCAACGTACGTAGGCAAAAAATTTATGGGATTTGACATTTTAAGAAAAAGTCAATTATTCCTGAAACAAATGAAAATCGGACTTAAACATATCAGCTTATTTTGCTTATTTTGGCTTCCTTGACATGTCTTTAAAATATTGCCACTTCCTCCCGAAACACCCTGTATATTCCTTGATCACGTTTTGCGAAATTTACACATTAAGTAGCATGTTTCGCGTTGCAGTTAGCCAAGTGTGCAGTTTATAAGTATAAGATCAGAGTTAACACATAAAGTAGCCTTGTCTATACATTTATTTGGCTGCAATATAGAATTAACACATAAAATAGTATTTTCTCGACCAAAGTTTTACAAAATTTACACATTAAGTAGCATTTTTCGCGTTGCAGTTAGTTGAGCTTGCATAATGTAAGTATTAGATCAGAGTTAACATATAAAGTAGCCTTCCCTGTACTTGTATTTATTATTTTTGCAGAATTTACACATGAAGTAGTATCTTCCGCCACCAAAGTTGTGCGAAATTTGCACATAAAGTAGCATTTTTCGCTTTGCGGACGTCTTATATGAATAATATGTATGTATATTATTTGTATGTCGTCTAAATGCGAAAATTTACATAAAGCAGTATCTTCTGCAAGCTAAAAATCAATTAAATTATAAAGCAAACATTATTCTCAAACCTGTGCTAGTATAAAATCAGCGTTAACACATAACACATAAAGTAGCCTCGTTGGTACATTTCTTTGTCTATAATGCCAAATTTACACATTAAGTGTATATTTATATGTCGTCTAAATGCATGAATTTACACATAAAGTAGTATTTTCTGCAAGCTAAAAATCAGTTAAATAAACATTATTTTCATACTTGTACCCTGTACTCCCAATTTCTTCATTATTTTTTAATTTATCGCAATTTTAAGACGTTTTTGCGTTTTCGATAGTTTTTACCAATGTTTTTATAATCTCTGGAATGTAGTGGGTCTGAACAATGTGAATAACGCAACACAAAAATTGGTAATGAGTAATTTAGGCAGGCAACGATAAAGAATAGGATAAACTTGTGACGATTTGAACATGTGAATCAGCGGCGTAACGTAGGTATACTACATGGTTATCTTCATTTCCACTAATAAGGATGTAAAGCATAATTACCTCTATTAGTAACTGAATTATAGTATAAAAATGGAAATTCCTAAATCATTTGGTACGTCAAACAGTAAGTATTAACCAGCATATATGTTGTAAGCTAGTTGTAACCATTATAAGTACTTTATCCCCATAACCACCTTGGTACGATCTGATTTTTCATATTTATAAAAAACGACTAGGTATAGGCATAAATACAACATTTTTGTAGGTTTTTTAATAAAAATATTAAAATTAATGTCTTGAAGTTTTATTTTAAACACATTTAACTTAAAACAATCTCTAAAATATCATATAACAGTTATTTATAACATTTTTTCTAAAATAATTTAAAAATTTCAGTATATCTACAGATAACAGTTTTATCCTAACATGATGCAATTGTAAGGTGGCTGGTAGGGCAAAGTATGCTTAGGACTGACATAAAGTGGTCCTAACTTCTCTAACGTGTATTTAGATTCGCATCTCCATCCCACATAACCTAAAATATGACATAGGTATGGTATTTCTTAACATACTTAAGTCATCAGTAAAGGCTACTTAATTAAAATTATTCCAAATATGAAAAATTGAATTTAATATACCGTAGATCGCAAATTGAAACCGAAAGGGCACTATTATCTAAAATTATCTAGAATAATTTTTAAAATTTGGAAACAAATCTCAAAAATCCCGCTACGAATTATTAAAACCATCCCTGAATCCCAAAGGTAAAAATAAATACTTGGAAATTTGAAAAAGCTTGTCCTCCCCGGGATTCGAACACAGACATCTTTGTACTGTACACAAATGCCCTTAATGCTAGATAATGACGACATTGACTGTCGAGATTTCTATACAGCAATTTGATGTACTAGTAAGGGCCAGACGCTGTTTAAGACTCGTTCTTAAATCTTCAAATACCTCTATACAGCATCGGTATACATGAGAAATGCATTGATGCATGCTCAACCCATATCTTCGTCTGCATGAGTTAAGTTTTTAATGTACGTTAAGCGACATAAACCTAAGTATAATTTTTGTCGTTATTAGCTGATACTTTCAATTATTGTCAACAAATTTGAAAACAAATTTTCACGCGCCAATTTAAACTATAACGAGAATAAATTAGATCCTTGAGGTACGCCCTAGGAACATTAAACAAGTTTACAATAAAGTTATTAAAGTATAGTTTGTTTTGTTTACTTTTGTTACTCGATAAGATGAATATAGATTTATCCAATCTGCACCATACCTGATGAGGTTTTTGGAATATAATCTGTAGGTTCAATACAGGTTGTTATTGTTTTTTCGTACGGTATACATTTTATTTTCTTCCTATTCATGGTTTGTCGATATTTTTCTTCAGATATGCCCCTTTTGGCTGCTTCTTCTAAAAGAATCTAACAATACGTGACAAATGTTATCCCTACTTTTATTGTGTTATCTATTGTATACACTTACTTTTGGAAAATCAAGTAGAAATCCCCATTTCTGGGGCCATTCTTTTCTTGCTTTCTCTTCCAAGACCTCTTGAGCATTGCTAAAATGAAAAACTATCATTTTAATGTTCACATAGGTACATATAACACTTACAGAATATTTATTTCGACATTTAAATTTTTAAAATGGCCACAATCTGACATGGTACTATATGCACCTATAGTTACATAAATGGTTTTTGCATTAACTTGTAATATAAATTTGATTTCAGTTTTACCATGTATTGATTCACTTCGTATGTTTGATCAATAATTTGTTTCCGTGCCAATATTTATTCTATTTATCAAAAAAAAAAAACTTTATACGATTTCCTGGTCTATTTTTTATACAATGATTTTATCTAAAAACTAACAGTATCATTGAGTCACTG
This sequence comes from Psylliodes chrysocephalus, assembly GCA_927349885.1. Taxonomy (NCBI): domain Eukaryota; kingdom Metazoa; phylum Arthropoda; class Insecta; order Coleoptera; family Chrysomelidae; genus Psylliodes; species Psylliodes chrysocephalus. The sequence continues at coordinate 79,283,863 of OV651818.1, read as the reverse complement.
TCTAAAAACTATACTGTATCTACATCTATGTGCATATCACCGAACGACCAGAATTTATAGAATAGGGTTCTTCTTTATTGGTAGTTCTTATTATTACTCATAGATGGCAAAGCTATATTGTTTCACAAAATCTTTGTAATTGTTATGTCGGCACATCATAGAACGAATAATGAACGAACAAGTTGTCATGAAAACCGTGGAGAAAAAAATGTAAGAAAAAACTAGGAATTGATAGCTTTTTTCGGTAATAGCGTCACAGACAATTTTTGTTTAAAAAAACCGCAGCGCCATCTACTGTCAAGAAAATTAAAGTGTTTTCTGTTCGCACAGACCGCGTCTTTGTAGGAGGACACAAGAACTAGGGACAGGGTGTTGGTGGGGACAGGCTGTTCGTGCGGACTAAAATGTTTACCCAGTTTGTCTTTTGTCAGTGAAGAATTAGTAGTTGTGTAACGAGGAGCGTAGGCTTTAAGACATGTGTATTGATTAAAATAATCTGATTCTTACAAATAAGCATTTATTTAATTATGTCCAAGAAAAATTGGACAATATTAGAGACGTCTAAGTTAATAGAATATTATAGAATGGAAAGAAATCTATGGGATCCCAAATGTAGGGAACACAAAAATAAAATGGTAAAACAGGTTTCCTTCATGAAATTAGCTGGCATTTTCGGAGTGAGCCCTCCAGAAATTGATAGAAAAATCAAAAATCTTCTTTCGCAGCACAGACGCGAAAGAAGGAAACACAGGAAACATAAGAAGACTGGAGAGGCCGGCCAATTCCTATCAAAATGGTTCGGATATAATTTAATGGGGTTTTTGAATGACAAATACAAGCAACAAAGAGCGCAGGAAAAAGAAGAACTTCAGGTAGAGTACCTAACTATTTTCTCTTTATATTTAATTAGAGTAAGGAGGTAGTTTTTAATTTTAAAACTGCTATAGAGCGGAAAAAACAGTCAACTCAACTGATAGGCTAATTTTATTTACAAATTAATTGAGCAAAGAGGTAATTGCTACCTAAAATAATCGGAAAAAATACCTTAACTATTTTAAACAATACACGCAATTGAGTGTTAATTTTCGTTTTATTTGCACGATTTGGATCAAAAATGGCGGATATGGCAATCTCTGCGAGTATCAACTCCTGGTACAAGCAGCCAGTGATGATTATCTACCAATTTTGTATTCGTACCTAATTTATAGAATTTTAGCTCAATTTTTAAAAGTATTATTATTGCTTTACTATCTTTCACTTATTAATACAATGTAAACACGTTTCTCCGTCTTTGTAATACAGAAAAACAGTAAAAACAGAATTAGGCAACCCACTATACTGATATGTGTATATCGTGTTGCATTCCTATTTGGTTTTTAAGACATTACAACTAAAGAGACCAAATTGTTTACATTTTTATGTGGCAAATCATTATACCCATCAGATTCTCGTTTATTGTGTCTTTGCCGGTTTTATTAGTCTGTAAAAATTATTTGGAGAAATTACTTTCAAAAAATAAAATTTGATGTACCTATCCTATAACTATAATTTTATATTATATAAATAAAAATATGATTTTGATTAAATTATTCTTTAAAGTTTTAATATAAGCTAAATTGTTTATTAAAAATCAATATTAATCTGAACAAAATATAAGGGTTGCAAAGAACTCCGTAAATACGGCAACGCTGAATATATACCTATTTTTGGGAATGAAATGTAGTTACCGACGTTACCGTAACCAGCCGCAACGTTGCTACTCGGGTCTAACAGCTATTTTGTGTTTCTGACAGTTTCTGTGTGACTTATTGAGTTATTCATTTATAAAAACTATTTTTGTGAATTTTTGTGAAAAATATAAAGAATTATGGTACATATATGTGTAGTGTGCAATAAAGTAGGTCATGTAAATCGAAATTTATCCTTTCATCGGTAAGTATTTTTAGGTTAAGATATGTTGTTTTCATTTAAACCAGTGGAGTGGAGCACCCGTCTTAAGACTGTTTTGACTATACAATTTCTTGTACGAGATTTGATACAATTTCTTATAGAATTTAAATTGTATACCTATTATCACATGGTAAATTGTTTGAAAAATGATTATCCAATCTAATTTTTCAGACAATTTACTGTAGGTTTGATACTATACAATTTAAATTATACAAGAAATTGTATCAAAATCTTGTAATTGTGTAGTTTAAAACAGGGGTCCGGACGACTTTAGGGACAGTGGAATTTTAAAGAAATTTAATTTTTATCAGAAAGAGCTTATTTTAAATAGGTAGTGCATATTCATTATTTAAGCCAAAAAATTTATTTAATTTCTATAAAAATCAGCATTTTGACGACTGTAAACATCGAAACTCGATGGTTTCTGTCAAATTTGGAAAATATAATTGCAACGTTGCCGGATTGTGATGAAATTAGTAGTTAATGGAAAATTGTGATTGCGCATACCGGTCCATAAATAGGGGAGAGTAGTACACAATGGATCAGTTTTTGGGTTCAATTTTTTTTTGCAAGACTGATTAAGCCCTTACCGATCGTAAATGTTTTAAACTAAAACTTAAGGTTTAGCAAAGTCGGATAAAATAGATAAATGCTTCAGTTTTATTAGAAAGAGTAATTTCAGTGTTTTTTGTTGTCTCGGCATTTGATTCATTGTGTACCTTATATGGTACAGAATGAAACTGACTGTAGTTAACAATGAAACTGACTATGGTACATAATGCAACTGCCTGTTGTGTCTAATAAAACGCTAAAATTTTGAAAAAGTAATATTTATTTCTAATCAAACAACAGTAAATAAAGTAACGTGACATATATTTCTCCAGAAAAATGATCATGTTTGAGAACAAAATCAAATATGAATTTCAAAAAATGGTTATAATATTTTAAAAACATATATTGCACAAACTATAACCAAACAGCCTAGCTAGCGTACAATCATATTTTCAAAGTTTATGCCAAATTTATAATAAGCAGAAAGCCTTTTATTTGCTGTGCAAATTGGTTCAGGCAAAACCATAACAATATCGGACTTTAGTGCCATGGATATTACGGGGACATTAGGAAAATGAAAACTACCTAATATCTTGGCACTTTTCCTGAGGTATAACACTTTTAATTCGTCAGAACGTTCGGAGTTTTTTTTAGTTTTCTGGGATCAATATAATTATTCAATATCGCATCGTCATTTTGTTCTTTCTCCGGGTCAAAATATTGTAGTTCAGACAGATATCTCTCATCATCGGACGAATCCTGTAATTCCATTTCCACAGAATCTGAATCTGTATCTGACATATGTTCCTTCTTTTTTGTTTTCTTTTTTTAACTTTATGTTTTATATCACTTAACTCAGAAATATTATTTTTAACAACTTTGGAGATTTTTACTTTAGGAGTTTTCTTGCTTTCAGTTTTATATGATAGGCCTTTAAGTTCAGGAGTGCTTGTAAGAATTATGCTATGTAGTAGCACTACACTTTAAAGGGGCCCTAAAACTTTCATATAGGGAACTGCTCGTATTTCCTGTACTTCTTCTTAGGAAGGAGATTTATTGGTAAAGAAACACTGTTCTACGATAAAACACTTTACTTATCTTCAACAATAAATTAGCACATACATAAACCTATACACATTGATTTTACTTTTTAATGGCAAACATGTATGAGAGGCAACCTTCATTGACTGTGCGTTGAGAAGCGACCACAATAGAAGCGACCACCCTGTCGAAAAATGCTCAACTGTGTGTGAGTGGGAAAAAGGTACTCGCGCTGAGTCCAGAAAAACCGCCAAGGGCGGTGGTTAAGAGGATAGGGAACTGTGCCAGCACTGGGGGTAATGATGGTTGCCTATCGTCAGGAGACAAATTTTTTTTTTTTATTTTGGTGTCATCGGCGTCGACTACTACGGCCATTAGCCTCGTGTTCTGTGTAGGCTTTGTTACTGTTTCCCAGCGCCACTTTAGGAACAACACTATTTTAAAAATGGTAACTTGAACATGCTAGCTTTGGATTTTCTACCCTTTCGAATGTTTTTCCTGGGCTGCGCTTTCGGCAGGCCAGCAAACTCCATTGGTGAAATAAATGGACATGATGCCTTTGTGGAAGAGATATCATCGGACTGATTAAGTGGCGTGTTTCCCATAGAACTGTCAACACTCTGTTCTAAATGGGTATTACTTTCTTGAAAGCTAGATGTCTTTGAAGAAGTTTTATACACTAGAAGGACCTGCACGTGTTCCAGTTACATCTGAAGGATGTACTTAATGTTATCGAGAGCACTATCGTCATCTGGAGGATCGGCGTTAATATTACTATTATCCAATGTACTATGATTATCTGTTATAAGGATTACAAGGATTATTACACCATTTAACTTTGCAGATTCCGCAATTTCTAACGAAACGTGAGACTCGTGATTATCGTAGGTAAACTAAAATGCATGGTCAAGCTAGCATTCGAGTCCTTGATAAAATGCATAAGTACTTCTTGAAAAAGCTCTGCTGTCATCCAGCCAGGTGGATTTGCAAGTCCAAATGTATTTGGAGGGGCTCCATTTAACATTATTTGCTTAAAATTCTTACGTGGAAACAGAATAACAGGCGGTAGAAAGGTTCCATCAGCACAAATAATAGCAACTATCGTTCCTGATGTTCTCCTCTCAGCACTTGAGCACTGATTAAGCTGCTTTACTCCCTTTTGAGCTAATACTTTTTGTGGTTGTTGGACTGTTGTAATGCTCGTTTCGTCCAAGTTATAAATTCTAATATCTTCCACAGCTGCGGGATATTTTTTATAAACTGCCTCCAGATTAGAAAAAAAAAGAAATACCGACATTATGTCTGTTGAAAGATGTCAGGCGAGATAATGAGCACGCTTCAGGCTTTCTAATACTTAAACATGTAGCTCTTTTTATAAATGCTCGCAGCCAATCTGCACTAGCCCGTTTGTTAGTTTTCCAGCTTTCAGGGCAATTTATTTTATTTCTGTGTGCCATCTCGTACGAAAGTTTTCTTACTTTTGTTGTGTTCGGTCCATATGCCATTTAACTGCATTTTTTTATATATTTGCATAATTACTCTTCTTGATCCTTTGTGAAAACAGCTCTCACGGAGTAGTTTGGCTCCATTCTTGCATTTGGGTCTTCTCGTTGCTTTAAAACATATCTTCTGAGGGTGGTAAATTTGACGTTATATATCTCTGTAGCTTGTATTAATGATGTGTCTTTGTCACGAACTTCTGCCACGGCAGCTGCCATGCTTTCTGGAGTAAAAGTTGCCCTTGTTCTCTCTTGCTTCTTTCTGACCATAGTGAATCTAAATAATTAAAAAAACAAATTTTGTTACTACAACACATATGCGTGCAAACCAAAGATTAGATGTTAAGATAACATCGCAATAGTTCAACATAATACTTAAATAGTTTAATAAAAAAATTTGATGCTAGGACTAGTAAATGTCAGTATGTTAGTGTCTGAATATATGACTCCAGTCAGGGCTAAATTTTTCCGACCTTTGTCTGCACGCCGCAAAAAATATTTTCACTTTTACTGAACAATGTTTTAAAACATTTTTTTGATGTAGCACGATGTGGTACACAATGATACATGTATCATTGTGTACCACTTGTTTCTGTTTCATTGTGTACCACCAGGCACTTGCTAATACTAAGAGCAAAAAACAGTATAAAATCTCGTTGAATCAATCTGAAATTCATAGGTTATGCGGCCAATAAACTCCTCATCGCAAATATACCACCACCAAAAGATAAAATTAACATGAAAACATATCATACCTTTTCACAGCAAAATCCAGAAAAAAGCTTTAAGGTGCGAAAAACATAATTTTCTTAGTAACTCTCACTAAAATACCGGTATAGCCGCCAAAACACACTGAATGAGGCAGTAGGCATAGAAGTACGTTAGGTTGCGCTGCCATCAGTGTGGCGCGAAATCTGAACGAAATAATTGAAATGTTTAATTATGTACTGCGTTTCATTGTGTACTACTCAAGAAAACGAAGCCACGACTTATCGTAGGGTGGCGGCTTCGCCGCCACCAAAAACCATCAACCCATACCTGGCTACGCCGATCGGCATAGACTCCAACGGCCTGGACACAGCTCAAATTGAATTGAAAACGTAAACTTTTTCACATAATTTCTTGCGATTGCACATACTAGTCGATAAATATGCAACAAGAAAACGAAGCAACGACTTATCGTAGGGAGATGGCTTCGCCGCCACCAAAAAACATCAACCCAGGTATGGCTACGCCGACCGGCATAGACTCCAACGGCCTGGACACAGCTCAAATTGAATAATTGAAATGAAAAGTCTCAAATAAACACATTTATATTCTGGTTTTATCATCTGGCCTGGAGCTATTGAAAAAACAGCCACTGTCATTCCTGTTATGTACGTTCTTTTACTATGTTTGACAACACCACATTTATAGAAATAAAAATGTCAGTTGTCATATTATTCATAAACAAAAAATAATATAGAACGGCATTACCATGAATATATTTATTTAGAACAAATAACAAAAAGCAATTGGCAACATCGCTAAAATCACGCACAGGCGCTCTTAGTGTGACTGTCAAATCGAAAAACTTAAAAACAATATGGCTACGTGAGAATGTCGTGAATAAATGCATATTCTTAATTTTTTAGCTTACAAATGTGTTTTAATAATATTTGTTGCTCTAATAAGGTTAGTGCACACTTATAGAAGATTAAAAAGTGTAAAAATATTGTGGTTTTACTTAATCTTTATGGAAATTACTGTCCCTAATATCGTCTTAAAACAGGCTTTAGTGATATTCCTTTTATAAATTAGTAAATTATTCTTATACCAATAAATAATTATTGAATAGTGGCAAAGAAAATTTAAAGTAAAATGGAGAATACCTTAAAAATGATTTACCTATTAGGCACCTATACATATTTTTTAATATTCTATTTAGGTTTCCTCAAGATCCTGAGAAAAAAAAAGTTTGGTTTTCTCTAGTAGGGATTCTTGAAAATCAGCCACTTCGTAAAAACCCAGAGTTGTGTTCAGAACATTTTTTTCCTGAAGATGTTTTGGTACGTGCAAATGGTGCTAAATACATCAGGAAAGATGCAAACCCCAGACGGTGTGAGGGCTTTCTATTTTTGGATGACTTATCCAATAGGTAAAAATACAAAATATTAATTTTTTTTACCTCTAAATAGTATATTACATTACGAATGTGGAAAGTGACATTTTTCACACGAGTGGGAAATATTGTCGCACGAGGCACAAGCCGAGTACGACTGTCACACGAGTGTGAAAAATCACTTTTCACATAAGTGATGTACAATATTTTTTCTACGACCACAATATAATTTCATCAAAAAAATGTAAAACCAGGTTATTATTATAATAATTAAAATTTATTTAAAAAAATAATCAACAATAATCGTATTCATTCAATTTTCATATTTCCTAAACAAAAAAAAAAACTTAAAAAAACAAAAAAAACTTCTGCCCCCGCAAGGATTTGAACGCGGTCGCTCGCCAGGTCTCAAATGGCAAAGTTGATAACGTTTAATACTATACCAACTGAGCTAATGGGCCTTGCGTCAATTGAATGATCTAATCGGTTATGTGTTTAACCAGAATAAAAAGCAAACATAACTTGGTTATTTTACAATTATTTTAATAATAATTGTTAAAGATAAATATCTAGGTTCTAATTTACAATAATTTTAATAATTTAACAATCATCGATTTTAGTATTAATATGGATATTACCAAGATCAAAATAGAAATAATGCATTTGACATTTCGTGACAGCTGTTGCGGAAAGTAGCATATTCGTACAAGGGTGGAAAGTAAATTCTTATTCATACGCGTGTGATATAGGGCACTTTCCATAGGACTATATAGTGTGATATGTGTCACTTTCCTAAGTGGTCGTAGGAAAACATTATTTATTACCTATATGTATGTATATCTAATGTATGGGTTTTTAGTTCTGATTCAACTGTTTTTGGAACACCACCTGCTGCAAGAAAAAACATTGCAGTAAGTAATAACACTAATAACTAAGCATAAAAAAATTAAATAAAATTTTAGTCAATAAAATTATGGTATTTAATATATTTAAAACGTTATTTTAACAATTTTTACAGTTTTTTCACGATATTTTTTGTAATTATTAATCAAAAAATTATATATTTTTAGGAAACTGTTTTATTTACTTAATATAAAATTTTAAATAATTTTGTTTAACATCATATCAGGCAAATATACAAGGTGTAATGAATACGTGTTATAGATTTTTAGGGCATGTAGAACATGCAAAAATAGAGTGAAAAGTTCATATAAACATGTGCTCTTGGAGCCTTGGTTTCGAAGCTAGAGCTCTTTAGGTCAATTTTTTTCAAATATCTTCAGAACACCGCCCCTTAAAAAGTAAGTAGATGCCCAGTATTTATTCTTTATCTATGATGCCCAGTAAGACTCCTGGATACATTAATGTTAAAAAGAAAGAACAACACAAAGAAAAAACAGACAGGTGTTTTCTAACAGTAAATCCACACTGGAAAAAATATGCCAATTGGAGTGCATGAAATTGGTAAATGGACCAAAAAGTCTGCAGAATTAGCAAACAAAAAATTTTGTGATCTTTTTTATCTTCCGTTCCACAATTGGAAAAAACAGGTTTATCTGAGCAGGAACTAATTAAAATATCTGGGCATAATAGCAGTAATTCTATAAAACTGTATTTACAGTTAGAAAAAGAGCATCACGAAAATGTTAAAAACCAAATGAGCAGAAAATCCCACAAATAAAACAAAAGTAATTTATAATAATTGTAACTTTTATTGCATAAATATGTACCTAAATTAATAAATTATTTGTCTGATTCATTAAAAAAATAATCCTGTCAAAGTCGTACTTCAAAATAATTCAGGGTATACATCTCAAACTTCCTGCATTGTTACAAATCGTGCTAGTTTGTAAACTGCTAAAAACTGTTGTAAACGGTTGCAAACGGTTGTAAACTGTTGTTAACTGTTGTTAACTGATGTAAATAAATAAATCCTTTATTCATCTATCAAATGTACAGATACATATGTTTGAATACACAACAAAATGTACATTTATGAGACTTGTCAAAAAAAGGAAATAGAACAATACAATATATAGCACTTCCATTTACAACATATATCTAAAATTACTATAATAAGAATAGAAAGTATTTATATATAAATCTAAAATTAAAATAAAATGATTAGGAAATCTGCAGGAATTCTTCTACAGAATTAAACTGTTGTAAACTGTTATAAACCATTGTAAACTGTTATAAACTGTTGTAAACTGTTGTATACTTTTGCAAACTGTTGTAAATTGTTGTAATCTGTTGTAAACTATTGTAAACTTATTAATTGTTCTTAACTGTTATAAACGCTTGTAAACTGTTATATACTATTGTTAACTGTTATAAACTCTTGTAAACTGTTTAGTACTCTTATAAACTGTTGTAAACTGCTGTAAACTGTTGTAAACTCTTGTAGACTGTTGTAAACTGTTCTGCCGTCATAAGCCAAAACCCCGTAACAGAAAAATTACAAATATTTAAAGTTATTTGACCATTCTGATATTTAATATATTTTCTTTTTAAAAAGTTAGCAAAATTCCGGTGATATTTTCCATAAAAAGTCATCATGATTCTACACCGTAATTAAGCAAAAATCTTTTAACTCACAAGCCAACACTAAAAATAAGATAAAACTTATTTTTATCTAGTTAAAAGCATTATCCAAAAATTGTCCTTAATTCAGTGAATAGAGCTATATAGGTACTATCGGTCAAAATGCTGACATTAATAAATTTCTTTTGTTGCAAATATCGCCATTCCATATTTTGCTTAGTTACTGGGGTTTTGCTTAACGGCAATTTTATAAACTGTTTTAAACCGTTGTAAACTGTTTTAAACTGTTGTTAACTATTGTTAACTATTGTTAACTATTGTTAACTATTGTTAACTATTGTTAACTATTGTTAACTATTGTTAACTATTGTTAACTATTGTTAACTATTGTTAACTATTGTTAACTATTGTTAACTATTGTTAACTATTGTTAACTATTGTTAACTATTGTTAACTATTGTTAACTATTGTTAACTATTGTTAACTATTGTTAACTATTGTTAACTATTGTTAACTATTGTTAACTATTGTTAACTATTGTTAACTATTGTTAACTATTGTTAACTATTGTTAACTATTGTTAACTATTGTTAACTATTGTTAACTATTGTTAACTATTGTTAACTATTGTTAACTATTGTTAACTATTGTTAACTATTGTTAACTATTGTTAACTATTGTTAACTATTGTTAACTATTGTTAACTATTGTTAACTATTGTTAACTATTGTTAACTATTGTTAACTATTGTTAACTATTGTTAACTATTGTTAACTATTGTCAACTATTGTCAACTATTGTCAACTATTGTCAAATATTGTCAAATATTGTCAACTATTGTCAACTATTGTCAACTATTGTCAACTATTGTCAACTATTGTCATATATTGTCATATATTGTCATATATTGTCATATATTGTCAACTATTGTCAACTATTGTCAACTATTGTCAACTATTGTCAACTATTGTCAACTATTGTCAACTATTGTCAACTATTGTCAACTATTGTCAACTATTGTCAACTATTGTCAACTATTGTCAACTATTGTCAACTATTGTCAACTATTGTCAACTATTGTCAACTATTGTCAATTATTGTCAACTATTGTCAACTATTGTCAACTATTGTCAACTATTGTCAACTATTGTCAACTATTGTCAACTATTGTCAACTATTGTCAACTATTGTCAACTATTGTCAACTATTGTTTACTATTGTTTACTATTGTTTACTATTGTTTACTATTGTTTACTATTGTTTACTATTGTTTTCTATTGTTTACTATTGTTTACTATTGTTTACTATTGTTTACTATTGTTTACTATTGTTTACTATTGTTAACTATTGTTAACTATTGTTAACTGTTGTAAACTATTGTTAACTGTTGTTAGCTGTTGTTAGCTGTTGTTAGCTGTTGTTAGCTGTTGTTAGCTGTTGTTAGCTGTTGTTAGCTGTTGTTAGCTGTTGTAAACTGTTGTAAACTGTTGTAAACTGTTGTAAACTGTTGTAAACTGTTGTAAACTGTTGTAAACTGTTGTAAACTGTTGTAAACTGTTGTAAACTGTTGTAAACTGTTGTAAACTGTTGTAAACTGTTGTAAACTGTTGTAAACTGTTATAAACTTATATAAACTGGTATAAACTTAATTTAGGTATAAATTTAATTAGGTTTCCTGTTGAATAGTGAATTAAATAAATAAATATACTGTTATAAACTGTTATATCCTGTTATAGTCTGTTGTAAACTGTTATAGACTGTTATAAAATGTTATGAACTATTTTAAACTGCTATAAACTATTATAAATTGTTTTAAACTGCTATAAACTATTATAAACTGTTATAAACTAAACTATTATAAACTGTTATGAACTGTTATAAATTGTTATAAACTGTTATAAACTGTTGTAAACTGTTGTAAACTGTAGTAAACTGTTATAAACTGTTATAAAATGTTATAAATTGTCCTAAACTGTAGTAAATTGTCGTAAGCTGTAAAACTCTTTGTAGCTATAAAAAAAGTTATCGATGTATACTCGAATATTTTAAAGTATGAACTCCAGAAACGTGATTTTAACATCTATAATTTTAGGTAAGCGAGTCATCTCTATCCACAGATGAAAATGGATATGAATTCTCCCAGGATAATTTTAATGAAAGCCATCAATTTGAAAATGAGCTACAAATTAAAGAAGAAATTCTCGAAGACGACCAGAATGCGTATCTGAATGAACAAGAATTTAAAGAACAACTAGAACAAGTTGCACCGAAGCAAAGCAAACAAATTAAACCTCAAAATGAACAGACTACGGAAATGATGGATGTATTGAACAGCATTAACGAGCAAAAAAAATCGAATAATTATGTTGATGAATCTACCACAGGAATGGTGAATATAATGAAAAAGTTTTTTAACGAACAAAGGAATTTCAACAAGGATAAGGACGAATTTGATATTTTTGGGGAATTAATTTCCAGGAAAATAAGGAATTTAAATACTCACTATGCCAGAGCTACAGTTCAGGTATTTATATTTTGTGCACTCTTATTTGACGCCCTGTACATCATTCTAAGTATTTCTATGCAGTTACATACCACCTTGCTATGAAGTGAATCATAAACAAATATATTTCTGTAGACCAAGGATAAAATCACGCATATCGGTGATAGTTTGACAGATGACAATTCTTCTTCTTTTTCAAGTGATACTTTTTTATTTTATAAATTTTATGATAAGGGCTTAAGACCGTTCATTACTTTTTTGGATCACACAAACACCTACAGAGATTTTTGGGATGTCAAATAATATTTTTGAATAATGTAACTTTTCTTTTGACACTATTTTTAATTTTAGAACATGTTAAATAATATTTTGTATGAGGCAGAACTTGGAAAATATGACGCTCCGTTGACAACCAATCAAAATGATATTAACAGACGTACGGCGACCAGAGAGTGTGTCAATTGTCCCAGTACGTCAACTTATTCAAACGTTGACACGACATATTCGAATACCAAATCCGATAGTATTCAGCATACTGACGACTGCGTGGAAAACAATTTGAATTAGACAAGATTATGTTTTAATGTTTTATGTTTTATAAAAATGAATAAAGAATTTCCATGATTTCTTTTAACTTTTTGACAATTGCCATCTATTTTGTTGAAAATTATGGTAATAAAAAATATGGGGTTGTCCCATTTAAATAAAACCTGAAAATCAATGGTCCAAGTCTTGGGTCACCCTGCATACTAATAAGTATAAAATAAAAACGTTACTAAAGAAAAGTGTAATTTATGTTATTAAAAAATTCGTATAGACAAGTAAACTATTTTTTTTCCACAAAAATGTCAATTTCTTTTAGAGTACCCCAAATAACCTAGACACACCATATTGGAAAAATAAAAAAAGGCTAATATCTAAAATAATAAACTGGTTAAAAAAAACAGATGTTTGGTTCGTACGTGAGTCATGCAACACCCTGTATACGTCTAGGTAATTTTAAAACGTGCCCAGACAACACACCAAATCCCAGAGATATCCACAGAATATCTTTTGTGGATATCCAATATATCCACAGGATATCAGAAATATTCCGTGGTTCTAATATGGATATCCAAATGTCCGTCTATATCCAGAATATAGAAGATATCCTATGGATATCCAGCAAAATATCTAATGGATATCTTCCAGACAATACAAGAAATCCCAGAGATATTCACAGAATATATTTTGTGGATATCCAATATGGATATCCAACCAAATGTCCGTCTATATCCCCGGATATAGAAGAATTCGGATATCCAGCAAAATATTTTATGGGTATCTTTAGTAGAGGTTCATAAGTAACCAATGATGCCTTTGATTTTGCCCACTAAGGAGAAAGTCATCCTTATTAGGACTCTTCAGCAATAAATGGAAATTCCCGACTCCAGTCTCTAATGGAGTCCTATTACGGCGGGTCGAGCATGAGTAGATGCGATAGTGGTATCGCCATCTATACTTAGTAAGCAGAATCAAATAACATCTAGTGGATATCCACGATGGTTTGCGTTCGCGCCTAGACTTTGATATATTTAGTGGATGTTCATGGGATATTGAATACACCTTAAAAAAATTAATTTTAAATATCTGAACGGTACTATTAGCCACAATGGCGTAATTTTTTAATAATTTGCTATATAATTACTATTATTTATGGACATTTGCATGTCTATAAATTACATCTCATGGATATAAAATATATATCTACCATGGACTGGACATTCAGTGGATATTGGGATGTTCAGTAGATATCCAAAGGATTTGGTGTGCTGTCTGGGTAACTTCTGTTTGAAATTGGAATTTCTCAGTCTTTTCTCTTAATTCTTTAAGTTGAGCAACATTGAGACCATCAAGTTTAATTGCCTCTTCTTCTCTTTTAACAACTTTACTATCTGTTCTGGATCTATCTCTTCTTGCTCCTAAGCACGCATAATATAGGGATGTATTAAAAGAAAATGGCAAAGAAATTAAATCCTCGAAAAGTTAAATGGGACAAACAGTATAAAACCTTTTAAAAATTAAAATTCTAAAGATAAAATTCCAAAAACAAAACGAACAGAATTTAAACAATGCACGTGCGATAATTTCGCGCTCTAGCAGGGAGGTGCAATGTTGGCCGTAACGTCACAACCAGTACTTATTTTAATAATACCTAAACAATATTATTTCCGCGAGCATGAGTAATCCGTCTAGACTTGAAAGTAGGATTATCATCGAATTACCGGATATTATACGAACTATTTTTAGTGTAAATTCATTGTATCGCAAAGCGATGTGTGATTCTCGAACTGTCGAGGGCGGCCCCTCACTTAATTGGGGCGCCGAATACTTAAATTGGGTCGTTAAGTTTTATCTAAATAATCGCGATATTATTATAGAGATTAGGAATAAAATTAGATAATTTTTTTCTAAGATTAATTGCTTTTAATTGCGTTTTTTACACGTGGAGCTAAGTCAGGAGAGCGGGGAGGAAGTGGAATGATGTTTCATGCTGGGTAGACTCGGTTCACTACTTGAAAGATATCCCAACAAATATTTTTGTCTAGGGTAATAATCGCCCAATAATTGTATGCCTCTCATTATAATGATGGCCTTTTATCTTTTACCTACAAAGGGCCGGCATATAAAGGTAATTACGGATGACAGTTGGGATAAAGTCGTTTTGCCATCAATAACAGTTATAGGGTTTTTTACATCCCAGAGTCACTTTAACCATAATACTTTTAAAGGGACTGCTAAACCTTCGACGGCTAACTGCAGGCCCAATATCGGCTATTTTTTTTAAATTTCAGAAATTTATTGAAAAATAAAGGTATAAGGAAAACAAAATGTTTGAACTACTGATTATTTCAATAATGATTATAATTAAATAAATCATTGAAACAGCAATTAAAACAGTTTTTCCTAAATTACACCATCATTTTACCACACTCTTCAAATCCAATTATAGATTGGTATTTGAGATGGTTATCAATGTTAAAATCTGATTGTACTGCTACAACACAAGAACTATTTTAATATCTACTTCCTAATTTCCCGAGAGTCCATCAAAACATTCGTTTTGAAGAAAGAATAATAAAACTAAAAACATCTTTTGCAACAAAATGACATTTATACACCGTATCCCACGTAAGGCGGGCATTACAACTTTATGGAGAATAAATTAATTTGTATTTTCGTCATTTTCTGAGTATACATAATCGAATATGCTCTTTTGAATTAAAATAAAATGAACTCTGTGCAACTTCCGGTTATACCGGAAGTGGCCACTAACTTCGTTATTTTAAAGGGAATACCCCATATTTTTTTTTTAATTTTAGATTCAGCATGAAATTCTGTAAACAACGATACCCCATTTGCCTATTCTAATTATAGCGGATTTGGCGTTATTCAATTTTTTTCTACATTTTTAGTCGCGGTAGACATTTTCTTAAAGTCGTCTATCTCAGGTACTATATCTATCAGATACTTAAAATTTTAACCAGAGGTAGTAGATGGGATGTACTTCTTGAGAATATTTAGTTATTCATTATTTGTTGTACGGGGTGTTTGCAAATTATTTTTAAAAATGAAATTTTTTAAACATAAAAAACTTTTTTATTTTAAATTGAACACCCTATACATTTTTTAAATTTTAGATTCAGCATGAAATTCTGTAAACAATGATACCCCATTCGCCTATTCTAATTATAGTGTATTTGGCGTTATTCAGTTTTTTATAAACTTTTATATGCCGGCAGACATTCGCTTTTTTAAATTTACTTGTACATCGTTTGTTCGACTGTGTGTTTGAAAATTATTTTAAAAAATAAATATTTTAAACATGAAATTTTTTTTTATTTTAAATGGAAAATCCTGTATATTTTTATTTCATTTTGTTCAGAAAATTATTCTTCATTGATCTTCATTTGCACTATTAATTCCCTATAATTATCTCTCGCCAATTTTAAGAAAATTTAAATTTTACGCATGCACCTACATAATATAGTATAGTTTTACATTTTAATTTTGTATCTTAGTATGCCGTGGAAATATGCTAAACAACAATCTGTCAACAAACTAAATTGTCATATTTCTATGTATTTAAGTTGTGTATTTTTTGCGTTCAAAATATGGAAAATATGGAAAATATTGAAGAATATACCAACCAAGATATTCTTAATTTATTTTACATTCATGGAGAATGTAATCGAATCAAAAGTAGAACCTGTCGCATGTTTAATGAACGATACCCTCATTTACCACCAATGAACAGACAGAAATTTGATAGAATCGAAGCTAACTTTTTGAATAATTTTAAACAAAACCCGGGAAGAAACCGTCAACATTATGTCCGAGATGAAGAAGTTAATCTAATTAACGTATTAGGGTATTTTACTGCGTATCCTCACGCCTCCATTAGAATGGCTCAAGATAATTTAAATATTAGTCGAGGGTCAATACAACGAATTTTAGCACTAAATAAATGGCATCCCTATGCACAAAGAAAAGTTCATGAGTTGCGAGATGGTGATCAAATAAGACGAACTGAATTATGCGAATGGTTATTGGTACGAATTCAAGAAGATCCCGAGATTTTAAACAAAATTTTGTGGTCAGACAAGTCGAAATTTACACGTAAAGGGATCATCAATCGCAAGCAATGTCATTTCTGGGCAAACGAAAATCTACATTTTTATCGTGAAGCACAATTTCAGTACGAATTTAGTTTTAATGTGTTTGCAGTGATCGGTTTTGGAAGAGCTTTTTATTACATTTATAATGAAAGACTGACCTCAGAAAGATACATTAGAATTCTTAGAGAAGTACTTGCCGACATTTTAAACCAGCTACCAAATAATAATTTTTGGTACCAGTTGGATGTTGCCCCAGCACATTCAACATACTATATAAATCAAGAAATTACAGCACTCTTTGAAGACCGATGGATAGGTCCAAATGGTCTTTGGCTTTGACCTGCAAGATCGGCAGATCTAACTCCTGTTGATTTTTTTTTATGGGGTCATATTAAAAATTTAGTGTACTCTACCCAAATTAATACTAAAGAAGAATTAGAGCAAAGAGTTCGGAATGCCTTTAACGAGTTAGATGGTGAAATGATTCGTAAAGCAACAACTAATCATGTTGAAAAAAGATTGTTAAAATTTTAGAAGCTAACGGGGGGCATTTTGAACATTTGATAAAATGATTTTTTTAAACCATGTGCTTTTAATAAAAAATGTTTTTAGTTAGTATGTACCTTATCATTAAAAAAATTTAAACTTTTTAAACGACATATTTTGTTGCAGAAAACTGTAAATGTTTTTAAAAGTACATCCCATCTACTACTTCTGGCTAAAATTTCAAGTATCCAACAGAAATAGTACCTGAGACAGTCGACTTTAAGAAAATGCCTACCGGCGCGACGACTAAAAATTAAAAAAAAAATGAATAACGCCAAATCCGCTATAATTAGAATAGACAAATATGGTATCATTGTTTACAGAATTTCATGCTGAATCCTAAATTTAAAAAATATATAGGGTGTTCCCTTTAAAATAAAAAAGTTTTTTATGTTTAAAGAATTTCATTTTTAAAAATAATTTGCAAACACCCCGTACAACAAATAATGAATAACTAAATATTCTCAAGAAGTACATCCCATCTACTACCTCTGGTTAAAATTTTAAGTATCTGATAGATATAGTACCTGAGATAGACGACTTTAAGAAAATGTCTACCGGCGACTAAATATGTAGAAAAAAATTGAATAACGCCAAATCCGCTATAACTAGAATAGGCAAATGGGGTATCGTTGTTTACAGAATTTCATGCTGAATCTAAAATTAAAAAAAAAATAAGGGGCATTCCCTTTAAAATAACGAAGTTAGTGGTCACTTCCGGTATAACCGGAAGTTGCACAGAGTTAATTTTATTTTAATTTAAAAGAGCATATTCGATTATGTATACTCAGAAAATGGCGAAAATACAAATTAATTTATTCTCCATAAAGTTTTAATGCCCGCCTTACGTGGGACACGGTGTATATAAACTTTTCCCCTTTTCCCGCGCTGAATTTTGTAAATAACATCTACTGCCACCGAAGAGGGAATCCCTCGTTTTTAATTGGCCTATTCAAACACCATTGCCAAGTTTAACAGCGCCAGTTCTGGCACTTTCTGACACATGTCAATTTTTGGTTTGTATTTTATAAAAATTATAAATATTTATAGCGATATAAGGGTTGTAAATGTATATTTAAGATTTAGTATCTCTAATAATATGGTGGAACATGGTCTATGTGTAAAAGAGCTTTTAAAAAGTCTTTTTCAAGATTATATTATAAGTAGGGGAGACGGGGGGACATTGGGACACTACAAATATAATTAGCTGTGTAAAGCTTGGCTTTCAATATATTGATCACATAATATTATGTTGTTGCCACTGATAAATGTACTATCTATCACCATAGGTTTTGCGATTATTCTCTGATCGATGAATTAGATTTTTGCAATTTTCCAAATTATCCAAATTCACCCCTTGGCTGGGGTAGTTTTGGACAGTGTAGGGACAGGTGTGGACAAAAACAATTTGTTATGTTCTAAAAGTTTTAGTCATATTTATTTGGTGAATAAAGCTGGAACAATCTAACACAAGTCGCATAAACAGTAAAAAATTTAAAAAAAGCATAGTTAAACACAAAATTTTTATTTAGTTTAGTTGACGTTATATGCACCGAAGTCTACTTGAAATCGCTTTATTAAACTTGACCTTACAGTTGTTTCAGACGTTCTTGGCTTAGGTAGTTTTGGTTCCACTTGTTCCGATTCTATTAGGTCCTTATCAGTGACTTGGGGAAAGGTAAATCCATTTTCTTTCTTTCTTAGAAAATTTGTTAAATATTTTCTGTCTTCCACTTCTCCAACAGAAAACTTTTAAGTCTTCTTCGTGCAATACTTTACCAGCAAAAAGTCACCGATTTCGATATTTGGCGTCTCAGATTCAGGATCTATGATAGGTTCTACACGGAAAAAAAATTGTAGAACAAATTTCTACAATTATAGATTTTTTCTCTACAATAAATAGTACATATAGGGACAGGGACAATTTGTAGTAAAAATTTCCAAATATTTGTGGAGAATGTATTGTAGAGTTATTATCTACAATATTTAGTAAAAATATCCAAATGCATCATAAGAATTGTTCTAAAAATTGTTATAATTTTTGCTATTCATTGTATGAATTTATATTAAAAATGTATTGCGTTTTATGAAAATAAATACGAAAATTTTACACAATAAATAGTAAAAATTCATACAAATTGTAGTAATTTTTAATAAAACTTGTAGTAGTATTCCATAATTATTATAATTATAACCTAGAAAAAAATGTTCCTTAATAAAATATTCAATTTATTGTTCTAATATAACAGATACAAAGTCTTAATTACATTATGTAATAAATAACAGTAATAATAGCACCCTCTGTCTCAGTTGGCTTTTCTGCACCTGAAAAATATGAAAAAAAATTAATAACAATTGAACTGTTCATACCCTTAAAACGGGGATATTTATCACCTTTACACTGATTTGGATATTAAATGACTAAGTCAGATAACTAACAAAAATGAGAAAGTAGGTATGTCACAATTAAGACAAAAAAAACATCATTGAATTTGGCACAAAATTCGATCCCTGGGCACAACATTCGATCGTTAGCTACAACTGTTTTTTTTTTAAATAATCTACTAAGGTTATTTAAATTAGTTATCTAAAGGTAAATTATTCAGAAACAATAATAAATGTACTTACCACCAATAGAATTTATTATTAAAATTTTCTCAAACGCATCGGTGCTTATAATATAACAATGTGTTATAGGTACGCGTATATGTACCATGCTTTGTTATGTGAACATGGCGAACGGCTACTGCTGTCTGGCCATTTATGATCGACGTCAGAAAACGTTGGCCAATAGCAGAATCCTGTTTTGTTCACATGACTTAGAATTTCTACAATATTATAGAATATTTTTGAACAAAATTGAATATTTTTCATAAGAAGGGATGTAAATTATTACTATTTTTTGTAGAGATAATTATTAAATATTTGTACAAATTTTTTCAGAAGTTAGTAGTAGTAATTACGATAATAGTAATAAATTTCTACTTCTACAAACAATAGTAAAATATACTAAACATTGTGGAATTCTTTCCTATT
Organism: Psylliodes chrysocephalus; assembly: GCA_927349885.1. Classification (NCBI taxonomy): domain Eukaryota; kingdom Metazoa; phylum Arthropoda; class Insecta; order Coleoptera; family Chrysomelidae; genus Psylliodes; species Psylliodes chrysocephalus. Next base: position 79,263,433 of record OV651818.1, on the reverse strand, counting down.
GTTGTAGCATTTTATTCGACAATTCAATTGCTACAATAATGAATAGTTTTTAACTATAAATTGTAGTAAAATTTTCTACAAATTGTTAAGTATTTTTCTACAAGTCTACTACTACAACATTGTAGTAAAATTTTCTAGTCACATTTTTTCCGTGTACGTCTTGCATGAATTCTTGGTCGGAATTATCACGGTCCATTTCACATAAACAGTCAGATTCATCATCAGCGTAGATTGCTTTATCCCCGGAATCATCTGAATCATTTGCTTGTTGCTTTAGATTCTGTTTCACTTGCTTCTTCTTTTGCTTGGCTATCTTTTCTTCTTCTAGTCTATCTTTTTCTAGCGTCTCTATTAGAATTCGTGATTTTCCAGGCCGTCTTCCTTTTAACTATAATTTCTTTTCCTCTGCTTTGGGGTAGGGCCGTATTATGTCTGGCGAAATGAATTCAGGCTGTATTGAAGTTGATGGAGTACTAATGACCAGCGTAGATGTTGATGGTGCCCTTGAATCTGTTATAGATGCAGCAGCGAAGTCACCTTCCTTAAAAATACCTTTATCAAAAGGCACAATACCGCTTTTTCTAAACCCAGCATATATATTGGCCAGTAGATACCCTTTTGCCAGGATGATTTACCATCCAATCATTAAAAGCTTGCTTTAAATAGGTTTTAAATGAGCCATATCAACGTTAAGAGACTGGAGGCGGTGTGTACAATGGGGTGAGGGGAAAGGTAACGAAAATAATTCCATTCTCTCTACAAAATAAAATTGTTTCGAGGCTGGTATGGGACTTATGGTTGTCCAATACAATCAGTATGGGTTCATCTTTCGTACATTTTGTATGCTTCTGTATGTGTTTAATTACATCCAAAACTAATATGGATGTCATGCATCCTGACCCTGACTTGTTGGCTAATCCAAGACTTTCTGTGGGTGCACTTTTCATAAAAACACCCTTAAATTTTGCTCTTGGGAACACATAGACATGAGGAATTGTATTTTCGACTCCACTTATTATAGCGCAAAATGTAACAAGTTCTCGTTCTGCAGGTACTGCCTGACCCACTTGTTTTGTACCAGTTTTGGAAATAACTTTCGGTGCGTCTGTTTCATCCAAATTGTGGGTTTGTTCTGGAGGTATCTTATGCTTTTCCAAAACTTTTTGTAAATTATTGAAAAATTCTTTCACATTTGTTTTATTAAATCTGGAGGCTCTTGCCATACTAGTATTTTCATCCAATCCTTTCCAGCTAGATGAGTTATTTCAGCTCGACGAATACTTTACATTTAATTTTTTGGCTTATCGAATGCCAGTTTTTGAGCTTGTGTATATGTGAGACCATAATTCATTTTCGAACTTTAGATAAAATATTTGGCTACTTATTCTTCTTGGGCAGATGCGAAAACTTGTTGAGACGAATACTTTGACTGGAATGGTGATATGTCAACATCTGCATCTTGTCTGTAAGAAGCGTCAGGGTATCGGTTAGGGCAGGGATACTCACTACGCGGCCCGCGGGCCGCATGCGGCCCTCGGCAATATTTTGTGCGGCTCTTGGGTTGATGGGCTCAGACAATTTTTTTTGTAACGTGGCACGTGGCGCGACGTCCTACTGTAAACAGCTAATTCACTTCATGCATCGACAAGTCGTGCACCGTCTGCTTACTGCTTAGTCGTTCATTGTATTTGGCGCGTACAAGTTGCTCAGTAAATATAACCTTATTTCGAGTGTTGTAGATTAGTGCCGTTGCTTTCTGGAAAATTTTCATCGCTTCAGTTACTGTTGAACATTATTACTAAATATGGCGGGGTTGGTTTCAAAAGGAAAAAGAAGGAAACTTGAGGAAGAAAACCATGACTTTCAAAATGAGTGGGAGAAAGAATTCTTTTTTACGAAAGGTAAGAAAGAAGGAACAGCTTTATGTTTATTATGTCGTGATCTTGTATCGGGAAATAAACGTTACAACTTGCAAAGACACCACACTACAGTTCATTCGCAATTTGAAGAAAAGTTTCCAAAAAAGTCTAAACTCCTAGAGGAAAAATTACAATCCTTGAAAAAAGCTTTGGTTTGTGAACGAAATACACTTTTTAATGCTATGAACAAGAATGAGCTTACTACCAAAGCATCATACCTTGTAACTGAAATTTTAGCTCGTAAGATGAAGCCATTTTCAGATGCGGAAATGGTAAAAGAATGTGTTGTTACAGTTTGTAAAACATTGTTTTCGCATTTACCTAACGGTAAGCAAATTCTCGACGAGGTTTCAAAACTCCAGCTGTCTGATTCAACGTGTATGAGATGATCACAAGATTTAGCTGCAAACATTTTACTTAATCCTATTGATGAACTGCAACAAAGCAAGTGTTTTAGCCTTGCACTTGACTCATCGACTGATATAACATCAATATCCCAATTGCTTTTGTTCGTTAAATATGTAACTAAAGATGGGGATGTTAAAGAAGATCTTTTGGGCACAGTTGCTATGAGTGGTCAAACTCGAGGTGTTGATTATTTTGACGCAGTAGTTAAATTTTTTAATAAATATAGCATTGACTTGAAAAAGCTTTTTTCAGTGTGCACAGATGGTTGCCCATCAATGACAGGGCGAAATATCGGGTTCGTTAAATTGTTAAAGAACCACTTGGAAAATGAAAATATTATCAGTGTTCACTGCATCATTCACCAAGAAAGTTTAGCAATAAAGTTTGATGAAAACTTTAAATGTGTTATGAAAGTAGTTGTAAATATTGTGAACTTTATAAGGTCAAATGAATTGAACCACAGAATGTTTCAGGAGTTTTTAAAAGAACTCATATCTCACTACGGAGATGTACTTTACCATACAGAAGTAAGGTGGTTAAGCAAAGGTAAAGTTTTGGAACGATTCTTCAAAATTCGTCATGAAATCACTTTATTTTTGGCTACTAAGAAAAAAGAGTATCCTGAAGTTTATGACTTTGGTTGGTGGTTAAAAGTAGCGTTCCTTACTGATACAATGGCCATTGTCAATGAAACACTAACCCGATTGCAAGGAGATCAGAACAAAATTGTTACGAAAATGATGATTATTGTGTTTTCTCAAGAAAAAAAATTCAGTATGTACATTGAAGAACTATCAAACAATGATTTTTCTAGTTTTTCTTCTGTTCAATCTCTTTTTGAAGAAAACCCTGATGAAAGGAAAGATGTTTCTGCTTTAATAAAACTGCTTACTGATCTGAAAAACGAAATGGCTGAGAGGTTTAGTGACTTCAGGATGTATCAAGAACCATTTCGTTTAATAGAGAATCCATGGGCATTAACAACTGCTAATGTTGCAAATCTCGCTATTTTTGGATACGAAGTGAGAGACTTGAAAAACGAGCTAATTGATCTTCAGCAAGATACAGAACTGAAAACCATGTTTGAGGATAAAACTTATTTTGAGTTTTGGAAAGTGTTGGAAAGGGAAAAATTTCCTAACTTAGTTGAATGTGCACAAAAACTTTTATGTATTTTTGCATCAACATATGTGTGTGAATCTACGTTCAGCAAGTTAAAGTTCATAAAAAACAAGTACAGATCCAGGCTTACCAATGAGAATGTTGACAACATTTTAAGAATTACGGCTGCCTCACAACCTGCTAACATTGAAGCCATTTTACAGAACGCCGAGAGATTCCGGCCATCCACCTCAAATACATAAGTGTGTATAATGGACACATAAAAAACTTGCTGTTTACTTTTCTATTATGTATATTTCTGGATTTTTTTAAATGTAATAAACATATATTCTTAATTTGTAATATTTATTATTTACCAATTTTACCATAGTATCCACAGTAAAAAAAGGTAAAAAAGTATTAGTTTAATATTTCAATAATAAAATTTTAAAAAATAAAAGAACAATAAATTTTAGTGAAAAAAAACAAATTTCTATTGCAAAAATATTAAAAACGTCTATGTTTAATTTCAGATATTGTTATAATGACAATTAATAATAAAAATTTAAATCTTTCAGTTTTTACCAAATAGCGGAAAAAAACATTTTAAATTTAAGTTGAAGTTGCGGCCCTCACAAAAATTTACTATCAGCATAATGACTCACTAAAAAATCCTAGTGAGGACCCCTGGGTTAGGGTCTTCCAGACGTCGTGTTTTTTTTTTCTTTACTCTGTTACCCACAGTCGACTTTTTAAAATTGTAGGTTATGGCTGCTATTCTTATTGAAAGTCTTCCTTGCAAAACATCTTGAAAATCGGTAATTAATTATATTCTCCTCCGATATAGCAGAACGATTGGTCTTCCTCTTGTAAGTCCTTACCATTTTAAAGCCTGAAAAATATGTTCAGTCATTTCTCACATTTTCTCTGTGGCAGATTGGGACAGCAGTACATAAGAGGTTTTAACACAGAAACGGAATTGAAATGCAATTTACTCCAAGTTATTTATTTTTTTTAATTGCTTATTTTGAATGATTTTTTACACATTTTTGATTCTTTTTTTTTATCTTTCGCCATTTCGGCTTTATCACACTATTTGTGATTTAAATACTTTTTGCAGGGGTGGGTGGCTCAGTGGTAGAGTCTCTGCCTGCAGATCTAAGGGTCCCAGGTTCGAATCCCACCGTTGGCCGGGATTTTTTTTATTTAATTTCTTTATTTAAAATTAATTCTGATATCTTGGTAGGATTCCCCACTCGGCCATTCACTCTTGGGTTCTAATTAACAATGCTGTTCCTAAAGAGGCAATGGAAAACAGTAACAAAGCCTACACAGAACACGAGGCGAAATAACCTTAGTAGTTGAAGCCGATGACACACAAAAAAAATAGTTTTTTGACCATTATTTAATGAATTTCATTTATTTTAAACCTATTTGACATTTCTTCTTCTTCTTCTTCTTCTTCTTCTTCTTCTCCTCCTCCTCCTCCTCTGACTTCTTTTTTGGGCTGTATCTTGTAGAACAATTTACCTAAGTATGTATTTTTACTGGGTTTTCTAGATTCTGAACTAGAAATTTTATATTTTTAATCCTAAACAGTGCAAATTTATTTAAAAAAGAAAACAAATTCCTGAAATTGACCCTGTTTCTAATTTGTCTTTAGTTATCTTTTGATTAATTTGGATTCCAATGTTTTCTGATTCTTGTATTAGTCTCTATATTATTTATAGTTTAATTATATTTTTAAAAATAAGCGTTTAATATTTTTTAATTATCGATTTTGGATACCTAGTCACGAAACTGTCTGGGTTTATCGAACACCCTGTAAGGTTGTTATTGTGGAAGTCAAGCCGTGTGGCAAGTGCAGTGCTACGAAGGAATAAATATGGAAACCGTCCGAGATGTGGAGATGGTAAAGGACCTTTTTATTATTACGATCATCATCAATGGATTATTCTGTTTGTTGCTTGTGCGAATGTTTGATGCACTTGTGCAGTGCAGGCGGATGTGGGTTTACTTGTAAACAGACCACTATCGTATGGATTGTGTTTACAGTATGTTCAACCCTACGGATACAAAATAACAAATCAATATTATTATTATTACTTTTTGATTTAACCATAAATTTTTAATATTATTTTTTCTTTATTAATAGTTCATTTTTGAGTATCTTTTATCTTCTATTTAGCTGGACCAAATAATTGTCGTTTTCTCTCTCTTTAATTTTGAACTTGTGTAGTTAACTATCTAAAAATTCACGTAACAATAGTAAAAAATTTAAAATTGCCATGTTACATGCCTACTTCAGGTTGGCTCACAGCCATTTAAGTCATAATAACATTATTCTCTGGTAAAATCCCTTTAAAAATTCAGAATATTAATCTTCGGAGAAAACATTTTTTCGACAAATTTTTAACATATCTCGGCGACACCTCTTGTAAACAAATACTTGTACCAAACCCAAACAAGAGATTATTGTATATCAGGGAAAGTGTGACATTGCCGAGTAAGAATTTTCATCGCCTACCACAATAGAAATTTCTGAATTGCTGACAATTCCAAATTACGAGCGTAGTCAGCTTAAATAGTCACTAAATTATATGTTAATTGTACCTGTACCAATAATAAAAAATATGAAACTTAAAATTAGTAGTACATCTATTAATAATATTTATTTTTAGAATAAAATTATAAATATATACATAATTTTTGTAAACAAATAGGTATATTACAAATAAACAGGTTAGTCACTGTCACAAAGTAACATTATGTGTTTACCTGCCTATTACCACTAACTATATAATACAGGGTGTTTCATAATATATGCGCAGGACTTCAGGACGTGATAGCTCGTCCAAAAATATGAAAAAACATTTCTATTAACTTACCCTCTAAAATGCACCATTTTCGAGATGCAGGGTGTTGAAATTGAAAAAAAATTTTCTACGCCACTGGAAAAAGTACGGTTTTGAGATGCCCATTTGAACCGCCAATGTTTTCTACACAAAAAAGGTACTCTTGGTCATACGTTCTCTAGTCGACCGTTTTCAAGCAAAATCAAATTTTGTTTCATCAAGTATGTTTGACCATGTATTTCAACATTAAAATTTGATTTTTCTCGAAAACGGTCGACTTTAGAGCGTATGACCAAGAGTACCTTTTTTGTATAGAAAACATTGGCGGTAAGTTAATAGAAACGTTTTTTCATATTTTTGGACGAGCTATCACGTCCTGAAGTCCTGCGCATATATTATGAAACACCCTGTATAGTAAAATAAAATTTGCCTTTTTAAATTATTACTGAGGCCCCTTCCTATGGAGCCTCAGTATTGCATTCGTGCAGACGATTTCTTACTCCCATTTTTTAAAACTTTTTCTGAATATGCAAAAAAAAATCGTCTGGTCGTCTATGTATATATATGCCGGCACGATAACTTTAGAACGAAAGTTCTGATTGACTTGCGGTTTTGATTTTCTTGAATAATTACTTCTTACTTAGAACACTATTGATTTTTAGAATTTTCGGTTCATCCTAACTACTTTAATATCAATTTTCTTAAAATCCGCTAATGCATTTCTTATGTGACTAATTTTAGTAATTCCAATCATTCCTAACGTCTAACATCCTTAACCTTCCATACATTGCAATCATTCTCCAACGACCTGTCAACAGCTGTTGATTGTAATGATAAGGTTGCGACCTTCATACTTGCAACCATAGCCATTTTGGAGGCTATTTTTATTCGAAATTAGTCGCCAAGTCTGCTAATTTATGAAAAATATATAACCAGTTTCTAAAAATTTTTTTTTATGGTGGTGCTAACTTAGGCTTACTACTATTTCGCCCCTAGCCATAAAACACCTTCATCAAATTTACTGGCTCTCTGTCGCAACCCTATAAAATAATTAACCGGCCATTTTATTTGACAAAAATCAGAATAATGCTTGGCTGTGCCTGTCAAGTATCAAGATGTCAACTGTGATGTGTGAATGCATGGTATAAAAAATAAAGTGTGAATGACTCTTAAATGTCAAATTATTTAAAAATATTTGTATGCTTCTTTTGATATTTATTGCAAATACACGCACCGGCAGAATTAACCGCCCACCCAATGTTTTGTTATTTAGTTGGAGATATTTGTAATTTTGATTTTTTTTTACTTTTTAATGTCTAAGTACATCTTGAAAAAGCAAACAAATACCAATCAAATGAAAGTTTTTGTTTAATTTTAGAAAATAAAAGAAAAACTGTTTTTGAAAATTTTGAACTTTTTGAATACGATGAGCAATACATGAAATTTATCGACAAAAAGTATTATTTTATTAACAAAATTCACTTTAGTAACGAGTGTTACCCCCTCTTGCCCTGATCACATCACTAAGCCTGCGTGGAATGGTATCCATGATGGCTTGAATCTCAGCTTGTGGGATATTTTCCCATTCTTCCACCGCAGCAGTTTTCAGCTCTCGAATAGTGGTTGGAGCTGGTCTTCGTACTCGAATCCGTTTTTTTAGGTTGTCCCAAATGTGTTCAATTGGATTGAGGTCTGGACTCTGTGCTGGCCATGGCAAAGTTCTGATGCCAACTTCGTTAAGATATTGCGTAACCACTCGAGCAACATGACATCGCGCGTTATTTTGCTGAAGAACAAAGTCGTCGCCAATATATGGCGCAAAAGGAATGACATGTTTTTGAAGAACTTCTTGAACATACTTGTGAGCATCTACACCGCCTCTAGCAAAAATTACCAGATCCGTACGAGCCTCGTAAGAAATTCCGCCCCACATCATTATTGAGCCTCCTTGATAACCCACAGTTTCCATAAGAGCACAAGGAGCAAGCCGTTCTGTCGGGCGTCTGTATACACGCTGGCGGCCATCTGGACATTTTAAAGCAATTCTGCTCTCGTCAGAGAATAAAACATTCTTCCACTGATCCATATTCCACATACTGTATTCACGCGCAAAACGGAGTCTAGCTGTTTTGTGATGAGGGCGAAGCTGAGGGGCTCGGTAAGGGCGTCTCGCTATAACATTCTTTTCTGCCAACCTCCTTCTTATGGTTCTCTCGCTGACCTCCACATTTTTAACCTCAGCAAGACGAGTACGGGCTTTTACAGCGGTACAGAACCGATCTCTTAAAATCATGCTCACAACAAAACGATCGTCCCTCATTGAAGTGCAGCGATGGCGGCCCTGACCAGGTCTTCTGGTGTAAGAACCTGTCTCTCGAAAACGCCTTATGGCATCTCTGACTGTTTCACGAGCAGCACCAAGTATTCCAGCAATACGACGTTGACTATAACCTTCATCAGATAGAACTACAGCTTTGGCTACTGATTCTGCTCCCAATGGCATTGTTTTGAATAAAACTGTTTTGAACTTAACTTAAACCGATTTTACAAAATATACACCAACACTAAACAAGTCTAATTAAGTCTAATAAAGAAAAAAAATTGTAAATAGACTAACATTAAACAAGCCAAATTGGAACCAAATTACTAATAAAAAGTGAAAGAATGACAGCACTGACAGTTAAAAATTTATTTACTGTCAAAATGTCACGTCATATCAATTAATGTCAAAAAGTGACGAAAATCTCCGAAAATTTCAGAAATAAATAAAAATAATTGGGTGGGCGGTTAATTCTGCCGGTGAGTGTAATTTGTAGTGTATCTCAATTCAGGTTTTCCATAAATAAAGGTACACCGAGACAGATAATATAATGTTCTTATATAAAGCACTTTTTTTATTATAAAAAAGAGAGGTAGGATATAATGCACTGGTTTTTTGTAGATAATTTTAATTATACGTTTTTGGATTACATTAAGAGATTGAAATACAGTATCATATAGTCCACATTATACCATATTGCAAAGTAGATTCAACCAGCGAATTGTAAATAATAATTAGTAAACTCTTAGTCATAAAATTCCTCAATTCATAAAATTTAAAAATGAATGTGATCAACCCATTTTAAATTTTGATTAATTATGATACCGAGGTATTTTGTTGTGTTTTTCATTTTAATTATAAAGTCATTTATTTGTATGTTTAAAGAAGGCCTTTGTAAATTATATTGCTCTCTATGGATCTACTTTAACACAAAAATAATTTTGTTATAAGTTGCTATAACCTATAGTAGCAAAACTATTAATAATTTAAACATAGTAGGTAGTATTAATATAACATCAAGTATTTTTTTAAAATAATAATAATACCCTCCCTAATTCACCCCCTTACGAGTGAATTTTAACCCCAAAAGCTGAGCTTGTGCGGGGAAAGGGACGGCTATTATTATTACTTTCCGTGGCTTATGATGGTGATGATTGATGGTGCCATTTGACTTACAGGTGAGGAAAACCCGGAAAACCTCACCCACCATCATCAAGACGGTAATGTATGGCGATTTTTTATAATCTGCATGTCATATCAACAGAAACTGAATTTCTATTAATACGGCACACATCAAATCCTATACCGAACCATGCAATTTAATTAAAAATCCACATGGTCTGGTCTGGGATTCGAAGCCCAGCAGCCTCTGACACATAAACTTGCTGATAAATGAATATAAGCGCGTTAGACCGCTACACCACCGACCCGATAAAGTACATGATCTCAAAACAAAAATAATTTATAAAAAATGCGAGTAAAATAACAATAAATTAAGGGAAATACTTAAAAAGGGCAGGTTTAAAAAGTATTATTACAAGAAAGTATATCCGTTCTGTTTATTTATCAAGTATAGTTTGAGGTTACTTTTGAATAAATTTATTGTTTTTTTTTTTAATTTCTGTAGGCAGTCTATTAAATTTTTTAAACCTTTAATAAAAATTGTATTTTAGGATCTTCTAGTGATGGCCTGCTGTACATGAAAGTCAGATTGGCTTCTTGTATTATAGTTGTGATATTGCGAATTATATTGAATTTTTTCTAATAGATCTGATGCGATGGTACTATGTCATTCTTATTTTATAAATAAATAGCAGTCATGTATTAAGGTATAAAAAACAAACTGAAGTCATTAAACTCTTTGTATACTGAAAAAAAAATTAAAATGCGGAGTTTAATCCTGTCTAACATTATGTGAATGTTTTTTTATATTTCCGCAATAATGTCAGATATAGTTTTTTTTTCACAATAAATTAAAGTTTATTCAAGTATAGATGTAAAAGTGAATGGGTCCTAATACTGTTCCCTGAGGCACACCACATAAAATAACCATTAAGAAAGAAAAAACTCTTCTAGATTCTCTGATATATTGTTTTTTTTTATTTTCACAATTACTGATCTCTGTAGACTAAAAGTTATTCAAGTGTAGAAGTAAAAGTGGATGGGTCCTAAGACTATCCCCTGAGGCACACCTCATGAAATAACCACTAAAAAGGAAAAAACTTTTCTAGATTCCCTCGTATATTGTTTTTTGTTTAATTATATAATCATTAGGTACCCATTATCTAAATGGCTTGTGTCACTATATATAAGTCTAAAAATTGTACACCATAGTCAGTTCTAGTTTTGATTTTAACCTATATGTTTAGTATTGTATAAGATAGGTTAGGAATAATAAAAATAAATATTGTTAAAAACTGTTTTTCCAAAAGAAAACCTTTAATTGTTTTCACGTTAATTGATCATCCTGTATACTAACATATATTTTATTTCAATGGTTTTTTTTTATTAATAAAGCACTTTATTTATTTATTTATTTATTTATATTTATACTAAAGTTTATTCAAGTATTGATGTAAAAGTGGATAGGTCCTAAGACAGTCCCCTGAGGCACACAACATGAAATAACCATTAAGAAAGACAAATCTTTTCTATATTCCCTCGTATAATGTTTTATTTGTTTTTACATTAATTGATCACCCTGTAGACTAACATTTATTTCAAGTATAGATGTAAAGGTTTATGGGTCCTAAGACTGTCCACTGAGGCACACTACATGAAATAACCATTAGGAAACACAAAACTTTTTTAGATTCTCTCGTATATTGTTTTATTTGTTTTCACATTAATTGACCTAAAGTTTATTCAAGCATAGATGTAAAAGTGGATGGGCCATAAGAGTGTCCTCTGAGGCACACCACATGAAATAACCATTAATAAAGACAAAACTTTTCTAAATTTCCTTGTATATTGTTTTATTTGTTTTCACATTAATTGATCACCCTGTAGACTAAAGTTTATTCAAGAATAGATGTAAAAGTTGATGGGTCCTAAAAATGTCCCCTGAGGCACACCACATGAAATAACCATTAAGAAAGAATACACTTATCTAGATTCCCTCGTATATTTTTTGTTATCATTTTAATTGATCACCCTGTAGATTAAAGTTTATCAAGTATAGATGTAAAAGTGAATAGGTCCTAAGCCTGTCCCCTGAGGGGACATGAAATAACAATTTAGAAATAAAACACTTATATAGATTCCCTCGTATATTTTTTGTTTTCACATTAACTGATCACCCTGTAGATTAAAGTATAGATGTAAAAGTGGATGGGTTCTAAGACTGTCCTCTGAGGCACACTACATGAAATAATCATTAAAAAAAGAAAACAAAATTCTAGATTCCCTCGTATATACTTTTTTTAATGTTCACATTAATTGATCATCCTGTATAGATGTAAAAGTGGATGGGTCCTAAGAGTGTCCCCTGAGGCACCACATGAAATAACCATTAAGAAAGGAAACATTTTTCAAGTTTCCCTCGTATATTGTTTTTCCTGGTTTTCCAATTATTAGCTAATAAATAGGTACCTATTACCCCATTTTTAAATTATTTTATGTCAATATAGATAGACAAAAATATTTGACTAAACTGTCACAGAATTAAAACTATAAATAGACTTTCATCAAAAACTGTCAAGTTACAATCTAACATAATGTACAAAGTGAACTTAAACGAGTCTATGATTCGCTTCTTTTGTTTCGAACACACTGTATATAAAAGCATCGGCAAATACAATGCATTCGGCATGGAATATCCATAGCCAACGCGCTCTAAATGGAAGGTACAAAACATACACGTACATAGCATGGCAGTCGGAGCAAGCCGTGGTTGTTGGTTGTGTACTGTTGTTGTAAAGTGGGCCATATGGAATGAACTCAGTGAACACCATAGATAAACTAATAAAGAAGATGGTCGGATTCTGTGTTAATCTTTGGAAACGTAGTGCTGCGAATTAGTATGGAACGGATCTTTTTTGAACTACACTGGCTGATTGATTTGTCAGTAAGAGGCATAAAAAAAAGAAGAGTGTTAACGTAACCGCGGTTCATTTAAATATCTTTATTTATTTATATTTTTTGGGGTTCATTACTTTAAAAAGAAAAACTAATATTTATATTAAAATATTGTATAAAACCCCAAAAAATGTATACAAAAATGTAGACAAAAAATATTTACACTGAAATAAAATATAAGACAAATATATTTAAATTATTTATTATACAGTAATACATACATAATGTGTTAATAAAGAACAATTGTAAGTGAAATGAATACTAGTTTCCCCACATTCTTGTAAAAATGGACCATACTTTGATGGGCGTCAGGTGTTTCCTATAAAAACAAAACAAAAAGTGTACATATATGTTATTGAACAATTTCTCTTATCAAAATGTTGACCATTTTTATAAAACTAAGTTATTTTTAATTATTTGACGAAGATTGAGAACGACGCAGTCAACATATCCAACAATTTTGTCATTAACTGTATCAAAAGTGAGTTTTTCGGTTAGAGCTATTTCGTCGAACATTAAAATACAATTCCTATCAATTTCTGGCATTTTTCTAACAATTTCTTTAAATCTGGAAAACACTGAATCATTTATCCCCGTTTCAAAATGTAAATCACTTAAAATTTGTTGGATAGTAGATTTACTAGGCAACGAAATGCATTTTCTTAAAAAATTATATGCTCTTGGACCATTTTTATATAATGCTAAAGAAAAAATTTTATTCTGAGTGGTCCAAGAGGGTTTCTTTCTCTTACAATTTTCTAAACTACTTTTAAAGAATTTAATTCCAATCGGATCTAATTTATTATTAAAATCTGAAAATAACTGAGTTTTGGATAATTCAAAGGCTTTCTTGATTTTATTTTTGGAAACACGTAGAGCTTTCTTTAGCTTACAAATTCTAACGTTTTGTTCTCTATTAATAAAATACAGCTTTTTCTCTTTGGGACTTAAATTTTTGACTTTACTTTCATTTATTTGTTGCAAAACAGTTTTTCTCCGTATGGAGGGTTGTTCAAATTGTACATCACTAATATTTAGTTTACGTTTGCAACTAATTTCTTGATTTTCGTTGCTGATTAGCAAATCTATCTTATGCTGCTGTGTTTGTGCTTCAGCCTCAATATATTCTGAAATCTGGCTCTCGGGTTGTATATTTGAACTGGATGCATAATTATCTAAAGAAATTGGTAAAGAATGTACAACTAGTCGTTTACGTTTAGAGGAAACCTTACTAAAAGACTGGCAAAAAATGATCTTCACAAAGATAGCGAGTATTATTATCATCTAAAGTTAAATTTAAATTCTTAAACCAGTTCTGGCGAACTTTAACATCAGAAGGAAAATGAAAAAATGCTTTATTTGAATAACCAACTTGCTGAATATTAGAATAATACTTATTTAAACAATTAGGAGCTGAACAAGAATACTTAACTATACCCGGGCCAGACATTTTTGTTTCAAATATTAGAAAAGGAATTGTTGAAATATGAAATTAGATACCTATATATCCTTAAGGCTAAGAAAACAATGATAAACAAAGTCCTTAAATACTTAATATTAAATTAAAGTTAATACTTACTAATTACATCAAATCAGCACCGTTTGTTTCTTAACCTAAAAATAACTTACCTACCTATGTAACTTACATCATAAAATAAAAATAAGTTTTATTTTATCATATCTCGCCTTCCGCCATCACGTTTTTCATTTTTTACAAGGTTGTCAATCCCGTCTTTTAAAAATCTCAGCAATAGTATGGACATTGTATGGATGGTATGGTGCGCATGTAGATTGATAAAAAATTAAAATAAAATGAATTTGAAATAACTATCATCTCATGAAAGTGTACGGAAACCGGCAACATCGCTTTCATACTATTGCGATGGTGGCGCTAACTAATAGTATGCTGGGAACTACGCCGTGTTGACAGTGGCGGGCATTTAATAAATTCATCTTGTTTTATATTAATTTATCTATGGTGAACACTGCGTGTGTGTGCATCAGTCAGGGTCGCCAGTGTTATCACAGAGAGACGGAGCGGGGAGAGTGATAGCCAACTGTCTAGACGTTCGCGATCGCAGCACTACACTATAAGCGACGTTGCCGGATTTACGGCCGTTTCCGTGAACCAGAGAATTTTTTTGAACTGTCAACTTGATTTTTACTTTATTTTTGAAATGACTGTAGAAAAATATACAATCGATGGTTGTGTGATAATTAAGGTATATTTTAAGAACAAATAACATATTTTTTTTACACATTTTATAGGAAACTTCAATAAAATGTGTAACTAATAAATTTTCAATCATTTAGAAATAGGTTTTGGATTTATACGGATTTTTTTTGGGATAGTGTATGGATACAGAAGTTAAAGAGCCACTACAATATCTGATTCCTACTAAGCATATATCTACTAGCACTCTTTGTGATTTCCAAGTAGGTATTTGAACTTTTCTTAATTTACAGGTAGGTACCTAAAAGATACCTGAAGGTGTTTAAAAAATTTTGTATGCACAACTGATTTAAAAGATGTGAGAGTTTAAGGAAAGGCAGGTTGACAAAGTTCAATAATCTTATTTAAATTTTCATGGAATTTTTTTATCAGGAAAGACAATTTTATAGATTAAAACTTTAATTTTACTTTTTTTATAAAAAATATGTAGATGTATGAAAAGTTGATAGTAGGAACTGTCTGTAATTTTTTTTAAATTTACAGATACCTACAGGATACCTGAAGGTGTGCTAGATATAAAAACATAATGAAAAACATAAAAAAACAAAATGAGAAATTATACATAAAATAATCCCCTGACCAAAGATATGCCTCTGTGCCGATCGATTTTGATAACAATTCATTATTATACAGTGACATTATAAAAAAAAAAAACGAAAAAAAAAATCAACTTTAACGCCCTGTATCTTATTCCACAGCATTATTTTTTTAAGGTATATTTGGCCCTGTCATAATATTTTTGTACAAATAATCTGCCCTTAGCCTATGTCCCAATAGTTATTAATCACCCTGTATATGGGGAATAGCAAAACAATATTATGACAACCATATTGGGCCTAATGGTTATAGTGACGACGCAGTTCGAGAAACTTGGCGAAAAGCACTTTCAATTGCAACTCCAGAAGTGTGGCGGAACTGTATATCCAAGTGCGAGAAACTAATAGAAGATTGGTAAACTCGTGAAAATAAAATATACGAAATAAGTCCAATCATAATAACAATTAATGGTGATGACAGTGATGATGATGATGATTATGATATTTTTGATGATAATGACTCATTTTCATTTTTGTTGGTAAGTTCATTTTTTTTGTTTTTCATTTGAAATTCTCTACATGGAACAAATTTTTATGTTAGAAAATATTTTATTTGAGCTAAATAACCCTCTTATTATACATAGACCATATTTTCTGTGTGAAGTGTAATATAAAATTATTATTAGGTTTATAATAGGCACATTAGACTCCATTAATGAAGAAGTTTAATTCTGCTCTCAATTATACAAAATATTCTCCATTATTATTTAATTAAAAAGTTGTACATTATTTTTCATTTCATTTAACCAGTTGATATTTCCCCAAAGAACGGGTCAAACTTTCGGGTACTAACCTGGAAATACTCATAAAATTGTTAATCCGAAACCCGCGTAAGTATAGCGAAAAGACTGATATTTGTAGACATAAATAAAATATTAATAATTTGTTTTAAAATTTAGAAAAAAGCAAATGTTAAAAAATTCAGCTTTGTTCTGAAAGTAGTGACGGCTTCCCGATTTTTCGAAAATATGTAGAAAATTATCGATTTTAAATGAGTAAATGGCCATTTTACAGAGCCTAATTACCTTTTGAATGGGTAGTTCGAATTGTACAAAATTTAGGATAAGGAGATTCCAGATTGGACATTTGCAATGCTGCCATATTTATCGTTTTTCTGATAATATTGGTCACTTTGGTTTTTTAAATATACCACCTTGTATGTTGTGTCATTATCGAAATCAATGTATGCTTGAGATTTGATGTAGTCAGGGTACACATTTTTGTTATGTTTTTGTCATCGGCCTCAACTGCAATGGGTGTTAGCCTTGTGTTATGTGCAGGCTTTGTTACTGTTTCCCAGCCCCACTTTAAGAACAGCACTGTTACTTAGAACCCAACAGTGAATGGTCGAGTGGGGAATCCTACCTATGCTTTAGAATTAATATTTAATTTACTAAATTAAATAAAAATCCTGTTTCCGATGGGATTCGAACTTGCGCCCCTTCAATCTCAGAGTAATGACTCTAACCACTGAGCCAACCCTCCACCTTAGGGTACAAAATATTTTTAAAAATTGACTCTTTGGATTTCGCATCTAGAACTTGCGTCCTTAAATCTAGAATTCTGTGATATTAGTTTTCTAGTTACATTATTAACTATAACGAACCACGTTTGCATGTTTTGACAAGTTGTGCAAGGTAAATTGCTTCTAAAATATGGTTTCCAGACGTTTATTTTAATAATTTAAGACCTTCCTAACTAGATAAAATCTCAAATGTTACATATATTTGAACTAGCAATGAAGGAGAAATTTAAAAAACCAAAGTGGCTAATATTATCAGAATATTGATAAATCTGGCAACAAATGTCAAATCTGGAATATCAGTTTCCCATAATAAACCCTATTCCAAATTTGGTACAATTCGGACTACCAATTTCCAGACTTTTGTTCCACTTTATATAGTTTTAGTAAATAATGATACATAATCCAATTTTACAGTAACTTTACAACTAGTTATATTTAAAAACAGGGGCGCATATATAGGGGAGGGGGTTATGGGGGTAAGTACCCCCACGAATTTTTAAACATAACTTTTTATAGGTACTAAAGCGTACTATTATCAAAAAATAAAGTGTTAAATATTACCACTACCCCCCAGACTTAAACTTTATTACCACCAGAAATGACGAGGGGGGAGCTATAGTATGTTTTGAACATACTTTTTTTAGGAGCTCGTCAGACAAAGGAGGATCTGATTTACGAATTATGAAAAATGCAAGCAGATGACCTTTTTTTAAAAATTTCATCACAAAAAAAGGATGCCCTATGGCTCTCGGCGGCCCTGATTACCACTACCCGCCCAGACTTAAACTCTGGATGCGCCACTATTTAAAAAATATTAAAATATTATAAATTACGGCATAGTTACACTAAAAATTTAAAAATTTTGGACCCTCTTATTCTTAAGATATTAAGGCATTAATTTTTTGTCTAAAAATAGGCTTTGGATTTTATATCTCAAATATGTCTTATTATGAGTATAATCCAATTAATTTTTTGTATTTGGAAGGGGGTGAAAATAATAAAATCAATTATAATATTAAAATTGGAAATACCACCCTCTACTTTTGTGTAACATTTATTATTGTTTATTTAAAGTTATTCGTACTTCAATATTTTTATTCAAGACTTATATTTCATGAATAATTTTAAACAATACTGATGTTTTGTTTTTTACTATAAAAGAATTTCCTTTGAAAAATTTGATGAAATCACTGAAACTGAAACTAAAATAATTGCGTTAATAAAAAAAATGATTACTTCTGACATCTCTCATTTGGGAGGATTTCCTTGGAAAAACTTAAACAGTAGGTACTTAATTAAGGTTTTACTGTAAAATCATGGGTCTAAAATACGAAATCTAATAAATAATGTGCAATAATCCTAACAGTGGCGTAGTACTACTACCACGAAGAACTCGGTGGCCTTTACACAGTTACAGCGAGCCAAAAATTTTAAATTTAAAAATGAAGACCTTTTTATAAATTTATTCAAACGCCTACTTCTACTATCTTCTGTCTGTAGACAGTAAAAAGATGATGGGAATAAGTATTCAAATTTATAGAATGAAGTAATATTAGTAAGGCAAGATCTTGGAAAGTAAATCTAGAATTTGAAAATAAAAGGCAACCAAAACCAAAGAATTTCTTTTAGGAGTCTAATACAAATTACTTATTTTCTAGAAAAGAAAATTATTTTAATAAAAGAATGAAGTTAATAATATGCAATTAAAAATACAAGAAAGTAGTAATATTGGTTGTCTAGATATCCGTATTTCTTTACGAAAACACAATTTTATAAGCAATCTAGTCAAAATTAGAAAAAAATATTGTATGTAAGTTTTTACGAGGAAAGAAGTTACGCACATGCAACTACTAATGCAAGAAAGTAATATTGGTTGCCTAGATGTCAATAATGTTTTACCAAAACACAATTTTATAAATAATTTAATAAAAATACAAAAAAAAATATATGTAACACGTTACGAAATGCAACTCGTTCATGTTACGGGACTCTGTTCGTTCCACAAATATTCACTCGTTACATAAAATAAGTCATTTCGTAACTGGTTTCATAAATAGCTATTACGTAATAGTTCCTCCCAGACAAGATTAACTGTGGCAATACTGATCAGGATAATGGCAAACATAAAGGGGCCTGGCGACGCAAAAAGGCAACTCTTGGGCGGGGTAGTACAATCCATCTTACTTTACGGAGCACCAATATGGGGCAAGGCTATGACAGTCGAAAAATCAGTATCCAGATGAAAGCAAACCTAAGGATTGTGAGTAAATACAGAACTGTGTCATCCGAAGCACTCTAGGTACTGGCCGGGGTGTCCCCATAGATCTACTGGCTGAGGAACGACAAAGTTTGTTTCTGGATATAGCGGACCAAAATAGAAGAATGGACCATCAGGGAGGAGATACTGTAAAAATGGCAGGTACGATGGGACAACGAAAGGGAAGTGGCAGCGTGGACTAAGAAGCTCATACCAAGGATTGACCCGTGGTTGAAGTGCAAGCACAGAAGAGTAGATTACTTTTTAACATGACAGGGCATGGTAGCTTTAAAACCTTCACCCTTAGAATAAGCAAGTTACTAGATGAGTCCTGCGAATACTGCGGAAAAAGAAATACCCCGCCTACACGATTTTTATATGTTTAGATGGGCAACAATTTGAAGCCGAACTAGGGGGCCCGCTGGCGAGGAGTTTATGACGGAAAACATGTTGAGCTGCGAAAAAAGATGGAAAGCAATACACGGGCTTAATAAAAAATATAATGATTAGAAAGAAAAATTAAGAAAGAAGGAGGCCACAAGAGATATAATAAAGACAGCTGTATAACCGGAGGAATATCTACACGACGGTACCCGGCTATATGTAGCTTAGTAGAAGAACAGGGGGTTTTAGTCGGAGACACTACCTGCTGTCTAAACTCAGCAGCGGATGCCAAGCGGTTTCCCCCTCCCAAGAAAAAAAAAAGAGATCAAGTAATATTGGTCTATACCAGCGTTACTCAAAGTGTGGTCCGCGGAGCTCTTGGGCTCCGCAGAGCTTATGCGGGGGCTCCACGAAGAAAATAAGCAGTACCACCTATCGCTACAAGGGGACTTGGCATGAGGATCTATTGTTTTTTTTAAAGGAGTATATGAGTTTGGTATTTTGGGTGGTTAGAGGACCTTTTTTTTAGATATGATTTTGGTATTTTTGTATTTTTAGAAGTCAAGAAGAGGAAGGCGTATATGATTTTGAGAATTTTGTTGGAGGGACTCCGCAAAGAAACGAGAGGGACCTGGCAAGAGGCTAAAGCAAGGAGGACTTTTTTTTTCCGAAATGTGTTTAGGGCTCCGTCAAATATTTCACTTTTCAAGAAGGTTCCGTCACCAAAAAAAGTTTAAGAACCACTGGTTTATACTATCCACCGATACACAAGAAGCTGGTATGAATTTTATTCTTAGTTGTATTTTATACTTTAAGCTGCTTGAAACTTGAATAACATTTTTCATTTGTTCTTATTATACTCTTCACATAGTAGTCTGTGAAGAGTATTATAGGTATACTTTCGAGAATCCAAAATTATTAATATTGATCCAAATTTGAAAATGTTTGTACCAAAATTTTAAACAACTTTTAAAAACGTCCGTCTGTCCGATGTCATGTTTTTTGTCCTTACTATAAACCGAAAACGAAAAATGATATCAACTTTAAATTTTCAGGAAAAATCAAGCCCTATAAGGCAACGAAGCTTCTTGATTTAAAAAAAAATCTGAATAAAAATGGGGGTTGAGGGGGTTAAAATATAAAAAAATCCTAACTCAAAAATGAAAAATGATATCAACTTGTAATTTTTATGAATATGAATATGAAGCTCTATAAGGGAATGAATCATAAATAGTGGGTTAAGGTGGTCTGTGAAGAGTATAATACAAGGTGTTCCTAAATATCATGTCGTAATTGAGGGAGGTAATTCCTTGGCTCATATTATGACTTAAAGTTCATATAAATATGTGTCCTAAATTGCTTTGTTTCGAAGATACAGGGTGGTACATTTGTTTGTTTGAGTAAAACGCTGATTTCGAATTGATTAGATCGAAATTATTAATTCCAGTGCAGTACCCAAAGACAACCTTATTGATATTTTTGACACAAAAAGCACGCCACTGTGTTTTTCCATATTTTCTATTTGGTCTCTGAATTATCCAATAGGCCTTTTCACAATATTTTTTTTTGTGCGCATGTGACTGTATCAATCATCTTTTTCGTACTGTTTTTTGTAAACAAGCATGTTAAAATGACCACGTGACAAAATTGTAATCGATATATACTAATTTAAGCATATTCATTAGAAAAAGAAGAAAATATAAAGTAATAATAAGTGTCTCAATTGAAAAATAAACTTTTGCTGTCAATTGTAATTATATTAGCTGTGTGCGGGAAAGAAAACGAAACGGTGTTGTTATAAGGTATGTAAAAGTGACACACGGTATAATTCATTCAAAGGCAATACATATTATTTTATAAATTTTCCAAAGCTTTGGCTAAAAATATCGGTAAAAAATTATCAAATTATCAGGCAAAATACATATTAAAACATGTTCAAAATGCGCAAAAGGTTTTCGATCGATTGACGTTGTTACTAAAGATACTTATATTTGTTCACCACATTTTCATAGAGAAAGTGGCCAAACAGAAGAAACTCCTTATCTGGTATTACACAATAGTTTTTTAATATTAAAACAATTGCGTATATACAGTAATATGATTAAAAATGTAATGTTGATCCTCAAACTAATAAATAATTTATTTTATTAATTATACTCATGAAAAACTTTCATGAAAGTGTTTTTGCAAGTACTAATATTGGTTGGCATAATTAATTAGAATAGAGTTATGATTATTATTTGTTTTCATTAATTTTTTACACAGTAAACAAGTATTGATACACCTAACCTCTCAACCAGAACACTTTTTTTGCCTTGTTGCAAACGTCTAAGACACTTTAACCACCTTTTCAATTGCTCACAACTATGTGTTTCCACAAAGTTATAAAAAAGTTAAACACCATCAATGATTTTTACTAATGATTTATTTGTGTGTAGAGATAATATTGCTTTCCCAGCCATTGTCGATCAAAACAGTACGAAACGTTTGAATTGCCGCTATTTCAACACGGCTGCTGGGCATGCGCTCATTACGTGATAAAAAGGCCTATTAAAAACCCAACTCTCTTGTGTTCTGCGTTTTTCTGAATGACACAAGCCTACTATTACAAAAAAAATTGATTATTTTTAAAAATTTGAACACTCTGTATCTTCGAAACAAAGCAATTTAGGACACATGTATATATAAACTTTTAGTTATAAATTGTGCCAAGGAATTACCTCCTTCAATTATAAAATCATGTTTAGGAACACCCTATATAGAATGCCAAGCGTTATAAATCTTCATTCTAGTTAGTTTTATATAATTACCAAATTTTATTTTATTGTTTTGTTGTAATAACAGTCAGGTTTTTCTAAGAGATGTCAAATAAGCCCCAAATTATTTATTTGGAGAGAGCTAAGTATACTGATTAATTGAGGGCTTAAATCAGTGCCTTGCAGTACCCAAGTAGCACCATAAAAACATTTTGGGTTTATTTCAGTTTTGAAACGGTTTTAATGTGGTAAATAAGAAGATACTGGTTTTAAAGTTACCTTATAGATAAACTGCGGGCACTTAAAAGCCGTTTAGCATTTAATACTGGTTTTAAAGTATCTAATAAGATTTGCTAATAAGGGCAATTAGTCTTAAAAGTTTGTATGTCTTGTTGTAGTTTTAAAATCGTTTAGTTTCAATTAACTTTAAAACTACTTAGTTTTATGAAGGACTTGCAGGTTGTTTGGTTTTATTATGTTCTAGATTGTGACGTTTTAGTTTTTAAGTAGTTTTAAAGAGATTCTTAATATAACTAATAAAACCTATTATTAAATCTGCTTGATCTTAATAAAATTAAACTCATCTCCTATTTTTACGTGGCCAAATGAACCCCTTATTTTGTATCATGTCAAACAGGGGTGTACCTACAATAATTAGAAAAACTGAAAACAATATATTATTATTATTAATAATCTAAAAATACAGAAAACACAAACGATTGATATGATACGGATATTTTAAAGTTAGGTTTACATTAAAACCGAGCGGCATTTATCACAGCCGCATTAAAACTAAACTGTATAAATCACAAGCAAACCTTTCTTTTGTCTAGGGTATATGGTCTTGGAACAGTATAAAACTCGATTAAATAAAACCTTTTGATCTTAACGTTTCCTTGTTCATTAACTAAACGGTTTTATTTAATTTCCGGCCATTTTACTTTCTCGAGATGGTGGAAGCCATATTATCATCTTCAAATATAAATTGCTTGTATTTGTTAAAAGAATTATGTATATAGTTTTAAAAAACTATTTTTATGTGTTAACAATAATATAAATTATCTTTAAAAGTATACATGTAACTAACATTATTAAGTCCACTTCAAAACAGTGTGTGTTTAAAATGTATTTAAAGTCGTTTTAAAAGGGTCTTCACAACAGCTTTAAAATCAGTTGTTCATTATAGTTTTATGGTGGTTTTTATTATTGGTTTTATTGACCTCTTTCAGAATGGGCCCTTTTATGCTGAAGACGTATTTATTAGAACCTTAAGGCTCCTTTAAAACTAATTGGTTTTAATTGCAGTTTTATTTTACAGTTTTAAAGCATCCTTGAAGTACTGAATAAAACCGTTCGGTGTTACCTGGGTATCTATTATTTATCTTTAAAAACGTCTATGGCATTTCGTGTCTATTTTAATAACAAAAAAGGAATTTTATATCAATAAAAACAAGGGGTAATACTTAGAAGTATTTTGGAAAAAATGACTACGAAATAAATTCAAATAAAATCAGTTTATGATACTTTTGATCCTCCATACCTATACATCTCATTTAGGAGGTTTTTAATCCTTAATGATTTTATAGTCTCGAAAACATAGGTTATTAGTCACATAGTCTATACAAATAAGGTTGTTCATGTTTTGAATATATTTTTGAAATTATCAATTTTTTAAATTTCTATATAATGCAATAATACATAATTTACATTTATACATATTTTTTTAGAAATAAATATGCAGCCACAATATCCGAATTGTTAATTTTCCGTTAACTAGTTTTTGTATGTACCTGCGTGGAACAGCGCGGCGTCCAGACCTGAAACCACTTGACCTCCCCGATCTCACCTCGACAAAACGTCGCTTTCTCGTATACGGCGCGATGTGGCAACGCCGACTACACTTGACATCGCCAGTCGCCTTACTAGTCAGTCTCGTCCGAACTTTACGAAAGTGATGAACGCGAATATCGACCAATGTCCGTGGTGATTCGCGTATGGAGCGACGAAAATCCCACAAAACGACTTTTAAACCAGTGTTCCGTTGACATGCGACAAAAATTGACTATTAACCCAAAGGTACTGTACATCAGATAATGTACCATCTCCAGAATAAGGCTGTTTTGGACTGTGATACTAAATTTATGTAATGTGTTTGTTTTTTACTTTGTCAAGGTAGTCATCTATTTTTATATCAATGTAAGTTTTAGCGTGTTCTTAAACTCTCTCATATTGGCTAAAATGACAGTAGACGCGTGAAAAAATATGCCTAGCAAATTTTATATACTAAATCAATACATTTTAGTAGAGTTGCACGGATTACTTGCCATTTTATGTCCAAATTAGTTACCTTAACCTCAATCCCACCTATTTACAACCTTTCGAGCGATCAAATACGCTCTGTATCATCTAGAATCGGTAATTTTTCCGATAAAATGCATAGTTATAGCAAAATTAACCTCCTGTCAAACGTACACTAAATATAACCATTTGAAACATAACCTAACTTATTTATATACTCGTTTTAGCTGAAATTTATCATTTTCAACCGCAACTTACCGAGCATAATTGCATTTTTTACTATTTTAATTCCCAAAATCAAAATCTCAGGGCATTCCGATTGATAGAACGGTCTCCGACGCGCATGCCCAACAAAAAAATATCTTCCTATTGTTTTCTCTTTTCGTTAGTAAAGTGCGAGGAAATTTTTTTATGAAAATTTGTTAGTTACTATCTACCTACCAGAAAATCCTCGTAGATGGTTTTGTTAACTGTTAAATGGTCAGGTAAGTATGTTTTTTCTTTTACTGTCACTTACATAGAGGTAGTTAACCTTTAACTATTGTCAGCTTGTCTGTATTGTTAAACCTAATTTAGTATGCGATTTAAATCATACATTGCTAAATATATTGTTTAATTTATGAATGAGGGTGTTTGTGAGCTTTAAAATGTGTTAACTGTGACCAACGTATAAACATTTTATTTAAAGATGTGCTAAGGCGTTTGATAAATAGATTATGATATGGGGAAATAATCGAAAAAAGAGTTAAAAACAGGTTTTTGGCTTTTTTAAAATGTATTTATTACTGTTAGTTCTATTCGTTTTGTACCACTTACTACCTTCAATAAATAATATTAGAAGGAAGGAAAAAATATATCTTAAGTAGGTAGGTACCCTACCTATATAAATTTAAAATTTCCAGTACGTACCTACCCTTTAATGGCGAAGAAAAAATATATCTACTAATACCTATATAATAATATATATTAAGACAAAAAAAATACCTACCTGTCTATATAAATTTCCGATATGTTTTCACCCTTATGGGAATATAGGAACAGCTAATGAAGAAGAACTAATGCAAAAATCTTGCTTAATCACTGAAACATTAATGTATAAAAACAAAAACAAGCAAAATGTATTTTTACATTGAAGAACAATTATTAAAATAAAGATAAATTTTATAAAATTAAAAATAAGAACTTAAAACTAAAAAAGGTCAATGAAATTCAAGTTCATCTAAAATTTTGAATTTAGTACCTATTTAAAGTATTTTTTACTTTTCTTATGCAAACGGGAGTACTGTCAAAATGTCTATCCTATGATTAGATTTTGAAACAGCGGATGTTAAAATTAGAAATCCCCATTTCTTTAAAATGGACACCAAAAATCGCTCTTAAATATTTTTGGTTATTTTGTGCATTCAATGTACTGTTATGGTGCCACCCTGTATAAGGGTTGTGGCTTTAATGACTTCCTACAATAATTTTAAAGAAATTAATACCTAAATAAATGTAAACTAAAAAAAAAATCTTCTAGTACTCTTCCTTCTTATATAACTCTTCTACACCTACTCCAATTTATCTACCTCCTATGGTCCTTCCTGTTGTTACAATTCCTTCCTTTTTTATCCCTTAAGTTTTCCTTCCTCCTGTTTAACTGCTTACTACTCTTGCTTCTGCTTCTACTACTATAACTCCTGCTTTTCTTTTCAATATTTTTAAATCTTTCTTTACCTTTACTACCACTACTACTGTTCTGTCTATTAGCGATAATTTTTTAAAGTAACCGATACAAGGGAAAATATAACATGCTTGGTTCTTCTTAACTAAAGCAAGGCATTTGATACCCTAGATCATGACTTACTCTGTAAGAAATTAAACTTTTACAAAAAATGGCAACATATCAAATTTTCTACCAGTAATACAAGGAGTGCCACATGGTTCAATTTTGGGACCAGTCCTAAAATTTTCTTAAAAACAGATTTGTCTTTTTTAAAATGTATTTAACACTATTAGTTCTATTGGTTTTGTGCCACTTACTACCTTCAATAAATAATATTAGAAGGAAAAAATATACCTAAGTACCTATATAAATTTACAATTTCCGATAGGTACCCTTTAATGGCGAAGAAAACATATATCTACTAAAATCTACTATCTACGAATATCTTTATATCTATTAAGACAAAAAATATACCTACCTGTCTATATAAATTTGCAATTTCCAATATGTTTTTAGCCTTATGGGAATATAAGAACAGCTAATGAAGGATCACTAATCTAGTGGTCACTCCTGCTTAATCACTGAAACATTAATGTATACAAACAAAAGCAAAATCTATTTGCATTGAAGAGCAATAATTATCACAATAAATTCAAGCTCATCTAGAATTTTGAATTTAGTAAGTACTTATTTATAGTATTTTTCACTTTTCTTATGCAAACGGGAGTACCGTCAAAATATCTAAAATTTTTGAAATGTTAAATTACTTGATGTTCCCATCAAAAATGTCCATGGGCCCAATCGCATCCTATAATTAGATTTAACACTCCGGATGTTGAAGTTAGAAATCCCCAAGTCTTTAAAATGGACACCAAAAATCACTCTTAAATATTTTTGATTGTTCTGTGCAGTCAATGTACTGTTATGGTTCTACCATGTATAAGGGTTGTGGCTTTAATGAGTTCCTATAATAATTTTAAAGAAATGAATGCCTAAATAAATTAAACTAAAAGAAATTAAATAATAAAAAAAAAAAATATTCAGGTCCTTTTCCTGCATCAATAACTCTTCTGCACCTACTCCAATTTATCTACCTCGTATGGTCCTTTCTGTTGTTACAATTCCTTCCTGTTTTATCCCTTCAGTTTTCCTATGTCTTGTTTATAGCTGCTTACCACTCTTACATCTCCTGCTTCTACTACTATGGCTCCTGCTCTTCTTTTCGATAATATTTTTAAATCTTTCTTTACCTTTACTCTAACTTATTAAACTATAACATTTCTTAATATCTTTCTTAAATTAATGTTCTAATGACATTTCCAAATATAATAATTTCCAATGACCATTTTCCCTGTCTTGATTATATCTTGGATATTCTTGAGTATGTACTCTTTGACTGTTACCAACTCTATCACGTCTTCCTGTATCTTTTTCTTTATTTCCATTATCTTTTGTCCTCCCTCGTTCCGTCATAACCTAGTCTATAATTATTACTATTATCATTTTCGTATCTCTTTATTTCTGTCTCCATTTTTCTATTACCATCATAATTTCTTCTCCATTCATTTCCATCATGAAAATGTCTATCTCTTCTCTCTCGTCCTTGTCCATTGTATCTCCTATACCCCCATAACTATTATTATAATTTCTATTGCTACTTACATTATATTCATGATTTGAATTTGATCTCTCAAAATTTCTATTATCTTGTACTCCTTTGTATTGAAGTAAATTATTCTGTTGGATCCTCGTTAGATAATTTACTAACTGATCCATGCTTCTTATTCTTTGCAAAACAAAATGTGTTCCTATACATGTCACAATTTCTGCTTCCGACATTGGCGGATCAAGATATTGTGCCATATCATATATGTTTGCAGAATATAAATGATAGTCCATATACCCTACCTTTTCAAATTTTCCTTGCATCAAAAGATTTTTCATTTGTCTAAGTTCCCCCCAAAAATAATCAATAAACAGTTTTCTAAAATTTTCTGTATCCTCTATTTCTTTTTTTTTATATTCGACCACAATCAGGCTTCACTCGTTAAAGACATCTATTATTCTTTATATATTTTTAACATTTTTATATCATTGTACCTTCATCAATAATTATCTAAAAAAATTTTTGGGTGTAGGTTCTTAATATTACCAATAAAAATAATATTTGGCTCATTTATTTTATCGCTGATAATCGCATACTCGTTTTTTCCACATAACCTTCTATTCATACAGTTTCCTAATCCTACTGTATCTCTATATTCCTCTAATTTAGCTATTCTTCCTTCATGATGATCCAATCCTACTCTAGCATCTTTTATTCGTGCCAATACTTCTCTTTCCAGCCCCTTTTCTTTGTTTTCTATTACTTTAAATCTGTCATCTTGTAAATTTTCAATTTCTATATTTCTCTCAATTATCTCTTCTCTTTTTTCTTTCTTTGTTACCTCAATCTGATTGTCTATGTAAGTTTTTAAATCTCCCTTTATTTCCTCCAATTTCTTATTCATCTTCTCTTAATTCTTATTTAATTTCTTTGTATTTGCATCTAACTTATTTTGCCATTTCTCGTTTACTTTCTGTTTATTGTCTTCCATTCTTTCCGTTATTTCTACCATTAATATTTACAACATTTCCGTTTATTTTTTACTCTCCTTTGTCTTTTCATCTTCCTGCACTTCTACTTGAATCTGATCCTCTTTCCCTTTACCAATTTGTCCCATGTTATCCATATTTGTATTACCTCTTAATTTCATCTATTTTCTTTATTTTTATGTTTACTTTATTCTATCTATTAATCCTTTACTACCTACTGTCTAAACACACATCCCGTTCTTTCTCACACTACCCCAATTTTTCTCAAATTATCCCACAATTGCCCCGAACACACTACAATCACACAAGAATTAGTGTAGGGTCCGATTACAATTAGAAGAACACAGCTACGTCATAACCATTACTTCGAATTTCGAATGCATATTATCTATAACTTTCAATAAACAAAAATTAAGTAAGTTAGGTGTAAAACAATATTTCCTACATTCCTATAATATTAATACTCCACTAAACCCCAATTAGGCGGCGATAAATAATTAATTACTTTGCCAAATGATGACGTAGCTGTGTTCTTCTAATTGTAATCAAGCAACAAAAAAATTCTCTTACCAATCCTTGTTGATTTCCTGATTTCGTCACCACCACTGCTGCCAAACCTTCCCCCCACACGTTGGTCGCCAATTTGTAATGGTTCCACAATGTATAAGGTAGACATATTCTCTAGCACTAAGGGTTGTGGCTTCAATGTCTTCCTATAATAATGTTAAATAAATATATTATGTGTAAAAAAATCTATTCTAAAATAGAAATTATCTACACACTTTTTAAAGGTTACTTTTTTGTAAATATTTCGCTTAATATCAAGTTTTAAGGAAAATATGATGTTACTGTAAATATTCTGCGTTTATTTTACGTTTTTCTTACAAATCTGACCGTTTTAGCCCTAGACAATTATAATAGTGCCCATTTTAATATATTCAAGATCTCTTATTTGGATTTTGATTGAGATTAAAGTTCTAGATGTCTAAATAATATTCGATATTTTTTTACTTATTAAAACCACTAGACTAGATTTGGTTAGGACTGTGCGCCATGTTCGACCTTTACAGATTTAATGTAGATATTTTAAACATTTTCATTAGTGAATCTCATATATTCAAAATTTTAATCAATCGTAAGATAGATATCTGTTTGGACTATAAGACAAGGACACTGAAAAGAAGTCGCCAGCCAAACATAACAATTTAAAATTAATCGATCTAAAATCTTTTGTGTATTTATTATACTTCAATAAGAATTCTGTATTGAGTAAATTCAGAATGTCAAAAGTTATCAGTGAATTAACGAAAAGTTACATAAAGAAACGTCACGTTTAAATTATCAGTGATATAATTTTTTTAGCTAATTTAATGACATTATTTATATTGGACTGATTATAAATTTATCTAGTTCCTAGATTTATTCATATTACAAAAATTGACAATATTGCTTCCAAATAATATTATGTGTCAAATTTCCTTAACCATCCTGGATAGTATTTTCTAGTAGACTTCATAAACTAGGAAGTAGCTCACCTATATAACTAATTTCCCCTGGTTTTTCTTATCAAAGTTTAAGTAATCGCAGACTTGAACAATACGTGAACTGTAGTTTCCTCCTCTTCATGACAGAATCGGCACAAGGTCTCTTCCTTTTATTAAAACCATACCTACGTAAATTCCTTATTCAAAATCATTTCAATCTCATTCAAATTATTTAAGTTGGAATTAATTAAAAAATTAAAAATAAATAAATTCAACGAATAGTTCAAGGAAGCTATGGATTATTTAAATAAGCACCGAGTCAGACATTTTTAAGACCCACGATTACAATTTGATAATTTACAGTCAGCTTTATCTTAATTTTTCACAAAATAATTGTAACATTATTTATAAATTATCAAGTTTTTGATAAGCAATAAATAATTCGTCTTATTTTCCGTAAAACGAACTGTTTTACATTCCTACTTAATTTTACAGATCAGGGTTATCTATAATCTGTTTGACTTATAAAATTTAATTAATTAAATCTTTGCATGCCAAAGTCCGTGTTGTTTTATGTTGGGCGGAAATAAAAAGTTTTCTCGCGTTGGGCGCCAATTAACAGTTGTTCAAACTGTCTTAATATTTCCAAGACTTAATTATAGCCTATCTTCGTTTTTTCGTTTTCCAGAAGTGGTAATAATAATATCCTCTACAACAGCTGTCTATTGCTAACTGGAGCTTAGAGTTTGTTATTCGAAGCTGTAAAGAATTCCGAGACATATTCACCTTAAAAATTCTATATATTAGCTTTGGTTTCTGTTTAGACTTCTTTATCCTCTTTGCTTTAGAACCAGATATCCTTTAAGGTAAACTTTGACGTCCATCGTTGGTTTTTGGAGGTGAACGTCGCTGTCCAGCCTCATGCGCTGGAGTTGAACTTTAAGGGTGTCGGCACGTTACCCTACACCTTAGATTAGGGGTTAGTTCGCGGCTGTAGCCTTCACAAAAGATTATTAGAGTTTTTTATGCTCTCTCACTATACTTATGTCTAACATTAACCAGGAAATCCTGGCCTTTTGCCAAAAGGGCGCATCCTGTTGATAGCATTTGCCGTAGCTCTGTCTACCTGCAGTTTTAGCCTTCTTCCTCGTTGTTTCAGAACGAGAGATCCTTTAAGGTGAACTTTGATGTCCATCGTTGGTTTTTGAAGGTGAACGTTGCTGTCCAGCTTCATGCGCTGGAGTTAAACTTTGAGGGTTTTAGCACGTTACCCTACATCTTAGATTGGGGGTTAGTTCGCGGTTGCAGCCTTCCAACAGATTTTTAGAGTTTTTTAGGCTCTTTCATTATACTTATTTATATCTACCATTAACCAGGAAATCCTGGCCTATCCACCAACCGGAGACTAACCCAGTTGGCACTCAACATCTGGGAAATATTTTGTAATTATTTCTTTGGTGAGTGAATGTTTATATCTCAAGAACAAATAAGCTTAGTATTTTTATCAAATAATTTCTTTTGACTTATTATATGCATCGTATGGTGTCAAGATTGATAAATATGACTTTTTTAAAAATTCTAATCTTCCATAATTGGGAGGTTCTTGTAGTTTTGATATAATTGTGAACATCTCAGATTTATTATTATCAGTTTCTTTTTTTATTTTTGATAAGAAAACATCTGTTTGAATAATATTTCAGTAAAATAGACATATTTTAATTAAAATTTCTGCTCACCAGACATAACAACATTATAATCGCTCTAGAATAAATTAATTTGTAAAAATTACGACAAAAACAAAATCCTCATAGATACAGAGCGGTGCTCTTATCTCGTCGCATTAATATGATTTTAATTGGAAAAAATCAGACTAATATCGAATCGATGGCCGCCCAAAATGGGATCCACTTTATTAATTAGTCGTTCTATACGTCAGATAAGCCGGTAATTTTATTAATTTATTCCCCATCAATATTCAGATTCATCTGTTGGATCGATAAATAGACAATAGTTGCATTCCGGATTTTTTTTTATGTAGGAAGTTATCGACTACAAATTAATATTGTAAATTACCTTGAGTTTTGCTATTACGAAAGTGTTTGTAATGTTCATTAAATACCCCCTTCGTCTTTATATGCAAGTCGCAAAACGTTAACGTTATTGAACAGTACATTGGCGTCCAACATAATAATGACAATTTTTTATTGCTTAAAAATACTTTTCATCGAAAGAGAGAGAACGTATTTGTACAGAAGATAAACAGAAATGTTTGATATTAAAAACATTTTAAATCAGAATTGTAAATGGATGTCGGGCTAAATCAAATCAAAAGAAAGCAGAAACGTTCTCAAATCAGGAACAAACGTTTCAGTCAAACGAAAATGGCAGTATACAGGAGTATAAAAGTGAAGATTTAGACACTAAAAAAGTATCAGAAGAATTTAAGAAAAACATAAATTCAAAAAGCTTTTAGTTACGACCTTATAACCGGACAGCAATAAATTCTGCATTTCGGTTAACATCATCAAACAACCCATCAAATTATAACCAGATACACTGGTGCATCTCACCCTCGCTTTAATCCCTATTCCTTCCGTCCCGTTTATATCGGTTTTCTGGGGGTGTACGTGCGCATGTGTTACTATGAAGATGCCTACGAGAAAAAGCAAATATAATAATTTTATTTTACATATTTAACCACATCACATTTTTTAATTTATGTACAATTCTATCACGTCTCCTAATTCCCTATCATTAAATTTTAAACAAGGAGTACATAACATCAGCGTGGTTAAAGTGAGAGAGAACCAATGAATCACACAAGATTTTGTTAGTTTTAATATCTAAATACGAATGCTGATTGTAAATGAGTTCAAGAGATCCATGGGCTTTGCTTATCTGATTAGTTACGTGCTTTGGGAACCGCAAATTATAATCAAATACTAGACCAAGATTTGAAAGTTATTAAAACATTGTTTTTAATTTCTATAGGATTTTTGGTTATCATTTGCAAACATGATGGCATAAGATTAGAATGAATTCTTTGGAAGTAGATACATAACTTTTTAACTTTTTAAGTCTTCGTTAATATTGTCAGGATTAAGCATTTTCTACAAGAAAAGAATATGACGCAGATGCACCACAAGGTAGCGTGCTAGGACCATTGCTTTTCCTATTGTATACTCGTGATGTACCACAAATCGAACATGTGACGATCGCTACTTATGGTTGACACTACGTCTGTCCTAGCAGTGAGACATGACAACGAAACAAATATAGATGAACTCCAACAGACATAAAACAGTGTTAGTAAATTGAATAAGACGTGAAGAACAATAATAAATGAGAGCAAATCATCATTCATTAGCTTTACCGCTTTACCATTAATTAAAAGAGGAAACAATTAACAATAATCGTAAATAATGAGATAATAAAATATATTTTTGTAGAAGGTGTAACTCCTACTCCTTTTGATTGGCGTGTGTAAAACTTCAATAATTTAGAGCTATACCTGGTTTTGTAAAGCTTTTATTGCAATACTGCTCTCTGAACAATGATTGCTTGATGGTTGGCTTTCTCAATCTTCCGCTTTCAGATGTAGAAGGTGGAGAAGGTTGATTTTCATAAGCTAAATATTTGCAATGTATGTTTCAATATTTTAAGAAGCCTCGTATTTACAAAAAAGACTGGAATCGTGTCAGAGATTAGCTATGATGTTAAAGTATTCGAAATAATTAATTTTTTTACCATTTTTGCTTCTAACGCCGTCTCTGGTCTTTCTAGATTCAACCGTCGGTGATTACGTCACCCTTTCTCGCTGCAAAATATCTAACCTGCAAAAGCCAATAGATAATCTCACATTAGTTCCGACTCGTCTATGATTGGTCATAACTAAGGAACAGGGGTGATGACGCAAGCTAACGTGAAGCCAAGATGGCTTGAGACTAGGGTTGCCACCTGTCCTTTTTTGAAAAGGACGCTCCTTTTTTCAAGCAAAATGTCCTTGCGACTTTTTAAAGCTTAAAATGTCCTTTTTTACGGCATATGTCCTATTTTACTCTTTGATATCTTTGAAAGGGACTTGGCTTGTACAAAAATACACAAGTTGACTTTTTTTTTAAGCTCGGTAGAAGGACGAGGACTCTTTGGACTTTTGTTAACTTTTTTTAACTTTTTTCAACTTTTTTTAACTTTTTTAACTTTTTTAACTTTTTTAACTTTTTTAACTTTTTTAACTTTTTTAACTTTTTTAACTTTTTTAACTTTTTTAACTTTTTTAACTTTTTTAACTTTTTTAACTTTTTTAACTTTTTTAACTTTTTTAACTTTTTTAACTTTTGTTAACTTTTTTTAACTTTTTTCAACTTTTTTCAACTTTTTTTAACTTTTTTAACTTTTTTAACTTTTTTAACTTTTTTAACTTTTTTAACTTTTTTAACTTTTTTAACTTTTTTAACTTTTTTAACTTTTTTAACTTTTTTAACTTTTTTAACTTTTTTAACTTTTTTAACTTTTTTAACTTTTTTAACTTTTTTAACTTTTTTTAACTTTTTTTACTTTTTTTTTACTTTTATAACTGACTTTTTTGACTGTTTTTGACTTTTTTTGACGTTTTTGTCGTTTTTGTCGTTTTTACTTTTTTGACTTTTTTACTTTTTTTGCCTTTTTGCCTTTTTTTGCCTTTTTGCCTTTTTTTGCCTATTTTGACTTTTTTTTTGTTACACACTTGTCGACCTTTTTTTTTAGAAGGATGAGGACCTTTTGTATACCCCTATCAGCATCATAGTCCTTTATTCACTTTTCAAAAAGGTGGCAACCCTACTTGAGACTGAGTTTATGGACACAATATAGTATATTACATTACGAGCGTGAAAAGTGACATTTTTCACACGAGTGGGAAATATTGTCGCACGAGGCACAAGCCGAGTGCGACTATCACACGGGTGTGGAAAATCACTTTTCACACAAGTGAATAAAAAGCAAACAACTTAGTTATTTTAAAATTGTTTTAATAATAATTGTTAAAGATAAATATCTAGGATCTAATTTACAATAAATTCAATAATCTAACAATCATATCGATTTTAGTATTAATATGTACATTACATAGATCAAAATAGAAATGATGCGTTTGACATTTTGTGACAGCTGATGCGGAGAGTAGCATATTCGCACAAGGGTGGAAAGTAAATTTTTATTCATACGCGTGTGATATAGGGCACTTTCCATATATAGTGTGATATGTGTCACTTTCCTAAGTGGTCGTAGAAAAACTTATTTATTAAACATCTATTAATGTTTGTTAGAAAACTAATCACATAACGGTTTGATTTATAATTTAATTTAGGAGTTAACCCTAAATGCTGACATGGCGGCGCGTGGCTTTTTAACTAAAGCCCTTTTAGACAACTGTTGCTTCGGTGAGGTGATATATATTTCTGTTTTAACGTGAAGCCTAGATGGCTTGAGACTCACGTCAGCTTGCGTCATCATCCCCGTTCAAGATTATCTATCGACTTTTGCAGGCTAGATGTATCGCAGCGAGAAAGGGTGACGTAATCAACTTCGGTTGAATCCAGAAAGGCCAGAGGTGGCGTTAGGAGCAAAAAATGGTAAAACAAACAAATGTTTTGTGCAAAAGTATTTCAACATGAGCTAAAAATGTGCAAAATCGTGTCAGATTAGCCATTTTTGTCTTTGATTTGGGAGTTACTTTCAGTGGAAAATTAAAAATGTAAATATTATTAAAATGTGATCATAGATTACAAACCGGACCAATGAAATACTTGACAAAGGTATGCATTTTATGTATTAGCAAATGTATCCGCTATGTCTATACTTCAGCCTAGTGGCACGTATATAGAGGGTGCAACCATCTAAATCAAATTTAAATCCTACTAGCAAATTTTTCGACTCTAAATACAATTTTTACATTTAAATTACGTAATGGCCGTTATATTTAATCAAAATGTTAAAATTGTTATTAGATAATTATAAAATATATTTAATATTAAATTTTACTAAAAAATATGGTCCTTAAGTTAGTTTATGCCTATACATAGTTTTTTGACCCTCAGTTTGATGACGTCATTACTGCTGGTGCGGGTCTGACATTTTTGGGGTCTGAGGCGTTTTTTGATCTTTGATTATGTAGAAACTATATCCAAAAAAACATGTTAACCGCCAGCACTGAAATATGCTATCCGATCCCACTACTAAGCCGTTTCAACAATTTTAACGGTTTGTTTGATAATTTGTGTTTAACCGTTGTTTTGATTGATTTTGCTACTTTTCTACACTTTTTTATTTACATTTATTACTAATTAAAAAAATTGTTGGGAAGAAAAACAAGTGGTGAAGATAATATCATGTGAGGGATAAACAATGTCAGAACTACTTGATTTTGTTCATCCACCGGAATAGATATTTTCCTGTTTTATAACATTTTATTTATATAAACATATCTCGTTTCGTTAAAGATACAAGATAAGCAACAAAACGTATATAAGAATGTACCAGCTATCTCTATCTCTATAAATGTTTAAAGAACAACACAGACAAAACACGGTGATAAGGCCAGAGAGTTTTAATAAATTCACTGATTATTTATTATAAAGAAACTGTAACAATTTATTATTTACCCGTTGTCCGACCAGTTAAGGTTCATTGATATTTACAGACAGACTGGCATATTCTGAAACAATATTTATCGATAGAGTCATGGAATAATGCGTCATGGTTACTATTGACTTGAATTTTTCTATTTACCAAAATACCGTTTGTCTACCAAACGGGATCTATTCAAATTCGAAGGGGGTCATATCCAGTGAATATTGGCACACAAATGTAATTTTTGTTGTAAGACACTTTGACAGTTTCAGCTGCTATTGTGTGAATGCATCACTGGTTTGATGGGAAATTTCCAGGTAGAAATGAATGTAGGAGAAACTTGGTTGTTTATCTATTTGTGCAAATTGGTATCTGTTTTAAATTGATTAGCGATTTTTTTTAGAAAGTAACAATAATAAAACAAGGCATACATCAAGATTCGATCTTATATTCTTTGCTATTTTTGACATGTGTTAATGATCTTTTAAAAATTTGTTAATTTAGTTGATGATACAGCAAAAGATGCTAGTAACATTTCATTACTAGTAACTAGCAACATGAGTAACTGAATAATAGTCAATCTTTTACAATTTCTGATCACGAAATTCATTTAAAGTATAATAAAATTATGCCCAAAAAAGTGTATCATTTCCAGAGTTATATGGCGGCAAAAAAAACGCTCTTAATGGGGCTAATCTGTTGTTTGCCTTTCTAGATTCATATTTTGGATGGATCAATCCGATTCTCTTTGTCTGTACTTTCGCTCCACAATTATTAACTCCTGCTCTGTGTATATCTTCTTTCTCATCCTTCAGTCACCCTGTGCTGGGTCTTCCACGTCTCCTTCCTCCTGAATATCATTGTAACATTTAATGAACCAATGTTCCATTTGCTACTCTCCAAACTTGTCCAAACTCTGACTTGATTTATTGTCTATTCTTGTTTAATTTTCTCATTTTGTTCTAATTCTATATTCTTCTTCTACGATTTTAATTGTTCCTAACATTTCTAGCATAATTATTCTTTTCAC
The DNA here is from genome assembly GCA_927349885.1 of Psylliodes chrysocephalus. Taxonomy (NCBI): domain Eukaryota; kingdom Metazoa; phylum Arthropoda; class Insecta; order Coleoptera; family Chrysomelidae; genus Psylliodes; species Psylliodes chrysocephalus. The sequence continues at coordinate 79,225,281 of OV651818.1, read as the reverse complement.
AGGTAATTCTTAGATCTTCTTCCTCTTTTTTTCGTGTTTATTGTGTTGTAGATCTTCATTTTCGTTTTCTTTGCAATTTCCTTTTAAGTCACTTTTTACTTGTGTGGAAACCTTTATTTGTAGGGACTATCTTTTCAGCTATTGTAATTTTCCAGTCTCCAATTCTTGCTTAGCAATTTTGATTCCCAAATATTTAAACTATTCTTGAAATTCATATATTCCTATTTAAATACTTTTTAATGTTGTTAATCATTTTCGGTTTTTCATGGTTTTGATATGGTGCCATGTTTTTTTCTTGTTTCTGTAACTACCACTATGCCATCTGATTGTGGAATGACATGTCCTCCCCCTGTTGTCAGCTTATGTTTATTAATAATAGAGAATGTTGCTTTGTGTTTTAATGTTAATTTTTATTTCTTGCATCATCATTATCGTTATTAACGCCTTAACTTTTATGATATTTCTAATTTTTGAAGCCTTATTTAAATTCAATAAAAAACATTTCTAATTATATTTGCTTTATAACACGGATTGCATCTACAGTTGCTGATTTAATCTGTCTTATTATCTTTTTTATTGTTCCTGCTAGCCGCCTTTGTATTATTTCTGATAATATTTTGTAAGCAGTATTAAGAAGTGTTATTCCTCCACTTTTTCGGCCATTTTTCGACTTTCCATAATGTCTAAATTAGAATGGCCTTTCTTTCAATTCGTTGCCTCCATATTTAAAGAGTTCGATGTTAATTCCATCTTTTTTTGGCATTTTTCTCAATCACATCTGATAGATCCGGTAGAGTTGTATATAAAGCTGTTATAGGTTCCTTTGATATGGTGATAATAGACATTTCTTTTCCTTGGGTGTTATGCTCATGTATGTCTCCTACTAGAATAAGATTAGTTTTGTATTTTTACATATAGTAAACAGAAACAGTGTAATATATAGAGATGAAATTGTCAATATTTTTTGTTTTTCGAAAAATGGTCTACATGATTCTAGAGGTGGATTTTTGTTACTTTACGTATTGCAGCTTCTTGAATTAGATTTTGTGTTAGTTAAAATTGCACCTAGCTTTATTTAAGCCAACCAGCAATTTATTTTTATTATAAACTTAATAGAGGCTTAAAACTAAGAGTTCACCCAATGGTTTCTTCTCCTTTCTGTCCTGATGAACACACGCACTGTGTTCTGCTTTTTCATAATTTCACATCAGTAATTCTAATGGTTTGGTCCTTCTGAGCCTTTTCATTAGGTATTGGTTGTCCAGGAACTGTTGAACTTGTGGTTTTTCTCTCTTCCTCTACTGTATGCTGTCTCAGATCTCTGTGAAGTTCCTTACATACATACGTTGGGCTTAATGCGCCATCTTTTAGCCCACTCATAGAAGTTTTCTGATTGATTCTTTCATTGTTTTATCGATGACAAGTATGGCTGTGTCGTCAGCAATTGTGGTTACTTTCACATTTTGCGTTTGTGGTATATCGGAGGTAAACAACAGGTCCCAGAAACTTCCTTGCTTTGTTTTTATCTAATGTTAGGCCTAAAAATGTTGTAGATTTAGTTTTTTAACGCCATTCAGCAAGACGTTACTGGAAAACCACGAGTTTCTAGCTTTATCACAATTATAATAAGTAGTGTCGTCTGCATACTGAACAGAAGAAGTAGATTTCAAATAGTAAGATAGATCATTCACGTATAGCATTAAGAGGGTTGATCCAAGTATCAAGCCTTGGGGTACCGAACTCTCTGAGTTTCTGACAGGTTATATTAAGTAATGAGTTAATAGATCAAGCATTTTCCCTCTTATACCATAGTATGGGAGTTTCTCTAATAGTTTATTATAAATAACGCAATTAAATGCCTTTGAGATATCACATGCGAATCGCCCCGTATGCTTATGTAGTAATATATACAAAAATGGATGGAAATATACCATTTTTTTCAAGCAAAAACATTCTATAAACCGTATTGCCATTTTTTTTTTCACCATAATTATTTTAATTTTCTTAACAGACTGAACGAACTACATGGCAAGTGTAAACAAAGACTGCGTTTAGAGGTTACCGTTTGTTGCAAAACTAGCAATTTCTAAGTATGTAGGTCAAAAAAAAATCGAATTGCTACATACGCCGTTAAAGTACACAACATTAGAAATGTTAAACTAACAACAATAATTTTACCAGACATGTAAGGTTCTCGTTCGTGGGTACTTAATAATTTTTTTCACGAAACATTTTAAATTTAAATAGTTAATACGAGGGTTATTCGGAAAATTTACAAAACGAGACGAAAAAAGAGAAACTTTTTGATGAAAATTGAAATCATTTTTTACATAAAAAAATTTCCTTAAATAATTCCAAAAAATTCCACTATAACTCTAAAGAATACCACGTATTTCCTCAGAATTCCACTACGATTTATGCGATTTACAAAAAGTGGAAAAACATTTTTAAATACCCCCTTAGGGGGACTATTTTCAAACTCAAAAGAAAGTGATTTCTCTCAAGATTTTCATGAGAAATGTCATATGTCAACATAAAAAAGTATTTATAAAGCCATTTAAATTTTAATTCTTACACGTTGATATATGACATTTCTGATGAACATCTTGTGAGAATTGAGTTCTCTCGAGTTTGAAATAGCCCCCAATGGGGTCATTGTTGTGGCTTCTATGTGAGAGAATACAATCAAAGAAAAACTATGAAGTCTTAAGACATTTGGCACATTGGTAAAAAACTGTAAATGTCAGTCGGTGTTTAAATGTCACTATGTGTCTTTTTATTTTTGATAAGATCTACTAATGTTCAATTAGTCTGACAGGTTTATTTGGAATCTGTAAAGGCATAAAAAATTAATATAAGACCTTACAAACGGATCGTCTGAGATATCTCTCCAGAATCTGAAGTGTACTCTTAGATTCCCTGCAAATCACTTGTTTTTACCTAAGAAGGCGAGCTCTGTTGTGTGAATGGCTCTGTTTGGGTTGATGTTGATGTCTCTGGGGCTCTTCCAAGGTTTCTATTGGTGTACCCTGGTCATGAGTATTTCTGTTGTCTGAGGAAAGTCTTACGTGGTACCATTAACTTAGGCCTCAGCTTCGAATCTTCACCTGAACACTATATAGCTTTAGCGGATTTGCTTCGGTCTCTACTTCCATGAGGTCACTTGTAAATTATAATGTGAATAGATTTTTTTCTAGTTCCAGAGTACTGACAATGAGTATCGCATTTTCCTCTCAACTAAGAATTAAGATGAGTGCCTTACCAAGTAAGGATTGACTGGACTCTTAACTTGCTTTGTAAAGACTTTAACCTTATTTGGGTGGCGCAATCAAAAGGCAAATTAAGGATATATGGAAACAAGCTATCCAGCTAACCATAAATTATCTATCCATATTTAAAACTTTATAGAATAATATTAAAGAAGCTATATTTTTAGGCTATTTTTATACCCTATTTATAAATTTTATATTCCAATTTTTTTTTGCAAAAATCAAGGTGCTCTGCTAGCTTCAAACGAAGTCAGTAGAGAACCTCAGTTTTTTAAGTTTTTTTCCAAAAACGACACTATAATTTTAGGCTATCAAAATATTATAAAACTTTTCAGTTTTGCTAGCTTTGAACGAAGCCAGCTGAGCACCTCGATTTTTTAAAGCTCTTTTTCTAAAAAACACCCCCTTTTTTAGGCTATTTTTAGGCTCTTGAAATATTATAAAACTTAACTAAAAAAAATTGCTATTTATAAATAATACAGGGTGCTTTGTTGGAACAAAGTCAGCAGAGCACATCGGCTTTTTAAAGTTTTTTATTCTAAAAACAGCCACACCTCATTTTTAAGCAATTTTTAGGCTCTTGAAATATAAAACGTAACTAAAAATTGCTATTTTTAAATAATTCTTAAAACTAACTCAGCAGAGCACTGTGGTTTATTATTTTTCTGGAAACAACTAATTATGCCACATGTTTAACTATTTTTAGGTTCTTAAAATATTATAACTTTTCGAAAAACAAAATAGGATTTTTAAAAAAAAATACAGGTTGCTTTGCAAGCTTCGAACGACTCCAGCCCAGCAGAGCATTTTAAAGCTTTTTTTAAACAACCACACCTCATTTTTAGGTTATTTTTAGGCTCTTGAAATATTATAAAACTTTTAAAAAAAATGAGCATTTTTAAAAAATACACCGTACTTTGCTAGCTTCGAACGAATCTAGCATAGCACCTCGGTTTCTTAAAGCTTATTTAAAAACATCTCTACCACATTTTTAGGCTCTTGAAATATGATAAAACTTTTCTAAAATAATGGCTACTTTCTAATATTACAGGGTGCTTTGTTGGAATAAAGCCAGCATAGCACATCGATTTTTTAAGTTTTTTTTAAGCTGTTTTAAAAAAAAAGCTTCAAAAAGCCGAGGTGCTTTGCTGACTTTGTTCCAACAAAGCAATCTGTCTTTTTTAAAAATAACAATTTTTTTTTTTTAAATAGATTTATAATATTATAAAGAGCCTAAAAATATGGTGTCGTTGTTTTTGGAAAAATCCTAATAATTTCTGTAAACTAGGTAGTTTTTAAAAACCAGCATAATATACAGGGTAGCTGTTAAAGATGGAACCAAACCTATAGTGCTTAAACGATTTAACATACAAAACCTAAAATTTCAGAATTTCAACTAAATACATTTGCGCATATTTTAACACAAAAATTATTTTTTTTATAATTACAAAATTTTGGCCGCCATCTTGATTTTTTAAAATAATATTATTTCTGTTGTGTTTAAACCCCATGTGTGATACATTTTTGTAATCAGGGTGTTAAACCCTTTCAAATGGTGTATCACATGACCTATGTTGCAATTTAAAAAAATAAAGATGGCGGCCATGCTTAAAATTTTGTAATTATAAGAAAAATAATTTTTGGGCTAAAATATACGCAAATATATTTAGTTGAAATTCTAAAATTTTGGATTTTGTATGTTGAACCGTTTAAGCACTATAGGTTTGGTTCCATCTTTAACAGCTACCCTGTATAACATTTTTAGTTTACTTATTATTAGGAACGTTAAATTTGATAAATCAAGTATTAATGATTTAGTGAAATTAATATTTTTTCTAAAAAAAAATTCCAAATATGTATTTAAAGAAAATTAAATTGCCTGCCATTTACCTTTCGATATAATGCAATGCCTGTTGCGGTCTTAGCCAATGGAGCAGTTGTTTTTAGGAGAGAAATGTTCGCTCGTAGTTTCTGTGACAAGAATTTTGAGTTGTTTCATTGTTGTTTACTTTTAAATATGTATTAACAAAATAACCTTTTATCATAATTTAAAACAAAAAACATACCACACCATTTGAAACAAAAAATTATCCAAGACCACACGTACACTCTTTCAAAATTAAAAAACAACCGTTATACATATAATAACAGTAAACACTTATTACCCCATTGTCCATTTTTTTTTAAGAATAATCAGTTGAATTTCCTTTCAAGATCAATCCTAGTTTCTACCCTCTATCTAGCAAACCCTCTGCAAGAAGCAGTCAAGATCCTATAGGGTTCGAATCGCCAAAATCTAGTTATTCTAGGAGGGTGAAATTTTATTACGAAAAAAAAAATATATAATATATAAAATAGGTCCATATTCGAGGGTGAGCTTTGTTGAGAAATTCGAAAGTACATATTAGGGATGATTTGAATGGATCTGTTGAGTTAGAGCAAAATAGAAGTTGACATGTAGATACGGGATGAAGGTGAATTTTTAATAAACGGATAAGTGCTAGTAAGCAGTGCGTCGCGGTGGTGTTTATTTAATTTGCGACGTTGCCAGCTTTATTGGTATTTAAGCATCCTCATATGGTTATTAGGATCTTAATAATTGTTGACTTGATTGAATAAGTACACGGATTCGAAATCTTATATTCTAATTACAAGTTTGGATGTCGGGGATTTATGCCCTGATGGCTGATCGGTTAAGACAGTCTGCGTGGATTCCCAACTGGACTGATTTTTTAAATTTTTTATTAAATTTGTTTTCCCTTTGGAAATTCAAATATAATTTCCATTATTTCTTTGGTGTAATTTTGTAATTTATTTGGGAATTTCCTTTGTTTTTGGTACTTTAAAAGTTTAAAACCAATTTTTCACTATATCTATTATTTTTTTTAAATATATTTTGCTTTTAATTTCTCAATTTTTGCTCTGAAGGACAAAGAAAAATCAATTTTTTAAGTTTGTTTTAATATTGAAACTTTGGTGGAATAATTTCGGGCGAAAGTGCACTCCTTACGTTTTATAGGTACATTCTTGTGAAGCCGATCATCAAAATATTCGGGCGACGTGTTTATTTTGATTGAAAAAAGCAGACTAAACCGATCTCCAGCTAATTGATGCTAATACACTCGGATATCGTCTCGAGTACAGCATACCTTCCCGTCTATGGTTTTTCTGTACACACACACTGTTTGTATTGTTTATACGGAACGTCCATTTTTTTTATAGGTGTTTCGTAAATACGTGACTACTAGGACTAATAGTATGTCAAAAAATAACGACAGTTTGATAAATATATCAAAAATATAAAATATCGTGTCCATAAGAATACCTGAGAATACCCTGATAATACCTAACAATATCACGAATACCCAGAGAATAAATTTTAAAGGTTTTTCGAGAATTACTAATTGAATGGTTAAAGACACCGGCGATAGCCACCTTCTTAATTGGTCAACGTCAAGCTTCACTCTAAATCTGGCTAAACAACTACTCTCCCGGCAGAGCTTCAGTACCTCTCAAACACAAAACATCGTTCTGCGGTGCAAAAAATGGCTTGAGTGCTTAAGTAATAAATTTTCTAATAAAAGTCTGTATATAGTGTAAAAAGTATGTAGTTTGTAAATGAACGATATAATAAAATTCACATAGTTTCAATAATGTTTTAAAATAAAGTATGTAATTAGATAGTGATGTTTCCAAGCATTAATCCTTCCATCCCTACGGATCGCACAGGTATTCCAACATAATTTAATACAGTTCACAATTTGCCAAGGTCCATATGTCGGTCTTAGTTTATTGGTGTAGAAACACCGTTAGAAGCCTGTCTTTGGGTCAATCTGCGACAGCTGATTGTATTAGCTTATGTGCCGCGTGTATTAGAGAAACACTATTAGTCAGCGACTTATGGGGTTTCTCAAGTGAAGCAGATTTTGACGTTTAAAAATTTAATAAAAGAAGTGCTACGACTAATGGTATTTCTCGTTGGAATGTGCACCGAAGTGTTACCAATAAGAATCTGCCATTTTTGGAATATGTCAAATTTGTGACTCATGGGCTTTCTGAAATTACCGATTCAATTAAAGTCTTTAAATATACGACACTTGTTCCTGATTAATTAATTAGATGATTTATACTTTGTTACTCCTAATTAAGATTATTTATTTCTTAATGATTTTTTATTTAGAGGTTTAGTGATATAGTAAATACCTAATTAATTTAAGTTCTTACCATATCGATTTCTTTTAATATTTCACAAATTTATCCACATATAAACGTCTAAACAAAACACAACTCATTTGTTACTTTTTATTATATGAATATCCTTATAATTTGAATATTCCATATTGAATATACCAGACACAGATCATAATTATTATTAAAATAAGCCGAGCGCTTCAAGCTTTACAAAGCCATCATCGCAGCCTTTCTGAAAATGGTGAGATTAATTTAATTCAACAGTTAAAAAATATATATAACTTCCGGTAGATGCCTCTAGAAATATAGTAAAACGATATGACTAACATTGTTTTGAGTACCTATTGTGATAGGCAAAAGTCTTTTTGGTAGTGGCTATGATTCCAACACCGTTATAATAGCGGTACTAATGAATCTATTATAGTTTTGGAATCACAAATACAGAAATTATCAGCTAACTTAAGTAGTATATACACAAAATTTTAAATCAGTAGGTACTACATATTTAGACAAATTAAACATTTTCTACAACCTATACCATATTTTTACCCTATTTAAAGACTATTTTTATATCAATTTAAAATATTTTATACTTCTCGTTTTTTTTTTTGAATTTTTTTTCTAAAAACGACCACACCATATTTTTAGACTGTTAAAATATTCGAAAAAAAATAGTAGCTTCTCAATTTTTTTAGCCCAAAAAAGTGGCAGTGTTGTTTATAAAAAAAAAAGTTTAAAAACCGAGATGGCTTCACTCGATGCCTAGTATTTTTTAAAAATGGTAAATTTTTTCTAATTGTTTTATAATATTTCAAAATCCTAAAAATAGCCTAATAATATGGCATTGTAGATTCCAAGAAAACCTAAAAAACCGAGGTATACTGGCTTCCTTCGATTGTAGCTTAGTACCCCGTATTTTTTAAATATAACAAATTTTTTCAAAAAGTTTTATATTTCAAGAGTCTAAAAATAGCCTAAAAATGTGGTGTTTGGTTTAAAAACCGAGGTGCTATGTTAGTTTCGTTAGAAGCTAGAAAAGTATTATGTATTTTTTTAAAAATACTATTTTTGTTAAAGTTGTATAATATTTCAAAAGCTTTAAAATTTCCTTGAAAAGGTGGCCTAGTTGTTTTTACAAAATCTTAAAAACCCGAGATGCTCTGCTGTTTTTTTAGATAGTAGCAAAATACATCTTTATTTTTAAAAATAGCAATTTTTTTCAAAAATTTTTAAAATATTTAAAAAGCCTAAAAAGGTGGTATATTATATATAATATTAACTAGTCTATATAGATCACCATCTGCCAGTGAACAAATTTTCGTAGATGAACTAAATCGATATCTTGAACAAACAAAACAAAAAATTGTGCTTTTTCTCATATTATAGTAGGAGACATAAAATCAATCATTGTTAATATACAGTGACGTTCCATAAAGTTGGATCCATATGGGAATTTTTTTAACATTACCATTGAAAAAAAAAAAACGTCGTAGGACATTTAGCATTGCTTTTTCAAAAGCTTAAAATACCCCATATTAAAGTTTGCTAGATATTGCATTAGTCATCGGTCAAAACCTGAATTTTTTAAAAATTCGTTTAAATTTTTTTTTTTTAATTCCAATTTGACAGAAATGTAATGTAGCCAATTTTGATATGGGCTATTTTAAGTTTTTAAACCCTACAAAGTTTTTTCAAATTGTAATATTAAAAAAAATCACATATGTATCCAACTTTATGGAACACAGTGTATATCTAAATTCTCTTAGTGAAATATAATTTTGTATTAATGATAAATAAAAGCACTAGGCTACATGGCACAACAGGTCTAGACCATATTTTCCTAAAGAGTAAAATTTTTAATTTTGAGCAGAAATGCGTATTTGAAAACAATATAAGTGATATAAGGCAACAATATTATATATTATTTGTCCACTGAACAAAAAGTAAAGTCACTTAGCAGAACCATCCAATATTTAAATTATAATAACTTAAAAAATTATCTAAAGAGCTACAGTTGGAGTAATTTTTACAATGAAATGATATGAATGGTAACATTTTAACCAAAAATTTAGTTGTTATATTAAAATCTTTAATCAAATAAAATTAAAAAGGAGTAACATCAAACGAGAGCATTGGATTAGTGCTGGCATTGTAAACTCAGTTAGAGATTTTAAAATAAGATTTTGACATTGAAAATAACAAAATAACATACCTCAACTATAAAAAATACTAACAAACTAATACTAAATACAATTGCTACAAAAACTAAATAAATAAAAATAGAAATCCTAAAAAAATAAGGGACCCAAAGAAATAATCTACCGATAACGATGTAATCTGCAATATCCAGCGAGTGCTGAAATATTTAATGATTTTTTTTTATCAATGATGGTGAATATTAAGCAAAAATATTGAAACAACCTAACACTCATAAATAAAAATCAAAATTCACTATTTTTGGTACCTGTAAATGAAATCATTAACTCACTAAAACTAAATAAGTCACCAAGATATGATGCTAAAAAGTCAGAAGTACTTAAAAAAACATCCGATATATTATCAAAACCTATGTCATATCATAAATAGAATTTTTATTTCAAGTACAGTACTTCAAGAATTTAAAAAAGCGGTCGTCGCCCCTGTACATAAAAAAAAATGTAAACAATCATAGGTCAATCTCAGTCATAACGTCTCTAGCTAAAATATTTGAAGAAGTCTTAAACATAGAATGGTAACATTTTTAAAAGATAAATAAGGTAATTTCAGAAAAACAATTCGGATTTAAAGAGGATTTCAACTAATGCCATAGGAAAACTTGTAGATAATCAACATATCTAGAGAAAAGTAACCCAGTTATACAGGGGGATCAACTTATCTCTGTTGTTTTGAGGGATACGAACGAAAGTTTTAAATACAAATTATAGATAGAGTCCAGCTTCACATTTTAAAATTATTACGTAATATACAGGGTGTTTCATAAAGTCACAGCATACCAAAGTTATGTTTTTTTAGTGGAACACCCTGTATGTTATCTCGAATTTGCATTTCGCTCATTTTCCCATTCCGGCAATATACTTTTAAAGAAATGGCCACTTTTATGTGAAAATCTTACTGAAATCGTCACCCTGTATTATTTAGAATCAACAATCAAAGCCAGAATAATTTCGTAGTAGTCTAGTTTTGTTGCAATTCATCATGTTTTTAATATCTTTCATTTTGTATACAGGGTAACCCAAAAGTCACGACCATGATTTTGTTGGTTATTTCAAATGAAACACCCCGTATCTTATATCATTTTCATAAACTACTTACAAAATACGTTTACTTTTGTTAAGCATTCCATATACCTAAATCTTATTTAATAATAAAACGATATTTTTGGTAAATACTGAAAGTTTCGTAGAGTTGGCATTTGACAGCTTGAAAACATAAAAAATAAAAGTACAGATTTTTTAACAAGACTATCATTAATACTAACAGCTATCAACTAAACAAAAAATTCGAAATAGTACTTAAAACAAAATAATTACAATAACTGCTCAAAATGACCTCCCATTAAATTTAAACAGAGTTGTATCCGATCTTCAAATGACCTCCCCACATTTCTAGCCATTGGAATACTAATGTTTTGAAAAATACCCTAATTCTATTTTTCATGTCCTCTCTTATAGTTACAGATATTTTATAGACCTCATTTTTTATATACTCTCACAAAAAAAAATCAACTTTTGTAAAATCTGGCGATCTAGCTGGCCACTCAATTGGTCCTCCCCTACCTATCCATCGTTCTAAAAATTGATCATCATGAATTACTGCATTATGAAGTATTGGAGCCCCATCATGTAGATACTACATTTGCTGACGTATACGAAGAGGAACATTTTCAAGAAGTATAGGCAACTGATTCTCCAAAAAGTCTAAATAAACTTTACTGTTAACTGTTTTCTCAAAAAAAATATGGTCCAATTACATAATCACCAACAATACCACCCCAAACATTTAAAGACCATTTAAATTTTAGACCGAATTCTATATCTCGGGAACCACAAAAGTAGGTACCATGATTTTGGTGCTTCTCTAAGTGTCCCTAGCTTATATCTGAGTCCGCTAAGGTTTTGGCTTTCTCTATCCCGAGATCGCGGCGCGGACAGACAGACATTGGCACTTTAATATAGTAGGATTTTTATGGAATGTCGACTCATCTTAGACAATTTGATGTACCAAAAAAAAAAGAATTTAAAAAATAATTTATAACTCCATCTAATATATTATTTTTTGAAACCGAATATTAGAGACATTAGACAAATGTTTAGGCATCAAAATATCCAATTTATTTTTAAAAATAAAAAAATTATTCGAAAAGTTTTGTCACAAATATGCCACAGGGTACACAAAGAAAATAATATAAAAATTGGACTGGTACAAAAAAATATAAGCTTACGATGTTACGGAAAATTTATAATCATTTGCCAGAAATTTATAAAATATACTTAGACAAAATAAACTCTACAAATATGATAAAACATATATTTTAAAATTATATTAATCTAGGTAGATTTGAAACTAGAAAATTAATTGAAACCAACACTTAAAAAGTTCCTTCAAGGTTTGTTTCACAAATATGCATTTCATTGTGTTTAAATTTGTTAACTTTTAATTTTTCTTTCTTTAAATTGTCTTATTTAACTGTCAAAAAGTACTTAATGATATTATTTTAAATATATTTTAATGAGGATCCACGCACAACCTATGTTAGTTGCAATGAACCTAGATTTACGTATAGTTATTTTGTTTAAACATACGCTTTAAAAAAAATGTATATAATAATTGTTACACACAAAAAATCTTACTAAACATTATTTTTATAATACAAAACCTTAAAAAAACGAAATTGGCTTCTTCTCCATTCTTTATAATCTCGTTCTTTGTTCCAATAATTTTCGTCTGTTCTCAGTCTAAAATAATTAAGTCTTAGGTTTATATTTTAAAAAATTTAATTTATTCACATTATTATTTATATTATTATTACTACCTGTGGTTTGGATTTCGTTGTTTCAATTTTCCCATAAAAATAGCCTTGAAATAACCTATGAATGATGTAATTTTTATTTTATTTTACATTTTCCGCTTACTTTAGCAATGCCCCTCGTAGCAGGAGGTTGGATTTTATAATTTAAACACCCTGAATCTCAGATTCACAATTATTATCTGTCGAATATTGCACGACCCTGTAAGTATATGGCTAGAGTAAATACGCGAAATTGGAAAAACGGTCTCCTATTTTATATAAAAAAAATACCTGGCATTCCGCTCATATTTTCACATTTGTTTTCCATTTAATTACCGCGAAACATAAACAAAATATGAAAACTTTATTATCCCATTACACTAGGTACGAATGAAATAATGAAAATAAAAAAAAACCGAATACATTTGTCGAATATAAATTCGCGCCATTTCACTTTATTTCTCTCCCACTAAATCAAAATATTCATTTTGTCGCAAAAACCGTCCATTAGTCCTCCTGAACTGTATTCCGATTGCACTTTTGCACTTTCATTGTCTAGCCGTCTGTCTCTTTTTTTCCCAACGACCCCCGTCTAGACTGTTTCCATTATCATATGCTTGAGTCGCGGCGGGCGCGTCCGCCTCTGCCCCATTGGCGGAGGAGAGGACGCAATCTAGACGGCGATGTTAGAGTTGGGCGGCCGAGGTTGTTCACAGCTCCGACGGTGATTTTTCATTTATTTTAACGCCGATTATGTTTTTGATCGAATTCTTTATAAATAAATGCTTTATTTATCATAATTCTTCATGAGAAGTACTTTTAATACGTCCATATTGAACAAAGTCAAGCTAAAGAATGAATATATATTTTACATTTAATATACATCTATTGTTTATGTCTAGTAAAATTTATGATAAGATAAAGTTATTAAAGTTATTTACAGGAAGCCGTTTATTGTCTATTTAACTATTTTAGCAACACATAACTCGTGTGTCTTTTTTTCTGTTATTTTGTTGGAATCACCGTTTCATCGATGCAACCTTGAACGCCTTGCGTTTAATTCGTGATCGTTGAAAAAAATAACAGTTGACAGTTTTGGTTTTAATTCCGATGCCATCTATTTGTGGAGAGTAAAAGTTTAATGTAAAGATAGAAGAGTAAGCTCTCACAATTCCTATAATTATTTTTCTGCGTTTGAACGTTGTATGAAGACATCATAGTAGGATAATCTTATGGACACTTGGTTTGATTGCGATGGAGACAACATGTAGATGGCACCACTCCCATGGTATCTGAGTCAGATCTTGAGGTCATGTCGGTGCTTGTTAAATATTGTTGTATTTGAGGGTTTTGAGTCAGAAGTTATTAATCACTAATGTTACCATATTGCTGTAGGAAGCCTTGTCCAGAAATATTCGTGTAGTTTTAATGTTCTAGATCAACCTATTTGTAGTTACATTGATTTTATTCATGAAGGCCCCTGAATGGAAAAGTTGCAAACTCTAAATATAAAAGCCAACTATCACACACTAAGGATGAAATCGAGTTGCTACTCAAAAATGGTATTTATAGATTAAACTGTAACGATTGCAATACTACTTATATAGGGAAAACCGAGAGAAGACTCAATTTAAGAGCTGGTGAACACATTAGATATCCTGATAAGTCCACTTTTGGACATCATATTAAATTCAATAATCACAATTTCACTCCTTCTGAGAATGTCACTGTCCTTCATAAAATTTTCAATTGTAACTTTAAATTAAATCTGCTAGAAGATCTTGAGATACACCGAGAGTTTAATAAAACTAATGTCACTTGTGTTAACACTCAAATCCATCTCAATAGCAAAGTGCCTCCTCTCTTTAAGAGTATTGGCAACGGTTGGTCTGAAGTTACCTAGCTAGCTTCTCCTTGAATCTTTTTACAGCAGAGTTGATCTTGTCTTCTCCGGTGATATCTGATTTCGTGGTCAGGACGGTTTTTCCTCCTCTTATAGCTGGAAAAGTTGGTCTGTCTGCGACTTCTGTTTCCCTGGGGTCGGCAGGCTCAATTCTGTTGTTCTAGTCAGGCACCTTTTTAATTTCAATAATTTTATATTAAAAATGTTTTTTACCTTCGCTTAATGTATATTTTATAATTCTATTTAATTATTGTAACGTTTGGTTGTTTTTTAAAAATAATTTAAAATTTAAAATTCCCTCCATAACTTGTGCTTGCTACTTCAGTGGTTCCAACCCACTTTTACCTTTTTAAATATTAACTTTTGATCAATTTTCATGAAATTTATTTGTATTTCTCAAGTTGGCAATTGTATTGACAACTTCATTGTCAACTGTCAATTGTCACTCAGTTCTATTTTTGGCATTGTTAAGTCAAGATGGTTACTTTTTCGTCTATTTTGTATTCAACGTTTTACGATTACCTGTGCCCCAACTTGCCTCCGCCTCACGGTAGCTACTTTAAAGGGGCAGCTGGCTTCAAGCTGAAGTTCAGTTTTTTCCATCTCTCTTCCTTGGAAAGGTTGAGACAGTTTATTTACACGTGTTGGGATGAGCCCCCACGTTTTTTCTCAATTTTCAACCACCTGTTAGGATTGGTTTTGCTTCGTTTCAAGCCTCAAGTTATGGTTGAGAATCAGGGACCGGATTGTGGCAGCCCTTTTAATCTAATAAATAAAATTTTAAATAATTAATTTTCATGCACCTTCTATATTTACTGACAAGTAAGTTTTAAGGTTTTTTTATTTTTCATTCAATGTTTAGGAATATCTCGATTTGACTATTGTTATAGCTCCGTTTTTTTATCTTTGTAGAATCTCTGATGATGGCCTAACCGGCTGAAAGCGCTAAGACTAATTTTACTGAGTTTTATTAATATTAATAAAACTACCTACACACTTTAAATACGTTCCATTCATTTCTTATTTCTTTCTTCTAAATATAAAGTTATCTGATACAAAGGGTGGTCCGATTGAACTCCTTATTGCAGCTGATTTGGCTGGTTTTTTCTTGTCAGGTCCTAGTCATCGATTAACATGTGTATTGGTTGCTTTTCAAACACCTTTAGGATGAACTATTATGGAAAAAGTCGCGAACTATTTTCATTTTCAATATCTTCATTCTTCTGTTTCGATGTTAAATAAATCTATTAAGTGTAAGGGTTAAAGAAAAGGTCCTTTATTTCTCACAAGTCAGACTTGTGAGAAATAAAGGACCTTTTCTTTAACCCTTACACTTAATCCCTACTACTCACATATGGCTACCCTCACTCCAAATTAAATAAATCTCTCTCTTTCTGATATGTGGAATCTAGATCTTATTGGTATAAACGATCCTATTGAAGTACTATCTAACAAGGAACACGAAGCATCTATTTTTAATCTTTCTCTAATACTGTTTCAAGAGATGAAGCTACCTGACTAGCTAATCTTACTATACCTAGCTGGCTTAGTCATGAACATGTCAGTTTAAAGAATCTTAGTCTTCACGTTTTTTGCGATGCTAGTAAAGATGCTTATTAATGTGTAGTCTTTTTAAGGGTAGAGTCCAATGTTGACATAACTGTTCGATTTGTACAATCAAAATCAAGACTTACTCCTTTTAAGAAGAATAATTATGTGCTACGCTCGGTGCTACGTCTAGAGTTGTTAGGGGCTACTATTGCATCTAGAGTATGGTCATCTATTATGAACAATTTAAATAACATTATAGAATCATATTTCTGGACCGATTCCTCAACGGTGTTGGCCTGGAACAGTGGTACCGATAAATGGAAACCCTTTGTACATAATCGAGTACAAGACATACGAAAATTAACCAAAAAGAATTCCTGGTATCACATCCCCATTACATTGAATCCTGCAGATTTGTTAACGAGGGGATGTTCAGCAACACAGTTGTTACTTTCAAAGTGGTGGGAGGGACCTGGCTGGTTATATGAAGATCGTTTGAATTGGCCTTCACAAAATTTCGTTGTAGAAGAACATCTTTTACAAGCAGAACATAGGAAGATAGTAACCTCTCTATTGGTTCAACTTAAGATTGATATGTCTTGGAGTTTTAAGTATTTCAGTAAATACAATAAAATTATTAGGTTGGCAGCATGGGTATTTCGCTTCAGTGTTAATCTTAAACATCCGAAATTTGTTCAACAAGAGTGTTTTCTGAGTGTAGAAGATATATTTAGAATTCACTAATATATCCCTGACTGCTGACTTTTTTAACATTTGATTCCCAGTGTTATGAATTGATTTTTCCAGATTAATGATTTCCTTGGTCCTTAACTCAATTTCTTGCAATTTGTTGATAATTTGATAGAAAATCTTTTTTGAATTTTGAAAACTAAATAATCGGCTATTTTTAAGGTTATAAACTTTTCCAACACCTGGTCGAGGCACAGTCATTTGTAAAACATGCTATTACGTCCAATTAGAGGTACTTAGATTACAGGCAACAGTTTCAGAAACTATTTTCCTTTTTTGTCATCTATTTTGAACTTTTCAATTCATTCATTATTATTATTGTTTATTTTATTGACATAACCGTACATAACCAAACTATTGACTGAAGTCCTTCATTCAAATTGTAATTATACGGTTTTGCTAATTGAAATAGGTATTCATTTTTGTGTTTAATTTTTTGTCTTTTAACATGAATCAGTTATTTTTAAATAAATAAAGATACGTTTTAAAAGCTTTTAACTTTACTAGTAAGTGGTAGAGCGCAATTACATAGTAGAGGCCACATGCCTCGTCGAAAAGAATATGTAGAGGGCGTATCTGCATTGCATTAAAAATTGTCTACTTCATAAGATCGTTACTAGATACCACTCGAGATTGCCTCAAATGCTTTTTACTAGAACGTTACCCTACTATAATATCTTCATACATCGGTTTGAATAGTACCTACCTAGTTTTGCTCTTCTACTCGATACCGTTCTTTTAATACATCCAAGCTTCGTTTGCTCGATTGATATGGCTACCTCGATGTCTATAGAAGCCATGCTGCTCGTCTAATATGTAATTCTTCATCTGTTAGGATTGATTCCAACAGCTTAGGAATTGTTGATAGCACAGAAATTCCGCGATAATTTTTATGTCAGATTTATCCCCGGATTTAAAAATTGGGACCAAGTTAGAATATTTCCATTTGGACGGGACATATCCTCTGTCGAGTGATCTCTGGAAAATTGTGCACAGAGGTGCAGATAAAGCAGGGCACATCTTGAGAAGGATCAGTGGTATTCCATCTGGACAAGAATCTTTGGAAGGATCGAGGTCCAACATTTTCTTCTTTATTTCATCTTCTTTAAAGATATGAAATGGCAGGTGGGAACCAAATTTAACGGCTTTTAGGTGGTTTAACTCAAGAGTGCTTTAGTTAATATAGCAAGACTCAAAATGTTGTGCAACTGCATCAGCAATAAATAAAAGTGTCATTAAAATATTGTTGTATTTCATGATAGAAGGTGTATGTTCTGTACGTTTTAAACTATTAATAAATGTCCAAAAATATTTCACATTTTCCGGAATAACATGTTCAGTATTGCTAACATAAGTAAGGTAACTAGATCCCAAGATTGTATAAGTCGTTTTTATAGCATTTAGCCAGTTGTAAAGAAGGAACACTCTTTGCAGATCATTAATCTAGATTTTGAACAAAAGTGGTCTCATTACACTCCCTTGTGGTACCCCAAAAGCATTTAATATTTTACTTGAGTTGCATTTTCTGTTATTGTCATGTAATACCTGTTACTCAAATAATTTAACAAAAAAAAGGAAGACAATGAGATAAAATCAATTACATATAAAAATTATTTATTAAATTGTTAAATGACAACCGGTTTCGGCACTAAGGCCATCATCAGGTCTGCAATTAAAGAAGAAAGCAATTTTAAGATAATATAATTTTTTGTTGATATTATGAAGAAAAAAAATCATTATGTGGTTGTTTCTTGAAGATCAGGAAACGTAAAAGTCTTAGAATCACTATATTCACTTGCTGAGTCAATATTTACTGATATTATTAAAGGTGGCACTGTAGTATAGACATCCAAAATTTTGTCCAGATTCCACATGTTTTCTTCTTCTTTTAACACATGCTCGATTGCCTTTTGCCAATTTTCCTTCGTAAAAAATGATGAAGGTTTCTAACAATGGTTCTACATCTTTTAACTTAAATGTCGTATTATGTCGACCTACATATCCTTTAACTTGTGCCCATTTCAGTTTAATAAATTATAGATTTCTATAATCTAAGGATTTATCCCACTTACATTTTTAATACAATTATGCTCACATTTATAGATTTTGAACCCTCAGATTACTTACTATAATCTAAGCTGAAACCTTTCCCTCCACTTGTCATTAACTTTCACTCTATGTACCAAATTTGAGAATATTTCTTGACGTTGAAGGCGACTTAGGGAAACAGGAAGCTATAGAAGCTATAGAACAAATTCTAAATATTGTTGAGCAAAACCCAACGGTCAGCACGATAAAAATAGCCTTAAGATCAGGTAATTCGCAATCTACAGTAACTAGAGTATTGCATAAATAGTATTTGCATGGTTTTCACTTTCGAAAAGTCCAAAATCTTCTTCCTGACGATTTACTAACCAGAATGGAGTTTTTCCAGACAATTATAGAAAAAACCAGAGACCCACATTTCTTCAAAAAAATTATTTTTACAATATTCACAACTCTTATTGTTATGCTGCATAAAATCCCCTTGTTGTGCAAGAATACCATTATCAACAATAATGAAATACCGTTTGTGACGTGGCGTCCCATCTCTACGTTATCTAGGTGTGCTTTTCCTTCTCTTTCTCGGTGGAGACTGCGTCACACCAATGATCGACGTCATCACGAATATCGCGGTCTCGCTTTAAAGGTGGATCAATGTTCGTTCTTGTCTATTCCGGAAAACGTTCTCGTCGAGTCGAAGGAAAACCCGTGCGAAAGAAATGGAAAATTTTCGGAAAATTTCCAAGCGAGGTAAATAGTATAATAAAGTTCTATGAAAAATGTCCCGATTAATAAAAGGTGAATAAAATTTTAATTGAGAAAAAACTTGTTAGAAAATTATTTGTATAATGTACAGTGTGAGGAAAACTTAATGGTTTAGCTCTATTATAAGAAAAATAAAAGTGATTTTAAGCATATTATTAAACTACAAAAAAATTCCTTATTTTGTTCAAAAATAATCAATTTTGTAAAAAAGGTATAAAATTGGCAATCGTCACGATTTAAACAAGTAGACTTTAGAAACAAATGTCAAAGTCGCATCGGTCAATAATTAAACTAATATTTGACAAATGTGATGCGTCCTAATTTGTAGTAAAAAAGGATCAGACAAGTTAAAATAAACTTCCTTGCATATCTTCAAGCAGTGGCGGCTCGTCACCAAAATACACAAACTTTAAAACAAAAGAATTTTTTTCAGTAATTTTTTAAAGATTTCTGGAGATTTATTTTTACATTGATCAGGTAGAGAGTTATATATAGTGACTGCATTGTATGAGAAAGATCTCTTGTAGAGAGTTGTTCTATGTTTAGGTATAACAAGAAGGCTAGTATTTCTAGTATTTCGGTTAATGTATATTATACCTCCACCTTCCTAAAACACTGTTTTCACCTACATCTGTACTAAGATCTATATTATGTCATTGAGAACCACCAATATTTTGGACACAAGCCGCCACTACCCTTAAACTTGATTTATTTCAATTTTTCCGACACCAAAACTTTGAGACTAAAAAGTTTGGAATTACCATTTCGACGCCACTGATAAATATATCTAAATTACATTTAAAGGAATCGAACAAAACTGTTTGCAATCAAATTATGTGAAAATAAGTCGTAAGGAATTTTATTTTGTTCAAATTAATTGCTTTCTACTATTATTTTGATACAGTAAGTTGGAATAAAGTACAAAGGTAACACCGTCTTTCAAGTTCAATTCGAAATAAACATGTTTTTATTAATCGAAGAAACGAATTAACAAATAATTGCAATTTATATCCCACAGTAGCCATTTGACTATAGTATTAATCTAAATAGAAATAATGTTGATTATGAAACTGTGTCGTGTGCTTTTTTCATATCGATAAGCATCCTTTGTTTTATCGTAAATTATTGTATAGCAGGGGCAGAAGTTGGAAAGGCTTTTGGTAGGTAGAGAGGGGGTTAACGTCAAACCACGTCGGACGTTTATTATAATATCCAAATCATAATTCTACAATATTTCAACATCTATTTATAATTTATTAAACTATTTACTCGAAATTGTTATTAGCATCTTTAAAATAATTTTGTACGCCAATGTATCGCGTCCACTTCGGTTAGATCCGCTGCAAACCTGTCAATTTATGTGTATAAAGTGGGAAAACCGACAAAAGCCTTTCCATCTTCTGCTATATACAATGTTTAAAACGATAATTGCTTCATTAGGGTCTTAGTAAAATTTTCTTTATTAGTTTTCAACAATACCCGTATCCCACTTGATCTGGCAAGACAAAAAAATGTATGAAATTGGTCGTTCTAAGTGACTTTTATGACAACTTAAGTAACAGTTCTGTCAAATAGGACAGTGACATTGTTTTAGGGCTGCTATAAAGCATTGTAGCCCTTTTTAAGAGATATCAAAAACAAAAATAGATATCAATCTGACTTTGTAATACAATCTTTCATTATTCTAAATTAATTGAAATCCCCCAATGTCAAATAATTTATACAGGGTGGTGCATCCTATACGCGTCGGTCTCTGTAAGGAAAACGACTTGAAACTTGAATTTTTTTTTGTCTTAATAGGGATATACAGGGCCATTAACACTACAAATTAAAAATAATTTGGATTATACAGGGTGAGCCAAAAATAGGAATTTATTCAAAGTTGTTTTTTTTTAAAGGGAACACCCTATGTTATGTTATGTTGATAATGGGGTGTTAATACACTGCGACCTAAAAGATCTATTGTGCCCCCTTCTGTCGCCACTGCACTAAGGAAATGTCTCAATGCCTATAGCGACCCTTCCAATCCTATTTTCTCAAGGAAGTGTAGGATTTGAAGTGACTTCAAGTTAGGTAAGTCTCCCTCTTCTATTTGATATCCTCCTAGATATAGTGCCCTTGGAATCTGGAGTGCTACACATTCAGTTAGGATGTGAATGGAGGTTTCGTCCTCCTCCTCACAGAATCTGCACTCACTATCCTCTACTACTCTCAGTTTACTTAGGTGTCCTTTTAGTCGGCAGTGCCCGGTAAGGATCCCTGTTACAATACGTAGCCTGTTCTTGCTCAGGCAGATGCAGGCTTCCGATCTTTTTTGGTTATATTCACCCAGAAGTATCTTGGCCTGTCTCAGCCCCAAGAGATTGTTCCAATTATCGGTTCTTCTACTACCCAATTCTTTTTTAATCTCTTCTAATATTATGTTACTGCTGATACCGCAGAACGGCTCAGGTCCTACAAAGGGTGTTTGAGCCCCTTTCCTTGCAAGACTATCTGCAATCTCGTTACCCTGTACCCCGTTATGTCCCGAGACCCAAGTGAGAGTAACTCTATTTTTCTCGCCTAGCTCATTCAATTGTTCTAGGCATCTCCATACCATTTTTGAGCTGATTACGTAAGAACTCAGCGCTTTGATGGCTGCTTGACTATCGGACATGATGATAATCTCTTGTCTATGATAGTTTCTCTCGATGTTAAACTGGATACACTTCTCGATGGCGTGAATTTCCGCCTGGAAGATGCTTGGGTATTTTCCCAAGCTTTCGGAGTGCTTGGTTCTCGGCCCATACACTCCTATTCCAGTTCCTTTTATGGTTTTGGAACCGTCCGTGTACCACTGAATAGCACGTCTTTCGGTTGCAAGCGCGATGGATTCTTGGCTCCATTCTTTCTTGCAGCCCAGCTCTGTGGTTTTGAAGTTTTTCACAAAACTGTACTTCTTTTGCATTTCATCCTGGGACATGTCCCAGGTATCTTTAGTCCTGAAGCAAGTAGACTTTCGTCTGATTACTCCGCTCCTGATCATTCTATTTCGTGTCCTTTTTGCCACATTCTCTATCATCAAATGTAGAGGGGTGAGGTTTAAGATCACCTCCATTGCGGCCGTAGGACAGGTTCTCATTGCACTAGTAATGCAAACACAGGCTAGTCTTTGTACTTTTGAGATATTAGCTCTCGTAGTAACTAAACTAGTTCTGTTACTCCAGGCTATAGCCCCGTAAGTGATGATTGGTCTCACTATTGCAGTATACATCCATCGCAGTATGTTTGGGTTACATCCCCATCGTTTACCCGCCATGTTCCTGCATACCATTAGGGCTTTTGTGGCCTTATTTACTACTTCCTTCTCATGTGTGTTCCAGAGAAGTTTGTTGCCTAGGGTTAGGCCTAGATATTTGACTTCATTTTTCCATTCTATATCTATCCCGTCTAATTTAACGGTTTTGAGATTAAGTTTTCTTTTCCTTGAAAAGGCTACTAGTGTTGTTTTTGTAGGGTTTATACTTCACGGCACCATCTTTTGGTATGTTCTAGTCCTCTTTGAACTATATCACACAGGATATTACTAAACTTGCCACTAGCAAATATGACTATGTCGTCGGCATAACCTTGACAGGGTATGCCGAGGTCAGTCAATCTGCATAGAAGTTCGTCTACGATTAGGCTCCACATTAGTGGGGATAGAACTCCTCCTTGTGGACATCCTCTGGTTGTGCAGATGGAGATGGTGTCCTGCCCTATCTGTGTCTCTGCAGTTCTCGAAGATAACAGCTGAGCCATCCATCTGGATGTGATGTTATCTACTCCTCTGTATGCAAGTGCTCTTTTTACAGATTCGTGTGGCGTGTTGTCAAAAGCTCCTTCTATGTCTAGAAAGGCACACACGACCGTTTCTTTGTTTGCCAGTGCATCCTGGATTACATCAGTCAACTGTACCAGGGCAGTTTCTGTAGATCTTCCTGCTCGGTACGCGTGTTGGCTGTGGTGGAGTGGCACCCTCTCCAGGACTTCTGTTCTGATATAGTTATCAACAGCCTTCTCCATTGTTTTTAATACAAAGGATGTGAGGCTGATTGGACGGAAAGATTTAGGATGTGTGGTATCCTTTTTCCCTACTTTTGGAATAAAGGTGACTCTGGCCCTTCTCCATGCTTCTGGTATATATCCCAGCTCCAGACTGCTCCGGGATAGCCGGATTATGTGTGGTAGTAATTCCTCCTGTGCCTGCTGAAGCAGGGCAGGAAATATTCCATCCACACCTGGAGACTTAAACGGTTTAAAAGTGTTTACGGCCCACCTTAACCGATATCTGCTGCATATATGCTTGGCCACTACAGCGGCCTCTATTGGGGGTTTGCTTACCTTAGTTGTGTCCCTTATTAGAAAAGGTGTGCTTCCAGGAAAGTGAGTTTCGAGTAAGAGGCGAGCTCTTTCCTCCTCACTCTCCGTGAAACTTCCATTTGGTTTCTTTAATGCTATAACTGTGTCAACTCTCCCTTTTGCCAGGACCCTGTGCAGTCTCGCTGCCTCAGGTGTAGAGTTAATATCCTCGCAGAACTTTCTAAAGCTGTTACGTTTAGCTTTCCTGATTTCTTTGTTGTAGGTAGTAAGCGCCTCGGTGTAGCTCTGCCAATCTCCGCTGTGCTTGGCCCTATTATAGAGCTTCCGCACTTCGGATCGTAAGTTTGACAGATGACGGTTCCACCAAGGAGCATCCCTACTAGTAGGGAACACCCTATATTTCATGGTGTCTTTTGATTCCCCGGAAAAAAAAAAAGTATCTGTATTGTTTTTTTTTTACACCCTTTAGACCTCCCGTGCTACACCCTAATCCGTCTGTAGTCTGGCAGCACTGCAGCCTGCGGCTTATTGTACCACCATTTGAAGGTCCTACTACTTTCCCATTTACACCCTCATTCATTCCACGTCGTCGATGGTTAAACGCTAGTAGGATGAACCCCATGGTCATACGGCCCATGGTGGAACCTCTCAGCGGTCACACGTACACTGCTTAACTGTTGCGAGTAAGTGGATGCACACTAAGCTCGCGGCTAGCCTCTCCGGCTAATGTTTCCTATACTTACCTTTTTTCGTTTTTGAAACATTTAAAGGATTCTTAATTTGTAAGCTTGAACAATATAATCTAGTATGTCGCGGTTATTTAAAACACATCAACAATCACCTGCGATATGCGTAGCCAAGATATTAGACTATCCAATAAAATGCAAATTTTTCCATTACATCATACAGGGTGTTCATTTAGTCTAATTGAATTTAACTTACATATTGAGTTGAATAATATTATTATTTTAAATGGCACACCCTGTATTTAATAACTTAAACTGATAGACATTTAAATTATCTTTCATTCCATATAAGATTTTCCTATACCTAAATTCAACCCCTATACCTAAATTCAACGTTTTTTAGTAAATATCTGTTCTTATGTTAACATAGCTAATTTTTATAAATACTCTTTCCCGTCAAAGTGACCATTGAATTTAAATGTTAAATGCGAGTTTGACATTTTTATTTAGTAAGTTAGATATCAAATGTACGAAAAATCGATCTCCAGACTTGACGTCGTTGGATTTTTTTTATGGGGACACATACAAAGTATAGTTTATAACATCCCACCAACTACTCCGGAAGATATGCAAGCTAGAATAAGAATAGTAACTGGAGAAATTCTTCTCAAAGTGAAACGATCCTTTGAAAAACGAGTTCAGTTGTGTTTAGAACAAGATGGGCGTCCCTTTGAACATTTTTTATAATTCATTTTTTGTTCTGTTTTCAATTTCTTACTCTTTTTCATTTGTGTGTAGTTTTCAAATAATTCAAATTTTCTTGTCATTAATGTTTTTTTTTTATTAAAAAAATTATATTTTTGGTTTACATTGAAATTATTTAACATTGAAAAGTGATAAAAATGTATATTTTGTTAAATACCATATTTTGAGTGATATTTGCTCTATGGTTTTTATGATTAAAAAATAATATGATAAAATCCGTATGTTAAAAATAAAAAACAGCTATTTACTAAAGATTCATCAAATTTAGGTATAGGGAAATCATAAATGGAAAGAAAGATAATTTAAATGTCTATCAGTTTATGTTATTAAATACAGGGTGTGCCATTTAAAATAGGAATATTATTAAACTCCATATGTAAGTCGAATTCAATTAGATTAAATGGGCACACTGTATGACATAATGGAAAAATTTGCATTTTATTCGATAGTCTAATATCTTGGCTACGCATATCGCAGGTAACTGTTGATGTATTTTAAATAACCGCGACATACTAGGTTATGTTGTTCAAGCTTACAAATTAAGAATTCTTTAAATGTTTCAAAAACGAAAAGAGATAGGTATAGGAAATATTACAGAAACTTTACTTTATTTTTCCGGGGAATCAGAAGACACCATCAAATATAGGGTGTTCCCTTTAAAAAAAACATAACTTTGATATAAATTCCTGTTTTTGGGTAACCCTGTATAATGGTCCTGTATATCCCTATTAAGAAACAAAATTCAAATTTATATAACAAATAATATATAGAAAATTATAAAATAAAAATTTAACCTACATTTTTTTTATTCTAAATTAATTGAAATCCCCCCAAGCTCGAATAATTTATATAAAAAAAATGTATAAAAAATAATTATTAAATCCAAATTTAACTTAAATCTTTAATTATTCTAAATGAATTGAAATCCCCAATTTAAAATAATTTATATAAAAAAAAATTATAGAAAATTATTATTAAACTAAAATGTAATCTAAATTGAAATCCTCCAATGTCTAATAATTTATATAACAAATAATATACAGAAAATTATTATAAAATAAAAATTAAACCTAAATCTTTCATTATTGTAAATTAATTGAAATCCCCCATTCTCAAATATGTAATTTATATAAAAAGTGTATAACTATTAAATAAAAAATTTACTTTATAGTAATATACCGGGTGTTACAGTTAAATACCGCCTTTTATATAAAAAAAAATGTTTCACACGAAAGTATTATATTTTTTTGAGGTAAATATTTTGGCTAAAATTTTTTTTTATAACTAACCATAATATGGCCAACTTTTTTTTCGCGCAGCAAAATTTTCAAGTAGGTGTTACTCAATAAGTAAAAGTCCAATAAAAAAATGTTTCCTTTAAAAGTTTCTTATTTTTTTATGAACTTTAAGAATATGTAAAAAAATAAAATTCCTATTTGAAAGAAAAAATTCCACCTCGATACGGCCTTGTTATGGACAGCTATAAAAAATGAGTTTCTTCCAAAAAACTATATTAAATAAAATATCATTTACACGCACGCCGCTGCTTTATCAATTTAATTATGCATTAAATTTTTTATCGGGCTTTGTTCTGCTTTAAAACATGTAATCATTAAAAACTAATAAAAAATGTAATAGAACTAATAGATTTTTAATGAGCCACATAATTTCTATTCGTAAGTCTTTGGTAACAGATAAAAAAAGTAGGGTAAAACATTCGTATATACGCTTTATTAGTGACGTAATTTGTGTCTCAATGACAAAATGACGTTGACAGTAGATTTATTTAATTCTCTCACAAACGTCTTAAAATAGTCGAAAATAAAAAATATTTAACAAATAGGCGATTCCAAAAAAATAACCTTAAATGTCAAACGTTAACGTCGCTAACAAATAAATAAATGGCTATTGGCATAAAAGTATTCGTTCTACGCCAGTGACGTGATCGTGTTGTTACTAAGCGACGTAGGTAAACAATAATAATAATAAATAATAATAATAATAATAATAATAATAATAATAATAATAATAATAATAATAATAATAATAATAATAATAATAATAATAATAATAATAATAATAATAACAATAATAATAAATTTAAAAAATAAACAGACCCTTACACCTAGCAGACCAAAACGATGAACCTGTATCTTTTTTATGCTTTAGCCACTGTTGCTTTTGTACGTATTCCTATCATCCTTCACATCTTTTTTATAGGTACTTACGCGTAAACAAAAGGGGGTTGTAAAGTAATAGAAGCCCGCTCTGTAATTTTTATGCATTTCGCAAGCTTTTCGATGGCGTCTTGCAAGTCTGATATCATGCATTTGCAAATTTATTCAAAAAAGAAACGGGATCATAAAACCGACATCTGTTTACTCGTTCAATTAGTATTACTATAAAAAGTTCAAGTTTGATTATCTGTGTGACTGCATGTCATAAATTTGGCAAAAAAAAAACATACACGAAATGTCTCGAAAAACATTCTAAAATTCAGGTATGGAGAATTGAGTTCAATAAACAGGACCCAGACAGAAATGTGTGTACTAAGTGCTATAACAATAAAAAAAAAATATGTATAAATATATATTGAAAACAAATGTTATTGAATTCACCGTATATGTAAATATCGAAAAGGTGTTTATTGCAAACAGTTCTTATATGTATACAGGGTGTCCCGAAATTGGACGGTCATATTTTTAACAGCGTAATCTACATCCTAAAATAGAAGTAAACGTTCATATAAACATAGGTTCGAAAACGTTTCGTTTTCGAGATATAGGGTGTTACAAGTGAAGTCCTGATGGCACATTTTTGTAAATAGTCACCGGTTTTCCAAAGTTAAAAAAAATTCTAATTCCACAGTCCTACTTATTATTGTTTACACTTTCGAATAAGATAACATCAACTTATCATGAAATTTTCAAATGCTTTTCTCTTGAAAATGGCGCGTCCTAGCGAGATACAACAAAAGTAGCTTTATTATAAAGAAAATTCCACACCTGTAATTTTGAACCAATCAAAATACGTGTTTTTGACAGATCACCATGGCAACGGAGGTATTTTAGTGGAAATTTTTTTCTCGTGGGGTACCCAACAGTGAATTATACTGGAAATTTTTTGACGTTTACAATAACAGACCATTTTTGACAGACTGGTTTTTATTTGTTCACATAATAGGTTTAGTTTTGATACATTTTAGTTACAATGCTAAGGTGTTTTCTATATTCTTCGGCCACTTCTTTTCTTCTTAATGGCGAAAATGCAGGACTTTGGATGCTTTGAATTATGTGTCTATGTCTAATAAAATATATATAATATTTAGACACTAATTTATTCACCTTTTTCCCATTCAGCACTTTGAATTTTGCGTACTTTAGGTGCAAATATTCGTGGACAATTCGGAACAAATTTTCGTTTTTCAAGTTGGAGCCACAATCCTCTATTAATCCGAGTAAGTAAGTCATGGTGCAATGATTGATCATTACATCAGACAATTTCACGCATATTTTGCATAGCGTATGATTTTCAAATCGATTCATTTTTAAACAAATAGGTAATTTTGTTGGTTTTACTTGCTGTGCAATATTCTTTATCGCAACAAAACGCGAGTTATTTAATGTTTTGAACTGTCAAAATACAATGATCACAGCCTCCTACGATTGATGCTTGCTGACGCTGGTTATGAATTTCATACCATTTTAAAGCGCTCATAACGCATGTTAATAAAAACGCAGAAAAACAATTTTCTACCACTTGTAGTTATTCAAAACTTACGTAAAATTAAAGAATATACTATTTTCTATTTTCAAATGGTATTCCCATGCAACTACAATGAGTAGAAATAAGCAATTTGAAGGCCTAAATAATTGCAGCGAAACATTTTTTTAAGTCGGGCCGCTTGACAACTTCAAAACTGAAATTATATTCGAGGTTAGGGTCTCACTTAGTTACCATGACAACTCAACAATCAAGGCGACAACACCTTTTATGTTTCACTGCTGACTTGGAGAAAATAATTTGCATTGTTGAGAAACGAAAAATAAATTTTAAAAATATTTAATTTTCAACCATAATTCGGCGTGGAATTTTCTTACCGAATACCACGCGAGGTCAAATTAATATCAGGAAATTTTTTCTCGCTCATGAATATTTTTAGAAAATTTCCCTCGTCTGCGACTCGGGAAATTTTCAAAATATTCATGAGCTCGAAAAAATTTCCGGAAATAATTTGACCTCTAGTGGTATTACTAGTGAAAATATTGGTTTTCCAAATTTTTTAGTGAACAATGTAAAAAAAAGGTCAACAAAAAAACTAAGGACAATTTAACCCTAAGCTCCCCCAATTTACCCATCTATGAAGTTAAGAAAATATTTACAAAAATGCGTCATCAGGACTTCACTTTTAACACCCTGTATCTCGGAAACAAAACGTTTTCGGATCTAAGTTTATATAAACTTTTATTCCTATTTTAGGATGTAGATTACGCTATTAAAACATGACCGTCTGATTTCGGGACACCCTGTATATACTTTTTTTCAATTAATTCAATTTAAATGGTGTAACTTTCTTTAAACATGGTTTTTAAATTATGATATCTGCAACGCTGTGCTTCATATATATAATTAAAAAATAATTAACAAACTTTTTCTAGTATCTATTGGATTAATATACAGGGTAGAGTCTGTGAAGCGATACCCAACATTTTTCTTGGGAAATAAAAAATGATGAAACTTGTACTTTTTTAAATCATAAATTATATAGTGTGAGGCTGAATAAAAAGCAGAAATATTCCATACAGCTAATGGCTGCTGTAGAGTTATCTAATTTGCATTTCTATTTTGTTTCTGGTGTTGTGTATTGTGCTTTTCATACAATAACATTGTAAATTTTCAAACAATTCCAAACAAATTTTCAATGCTTATTTCCCAAATTTTTCAAATTTTCAGTTTTTCAATTTTCAAATTATACAAAATTATACAAAATTATACAAAATTATACAAAATTATACAAAATTATACAAAATTATACAAAATTATACAAAATTATACAAAATTATACAAAATTATACAAAATTATACAAAATTATACAAAATTATACAAAATTATACAAAATTATACAAAATTATACAAAATTATACAAAATTATACAAAATTATACAAAATTATACAAAATTATACAAAATTATACAAAATTATACAAAATTATACAAAATTATACAAAATTATACAAAATTATACAAAATTATACAAAATTATACAAAATTATACAAAATTATACAAAATTATACAAAATTATACAAAATTATACAAAATTATACAAAATTATACAAAATTATACAAAATTATACAAAATTATACAAAATTATACAAAATTATACAAAATTATACAAAATTATACAAAATTATACAAAATTATACAAAATTATACAAAATTATACAAAATTATACAAAATTGTACAAAATTATACAAAATTATATAAAGTTATACAAAATTACATATAATTGCCCTAATTTACACACATTTACACCAATTTACACAATTTTTTTTGAAATTTTTAATAATCTCTAAATAATCTCTAATAATTTACACAAATTTACAAAACTTTACACAAATTTCAAAAATTTTACAAAATTTAACAAGTTTTGATATCAAATAATATTTTCAGTAAAATATATGAATTAAATTATTATTATTATTAGTTAGAGGGTAAGTCATGAACAGTGTTGCCAGGCTCTGTAAATCGAAAATCGGTAGAATTACAGAGAAACATCGGTAGATCTCAGCAAAAAACGGTAGATTTCAAAAATCAAACGAAATTTGTAGAAAACAAAGTTTTTAATACTAAAAAGAAACAAAAAAAATCTATAACACATTAACAAACATTTTTAAAAATGAAAAACTTAAAAATTAAATTTTAATCGTACATAATAATAAAACAAAAGCCATTATATAATTAATATTTTTAAAAGAAGTAACTTAAATAATATTAAAGGTACATTTAAATTAGGGATTATTGCATTCTATACAGAGTGATACAAAAAGCTGATATACCCTGTATGTAAAATAAAATTTTACCTATTTTATATCGCGTAACTATAGTAGACTTTAAACGATAGACTGCAACAAAATATTCAGTATCCATATACAGGACTTTAAATTATACGGTATGATGCAAAAGTATGGAATAAATTGATTATTTAAAAAATTGACATGAGAAAATTCCTGAAATATGTAGCAAAAAAGCAAACTAAAGCAAAAAAAACAAAAACAAGCAAAAAAATACTTTTAAAAAGTTTCTGCTATATTTTTAAAGCGTTTCATAAAACAGTAACAAAAACGAAAACATCAATAAAACATTCATAAGTTCAATCAGACGGGCATAACCTAACATCACTATTGAGCTTCTTATTTACTCTACGTACAAGTCATTAAAAATATAAAAATTAGTAATAATATATTAACCATTTTTCTCTTTCACTGATCGAGCTGAAAGAAACAATTGATGTAGTACCGATGTATAGTGGTGCATTACCAGATATTTCATTTCAATAATTTATGGCTAGTTCCTACCGACCAACCTAAAATAATGATTTTTAGAATTTCACTTATTGGAACTATACACCATAATGTTTTCGCGCATCGTTATTATTAGCTTCTGTTAATACTGTAGGTGGGGTCTTATTTAATTGATATAATCCCATCAAATAAAAAGTAATAAAGATATGAACATGTATTTTTAAATAGAAGGAACAAGACCGTGTATAAAATTAAAATTAAAATAAATAATCATAATCTAAACCGAAGTTGCCAAGGAGATAAGTTTAACCTGGAAGGTGTATATGTATTGAGTGCCTCTGAATCACTACACTGTGGTCCTGCAAAAACTCTTTCCTTTATAAAACATTGAACAAGAAGTATTTGTTTATGACGTCAAAACAGTATCATATTATATTTATCCATCTGGAAACCATCAATAACCTATAAATATCCTCAAATGAACATTAGTTACATATTTGACAAAACTGACAACTTCAGTTGTCGTAGAAGTTACTAAAAAGGCGCTTTCGTTGCGTTTTGCGGTGTTGCCGAATCACGTGGTATACGGATATTGTTAAAGATTATGTACTGTACGATTTGATAACGGCACAACAGAAAACGTAGCGGAAAGGCGGGCTTGAGCCAATGTTATGAATCTTAAAAACGATTGTGTACCTACACAATCAATATATTTTACAAAAAAGATACTTTTTGAATATCTTTGAAATCGTTCCGTTACATTGGCTAACCTTGTATAAAGAGTAAGCGATTTTTGACTTCATTTAAAAAATAAACTGAACCGCAACTTTTATTATTCTTTCGGATATTTTATTTGGTTTATTTTAGACAATTAAAACTTCAGAGTAATAAAAAAAATAAAAAATTCCGTCGACCCATATAAAAATAAAAATACCATAAAATTCCTCCACGAACTTTAACCCAATTAACCCGGATCGATCTCGGAGTAATTCCGTGCACAATTGTTGCATTCCGCGTAATATTTCGAATACCCCTTTCGAGGAGCGCGCCGCTGTGGCCCGTCTCGTGGTGTGGAGAGCGTGGAGTCTATACGCCACCCTTTCAATGTGACCCCTAGCAAGCCCCAGACTGCCTGTCTGGAGATGTGGGCCGTTATTTTTATACCGGTACCGGTTATACAGATAGATCGCCTTTTGGAAGTCATTTAAAAAAAAACTATGGGGAAGATGATTTTTGTTGGTTTTTTTTTCGGGCTAGCCCGCGGGTGTTGTTTGTTTGTTTTTCTACACCTGTAGTAGGTATAATTTTTAAGTTTCATTATAGCGCTTGTTAATTTTTATAAAACGTATTTAATAGTTTCTAAAATATTTGTGTTCTGTGTCAGTGTATGGTTTCGATTTTGAAGTAACTATTTTATTGAAATATTTATATCGAAAGAACTATTTTAAGAGTAGCCGTAGGTTAAATCTCGCCCAATAGATTGTACTATTTTTTTATTTGTACAAATAAAGACATTTATTATTAATATTATTATTGAATAAAAAAAAATAACTAGCCATGATGATTTTTCTTGTACTGAAATCTTAAAGATCCAGATATGCCACATTAAGTTTGTATGACCTCATTAATAATTTGACTAATGGATCAGATTTATAGTTGTTGAACCACCTTTTACAAACTTATGCTGATACTGTGATATAATTTTACTAAAACGTTGGTAGAGACGATTTTGTAAAAGAATCTTTAGAGATATTGGAAATAATTGATACTGGTCTGAAATTTGTCAAATCTTCGAGCACGTCGTTGTGTAAAACATCTGTCAAATGTCCATTGACGCGTAAAACATCTGTAAAAAAGATTTTGTAAAAGAATCTTTAGAAATATTGGAAATAATTGATACTGGTCTAAAATTTGTCAAATCAATAGATTGCGACGTGCTCTTCGAGCACGTCGTTGTGTAAAACATCTGTCAAATGTCAACTGGCGCGTAAAACATCTGTAACAAAGATTTTGTAAAAGAATCTTTAGAAATATTGAAAATAATTGATACTGGTCTGAAATTTGTCAAATCTTCGAGCACGTCGTTGTGTAAAACATCTGTCAAATGTCCATTGACGCGTAAAACATCTGTAAAAAAGATTTTGTAAAAGAATCTTTAGAAATATTGGAAATAATTGATACTGGTCTAAAATTTGTCAAATCAATAGATTGCGACGTGCTCTTCGAGCACGTCGTTGTGTAAAACATCTGTCAAATGTCAACTGGCGCGTAAAACATCTGTAACAGAGATTTTGTAAAAGAATCTTTAGAAATATTGAAAATAATTGATACTGGTCTGAAATTTGTCAAATCTTCGAGCACGTCGTTGTGTAAAACATCTGTCAAATGTCCATTGACGCGTAAAACATCTGTAAAAAAGATTTTGTAAAAGAATCTTTAGAAATATTGGAAATAATTGATACTGGTCTAAAATTTGTCAAATCAATAGATTGCGACGTGCTCTTCGAGCACGTCGTTGTGTAAAACATCTGTCAAATGTCAACTGGCGCGTAAAACATCTGTAACAAAGATTTTGTAAAAGAATCTTTAGAAATATTGAAAATAATTGATACTGGTCTGAAATTTGTCAAATCTTCGAGCACGTCGTTGTGTAAAACATCTGTCAAATGTCCATTGACGCGTAAAACATCTGTAAAAAAGATTTTGTAAAAGAATCTTTAGAAATATTGGAAATAATTGATACTGGTCTAAAATTTGTCAAATCAATAGATTGCGACGTGCTCTTCGAGCACGTCGTTGTGTAAAACATCTGTCAAATGTCAACTGGCGCGTAAAACATCTGTAACAAAGATTTTGTAAAAGAATCTTTAGAAATATTGAAAATAATTGATACTGGTCTAAAATTTGTCAAATCAATAGATTGCGACGTGCTCTTCGAGCACGTCGTTGTGTAAAACATCTGTCAAATGTCCACTGGCGCGTAAAACATCTGTAAAAAAGATTTTGTAAAAGAATCTTTAGAAATAATTGATACTGATTTGAAATTTGTCAAATCAATAGATTGTGACGTTCTCTTCGAGCACGTCGTTGTCGTGTAAACCATTTGTCGAATGTCAGTTGACGCGTAAAAGATGTGTCAAACGTCAATTGTCGTGTAATTCATCTGTCAAACGTCGATGGTCTGTATGTCAAATGTCATAAAGTAGAATTTATTTATGAGGTAACAAAACATTAACTGTCTACTTTTTTTTTCTTCAGTTAAAAATAATTATTTGACTGTGTGCTTGAGAAAACATTCAGAATAGAGGTTAAAACGTTTACAAAAATATTGTATATTTTTTGTATTTTAATAGTAAATATAATTTTAAAAAAAACAATTTTCATATCGTCTATCCTCTGTCACTTAGACGAAATCGATTCTGCATTTTTTCTTCTTTTTCCTACAAAATACGAAACGTTCTATTTAAAAAACAAATAACAACTCCTCCTAAAATCGACATCGTATCAAAATATACACCTACATTTTCAAAAATATCCTTTATCTACAATAAAAACGCTTAAACACAATAACAAGTAAATCTAATATATTATTTCTAAATCGCACACCGACTTGCTGGCAAAATTGACATAAAAAGATAACAACCTCACTCATTGAATCTAATTTTGACCTTCCTGAACCAACGTACCTTGGAAACAAATATTTAATATCATCAAAAATCAGAGATTAAGCATTTTTAATAATAAGAAGTGTCCGATATCGTCGGTTGGCGCGTAAAACATCTGTCACACGTCAATTGTCATGTAAAACATTTGTCGAATGTCTGTTAATGCGTAAAACATCTGTCAAACGTCAATTGTCGGGTAAACCATCTGTCGAAAGTCCGTTAACGCGTAAAAGATGTGTCAAACGTCAATTGTCGTGTAAATCATCTGTCAAACGTTAATTGTCATGTAAATCATCTGTCAAACGTCAATTGTCGTGTAAATCATCTGTCAAACGTCGATTGTCTCTGTGTCAAATGTAAAGTAGAGTTTATTTATGAGGTAATAAAATGTTAACTGTCAACTATTTAAATATTCGATAACTTAAAAAAAAACTATCACAGATTCCCAAGTGATGCAGAATATTTTATAAAGAGTAGCCGTTTTTTTTTAATTTCTCATGTGTATAAACATTTTTGGGTTACACTCTATAATAAGTTGCGACGTGCTCGAAGAGCACGTCGTTAACATCAATATCTGAATACACTTTGTTGTTAACGACGTGTTCAAAGTATACAGTGTGTTCCAAAAAGTTTTATACACATGAGAAAAACCATTTAATAGTTAATAATATGATTTTCTTTAAATTGGACACTCTGTATATCAATCGTACAAAAAACTATGTAAGTACTTTCCAAATACTTTATTAAGATCGAGCAAAAAAGCAAAAAAACACGTTTCTAGTAGGAGAACTCCCTTTAATTTTTAATTTGTTTTTATTATTTGTTATCATGAGATACAGCCCAATGACAGACAGACGGACAGCGGAGGCTTAGTTCTAGGGTCCCCGTTTGTTACCCTTCGGCTGCGGAACCCTAAAAAAGAAATGATTGCTTAATTTTTGTTAATTTATTAGCTTCAAATTATAAAATAACAAAACATTTGTGGCTGATTATTTATTTCATCTGCCAAAATAGTCAAATTAATCAGTTTCTTTACTTTTTATCCAAATAAATATATTCCTATATTTAGGCCTCATTTCCTAAAGCTATTTGCGATCAAACTCCCAATATGCCATCCTACGAATAACAATGTTATCTCGCCCTAATATAATACAAACAAAATATATTTTCATCAGACATGACAAAGGTCAGTACGCCGTAAATCTGAATCATCAGTATATTCTATCAAACTTCACGTGCTGACGTAACGCGCAGTTAGATGCGCTCCTTCACATTCAAGAACCGACAAATTATCCTGCTTCGTTTTCCACTGTACAGTTCATTCTCTTCCCACACTCGTCATTTCACTTTCAAGCTTCGAACAGTCAACATTCCTCGGAGTCGTTTTACATAGTTTTCATTACACACATACATACACACTCCACTTTAGAGCTTCAACACAACAAAGTACCTTGGAGTCGGTAATATAATCACTCTCTCCTAAAAATTAACACAAAGCTTACAGTGGGACCAGGTTTTCTTCTTCTAGATTGAGCAACTGTCTTGGCAGCTTCGCTTTCAAAATTATTTAATTTTTGTCTCAAAATTAATTACTTCCCTGAATGCTTACGAAATGCTAAAGTCTTACCAATATTTAAAAAGGGATAAAGACAATTAATTAAAAATTATAGGACAATAACATTTTTATATAATCAGGTCCATTCTTTATAAAATTTCTAAAAAAAAAATCCTCGCCCTATATTTTTATATAAATCCGGTTCCCCGTTTTGATTTACGGCTTTGAATATTAAAAAGGCGTGGCATTTGCCTAAGAAGATTGGCAATTGCATAAATAGATTGGCATTTGCATAAAAAAATTGGCATTTGCATAAAAAGAGTGGCATTTTTGTAAAAGCGGGACTTTTTCGAATTGTGACGTTGCGCGTACAAGCAAGTCAAAAAGCGTGGCAAATACGCCTAAAGCGTGACGTCTCGCAACCCTAACTTTCATTAGTAATATATCTAAAGCATTTGATATATCTTGTGTAAAAAATCAGATTTCTGTATAGGACGATCAACTACAACAAATTTATTTTGTATTTATTTTGTACCTCGCGTGATTTTGATGATAACACACAATTCCACGTAATATACACCGATTTCATAAAAGCTTTCGATCAGATTGATCATAATCTAGTGGTAAATTAGAATCAGATGGATTCTCACAATATTTGATAACTTTTTTAAAGCTTATCTATTAAATCGATCTCAGTACGTTGAATGTCGTAGTCGTAACTCAAAAAGCTACGTGGCTACATCAGGTGTGTCACAAAGTTATGTGTTAGGTCCACTTGTCTTTAAGCTTTGTATAAATGACATTGTGAATGATTTGGAGTATGTTGGGTAGTGTAATAAAAATAACAAATATTGATATCTGCAAGTGAATTTATATAAATTACATGAAAATCAAAGCAAAAAGCTAAAATGAACTGGTATGTATGGTTTGTTGTGGAGTACCTAAAATACCTAAAATTGCAAAATTAGAAAAGAAAGCGAATACCAAGTAAAAAGCAATTTTTCATTTAGTTTAAACACCTCATATACTATTACGCTGTACATAAATGAAATGTTTTTGGATATCAGATAAAGATTTAGATATTTATATAGATAACATACTTTAAAAAATACCTAAAAAATATTTATCTATAGATAAAATATCAAAATTGTTATGAAAAAGTAATCAATGCTGAATTTGCATATAAAAAAGATAATATGCAAATATTGTTATGATTATTTTCGATATATTTCTGTATAATTTGTGTTTATTTTTATAGAAAAGCATTCTTAAATGCTTTATGATATACAGTATCACCAAAAAAAATAATGATTTTTACATCAAACGTATAGTAAACTAGAATTTTAGAATTTTAATAAAAAAAAAAAAAAATACACCACTAGATTTGAAAACCAATAAATTAATTTCATTTAAATAATTAAAGTTACAACAAAATTTAACTTGTCAAAATAATTTTCAGTATATGTTTTAGTTATTGAGATAAATATAATTTAAAATGAGTGATTATTATAAAGATATTCATCTATATTTACGAATAACTCATAAATTTTAATAAAACAATTTAAAACCAATCTAATTATCAGTAAGTATTAAAAAATAAATATTGTTTATCTGGTTAGCGCGAAAGGTCCGGTGTTCAAATCCAAGATGAAGGCTATTTGAAATCTTTCTGTATGTTTTATAAATTAGTAAAAGTCATAAATTATTTTTATTTTATCTTAATAACCTTTAAACACATTTTTAAAATTTTATAGATTATTGTTAGTGGGTCGTAGACAATATATACTGTAATTGTCCGTATCTCGCTCATAGTCACCCTTGTTGCATAAAATACTATTGTCTACTCCTATAGTTTAATTGATTTATTAGTACACATTTTCATTACATTTCTTTTTATTAAAAAAACCTTTATACTCAAATAAATATTTGTTTCCTGTACTAATCCTGTACTAATTCTTTTTAAAAAAAACTGAAACAAATAATTATTTGCTGTAATCTAAATAAATATTTATTCAAATATATCCAAATCAAACAAAAAATATAACATCAAATCTACTCAATGTATAAAATTCAAAGATATATTTATTTGCTTTAAATGGCCAACAAATAAATATTTAAAATTATAAATTTAAAATCCGAAAGGTCAAAATTATCTGAAATAATTTTGAAAATTCGGAAACAAATCTCAAAAATCCCCCTACGAAATATTAAGACCATCCCCGAACCCCAAAGGTGAAAACAAGTACTTTGAGATTTGAAAAAAAGCCTGTAGTGGCCGGGATTCGAACCCAGACATCTTTGTTTTGTACACAAATGCCCTTACCGCTAGACCATAATGACATTGACTTGACATTAAGTCTCAACGGACGTTGCTGTACTTATCAATAATTCCTGACTGCAAAAAGTGGCACGTCGCCATTTTCTGATTGTATTTTTTATAGTCGGGTACAGCGGAAGGGGGTGAACAACATATACTATGTCCCGATGATGAAAGCAGTCATGTGAGTTGTGAAATCCCTACAGACTACAGAAATTGTTTACAAATCGAAATCGTTACATAGTTTAAGAGTTATGTATGTAGTATAATTTCAAATCTAGGAAAAAGCTAATTCGAGTCATCAGAGTTGCTGTCAAAAATATATTTTGAGGACACGGAAAATTTTTAGAAATTAATAAAAATGTTCTTTACTTTTTAGATTATTTTGCAGTTTTTTCTTTGAAACATCGGATTTTCATCGCCTTCAAAATGAAAAGATAAACAAACAAACGTCAAAACGAGAATAAACGTATGGCAACATGGCAGGTGTAAAAGTCAAATTCTAAATGTCAATGCAGAGTAGATTGGACATGCGCAATAGCAGGACACTAAACTCTAATAAATAACCGGTATTAATTTATTGATGGTATAACATACAGGGTATTCCATTTAGAAAATTGAGAAAATTGTAATCTCACCTTCTGACATACCCTATATACAACATAGCAAATGAATGAAGTTTAATAAAATTGTTTGACGATGTGATAACAAACAAATATGTATAACTGCAGGGTGTTTTGCTTTAAAAATTAAAATATTGAACAATTACGCACTAATGGTACACCCTGTATATTTAGTTGTGCAAAATAACCGGAAAAAACCTTTAATAACTAGACAGCAAAGTCATGTGTAGATATATATAATCATTTTCACCAATAAAAATTTCTGCACAATTGTAAACATAATTATTTAAATAATGTAAACATGTAAACAATATTTAACAACAAATATGGCATTGATAAGAGCGGCCATGTTTGTACTTCGTTTAAAAAATAAAGCCTGTCATTAGTTTACTAAATATGATATAAAAATTTAAAAAAAGCATATTTTTTAAAAAGGTACAAGTTTTTAGGTTTTTTATTTTTTAAATTTTTTTTTTTTTTTAATTTGGTGTCATCGGCGTCGACTACTACGGCCATTAGCCTCGTGTTCTGTGTAGGCTTTGTTACTGTTTCCCAGCGCCACTTTAGGAACAGCACTGTTAATTAGAACCCAACAGTGAATGGTCGAGTGGGGAATCCTACCAAGGCATCAGAATTAATTTTAAATAATTAAATTAAATAAAAAAATCCCGGCCAAGGGTGGGATTCGATCCTGAGACCTTCCGATCTCAAAGTAATGACTCTAACCACTGAGCCAACCCACCCCCTAGGTTTTTTATTATAAAAAAATTTAAATCTATTTCATATACCGGGTGTTATGAAATACAGGGTGTTACATTTAAAAAAATTGAGAAAATCATGTATCTGAGTTTTGACTCACCCTGTACACGTCTGTTGCGCTAGGAAAAAATTAGTATATTCTTATAAAAGTAGACTATCATTAAAAATGATTCATTAAAAAATTTTGATGTTCGATTGTTTCTCTTAAAATTTACAGAAGGTTGAACCTAGTACGATTTTCATATAAAATTGTTTTAAACTTCGAAAATACCCAGTATAACCTCATACATGTTGGTATTTTTTAGAAGGGCAAAATCAGGGGAATTCAAATTTACAATTAAATACAGGGTGGTCCATTTAAAAAACATAGGTTTGATCAATTCTGAAGTTATGGATCACTCTGTATAATCAAAAATAATTTTGAAATGTGCAAATTAATATTATCTACAACTTTTGTAAATAACATTGTTTGATATTTTCTATAATATAGGATATATCGAACTTCCACACACTATTGGGACACCCTGTATAATTTTTTTATGCATAAATGATACTAGTTTTCAAATTGATTGTGTAAGTTGTAATTTAATGAGTAACGAAACATTTATAATTATTATTTATTCTGCTTAATATAGCGCATGTGTCATCTACGAGTTAATTTGTGTCATAAAAAATTGACCTACCCTAATTTTTAGTCCTGTAACTAGAAAAATCTGATGTGTCCAACGTATGACTTTCCTATCTAGTTATTACAAGCTTTTTTCGGTTATTTTGTACAACCTATTGTAGCACCTCTGTAAATATTTAGAGGTTAACTTAATATATACATTTTCCACATACATCTAACTCGAAACATTTTTCTATATACACTCATTGCCAACGAAAATGCTGAAAAATTTAAATTTTATACTGTTCCTGCAATTTTTTCATTACGGTCCATTTTAGAGAAATGTAAAAACAAAAATTATAGAGATCGATATTGCAAACACCTTTTAGTTCAACAATTTTCTTAAAAATCAGAATTTTTTACATTTTGAAAAATTTCTCGAATACGGACCATTTTAGGCAAATTTTGTATAGAACAAAAATTATAGAAATTAATATTAGAAGTAACTTTTATTTAAAGAATTTTCTTCTCCAAATGTAAATAACAGATATATT
Organism: Psylliodes chrysocephalus; assembly: GCA_927349885.1. NCBI lineage: Eukaryota > Metazoa > Arthropoda > Insecta > Coleoptera > Chrysomelidae > Psylliodes > Psylliodes chrysocephalus. The sequence goes on along the minus strand of OV651818.1, from coordinate 79,183,405 downwards.
TCATAAAATATAAAAATGACCCCCTATAAAGTACCCCCCAGATGTTTCGACTCTGCCCAAAATCTAATCAGTTCACCTCAGGTCGGAATAAAGCATAAGTTAAAATTTCAGGTTAATCCGTTTTTGAGGTTTCTTCAAAATTCAAAATTTGCACTTTTTCACAAATATCTCGAATACGGTCCATTTTATAGAAATTATGTATGGGACAAAAATTATAGAGAATTATATCACAAACAACTTTTATTTGAACAATTTTTTTAAAAATTTGATTTTATTTACATTTTATCAAATTTCTCGAATACGGACCATTTTAGGAAAATTTTGTATAGAACAAAAATTATATAGAATAATATAAGAAATAACTTTTATTTGAAGAATTTTCTTTTCCAAACGTAAATAACAGATATATTTTACAAAATATAAAAATTATCTATAAAGTACCCCTCCAGATATTCCGGCTCTGCCCAAAATCTAACCAGTTCATTGCAGGCCGGAATAAAGCTTAAGTTTAAAATTTGGTGTTTTGTTCATGAGTTATCGTGGATACAGACACACACACACACACAGACATCATCGCGAAAATAGTCAAAACGGATTCAGGGGACCCTAAAACGTAAAATCCGTCGAAAACTCGAAGTCAAAAAAAATCATGATTCCTATACTTTCCTTATCTGTATACAGATAGGAAAGTAAAAATGGCGGATTTATTAACAAAATATATTTTTGTAATTTTGACATAAGTGACATATTTTGTAATCGCAGCAAGTGTCAAAACGATCTACTTTATGCAACCAGTTGCATAAAATAGAACATTATGCAACTAATTACGAAATATAAATAAAAATGCCTCTTTTTTGGTTTTTAAATCGAAAAATCTAAAACACAAAAATTAAAAAATGACAAAATTAAAAAATCGAAAAAAATCGAAAAAATCGAAAAAATCGAAAAAATCGAAAAAATCGAAAAAATCGAAAAAATCTAAAAAATCAAAAAATCGGAAAAACGAAAAATCTAAAAGTCAAAAAACCAAAATCGAAAAATTGATAAATTAAAAAAAAAGGAAATGAATAGTTACATTTCACGTTTGACATTACGTTTAACAACAAACAAAAAAAAAATAAAAGCTTTATTTTTAAAATAATTGAACACTGTTATTGAAAACTGCCTAGAAATGTTTAGGGTAAAATTCTGACGTACTGCTTTAGGGATAACGAGTAAAAACGGTTTTTTTTTTTTTCAAATTTGCGGGTAATGTCAAAAATCAGATATTGAAAAAAAAAAACGTCGTAGGGCAATCCGCACCGCTCGTCCCGCAAATATTTACTCGTTACACACAATAACGCATTTCGTAACTGGTTACATAAATAGCTAATTTAAAAATGACATAACTTGGCTCTGACACGGAATTAATGATTTTCTCTGTTCCTTTGATATTCAAAAATTTATTTTATTTCTCCTGTAACCCATAAGGAACGCTTTCATACCCATTATTGTATGAAAAAATTATTTTTGGCATCTGAATGTACATTCTGATTGCAGTTTGTATCCAGGAGATTTTGGTGGTCATGGAAATAGACTACCTCTTCCAATACACCTATTCCGAAAACGTTGATTTAAAAAGTCTTATATATAAGCTGAGGACCATTTTTTTTATAGAATATCCATATAAGAAGGACCTGGTTTTATAAATATACTCGGGTTTTTAACCCAATCCCTTGTCGTCATCGTTGTCCCGCTCTTCCCTTTCGTAAATCTGGCAACCCTACTCTACCCTACAGCCGCTAAGAGTCCTTAATCAGTCATAATTTTGTCCATTACTTATGACCTTACCCTGTATAAAAATAATTTCTTAATATTTTGTATAGTTTCATTATTATTACCTACTATTAAAATGCAACTTTCTGAATTAAAGTGTGCGAAAAAGTATCTATTTAAGCACAAATAATTTTTCCGTCCGACACCCAGATACACCCACGAATTTGTGGAAAACGGTCCGGTGCATGTCCTGGGGGGGGCTCCAACCCTCGCCCGCCCGCCTCTGCGACGGGCCCGATCATCGGCGGCTAGACAGAGACAACGCTAGTTCTCCGGCCTTGGCTGCTATGTCTGCCAGCGGTCTGGGCGCGCTCCGTCCTCGTCTCCCGGCATCTTCCCTCCTCGTCGGACGCGCCCCTCGGCCGTGCCGCGGCAGGTGCAAGTGTCTGAATCTACTGCCGGCTGGGGAGAGCGCGTTCACGAATGATCGAGATGCCCGATTGGGGCAATTTAACTTCCCCAGAACGGATAGATAACCGATGTCTCCTGTGGGGTGTTGGTTTATACGCGGAAACGTTAGTTTTTCAATTTTGTTTCGATAATAATGATATTTAAAATAACTTGATGCCATCCATTCAAATAAAAATTATTAATTAAAGGTCTTTTTCTACACCCGTATTATAATAATGCACTTATATGCCCAAAATCCGTTTCATAATGATACCCATTATGATACAGATTTTTCATTACGATACAGATTTTTAATCAATAGAAACCTACAATTTTTCAATCAAGCATGCTGTTTGACGTTTGTCCTAGGTTCCTATGTAATTATTTTAGTTGTCAAAACGTATTAAATTTTCGTAGGTAGCTAAACTTCGATAATTATAATATTAAAATGTCTGATATTAGCGATATAGAAGACTCCTCCACACATATCGGAGAAAGCAGAAAATACAGTACAAAATATTTTACCGCAAAAATCTAGGGAAATACCAATACCTGAAGTAATACCATTAATTACAATTTTGTAGAATTTTTTATAGAAATACGAGTAATTACTGTTATTGTGTTCAATACCAATATAAATATAATATTTATAGGTCTTGATTATTTATCGGGTGTAGAAAAAATAGCGTATGCAACTCTCATGTAATGGTTATTAAAACACTCGCATAAACCATACGAAACTCGCCTTTGGCTCGTTTCGTATCCCGGTTAATGCTCGTGTATTAATAACCATCATTACATGATCGTTGCATAATATACTATTTTCTACTCCTATTAATTTATATATTAATTATTCAACTGCTTTTGAGCAATTAATAGTATCAATAAACAAATAATGTGAGTTTTAATAGTGAGTTATTATAACTCACGCTGGGCTCCTACGATAATTCTTTTTACTACGACTACATACGAAAATGATAGTTTACACACTTATTTGTTCTTAAGAAAGTAGCTTATATCACACGCGTACTGAAATATATATCACACACGTATTGAAAAATAGCAAAAGACGCATGTAATGAAAAATAAAAAAATATCGTCCTATGACCTGTGACATGTACGTCAAAGTTATCATTATAATTGTCATTACAAATTTTTATATAATATCAAATGAGCAATAAAGTTTTTTATATAGGTTTTTAAAATTATAAAATAATAATAAAACATGTTTACTTACTATTATTTATCAAATTTTGAAACAAAATTTTCTATAAAGGTACTTCTGGAAAGAAAATAATTTTCTTCTTCTTTTCTATAGTGTTATTTTCGGTTTCAAATACGACAATGTGATTTTTTGAGGTTATGTTTATGTTAGTGTTTACAATACACCTTTCTATAGGTGTCTATTAGTTTGAAAATATTTAAAGTTTATTGTGATTTGTGTTCAAATACACACTAGTGTCTACAAGATAATTCAAACTTTAAAATTAACAGGTAACTTTAAAGTTTAAAAATTTGAAAAATTACATTAAGTATGCTGTGGTATTAATTGGCAAACACTCAAGCAGTCATTTTGTAAAATTTTATTTTATTGTAAAATTGTACTGAGCTCGGAAAAAAATGTGTTCTAGTGATTCCGATTGTACGCCTCCAGAAATAGCAGAAGCTGCTAAAAACACGTCGCTCAAATTGTTGCCTGCTAAATCCAGAGTAAGGTATCAATATGCTTACGATCAATTCATTAAATGGAGACAAAGGAAACAATGAGTTCGTTTTTTTGAAAATGTTCTACTGGCCTATATGAATGAATTATCATCAAAAGTACAAAGTTCGACTTTGTGGACACAGTACTCAATGTTGAGAACTAATCCGTCTATTGAACACAATGTTGATATTTCTTAGTACCTAAAATTAAAGGCATTCTTAAAAAGAAAAAGTGATGGCTATAACCAAAAAAAGTCCTGTTGCAACAAGAAATAAATGATTTTATAGAAACAGCTCCAGATGAGCAAGTTGAGCAAGTTTAATATCTATTATTTTGTTCAATGTGTGAGTATTTTTCATTATTTAAGGTTGCACTTATCCCTGGAATATCAGGAGAATGCCGAAAGCAAGAGCTCACACAGTTGACTATAAATGATATAGAGGATTTGGGTACAGCAGCTGTGATAAAAATAGATAACACAAAAAACCAAGTATCCAGAAAATTCACGATTACTTGACCGTTTTATACCACATTTAAAAAATATGCCAATCTTAGGCCACCAACCACTCAACTAAGGTTTTTTCTTAATTATAAAAATAAAAAAAAGTAGTGGGTATAAACAAAATAGGCACTGTGCCAAAGGTAGTGGCAAAGTTTTTAAATCTTCCGAATCCAGAACAATATACTGGCCACATCTTTAGGCGTTCTTCTGCAACAATTTTGGTAGATGCAGGAGCAGATCTTGCTGCATTAAAGCGCCACGGGGGATGGAAATCCTCTACTGTGACCGAGCAGTACATAGATAACTTTGCAACTAATAGATTAATGACTGCTGATAAAATAATGAACACCATTCGCAGCACAAGCACATTCAACGAAGAAGTTGCATGTAAAAACATTGAACAATACTCTGAACAAAATGCTGAAACTACACAACCCAGATACAGTGCAAGTTTGTGTACTTCATCTATACAGCAACAAATTAATGTAGATCCACAAGAGACAATAAACACATATATTAAGGGAACCACTGAGAATAATAATAATAATAATGCAACATTACAAAATCAACTGCAATTTATTAAATGTTATAATAACAATTTTACTTTTAACTTTTATAACGTCCCAGAAAAAAAGTAAAACAAAATTATTATTAATAATTCAGTTCATACAGTTTAGTTATAAACATTTCCTAATTATTATATTAGTTATCTCTAGTTTAGTTACAAATATTTTTTATCCATTCCATTAGTTATCTCTACTTTAGATGTAAATTTTTATAAACTATTCTGTTAGTATCTCTGCTTTAGTTTTAAATGTTTCTTATTGTTATATTAGTTCTTGTTCTGCTTTAGTTATAAATATTTTTTAAACATTGTATTAGTTTTTGTCATTTCTACTGTTACAAAACAAAAAATATTTTAGAGGATCTTTTAACTTTTCAACACATGTGTTGATATTCTTTTCAACACATGTGTGATATGGTTTAATTGACTTTCTTATTTAAAAAAGACGTTTTTTAAGGATTTTGTGTGTGGTCGTAGGAAAAATAGTGTACACAACTCGTTGGAAAGTGTATTTCGCGCACTCGTTTAGTTTGATGAATTACAGCACTCGCCTGCGGCTCGTGCTGCAAACTTCATCTGCGTGAGTTATGACCTGCATTACCGCTCGGTAAATAATATACTAGTATTTAACAAATGTGTGTTTAATATTTGTCCTGAAAGGACGAAGATTGGCTATTCTTTAACTCTTAATAGCACTTCATTGAATTTATTTAAAACTTACTTAAAATGAAAGAATACAAACTGTGAGAATAGACAATACTTACAATAATTTTATGCCTATTAAATATGGTGTGCTCCAAGGCACTATCTTAGGTCCGCTCCTATTCAATTTGTACATAAATAATTTAGTTTCTTAATAGCACTTCATTAAATTTATTTAAAACTTACTTAAAATGAAAGAATACAAACTGTGAGAATAGACAATACTTACAGTAATTTTATGCCTATTAAATATGGTATGCTCCAAGGCACTATCTTAGGTCCGCTCCTATTCAATTTGTACATAAATAATTTAGTTTCTTAATAGCACTTCATTGAATTTATTTAAAACTTACTTAAAATGAAAGAATACAAACTGTGAGAATAGACAATACTTACAATAATTTTATGCCTATTAAATATGGTGTGCTCCAAGGCACTATCTTAGGTCCGCTCCTATTCAATTTGTACATAAATAATTTAGTTTCTTAATAGCACTTCATTAAATTTAAAACTTACTTAAAATGAAAGAATACAAACTGTGAGAATAGACAATACTTACAATAATTTTATGCCTATTAAATATGGTGTGCTCCAAGGCACTATCTTAGGTCCGCTCCTATTCAATTTGTACATAAATAATTTAGTTTCTTAATAGCACTTCATTAAATTTATTTAAAACTTACTTAAAATGAAAGAATACAAACTGTGAGAATAGACAATACTTACAGTAATTTTATGCCTATTAAATATGGTATGCTCCAAGGCACTATCTTAGGTCCGTCCTATTCAATTTGTACATAAATAATTTAGTTTCGATTTGATTTCGCGATTTCCTCTACTGCTGATATATTATTATGTCAAGATTGTTTTTTCTTACTACATGAATATAAAATTCGCTTGCCTTCAAACACTACACACGCAATAAATAATTTCAAATATCTTTATATGCAAAAATCAATTGCATGTATGGGCCAAAAATTGTTTAATACGATTTCACTAGAATTAAGAGTAATAACTAATACGAAACATATGTATACCCCATTCAATATGAAATATAAAATCCATTGCAGTGTTGTCTACTCGCCAAAATAGTCCAGGATTATAGGAAGTTTTAAAAATGTAAGGTTATGTTTTTTTTTTTTCGTTATAATAATAATACTTTCCCTAATTCACCCCCTTACAGGTGAATTTCAACCCCTGAAGTCGACTGAGTGACTTCAAAATCTGTTTAAATTTGATAAGAATAAAGTACCCCTTGGAGGAGATAGGTGGGAAAATGGTTTCGCCTGGAAAAAATTATGTAATTTATTTATTTAAAATCTCAAATTTTATTAAAAAAAAGACGATAAGCGTACTAGTTTCGATCAATGACCATCATCATGCATATCAATTATTGTTATTTAAGTTAATACATATATCGTTGGCAGGTGCACTGCAATGAGTAACTATCTATAAGAAGGGTTACAAAAACCAGCAGGAGGTCTTATTATTTATTAATTCAAAAAATATTTGAAATGAACAACCTCGGCAGCTAATAATTTGTATAGTATTGTTTTTTTTTTAAACATTTAAATGCAGAACATCTAAGTGAAATCTATTTGAGATAAACGTAAGTAGAAGTGAGGTAGAAGTCGTACGTACCGTGCGTCAGGTCGCCAAATAGGAAATGCGCTGCACAGCGCTCTTTATTTTATACGTAATCCTATAACAGACAGAAAAATATTCTTGACTTGAAATTTTATTATACAGTGTGCTTGTTAAAGTAGTTATTAATTTTTTTTTTCAATTAAATAAAGATGACTAAAAAATTGTGGAAGTACCACATGGAACTGTTCTAGGACTAACTTTGTTCTTGATATATCTTAATGAGTTATTATTTTTAGTGCAAACTTGCGTAGTGTCCATAATTATATAACGCATCCCATATATATTTTTTTTTTTTCGAAGCGATAGAAGTTCGGGTACAAGGAAGAAGTTTTAGGATCTAAAATAAGCTATACTTATTATTACAGGGTGATCCAAAAGTGCTGTTAATGAAAAAAAAACATATTTTTTTCGATATAAAATAAATGTATTAAACATCATACGTTTGTAACAATATATAGGATGTTTCATTATTACAACACTTTTGTACTATTTTCCTACACGGTTTTTTTTTAATGGTCCCACTCGCTCCTATACATTTTGATGATTATTTATGAGGCGCGCTCTCCAGACGCTCCTGTCTGTGTCTAGTGGCGAGGCTGACATCGTCGTCGTGGGTATTCACCACCCACCCTTCTGCAATTAATAAAACCCTTTTTTATCCCTGACCGACTAGTAGTTGCGGGTAGATTTTTTTTTCGGGATATTTTGGGATCCGGCTTTTAGAAGACCGTTTTTTAACCGTTTTAATTTTATAATAATAGAATCGACAGTTAATAAAATAGAAAAGTTGATGTCCTCCTTCTTAAAACAAATAAAAAACAGAAATATACCAACAATATTAAAATATCCGTTAATTAAATACAAATCAAATTAAGTAAAAGTGCCTGGTCCCTTGCCTCAGTTAAAATAACAAAATGAATGTAGTCATAGCCACATTGTGCTGGTTCTGTGAAGAAGAAGAGGAAACATCAATGCACATCCTGTGCCAGTGTGAAAGCAATCACAACAACCCATGAAATTAAAAATAACATTGTAAAAATTAAATCAACAAAACATGTGTAGAAGTCACAATATTAATGGAGATACCTACTTACAGAATCAAGAATGACATTGCTAAACTATTTAAAAACAAGAATAACGTTTTTAAAATATTTAAGTATGCAGTATTTAGTTTGAAAGGACATATGAAATGGTATGGAAAAACGGACATCCCATCTCTTTTTTTGAGAAAAACTTAATAGCATTTTCAAAAATTGGCTATTGTATTTTGTTTTCGAGTTATAAACAAAAGTTGTTTTTTTCAAATTTTCATTATGAGGCATTGTCTCGCTTATTTATGAAAGTGGAAGAAAATAATGTATACCTTCTTAAGGCACTTTTTTGATAAGATTCCAGTGGAGTAGTCAATTTTTTTCAAAAATTCTTCAAACTTGAGTTATAGCATAAAGTTGTATTTATTTTATATAGTAGTTGGCTGTGGCATACAAAAAAAGACAAAAATTTTCCCATTCTAACGATATATATAATGTGGGGTCAGTTTATTCATTTTCATTGTTATTTAGCAAAAACTCATTATTTTTAAAATAATCTATAATAATCTGTTGTTTTCTAGTAGCCTTGTATCATTTAGAATATTTCTGATAGGACGCAAAAGTATACCTTTTTGTCAAATTGAGAAAGGAATACTAAAAATCAGCTGACTTTAAACTAATTCTGACGAAATATTATATTTCTTTGATTGAACCATTTTGTCAATATTACAGATTACTTTTATCAGTGTATTTGATGTAAAAATGAAAAAACCAAACATGGTAGATTTTCACAAACATTTTTATTTGAAAATTACACAATTGTTTCGAAGTACAACTTCTTTTTCAATTAAATTTTTATTTTTTTAAATAAAAATGTTTGTGAAAATCTACCATGTTTGGTTTTTCTTTAATAATATGAATTTTCATCAGGTAAAGGCCGAAACAATCAAATATTTGTTTGTTGTCTACAGTCTATAAATGGCATTTAATCACTCAGTGAATATTTTCCAATTCCTATTGATTTTAGCAAACTATACAGGGTGTTTCAGATTTAAACTGACACAGCTTAATGGGATATTTTGATAAAATTTTGTACAAAAGTTACACTCTCTTAGGTTAATCAAAACCATAATTTAATTTTAAAAATTCCAGGACCGGACTCTTTTTTTTATATTTCTCTTCTTAGCTAGAATATCACCCTGTATATCGGATTTTAATAAATGTTACTGCACATTTAAATAGTACGTGGATCAATAAATAAAATAATATTATTTAATGGCACTATCTTGATTTTCTTACAGTAAATTTTTATAATGGCGACTACAATATTTTAAATCAGTATTTACTAAATTGAAATCAAATATTTTACTCTGTATTTTTAAAACTCTACACAAATTAGATACCATCTTCATTTATTTTTAACTACTGCATTATCCAATAAGAAATTGAACATCTATACAGGACCGGGCTCACTTTATTTGATAAATATCCTGGAATTTTTTAAAATTAAATTATGGTTTTGATTAACCTAAGCGAGTGTAACTTTTGTACAAAATTTTATCAAAATATCTCTAGCCGTTCAAACAAAATGGGCGACTTTAGTTTTGGCAAAAAATCATAAAACACCCTATATCTTAGAAACGAGTGAGATTAAAGGCTAAGTATGGGAGTGTTTTGAACTCAGCTCCCATTAAGCTGTGTCCGTATAAATCTAAAACACCCTGTATATTGTATTTAACATCTAAAAACATCACCTTCCACAATTAAAAAAAAAACTGCAGGTGCGGGACGCCCGGTATAAACTGGAAAACACATTTTCTTACCAGGAAGCATATTAAATTAGGTACAATACGTTTTCTTTTTGCACATAGAAACGATTATATATGTTATGCATAGGTGCACTTCGTTAATAATTATTTATGCAAATTCTAGAAAAATTACAAATTATTACGTATCGCCAAGGTTAAACAATCATGTAACTGGCTGGCATATTACTCAGTACTTGACACAATAATTGAGTATTAAGAGAAATATGAGCCGCGTTGCAATAATTTTAATTCGCTAAATTTGCATTTTTATCTAGATTTTTTTTTCTAACTCTATATATATTTATTCATACTCGTTCCTTGTTAAGAAACAGACCAATGAAAAATGTTGAAATGAAAATAATAATATTCCATAAAATAAATAATAAACTGTTTTTATTTGCATTTGTTTACGTTTACATCAAGCTGATGAGAAAATATAGATCGTAAGTGAAGAAAAGATTGTGCACAGGTAAGGTTACCAAATCATGATCCCTATACTTTTTACTGGAGGATAAAAAGGAAGTAGAAAAAATAATGAGGAAGAAAAGAATTAAAAAAGTTGAAAAAAAAGAAGTAGGAAAATAAAAGAAATAGGAAAAAAAAAAGAAGTAGGAAAAAAGAAGTAGGAAAAGAAAAAAAATGGCAACATGTAGTGCCTACTGTTGCACTAATTACTACCTTTCACATTAATCATAGTTTCCCCAAATTTATAACCTCCAATCTTTGTGGCAGTCGTGGATGGATAAATATTAAGCTCACTTCACCGTGGCTCCCTGGTTGCCGGGAGAGAGGATATTTATGATAAAACAAAAAAATTATTATGACATTTTTTTTTGATTTTACAATTATATACATGACATGTCATTAATTTCTATTTTACAATAATTATACTTCTGTAAATATATCTTCAAACTGCTTTAATATTTTATTGATGGGATAAACAAATAAAGATCCCATACAACATAACACTCCCCACCAGTGAAAAGCAACACGATCCTGTAAACCTCATCAAAAAAGGGCACAGATCTGCGATGTTTAGCGGCATTACAACGCATGCGCATTACGTAGATTTGGAGAAAATACAACAACGAAAATTAGACATATGCATTATTGCTTGCCTAAATCAATCAATCAATTAATCAGGACTGGATCGCCTCCTCCGCCCGTATTTTTTTTATCACGATATTTTCCTATTTTACTCTAAAATTAATTTATTGTGTCAATCATGCATTATTGTTACAAAAATTTCTAGTTCACAAAATCGAAAACGAAGCGCTGATAAAATCTTATCTTTCAGCAATTGGTATTTTTGTTGATTTAGCTAAAGCATTTGATACGGTTGACCACACTCAACTTATCCACACACTGGAATATTTTGGTTTTAGAGGTATAGTCAACAATCTTATGACCAGTTACTTGAGTGGTCGTCAAAAATGCATTAGGATTAATGGAAAACAAAGTGAAATGAGAACAGTTAAATGTGGTGTACTTCAAGGGACAGTTTTAGGACCAACACTTTTTAATTTATACATAAATGATCTTTATTGTACCTCTAATATGGGAAGTTTCACTAGTTTTGCTGAAGGATAAGGTAGTCAGATCTAAGAAATGTGTTTGAATGGTTTAGTGGTTTAACTGTGAATTATTCCAAAACTTCCCAGACAACACACCAAATCCCAGAGATATCCACAGAATATCTTTTGTGGATATCCAATATATCCACAGGATATCAGAAATATTCCGTGGATCTAATATAAATATCCAAATGTCCGTCTATATCCAGAATATAGAAGATATCCTAATGGATATTCAGCAAAATATCTAATGGGTATCTTCCAGAAAATACAAGAAATCCCAAAGATATCCACAGAATATATTTTGTGGATATTCAATATATCCAATATGGATATCCAACCAAATGTCCGTCTATATCCCAGGATATAGAAGAAATTCGGATATTCAGCAAAATATTTTATGGGTATCTTTAGTAGAGGTTCATAAGTAACCAATGATTATTAAATAACGTCGAAAGAAAATAGCAGAGGTAAAAAATATTTTCAACACTCTGCCTTTGATTTTGCCCACTAAGGAGAAAGTCATCCTTATTAGGACTCTTCAGCAATAAATGAAAATTCTCGACTCCAGTCTCTAATGGAGTGATTAGGACACAAATTTCGATCGAACTCAATTACGGTGGGTCGAGCATGAGTAGATGCGATAGTGGTATCGCCATTTATACTTAGTAAGCAGAATCAAATAACATCTAGTGGATATCCACGATGGTTTGCGTTCGCGCCTAGACTTTGATATATTTAGTGGATGTTCATGGGATATTGAATACACCTTTAAAAAAATAATTTTAAATATCTGAACGGTACTATTAGCCACAATGGCGAGCACAATGGCGTAATTTTTTAATAATTTGCTATATAATTACTATTATTTATGGACATTTGCATGTCTATAAATTACATTTCATGGATATAAAATAGATATCTATCATGGACTGGACATTCAGTGGATATTGGGATGTTCAGTAGATATCCAAAGGATTTGGTGTGCTGTCTGGGTTACTATCTAGCTTTTACATCATATTCCTCTAATTACCAAACTACAGTATGATTAAACTCTGTATAAATATTATTAATAGAAATTAAATATACTCGACCAACATTTAAAATGGGATAATCAATGCTAGTATGTTACAAAAAAACTTAGAAGCTTATTATATAAATTTAGGAAATTTCGTGATATTTTGGATGATTCACAGTTGAGAGTTCTGTACTACTCGTTAATGGAATCTCATCTTTCTTATGGCCTCATAACATTAGAGACTCATTTACATGACGTAGAAATAGTACAAAAACTTTTATTAAAAATTATTTTTAAAAATCATTTAGGTATTCCTCAAATGATTTATTTTTAGAAACTAAAATAATGAATATTCCAAAACTGTTCACTAAAATTTAGCACATATTCCTAAAGCTGAAAAGAACATATTACAAAGAAACTATACTTACCTCGGTCCTAAATTATACAAGAAAGTTCCAGCTGTTATACAAAATGAAAATTCAAATGCTTTTAAAACTAAACTAAACTTGTGGCTTCTGCAAATACCCCGGATAGAAATTCAAAACTGGATTCATCAAAAGGCCAGTCAAGTTACTGAATAATATAAAAAAAAATTGAAGAATTAATTTTTAATATTTTTTAGTGTCTCATTCTAAGATCTCACGATTTAGATTTAATAATACTTTCTGTCGCGCATTATAGTCCCTCAGGGTCCCATTTTAAGGGAAAGCGACGTTTCGGCGTGACCATTTCGGCGTGGCCGTTTGGACGTCGGCGATTTCGACGTTGGCCATTTCGGCGTTGGAAGTTTTGGCAAACTTAACAATATAATTCTTATAAATTTTAAATAATTCTTATATTTATTATAATTAGGTTTATTATAATTAAATAATAAAACTGTTTTCGTGTCGAAAGGAAGACTAAAATAAAATGTCTATATACTATTGCTGTTCGGCAGGTAGAACATCAAAGGCATAATCTAAATGATCGTAGGAACAAATGCCAAAGATATCACCGTTCTGCCATTTAGAGAGAATTGTAGATCAGCATTGTACTCTCTCGTATGTCCCATAGAAGCCACTTGTTTCCTCATATTTTGGACCAAGTGAAGAAACAACCATTTATAGTTCGAAATCGCAATATATTATTCTGGGTTGCAAATTTGGAACAATTTCTTTACTTAACTATTATTATACTAATGTTCATATAAAATATTAATTTCACTAATATTAATTACACTACTATTATAATTCTTATAGGTACTTGAAAAACAGATTAAAACATTTATCCCATTCCTATGCAATACCTCACTTATTTCAATACTTTACTTATTTCATAATAAAACTTACAGCGGTTTTAACATACATACAAAAAATAGTATTCCCGACGCCGAAACGGCGAAATGGCCACGCCGAAACGGCCATGTCCAAATGTCCTAAACCCCCATTTTAATGCTTCTTTATATAAATGACTTAACTCAATATTATAAGTACTTTCACTCTAATTGCTGATGACACTACGATTTTATGGTACAGAAATGACACCTAGAGAAAGTCATAAATAAATAATAAATTTCTGGGAATTAATTCAGACAATAATTATTAGAAATGTAAGAACTATATAAAACTGCTAAATTTAATTGAGATTTTGATAATTTTTTCGACCACCAACACAGGAATTACTAACACCTGTTTTATGTGATAATATAGCTTCTTCCAATGGGTGAGCTTTAATAAGCGATTCTTTGGCTTCATTAAAACTCTTTTCGTAATCACAATATACTATAATTTTAATTTTGTTTTTGTCCAAAAATGTTATAAAATAGGCTAAAATTTGAGCGAACTTAGGAACAAATTTGTGATTTGTAACTGTTTAAGATAACTGGGCTTAGGAACTTTTTTAATGTATTCGATTTTTTCGTCTGAAGATTATAGTCCTTCAGCTGAAATAATAAAACCTTAGAAATTAATTTTTCAATTCCGAAAATACATTTGCTTGGCTTGACGTTTATTGATTGTGCCAAATTTGAATTTTCCTTATCTTTAATGATATTATTGATTTTGTCTGTAATTAGAAATGCTGGATAATGGAGATGATTCCCAAATTTTATCAGCTATATCTAGTAAATATTTGGTTGAGGTCTTACCAGATACAGACAAGGATATATCTATAAACTTTGGGAGTCTCCTTCTCCAGATTTTTAATAGTACATTTTCGTTAATAATAGAGTCCCCAAAAAATCTGAGGGTTTTTATCGCCAATTTCAGCATTTGAAAGAAGTTTATTTAATCTCTTTTCCTCAGAAAATGAAAGTCTGTTGATGATTGTTTACTTTAAAACCGAGAAAGTATTATTTTCTGGAGGATCCGAGATTATGTCATAAACTTTAGTAAAGATGTCTGCTGGTAAATGCGCTACTGATAAATGAAATTAACTTTTTTCTGAATTAATTTTAAGAATAAAACCATAGATCTTGTTGATGGGCCCAAAAAGCTGGAAGTTTGACTTTTGAAATATCTAAGAAACAATTATTTTGAACTAATTTACGAGGTTCGGTTGTCGAGTCTTTGTCGTTTGACGCCATAATTTTAAATGCAAAGTAACTAACCCGAGAAGTTATATCTAACCGACCACCAATGAGTAAAACATCCTATTTACGTCGAAGCCTAACGTCTTTGATAGTAGCGTCGCTGTCTTCTTCTGGTGTCGCGTCGTTCAAGTTGTCTACCTATTTAGGATCATCTTCAGTCGGTCACGTTTTCCTCGGGGTCATCAATTGTAGGTTGTGGAGTTAGACGCCTGAGAATATAAAAATATATTTAGTTGATTTCAAAAAATAAAATATTACATATGAGGAACGTCTGTCTTGTTCTGCCTTCTTCTATCTTTTTTTATATTTATATTTCTTCATGTTCTTCTGTTCTTCTCCGTCTCCATATTAGCGGTCGTCAAGACTCGACGAATCAGGATGCACCTCAGAGAGCATCGATCCGATATAACTTGTCTTAGGCTTGACATAATTATAACATCAGTTCCGACACTGACACTTGAATAACCTCAAATAAAAACAACCTAAAAGCCTTAAACTGAAAGGACATGTAAGTCAAACCTAAAGATAAGATTATGTAGAGATCACAATGTCGTCACATAATGTAACTAAGAATAATTTAAACTAGAATGAATGGCATTCTATATTATATTCTTCACATTTTAATAGACCCTTACAATCCCCATTTTCATCCACTTATAAAGCTTGATTTTATCTAAAGATTTCAATTTGATTTTTGTTTCTCAGTTAGGTTTTTTTTTTAATATTTTAACCTCCCCTCCCTTATAAAGCATCATTATTACTAAAAATTTCATATTGGTATCGTTTTTGATTTCTTTTTTTATTTCAACTCCCCTTAATCTCTCATTTCATTCAGATTTTCAGTAGGCTTTGTTCCCTTATATCTTAACCTAGTCAAAATTAGAAATAATTTTGTACGCAACAAATACCTTATTTTGCAACTGGGCCTTAGTAAAAAGTAACTGGATAATAGATTAGCACATAAAAATATAATTTTTGCATAGCTATTAATTAAACAAAGCTTTTTGTAGACAACAATTACATTATTTAAAATTAAAAATTATTCAACATTATGCTGTATTTAATACCCGGAACTTTAAACCTTCTTATCAGTTAAAAAAATTCTAATTTTTATAAAAATAGATATAGCTACTTATACGATATTTGCCAATATCATAAAAAGGCTTGATATTTATTTATATATTTCGTTTTTTGTTTCAAATTTTAACAAATTTGATGATAAGATGTTATCCTGACGCTCAACCAGTGGTTTTCTTGTTTATCATCGGACACGCTGTATGGCTTGACCTTTTCTTAATCATTATCATTACTTCTTATAATAAATAGTAAAAAGTAAGTCTCACACGATTCCAACGTGAACTATCAATGACTTTGACGCTGATGTAATATCTAGATTTCAGACATTTTATTTATTATCTTTAAACTGTGTCATCATCAAATTGTAATACTAAAAATCTGATGTGTCCAACACATGACTTTCCTATCTAGTTATTACAGGCTTTTTTCCGTTTATTGTGTACAACCTATTGCAGCATCTCTATAAATGTTTAGAGGATAAACTAAATATATACATTGTCCACATACATCTACCGCGAAACATTTTTCTATAGATATTCATTGAAAATGAAAATACTGAAAAATTTAAATTTAGCACTTTTCCTACAATTTTTCCATTACGGTCCATTTAAAAAAATCATGTATGAACAAATATTATAGAGATCGATATCGCAAACAACTTTTATTTCAACAATTTTCATAAAAATCAGAATTTTGCACATTTTGTCAAATTTCTCGAATACGGACCATTTCAGGAAATTTTTACATAAGGCAAAAATTATAGATATTAATATTAGAAGTAACTTTTTTTGAACAATTTTCTTCTCCAAACATAAATAACAGATATATTCCATAAAATATATAAACGGCCTCCCATAAAGTACCCCCCCAGATGTTCCGACTTTGTCCAAAATCTAATCATTTCACGTCAGGCCGAAATAAAACTTAAGTTTAAAATTTATTGATTTTTTCTTTATCCGTTTTTGAGTTTTCTTCAAATTTCGAAATTTACACATTTTCTCAAATATCTCGAATACGGTCCATTTTAGAGAAATTATTTATGGGACAAAAATTATAGAGAATTATATTACAAACAACTTTTGTTTGAACAATTTTTATAAAAAAAAATATTTTTTTACATTTTGTCAAATTTCTCGAATACGGACCATTTTAGGAAAATTTTGTAAATAACAAAAATTATAGATAATAAAATAAGAAGTAACTTTTATTTAAAAAATTTTCTTCCCCAAACGTAAATAACAGATATATTCCATAAAATATAAAAATGACCACCTATAAAGTACCCCCACAGATGTTCCGACTCTGCCCAAAATCTAATCAGCTCATTAGACGCTGGAATAAAGCTTAATTTTGAAATTTGGTGTTTTTCCATGTATCGGTTCATGAGTTATGCGTTATACAGACACACACACACACACACACACACACAGACACACACACACACACACACACACACAGACAGACATTATCGCGAAAATAGTCAAAACGGATTCAGGGGACCTCAAAACGTAAAAATCCGTCGAAAACTCGAGGTCGAAAAAAATCATGATTCCTATACTTTCCTTATATCTGTATACAGATAGGAAAGTAAAAAATCTGATGTGTCCAACACATGACTTTCCTATCTAGTTATTACAGGCTTTTTCCGGTTATTTTGTACAACCTATTGCAGTATCTCTATAAATGTTTAGAGGATAAACTAAATATATACATTGTCCACATACATCTACCGCGAAACATTTTTCTATAGATATTCATTGAAAATGAAAATACTGAAAAATTTAAATTTAGCACTTTTCCTACAATTTTTCCATTACGGTCCATTTTAAAAAAATCATGTATGAACAAATATTATAGAGATCGATATCGCAAACAACTTTTATTTCAACAATTTTCATAAAAATCAGAATTTTGCACATTTTGTCAAATTTTTCGAATACGGACCATTTCAGGAAATTTTTACATATAGCAAAAATTATGGATAATAATATAAGAAGTAACTTTTATTTGAACAATTTTCTTCTCCAAACATAAATAACAGATATATTCCATAAAATATAAAAACGGCCTCCCATAAAGTACCCCCCCAGATGTTCCAACTTTGTCCAAAATCTAATCATTTCACGTCAGGCCGAAATAAACCTTAAGTTTAAAATTTAATGTTTTTTCCTTTATCCGTTTTTGAGTTTTCTTCAAATTTCGAAATTTACACATTTTCTCAAATATCTCGAATACGGTCCATTTTAGAGAAATTATGTATAGGACAAAAATTATAGAGAATTATATTATAAACAACTTTTATTTGAACAATTTTTATAAAAAAATATGTTTTTTACATTTTGTCAAATTTCTCGAATACGGACCATTTTAGGAAAATTTTGCATAAAACAAATATTATAGATAATTATATTAGAAGTAACTTTTATTTGCAGAATTTTCTTCTCCAAACGTAAATAACAGATATATTCCATAAAATATAAAAATGACCACCTATAAAGTACCCCCCCAGATGTTCCGACACTGCCCAAAATCTAATCAGCTCATTGGACGCTGAAACAAAGCTTAAGTTTAAAATTTGGTGTTTTTCTGTGTATCGGTTCATGAGTTATGCGTTATACAGACACACACACACACACACACACACACACACACACACACACACACACACACACACACACAGACACACAGACACACAGACACACAGACACACACACACACACACACACACACACACACACACACACACACAGACATCATCGCGAAAATAGTCAAAACGGATTCAGGGGACCTCAAAACGTAAAAATCCGTCGAAAACTCGAGGTCGAAAAAAATCATGATTCCTATACTTTCCTTATATCTGTATACAGATAGGAAAGTAAAAATCTGATGTGTCCAACACATGACTTTCCTATCTAGTTATTATAGGCTTTTTCCGGTTATTTTGTACAACCTATTGCAGCATCTCTATAAATGTTAAGAGGATAAACTAAATATATACATTGTCCACATACATCTACCTCGAAACATTTTTCTATAGATATTCATGGAAAACGAAAATACTGAAAAATTTAAATTTCCTATAATTTTTTCATTACGGTCCATTTTATAAAAATCATGTATAAACAAAAATTATAGAGATCGATATCGCAAACAACTTTTATTTCAAAAACTTTCATAAAAATCAGAATTTTGCACATTTTGTCAAATTTCTCGAATACGGACCATTTCAGGAAATTTTTACATATAACAAAAATTATAGATAATAATATTAGAAGTAACTTTTATTTGAACAATTTTTTTCTCCAAACATTAATAACAGATATATTCCATAAAATATAAAAGTGGCCTCCCATAAAGTACCCCCCCAGATGTTCCGACTATGTCCAAAATCTAATCATTTCACGTCAGGCCGAAATAAACCTTAAGTTTAAAATTTAATGTTTTTTTCTTTATCCGTTTTTGAGTTTTCTTCAAAATTCGAAATTTACACATTTTCTCAAATATCTTGAATACGGTCCATTTTAGAGAAATTATGTATAGAATAAAAATTAAAGAGAATTATATTACACACAACTTTTATTTGAACAATTTTTATAAAAAATATTTTTTTTTACATTTTGTCAAATTTCTCGAATACGGACCATTTTAGGAAAATTTTGCATAGAACAAAAATTATAGATAATTATATTAGAAGTAACTTTTATTTGATAAATTTTCTTCTCCAAACGTAAATAACAGATATATTCCATAAAATATAAAAATGACCCCCTATAAAGTACCCCCCCAGATGTTCCGACTCTGCCCAAAATCTAATCAGCTCATTGGACGTTGAAACAAAGCTTAAGTTTAAAATTTGGTGTTTTTCTGTGAATCGGTTCATGAGTTATGCGTTATACAGACACACACACACACACACACACACACACACACACACACACACACACACACACAGACACACACACACACACAGACATCATCGCGAAAATAGTCAAAACAGATTCAGGGGACCTCAAAACGTAAAAATCCGTCTAAAACTCGAGGTCGAAAAAAATCATGATTCCTATACTTTCCTTATATCTGTATACAGATAGGAAAGTAAAAATACATAATAAAAATTGTGAAAGAAAAATTACTCACTAAAAAAAAAAAGAATGTGATTATCATTGATTATTTTTAATATTTGTTCAATAAATCGGAACTCATTTGGGAGTTGGGCAAAATTAATTTACAAAAAGGATATTTTATCCAAATGAAAATATTTGCATGAGAAAACCTTTAAGAAAATAGTCACATCTTCAAAAAAAGTTGCCATTGAAATAAAAGAAAATGTTAACCGAAAAATGAACTAGGAACCGGAAAAATATTAAAGTAACTCCCTAGAAAAGCCGTAATTTTACTGACTTATCCTAAATTATGGAAAGTGGTCCACGCACGAACATTTAACACTGGCAAAAGTGGCAAACCAATGAAGAAGTTTAGAATTTATTGTCGTTTTTCTGTACGATGTTGTCAATGTTGCAATATTGACTTTAAAGATAATTGAAAGAACTAGCTGGGGGGAGGAGAATGGTAACTATGTGCTTCAGTGGTCCAATTGGACTATGAAGATGGTTTTCTAAAACCGAAAGCACTTAGCCTAATTTTTAATATCTTTTTTACTCACAGTTGTGTATCTTCCACTATTCATTTTTTTAATTCTATGTAACATTTTAAAGATTGATCATTTTTGAAATATGGTTCTAATGATATTGAAAGACACCCAGAATCTAAACGAATAAGAAAAGCACAATAGATTTTCTTTTCTTTTTATTAGTCATTAATAACTACATCATATAAATCTGTAGTACAGTAGTGGTTTTATTTAGTTTTTTTTTATATTTTCCCTATTTTATGTTTTATTTTAAAATTATAGGGTCTGTGAGAGGGGGGAGGGCAACAGTCCCTCCTTGCCCCTCACTGGGTACGCCCTTGTACCACAACATACACTAAAATAAATATACTCGCAAAAAATATCTAGTTTAAAAAATTTCCGCTCTTACATACTTAGACGGTTTTTGTTTTTTGTTTTAAGTACTTAAGTCCCGCCCACAATTTGAAAATCCGGTTAGAATGTAAACGTGTCTTCTCCACGCTTAATAACATTACACATACACTATCAGAAAACCTCTCATCATAAAATGTCACAGTCCCAGACGACTACGACACAAGGTTATAGATAAAAACAATTGGTGCTGCCTTCGAATGGCAGCCATAGCGTGTGTGCCAGCGAGCATAATAGCCGGCCGAAAGTGAATTAATGCAAATATACAGGTCGGAATTGTAAGTGTTATACACATATTGATATTAACTACCAAAAATTGCAGCAGAGGAAAAAACTAAATTTTAAACTTAAGCTTTAATAATAATAATAATAAATGGTCTTTATTCATCATAGTTACACATTTACAATAACAAAAAAAAGAAGGAAAGTGATGAAAAGGCGAAGTTCAGCACAAGGCTGTTTTTCAACTTAACCTGCAACGCAAATAAATACATTCTATTTCATACACAAAATGAATATTGATGAAAACAGCTTAAATTATATATACAAAAATTATTTTTCAAGAGAGTAAACCTATTTCTTGACAGTTCATGTTTTCGTTTTATAATGCAAATTGATTAGCTAAAAGGTTTTCTTTGAGACGTTTCTTAAAATTAAGAATACTGTAGGATCTATATTCCGCCGTTATATCATTATATTTTTTACTAGCAACGTACGAGAATGATCTTTCGAATAATGTGGTACTATGCATGGGTACTACTAATGTAGTTCTGTTTCTAGTGGGATAGTTATTAATATTGGAAAAAGAAGTTAATTTTGTGAAAAGGTATTCCGGTTTTCATAATTTTAAAACTTTGTGCACTAATACCAGCAAGTGTAACGACCGGTAGTTAGACAGTGTTAGCCAACCTGACTCCTTCATTTTATGTGAAATATGTTCGAATTTTCGGATACCATAAGCAAACCGTAAACAGCTGTTTTGAATTTTTTGTAAACGCAAAGATTCAGATTGTAGTAATGCTGGGCCGTACACAGTGTCGCAGTAAAAAAGTTTTGAAAAAATTAATGATTCACAAAGTTTTATTTTTATTTTCGTGGAGAGCAAATCTCGATTAGGATATATCAACAGTTTTGGGATAACATATTAACGTGCTTGCTAAATCGCAAATTAGAATCTAGCCACAAACCTAAATTCTTTCCTTCGTTGGTAAATAAAAGAGGAATATCGCCTATTTTAATTTCCAATTGTTGTAAAGCTCTTTCGCGTGCTTTTTTTGGACCAAATAAAATGGCAATCCGTCCTCTAATGAGTTGATTATATTTTGGGCATAGTCGGAGAATCTGGGGGATACTTTATAAGGGGTCGTTTTTCTTATGTATGGAATATATTTGTTATTTATGTTTGGAAAAGAAAATACTTTAAATAAAAGTTGTTTGTTATATAATTCTAAATAATGTTTGTTCTATACATGATTTCTTTAAAATGGAACGTAATGCGAAAATTTGAGGAAAAGTGTAACATTTTAATATTTCAGTATGGAAAATATATGTATTTAGTTTATTCTCTAAACATTTACAGATTATACAAAATAACCGGTAAAAGCCTGTAATCACTAGACAGGAAAGTCATATGTTGGATACATCAGATTTTTTTAGTTTTATCGCCAATATTGTACATTTTATTAACTCGTACTAATCAAGTAGAAAGCAAGCTGTCTTTTTAGGAACAGCTTGTTATAGTATTAAATATTTAAGCAATGGTGTGCCCCAAGGATCAGTCCTTGAACCCCTGCTATTCTTTGTCTACATTAATGACTTCAAATGCTCAATTAATTAAAAAAAACAAGACATACCATATAATTTATAAGTTCATACTTTAAATTTGAGGGTAGAATTACTAGAAATATTTATAGTTAGATACTTGGTCTAATGGTAATGGTCTGGACCCGCCCTTGGGAGTTGTTAAATAGAAAATCACTAAAGAATCTCGTTAAAGCTTCTTGCTCTATCAGAATATAGATCGTCATCGAAAATGACACGTGATAATACAGGAATATTACCATGAATAATGAAGAGAAGCTTCATAGATTTCCCAATGTTATTACGTATTATAATTATGTTTTAAAGTTTTAATAATTACTTTCTAACTATCTGTATAATTTTAAACAACAAATTCTTCGTTATCACATTTTACTGAAGCTCGTGAAGCGATTTCAGTCCGCAGGTCTGACTAATATAGCCGATAGCCAGCTGAATAGATTTGAGAGACATTTAAGCAAGCGAAATTGTCTAAAATTTAACATCAAGTGCCGGTTAAATTGGGTGTTATCGTCAATAATATCTAGTTTATCTTTAATATCGTATTGTGCTGGTGGGAAATAACTATATCAGTGGCTCCAAGAACCAAGTAGTAACTCCAAGAACCGAGTAGTGACTCCAAGAACCGAGTAGTGAGTTCAAGAACTAAATACGGACTCCAAATAACTCCAAGGATGTATTTCCAAGGACCCAACTCCTAGATGGTGGGAAATAACTATCAGTTGCTCCAAGAACCAAGTAGTAACTCCAAGAACCGAGTAGTGACTCCAAGAACCGAATAGTGACTCCAAGAACCAAGTAGTGAGTCCAAATAACTCCAAGGATGTATTTCCTAGGACCCAACTCCAAGAATTTAGTAGTATCTCTAGTATCTCCAAGTACCTCCAGCATTGTGTTCGTATTTCCAAGAACCCAACTCCAAGAATGCAGTAGTATCTCCAGTACCTCCATAATTGGCTCCAGTGTCCAGCTTAGTATTGAGCTTAGTATCTAGCTTGAAGTAGCTCCAGTAATCTCCAGGATCCGAGCTTCCAGTTTGAGCCAGTTACAATTGACTCCGGACCGACTACATTGAGGAAAGATCAATATTCCAGGGTAGTACCACACCAGTGAATTGAAAAACCGTAAAATCGTAGTATTCAAAAATTCTATAACACTTATAATTTTTTTAAATGTATATGTATTAATTTTAATTATTTTCTTTGTTTATACCCCCTATCAGGTTACGTTGAGGTACTAGGTACCTTACTTAATAACCAGGGCATCTAAATTATGGTAATTTTCCAAGTTTTCTCAAAACTTGGTGGAGCTCAACTTTAGTTACCTAATTTTAATAATAATATAAGTTTTTGGCACTTCTACATGATTTTAGAGGTTCATTTTGAATAAATAACTTAAGGTTCTCTTGCACATTATGTTTTATATTTGTAGGACAAAATAATATTGTATGACATTTACTGGCATTTAGTTTAAGGTTATGATTCATAGAAAATACATATACTGCATTTAGATCTAAATTCTTGTTTTGTGAGGCTCTACTTCACATGGGTCAAAGGAATAATATAGCTGCGTGTCGTCAGCAAAAGAGTGTATATTTACATTCTCGAATAATTTATAAAGGTCTCAAATTTATATGGAAAACAAAAGGGGACCAAGGACAGAGCCTGTTACACACATGAAGATGATTTCTCTAACATTACTTTTTGGTAGCGGTTACTTAGATAAAATTTGAAAACTCTTAGTGAGGTTTCATCGAAACCAAAATATTTGAGTTTGGCACAAAGAAGCTGATGATCTATACTGTCAAACGCTTTAGAAAAGTCAAGCAGAGTAACTGCTGTAGCCTTTCCTTCGTCCATTGATCTTATAATGTTATCTGTTAAATCTAAGAGTAATGTTGTAGTACTGAACCCCTTTCGAAAACCTGATTGTTTAGTGGTTACAATATTATGAGAAAACACGCATGTATATATTTGTTTACTAATTACTTTTTCTATAATTTTGGACAACATCGGTAAAATACTTATGAGGCGAAGGTCGCTAAATGTTTTAGGCCCTTTTTGATTTTGGCAAAGGCTTGATTAAGGAATACTTCCAGCGGTCAGGAAAAGCAATTTACAATGTGCGTTATGTAAGGAGCACAGACTGAAATAGAAAGTTGTAACATTTTTGCTGAGATGTTATCAATTCCTAATGCGTATGGTTTTAATTCCAAAACTATTGACCTTATTTAATTTACTGTTGCAAGTTTAAAAGAGAAGCTAATACCAGGATGTAGTGACTAAATACCGACGTAAAATACTTGTTTATATTAGTAGGGCCACTTAAGCCATCAGGAATATGGAATGTAGTTTTATTTGGAATATTCAAGGATTTCATTACTTTCCAAATATCTTTTTTGTTTTGCATGCTTGCACGATAATTGCACTAGTAACGATACTCCGCATTTCTTTTGCGTTTTGAAAGTGCTTTATCTCGTGTTTTCATCATCTCGCGAATTGTAGGTGTCAACCAAGGAGCATACGGTTTAGTAATTTTGGCTTCTACATAAGGAGCATGGTTGTCAAATAATATTGTGATTAGGTTATTAAAAATCTGTATTTTCTGTTCAATGGTATTTTCATAATGTCATTATTCATTAAAAAAATATAACTTTTGTTGAAAATTCAGTAATATCACACTTTTTGTATTCTTCTGTATAAGACAACACAAACGGAAATGCATTTACCGATCTTTTTTGTCATAAATCAACTTTAACGAATCAAAATAAATTTTGTCCGTTATATCCCCCTTCGGGCGCACTGTGCTCGGTCATAGCAGACTGTCTACGACTGGAATTTTTTTTAATCTGTCTATGACGTAACATAATTGTCGGAAACAATGTATCATACTCGTAATTCAGGTAAAAATCATTAAAACGTCTGGAAATAAGAGATTTCATTAATTCGGGCTAGACGATACTTCAAAATTAACTTAGTTGTATTGTTATGTTATCTAATTGATCAGCTCATTTTTGGTGATTCGATTTAAATGTAGTTCATGCTGTCTAATCTGATAAAAAATATGTAATAGAGTTACTTTACAGTTTTAAAATTTTAGTTAATTTATAATTTGTAAATCGTCATTTGAGAAACTAACCTAACTTTTTTTATTATAGAAATATAGAAATATATGTATGAAACATATTTATTTAAATTGTATAGAAGTGGCATTAAGTGATTACAAATATAAATAAGCACTTATCTTTGGAATGTGCTTATTAATTAGGTAAATATCGAAATTATAATTTTTTGTTAATACCTACTCTACTCTTTAATATTCATTTGCAAAATAACTCTAATTTTATAGAAAAGAATAAATACCCACTATTTTTCTTATTTAATAATTTTTTTTTGGTATGTTCTGTGTAGGCTTTGTTACTGTTTCTCAGCGCCACTTTAGGAACAGCACTGTTAATTAGAACCCAACAGTGAAATTATTATTATTATAAAAACGATATAAAATAGTAATTTCCTCATGATGAAATATATACAAACCTAACTAATAATGAATAAGGTATAAATTTGGCAGTTCTACCATACTTTTTTAAGTATAACACACATTTTTCGTAAAAGATGTCTCTGAAAATCTAGTCTTTAGTCACCAATCTGTGAACACAAGATGTTATGATTTTCTTAAAAAAACTGTTCGTTTTTAAAAATTACCTCTTCTCAAAAACATTACCCCATTTTTTAAATCACCCAATTTCTGTTGTTATTCCATTTTTTATATTTCAAGTTTTCCAAAATTACCTCACTTAAAAAAATAACCCCATTTTTTCTGAAGCTACAATCTTTTTCCATAAATATTTTATTTCATTTTTTCAAAAAATACTACAATTTTTCTATAATTACCCAATTTTTGAATTTTTTTTAATTGTGTAATTTTTGCTTTTTTTTTTCGAAGCTACATTCCCTTTTGTCAATTTTCTCAAAACAGAATAATAATGATTTTATTAAAACACTGTTCTGTTTTAAAAATTACCTCTTTTGGGAAAAAATTACCTCTTTTGGGAAAAAATTACCCTATTTTTAAATTACCCAATATTTTCCAAATTTATCCCATTTTTTAAAATAATATTTCAAGTTTTCTAAAATAATCCTACTTTTCCAAAATTACTTCAAATAACCCTATTTTTTCCAAAGCTACACTCTTTTTTCATAATTATTTTATTTCATTTTTTTTTAAATACTACAATTTTCCAAAATTACCCAATTTTTTATTTATTTTTTTTAAATTGGGTAATTTTTGCTTCGCTTTTTCCGAAGCTACACACCCTTTTCGTCAATTTTTTTTTTCAATTTTTTTTAAAACAGGACATTGATGATTTCCTTAGAAAACTGTTGTTTTAAAAAATTACCTCTTTTTTGAAAAAAAAAAAACCATTTTTTAATTATCCAATATTTTCCGAAATTAGTCTATTCTTTAAAAACTTTTTTTAAGTTTTTCAAAATAATCCCACTTCTCCAAAATTACTTCAGTTTATTAAAAAATAACCCTTTTTTCATACTGTTTTTTCAAAAAATACTTTAATTTTTCAAAATTACCGAATATTTTAATTTTTTAAATTGGGTAATTTTTGCTTCGCCTTTTCCGAAGCTACACCCCCTTTTTGCCAATTCAATTTTCTCAAAACATAGGATATTTATGATTTTCTTAGAAGACCCATTTTTTAAATTACCAAATTTTTTCCGAAGTTATCCCATTTTTAAATTTTTTTTTCAAGTTTTCCAAAATAATCTCACCTTTCCAAAATTACCTTACTAATTAAAAAATAATAACCCTATTTTTTCCGAATCTATACTCTTTTTATAATTATTTTATCCTATTTTTTCAAAAAATAATACAATTTTTCCAAAATTACCCAATTTTTCAATTTTTTTAATTGGATAATTTTTGCTTCTCTTTTTCCGAAGCTACACTCCCTTTTTGTAATTTTTTTTCAATTTTCGCAAAACAGAATAATGATTTTATTAAGACAGTTCCATTTTAAAAAATTAACTCTTTTTTGAAAATAATTACCTCATTTTTTAAATCACCCAATAATTTTTTTTTAATATTTCAAATATAACTCTATTTTTTTCTGAATCTACACCCTTTTTTATAATTATTCTATTTTTTCAAAAAAATACTACAACTTTCCAAAATTACCCATTTTTTTTTTATTTTTCGCTTCGTTTTTTTTTTTAAACTACACTTCCTTTTTGTCAATTCAGTTCTCTTAAAACATAGGATATTAATAATTTTCTTAGAAGACTTACCCGTTTTCCGAAGTCATCCTATTTTCAAATAAATTATTTCAAGTTTTCCAAAATAATTCCACTTTTCCAAAATTACCTTACTATTAAAAAAAAAACATTTTTTCCGAAGCTACACTCTTTCTCCGTAATAAATTTGTTTTATTTTTTAAAAAAATATTATATTTTTTTCAAAATTACCCACTTTTAATTTTTTTTTAAATTGGGTAATTTTTGCTTTACTTTTTCCGAAGTTACACTCCCTTTTTGTTAATTTTTTTAAATAGGGTGTTAACAATTTTCTTAGAATACTTTTTTGTTTTAAAAAATTACACTCTTTTTAAATTACCCAATATATTCACATTTATTTTGCTTTATTTTTCAAAAAATACTACAATTTTTAAAAATAATAATAAGTACCCTATTTATTTCTGAAGTTACACTCTTTTTTTCAAAATTACCTAAATTCCTCCAACTTCACCTCAGTATTGTCACGCTTCGTATTTCATATTTTTCCTAATTAATTATTTAAATAACACCCTGTACATAAAACTTTGTTTGATTATTTCGACAATTTGTTTTAAGTTGCAATCATGTGCAAGGTTGATTATTTAATAAAAAAAAATAAATTATCTTATAAACAACGCATTTGTTTATAACAATTTTTTAAACAATAGGAAAAAAATTAAAAAATTTGGCAAGATACCTCCATAAAAACTAAAAAACAAGCTTTTATGTAAGGTATCTCTTGTGGACTGTCCACCATCATATCGGTTTGATGGTGCCAAATTTAAATTTCCTACCCGTTATAATATACCAATTTTAATTAAATTTACAGGACCACATTTAACGGCCGTACGGTCCTGCCTTATAGTAATTGGTCCGGTTGTTGCGACCACCGGTTACCAGACAAATGAGTGTGCTGTCTATATTGCTTACTCTTTTACTCTTCTTTCAAATTTCCTGCAGTTGCATTGCAAGTTGCAACTACGGTTTTGTTTTTATTAATGTACATGTCTAGGCAAAAAAGACGGCGATATAAAACGACCACTTTCAACTATTCCCACTCAACTCGAACTCCGACTAGAAGTTCGAAAGGATCGTTGATGTTGCGATTTTTAAATCCTCTGTCGCGTCTTTTAAGTACGCTAGAAAAGGTAGACAATGAAAAAGTATTATGGAAAAAGTTGTAAAATAAGAGACTAAAACATAAATAAATGCGTTTCTGTCACGGTAAATAACAGTTATGTATTTCAAATAATTCTGAAAAATCGCCGTATTGGAGGTGGAAAGAATTAAGGGTCTTTTTTTTACCTTCAGATGAAGTGTCAGGTTTGCCTTATTCAAAAACGCAATTTCCTGGCACAACTAATAAAAATTCCAAACATTTTTTTAAAATTCCGACAAAATAAATTTCTCAACCTATAAAATAATGTGAAGTTTGTTTATTTTCAAATAACAGTTTATTTGTAAATAATTTATTTAAACACTTATTTATTTTATAACACTATTATTCTAATTTATATATATATATTTCGAATGTCTTAAAACTGTTGACTATTTATCTTCACTGTCCATATAATAACTGATTGCACTGTGTTCTTCCACCAATATTTATATACAAATTTCTAAAGTTTGGTGGAGTCTAGAAACTACATAGAAATATTTGGAACAGACCAGAAATATTATCTCGTCCTTTCTCGAATAGTCATCGAAATCACCTCCGCCATAGTCGTTTCATAGGTTTGGTCTTAAGGGGTTTAATTATGTATAATAATCGGACAAGTTGAGCCTCAAAGGCCAAATAAGACAGAGAGGGACTTGTAGGGTTAGAGCATGACTGAATAATGAAATGGCTCACATAACAATAAATAATAAACATTTTATTAAAAAACGACATACTAAAAACAAAAACAGAATTCCTTAATTTGTAAAATTAAACATAAAACATTAGAGTTATAGTTAGTTTAAAAGTTATGTCAACGGTCAAAA
Source organism: Psylliodes chrysocephalus (assembly GCA_927349885.1). Taxonomy (NCBI): domain Eukaryota; kingdom Metazoa; phylum Arthropoda; class Insecta; order Coleoptera; family Chrysomelidae; genus Psylliodes; species Psylliodes chrysocephalus. Next base: position 79,152,875 of record OV651818.1, on the reverse strand, counting down.
GAACTGTTTATTCGGGTCCCTAGGTCCCCAGATTTAAATAGTTTACATTTTTGCGTATGGGGACATCTTAAAACTCTGGTATACCGCATCCCAGTAAACACTCTAGAAGAGCTGAGAGATCGTATAAGAGCTTCCTGTTATATAATAAATACCTAATTAATATAGTCCTAAATATTATTACAGACAATGGTACGCCATTGACTTTTCTTACCAAACAATATTTATGAGCAGATTTGATCTTTTTTAAGGAGGAGGGGGGGGGGGCTGGGATTTTTTTTAGGTACTCTTTTAAGGGAAATGGAGACAGATGGGGGTTTTTGTGAGAGAATGGAGAAATTGAGGAAGGGTTGGGAGAATTTGGAGTATTTTTATAGGGTGGTGGAATGAAGGGGAAAATTTGATGGAGAAAGGAGAAATTGAGGAAATTTGTTGGGCTGGGGGCATTTTGGGGAGAATGGGGAGGTGGGAAATTTAATTAATTTAAAAAAAAGGTACAACTTCAGGTAAAATGGGATAATTATTTTAAAAAGAGTAGTAAATTGGAAAAATTGTGGTACTTGTTGGAAAAATTTAAATAAATATGGAAAAAATAAAATAAAAAAAGGGTTACTTTCATAAAAGCGGGGTAATTTTGGAAAAATTAAAAAAAGTGACTAAAAGAGGTGTAGCTTCGAAAAAAGCAAAACAATTACTCTATTTAAAAAATAACCAAAAAGTGGCGTAATTTTAGAAAAATTGCAGTAGTTAAAAAAAAAATTGAACTAATTATGAAAAAAGTGTGTAGTTTCGGAAAATATAAAGTATTTTTTAAGGGATAATTTAAAAAAAGGGGTAATTGAAAAAGTGAGAATATTTTGGAAAATTTAAAATAATTTTTTAAAAATTGAATAACGTCAGAAAAAATAGGTTATTTTTCATTTTAAAAAAAGAACAGTCTCATAAAAAATCATAAATATCCTGTGGTCACAGATTGGTGCCTGAAGACTAGATATCTTAGAAACTTTTTTAACGAAAAAGAAAAAAAAAATTCTTGATTATAATCAGTAACAACGCAAATAATACCGTCCTAAATATTTTTACAGACAGTCAGTAGCACGCCATTGTCTTTTCGTACAATAAAAAATATTTTTAAAATCCTTATTTATTTATGAGCAGATTTGATCTGAATTTTTTTGAGGTGGGGGATTTTTTTTGTTGTACAATTATTTTAGGGGAATGAAGAGGGATGAGAATGGGGAAATTGAGGGAAATTGGGAAAATTTTAGATATTTTTTTCAAGGAAGGAGAGAATTAAGGGGGAAATTTGGTGGAGAATTGAGAAATTGAGGGATCGGGAGAATTCAGATAATTTTGAAAAAAGAGTAACTTCAGAAATAAATGGGAAATTTTTTGGTTAAATTGCGGCACTTTTTGAAAAATAAAAAAATATAGAGAATAAGGGTGTAACATCCGAAACAATAGGGTCATTATTTTAAAAAGTGGTGTACTTTTAGAAAAATGGGGTAATTTTGTGAAAGTTTAAATAATTTTGAATACGGGCGTAGCATCGAAAAAAAAAAAAATAAATTAACAAAATAAACATTAAACAATAACATTAATTATGTCCAAAAAATATGGTAACTTAAAAATAAGTGTTACTTTTTTTTAGTTTTTTGCTTATAACTTTTGCAATTTTTGTAAGCGGCTCTTGATTTTTTTTCAAAAATTATCTACACGCTATTCCGAATAGACTGATTTCTCGTTCCTATTTTTAACAACATATTATAATCCTCCTTGTTATTATACTCTTCTAACAGTAGTCTGTGAAGAGTATTATAGGTTTACTTTCAAGAAACCAAAATTTTTAATATTCTATAACTGAATTCAGATGCGTACGTAAAAGTAGTATTTTACTCCTTCTGTATAAAATAGTTATTTATGTACAGTAAGGAATACTTTCTTGACATTGACAGATGTCAAAAATCTAGTAGTACGAAAATAATTGTTAACCTTCACTTTTTATTTGTAAATTTTTAATTTTTGTTTGTTTGTTTCCAGATGCTGTCAGTGGTGAGCGCCGGCGTGACGGCGGCGGGCATGGGTGGCGGCATGGACCGGCTCGGGGGTGGCGGTGGGGGCCCCGGGTCCGGCGCCAGGGAGTTGACAGCAGCGGCGGCGACCAGGGAGCATCGCCAGATGAGGCTGCACTCCGTCGACACGCATACCGATATTACAATTAATTTACCGCCTAGTATAGAAATGCCTGACGGCGAAGAGCATCCCTTCACGTCATCGAGGTTGCATATACGAGATGCAGAACAGGTGAGGGTCGTATTTTGCATTATTTTTCGTATTTACTGTGTGTGAGAAAATTAAGGAATAGTGTCAAATTTGAATTTGAAATAGTCAAAACGAATTCAGAGGACCCCTAGCAAAGACGGTCCTATGCTCGCGAATCCAAATGTTCATTATTAGCAACCGTAAATAAAAGTGTACGTGACAATAATCGCGTTCGCATCGGCGTGGATCACTCAATGCTAACTAGTTTTAGTCATGTAGGCATATATGTATATCTTTCTTTCGAACGATACAAAACTCCAGAGAAGTCTGTGCTTCGATAGAAGACAGACGTGCTCTCATTTACATCACGACAATTCTTTTCTGTTATATAAATATGATTTTATGGATAATTTTTACATTTGATACCCATATTATTATTTATTTTTTTTGGGAATATCTTACAGACATATTCAATTTTTTAACTTTAATTATTTCTGAGAAAAATCTAGAAAGAAAAAAATTGATAATACAAAAAATTTCATCTCCAAGAATGTTATCGATGGCTTCAAATAAATACCTCGTAATACCGTAATTTCGAATTTTTACTTTTCCCCATCTATACAAATTAATTAAGAACACAATTTTAAAAATAAAAAAATAACCACGTTCATGGGTTACTGATATATTTATTTACTTGCCAACATTATTTATAAAATAATTAATTGGCTTTATTAAGCTATCAAGACAGTTTAATGTTCTTCGTCTAGAATGTTTAATTTGGACTTACGAAATATTGATTTGAAACCGTCGTTATCACTGTCAGTCAACGTGTTAAATAAAAATACCTATTTGTATATAAAATATAAATACAAAAAGCCTCCCCCGTCTGTATTAAATCCGGTATCCGGCACTGTTTCTGACCGCGTCCAGACTGTTTTGCGGTTTTTTTTATCAATTTATAATCAGTTTATCATCAGTTTTTTCAGACGTCTACTAATAATCACATTTTTATCCGTACACAGACAGCGCCATACCTTTTTTTGTAATTCCGTAATTTATTCCGAAGATGACAAACAAGTATATTATAGTAGTTGCATATTGCATTATAGTCAGACTGACGGGAAAAGGATTAAATAAACAAAAAAATAAAATCAAATTAGCAAACCGTTCGGAGGTATGTCAATGACTATCGCCCTTTCTCTTTTTAATATAATCTACGCCTTGATTGCTCGCTCTTGTAAACAATTCTGATAGACACAACAATGTTGCATTAAAATAATGTCGAAAGTTTTGAGGATAAATAATATTTTCGAGGAAGAATTAAATCTGTAAGGTTAGATTAGGTTAGGTAATAATTGTCTACGCTATACTGGTTGTCCAAATTAATTTTAAGATTTAACTTATTAGAATATAGAAATATCTTTGGCACTGGTTCTTTCTAAAAAATTTTTTTGTCAAAAATACAAATGCCAATAAAATGGTAAAAAAAAATTTGTCCAATACACTCAATACTGCACGAATCTTGGGAAAAAATTTACAATCCAATCACTGATATTAACAATGCTTTTAATGAGTTCTATTCTATTTTTAATTTTCACTATTTAAATGCTTTTCCACTGGTAAAAATAAAAATAAAGAAAACGAAAACAAAAACAAAGCCATGGATTACCAACGAAATTAAAGGACTCCATCAAACCCTTTGTGATTTATCTAAATTAGCAAACTCAACAAACAATGAAATTATTAAAAATAGATATAAAGACTTAAAAATAATATATAAAACAATAGAATCAAAAACTCTAAAAATGTCAGTAAAGAAAGCTGGAAAATTATCAATGAAACAAGAAATAATTTTAATGATTTTTTCTGGATAATAAAGCACAGAAACCAGTCACACATGTGTTAAATCTACATCCTCATTCATTCAATTTTCACTTTATCTCTTACCCCTTATGAGATAGAGGAGATCATATCTAAAACAACTAAAAAAACACCAGGGAATGATGGAGTTCATGGGTAAGCTATAAAAGCAGTAAGTGACATTATATCATATCCACTTTCACACATAATTAATAAGTCTTTTTGTATGGACATCTATCCGAATGTACTGAAAATATCAAAATCAATACCCATATTTAAGAATAAAGGGTCCGTAAACCAGGTTAGCAACTACAGAAATATTAGTATACAGTCGCAATTTGCTAAAATCGTTGACTATAGCTACAATATGAGATTAACCAACTTTTTAGAACAGAAGGGACTAATACCCAACTGGCAACATGGCTTTAGAAAAAAGAGGTCAACAGAAACTGCAATAAGTGAAGTCTGCAATAATGTCTATAATCACCTAAATGATAAAAAATATCCACTAGCTCTTTATTTTGATCTTAGTAGAGCATTTGACACTGTAGATCATGATCTTCTCTTAGAAAAGCTGTATTGCATAGGCGTTCGAGGTGTCACGAATGACTGGGCTGTATCCTATCTGCGGGGAAGATCTCAGATTGTAGATGCTAAATCCGCTTCCGGGCTAATAACAGAAGGAGTTCCCCAGGGCTCAGTTTTAGCCCCACTATTTTTCATCTTGTTTATGAGCGACTTAGAATACTCATGTCCAACACCTAGAGTAACTACCGTTGGTTATGCTGATGACACTAATCAACTTATTGCTGAAAACAATCTGATACAGTTTCTGCCTCAAATATTATCTATTATTTTAGCTTTAGAATTTTAAACTTGTATGAATTGGGCAGTGTGAATGGTGTTTTTGTTTTTTCAGTTTTTTTTAAACATTGTAAAAAATGTAAAAATATATACTTCCATGCTGGCCAAGCGCATAAGTCATACTTATAGCTGTAGATACACTGTTGACATTAGCATGTGGTGTCGCAAGCTGGAAGATTATACCCAAATTTTGACAAAAATTTTGAGAAAAAATTTTTTTTAACAATTAAAATTATGCTGACCAAACCCATTTCTACCACCTTTAGTGACCTAAAATTATAAAAGGACGATAAACTGAACTAATACCCATCTGAATTTCAGCATTTGGTGTAACTAAAGTTGGTATTTTTTTTATTTAACGAAATATGGTAGATATACCTACATATGAATTTCATCGAAATTGCGTCATGTTACTTGTACAATAGTTATTTATGCAACAAGTGTGTAAAGTTACCCTTTTTTGACGAATGTGAATGTTGTCGCACGAGCCGTAGGCGCACTAGTGAAAACAAGTAAAATGTGCCAAAAATTGTACACAGCAACAAAAATAAATTTATTGGAACTTTACAAATTTATAATTCTTACAGAACAAAATGACTAACAAATGAAGAAATATTTAAAAAAATAGGTTTTTAACTCTTATGAATATTAATATTGAATGTGCAATTATTGCAATTACCAAAACTTAAGGTTTTGGTCTTTTCCAGCACAGAGTTTGAAAAATGTTGTGATATTACTTCTGTAACCCTATTTTGAGCTTCGAGTGGTATGGATTTGGCCTTTTTAAGTAAAGAGGTTGAAATATTTTGTGTAACTCTAGTTTCACTGTCGAGTGGTTCCACTAATTCTTCATTAGAGTTGTCAACGGTAAAATTGTAGCTTTGTTTGGAAGTGGATGGCATACTGTCATCCATCAAAATTTTATTAGAAATTTTGTTTTTTTGTGTTATTGTGCTGTCTACGTAGCCTTCTGCAACAGCAGATGATTTCCATCCTCCAAGTTTTTTGACCGTTAGAAGGTCTCCTCCAGAATTTGCCAGCATAGTGGCTGAAGACCTCCTAAAGCAGTGTCCTGTAAAAGCCGTAGGATTGGGCAAGTTTAGATACGTTGCTATAACACTTGGCATTTTACCAAAAGTATTTATCCCTACAGGCTGTTTAGAATATTTTCCATTTGCGAATTTAAAAAAAAATCTGTTACAATTTATATTTGATGGTCTTAATGAAGTATATTTTTTTATGAAAGATAAATAATCAACTGCAGAATTATTTGGATTTAAAATCGTAAAAATGCGTTCTATTCCATTTTTGGTTTCTGATACTTTGACAATATACACTGTTTGTTTATCTTCCACATCGTTAATTGTCATTTTACATAATTCTTCCCGGCGACAAGCTCCCGCAATTCCAATTATAAAAGCTACCTAAAAAATAACATATTGTAATGTTACAAATAATTTATTAAACATTAGGAAATATCTTGACGTTGCGCATGTAAAACTCCAAATAAATGCTATTGTAAAAAATATAAAAGTTTTAGGTATAATGTGCTGCCTAACAACCCCGGTGGCCTGTTAGGACAGCAACTGATTTTGTTAGGCAACACACCATACGAACACACATCTCGTTGCAAAACTTTACAGAATATTTTAATTTTATACTGAACATTCAAGCATTTACTGAGGCATTTACTTACTTTGATCATTAAAAACTTGGAATCTGGAGCTTTCAACAGAAAATTAATTAGATCTTCTCGTTTAAAAATTTTGGATTTTTTTGGTTTATAACCTTTATTTTTTTGTTTGAAAAACGCTATTAACTTGTTGAATTTCGAAATATCAACGTTGTTTTTATATTTTAAGGTGCTTTTAAGCATAGAATAAATCGACCATAGGGTAGAAGCTTTGCAATTTTTCAATTCATCAGAGAAATATGCTAAAATAACGTTTTCCTAATATTTTGTCACCTTATTCTTCCTACACCATTCTATAAATGCATTGTATTTTTGCTGATAAATATATGCAGATTTTTCTGGCAATAAATTTTCAATGGCCTTTTGTGCACTGCATAAGATATCTGGGGGAGTATTATCAAATTCGCTATCGCTAGATAAATTTGAATCCATATCGATTATGACAGATATAATAAACTGCAAATAAAATTTGAATTTAAGTAAACAAACATTAAAAAGTAAAACTTTTTACCTTCTCAAACTTGATTGAGTTTAAAAAAAATGCTAAATTGGCTTTAGAATCTAATCTTGAACTTAAGTATACTTTTGTCGTGTTCTGTTATAAGGTAGGTACTAATTAAAAGTTTAGAGATTGACAGTTCTTCTAATCCACACAGCCACGGCCAACTTACTTTTACCAAAATCGACATCCACTGTATGTTTACTTTTAATTAAATCGATGACATTTAGAGAAAATTATAATTAAAATAAACTGTTGATAATTTGTTGGACACTAAATAGATATAAGCAAAAATAATTTATTTATTTGTCTTAGAAAGAGATAGCAAAAAAATGTTAATATAAAATAAAACGTTATATTTTGTTGTTATGTACAAATTTTGTCAAATTTTACTTTTTTTAACTAGTGCGTAAAGAGTTTTACTTTACGCACTAGTGAAAAAAAGTACAACTTTACACACTTCGTGGAGTGCGTAAAGTACGTACTTTACGCACGGTAGTAGAAAAAATATATTTCTACAACCTTTAGTTAACTAAAATTACCAAATTCTCCTCATGGATTCAATCATCTGATGATGATGTTCAACGTCCAATTGTAAGTAAGGTTTGATTGACTGACTATTACTGTGTCCAGTAGTTTTAATGAGCTGTTGTTCATCAACTCCTTCCTTGGCCAAATTCGAAACAGCTGTTGCTCTTGCAGAATGATTGGTTATTTTAACTTTTTTATTGTCAATTCCTACATCAGAGGCTGTTGATTTAAACCATGAAGATACAATGTTATTACCAACTGGGCTATTATTCTTGTACCGCCCTTTCGAATTGGGTTGCCTTCAGTATGGGTTTGGTGTTAAGGATAATCGCAATAATCTTTCGGGCACGAATATTTTGAAAATTATCCCTATTCGCTTCGCGTCTCGGAAAATCTCAAAAAAATTTCCGAAAATAATTTAAGCTTTTATAATATAAGTGAAAATTATTAGGAAACGTGTTTTTAGTTATTAGAAACCCTATTTGTTGTAATAGCCATTTAAAGTGTTAAAACGCTAAATTCATTAAAAAATAGTCAACTGAATTAAAACAAAAATCCAAAATAGCGAAAAATCGAGAAACAGAACGAAAAAAACTCATTTGCGCAAATAAAGACGATATATATTAAAAATAGGAAATGGATTGGTTTCATTTGTTTTGAATTTTAAACGAAGCAGTTCCCGTAAACCTTGCCAGAGGTCGTCCAGATATCGAAACACCTTATCGGCACGTTTCGAGCAAAACAAAGCGAAAAACTGGAGTTTCCAACGGAGCCACGAGAGATTAATCATCCAAATTTTGATACAATATAATAATTGAAATGTGCTTGTCGGCGAAAACAACGAAAACATATTTATAGAAATCGACACGATTGTTTTGACTGTATCATTTCAAAACAAAATAAACCGTATTGTAATTAGAATCAGTCTACCATAAGCCAGAATTAGAAATTAGTTGTTAAAACGGTGGATTTTAAACCAGAGCCGGTTCTTAGGTCTGTTTTAATTTATTCAAACAGGAATAATTTTATTAATATTTCAAACTGTTTTTATGGTTTTAATGAACTATATTTATTGCTTTTTTTTTTTAATATCAAAGATTACCAAAATGAGACGCTACGTTTATGCCGCAAAAATATCAGTATTACCTCGTCGCTTTAAATGAAATGTTCACTTTGTTGTCAACGTGATCAGTAAATAATTATATTTCATGATGAATATTGTTTTTGATGTATTAGAAAAGCTCCCAAAATGATTAAAAATGACGCATCTCCGAATTAAACAGACATATTTGTAAGAAAAACCATACGAATACATAAAACTATATTAACTCAACCTTAAAAATACAACGATAATGTTTTGTCTCTGAAATCTATATCTATATTATTAATGCCCTATTCATATAGTCTATTTTTATGTATGAGAGAGTATTAAAATAATAAAATATTTTTTGAAGTTATTCCTCGAGTATACACTTATATTTTCACCTAATTAACCTGCATATAACTTCTAAACAGCTGAAGGTAAAAAAGTGCAATTTTTTCTAAAATGTTTTATTTTTCCACAAGGTATGTTAAGAACATTGTGTCAAACGGGTTATGTAGGTATAAGGGTTTAAACTTTTAAACAACGTTACGTTCATAAATAATAATTTTAATATAAAAACTACTTCTTACCTACAAATCCAAATCAGAATCGAAATCAGAAGAAGAACTGTCGCAACCAATATTTACAATGAGTGGCTCGATCATTTCATCAGTAATATTGTCCAACTTTCACATTTTCTCTTCTTCTTTAATCGTATGATTTACTGCCTTTTCCCAGATTTCAGGCTTTACATTATTTACAGCAACATCACTCATTTTAAAAGAATTATTTTTTCTTGAAACTTCTCCCTTTATCTGTGCCCATATCAGTTCAATCGGGTTTACTTCGCAATGATATGGTGGTGATCTAACCACCGTCATCCCACGATTTTTTGCAATTTCATCAATTTCATATTTTTTGAATTTCTCTTTATGAAGGGAACACAAATGATACAGTTCTTTTCTCACAGAACCGGGATGGAACTAATATTCTTTGAATTTAGCCAATTCTGTAAATCTTTTTTTAACCACTTGGTTGTGGGCATTTTTTCTATAAGTCTCGAGTGATAACTTGCATTATCCATTACTATTATACAGTTCTGAGGAAAAAGATCTATAATTTGTTCGAACCACTCTTTAAAGACATCAGCATTCATGTCCTCATGGTAGTCACCGGTACGAGTAGATTCAAAAGTCAATGAACCACCTTTAACAAAACCGTTTGAACTACCGATGTGTACTATTATTAGTCTGCGCCCCTTTCCTGATGGTGGATTTAAACCAGTAGATAAATTATTTAAAAAAGCCTGTCTTCGACTTGTAACAGTTTCATCTTGCCAAAATTTATTTGGTTTATGTCCCTCGTTGATCCATGTTTCATCTAAATAAAATATATTTCTTCTTTGGTTTCTCATTTCTTTTATAGTCCTTAGGTAATTTCTTCTCCATACTACAATATCGCTTCTTTCTATTAAAATAGACTTTCTGGAATGCTTTTTCCATAGAAAACCTATTTCTTTTAAAAGTTTCCATAGTGTGCTTCGACTCATTTCAGGGTAATCCTTATCATTTCGAACCGTGGCAAGAACTTTGTCTACTGTCGGAAATTCTTTTCTAAAGAAGAACGCAAGTCTTTCTTTCAAAAGATTTTGTAATTGAAATTTTGGTTTTCTTGGAGCTTTACGAGCCACATTTCTCTTCTTTAACAACTCTGTAAATCGTAGATTTCCCAACACCAAGCGTACTACTAATTCCACTGTGTCATCAACACTTTTACATAAATGTTTGTCTGTAAATGATTTAAAACAAATATTAATGTTTTTTCATTAACTGTTAAAGGACCGATTTTTTGTCGTTTACGCGGCCCTTCCAAATTTTCCATGATCACACTAGAATTCACACTGCACCTTGCAAGTTGCAACTAAATGACATTTAGTAAACTGTCAAGAATACACAACTTGGACCTGCTTACTAAATGGAAAACCTATAATCGCATATTCGGTGAAATTTGTTGGGAAGGTATTTATCTACTTATAATTCGATTACTGTAAGAAATTCTTGGAATTCAAATAAAACAAAATTGGCGAATAGGTAATTATTGAAAATAATCTTAAGATACGGCTATGTAATCTTTAATACACAGGGCTTTTGGCCTGTCTAAACCTCTTTCTATTGTTCTGTACAGCTTATGTTTATAAAGGACCAATAAAAGACCCAAAACTTGTAATAGCTCAGGTACATTTATTACAATTTTAGGAAATATTTAGATTATTCTGTAAAAATATTTAAAATGACCATACTAAGTTTTGCATTAGAAATGCTGTTTTATTACTCTCTCATACATAAAAATAGACTATAATGATCTCTCATCGCCTGTCTTTGAATCCACACGTGCCACGAAATTGAGCTGATATGCAAATTCTTAGGTTCTTAGGGCCATTCAAAAAAGTACAAATAGTATTTCTTTACATATTCGAGGATGGTGTGAAAAGTTTCCGACCTGAACCTGAAGATGGCAGCACTCGTCAATAAACACTAGGGAATATGATTGCGCATCTTTTGACAGGTACTTACAAAAATTTGGACGTTCAGTTGTTGTTTGACAATTTTGTTTGAGTCAGTCGATGTGACTGTTTTTCTGAAAATGGACAATCTAGTAGCGAGTTAAATATTTGTTTTTGAAAGACAATACGCCTACACAAATCGAAGATGAGTTGAACGTTGTGTACGGAGACTGCGCCATCATTTACCACCGTTAAATTTTGTGCAGCTGAATTTAAACGTTCGGATAGTCCAAAAACTGTAACCACTGACGATAACATCGCTAAAGTTCACCAAATGGTGCTAAATGACCGTCAAATTAAAGTGAAAGAGATAGCAGAGGCTATGAACATGACCAAAGAACTTGTTTGTCACATATTGAATCAGGATTTATACATGAGAAAGCTAACCGCGCATTATAGACCTGAAACGTGTTCGGTTGAACATTTCCAACTCTCTGTTGACGCATTTTAGGCGCAATAAATCAGAATTTTGGCACCGATTAATTACTGTAGATGAAACTTGGATACACCATTATACCCCCGGAACAAAAATACAGTCAAAACAGTGGATAGCGATGGATTTTATTAAAGAACTAAAAAATCGATTTAAATGAGGTTATAGCGATCACACCGATGTACAGGCTTAATCAGTGTTTCATGCCACAGATAAATGATGGCCAAATCTGACCCAACTGCTGCAGTAGAATGTATTAATAAAAAAAAATTGAATATCTGTGTGATCCATGAAGATCCTGGTGATGAAGACCCTTGAATTCTAAGGCCACCTCTTTCTGAACACATTTTATGTAAAAATAATAGAAATCACTTTGATTAAACATATACATATCAATATACACTTTTTACATTATTTTCATTACATTTTCTCGGAAATGTTCTTACCTATGCCGTGTTACTTAAGCTATTTTACATAATGGCAGACACAGCGTCCCATTCTACAATGGGGAAAGCATGTTGTGCGCTCGACTGTTGATGAAGCAGTGGTCAGGATGGACCGGACAAGCTTGAGGCTCTGGCGTAATACCCTTTAACCAAGAAGCAGTGGCTGACGCGTATGACGTATTTATCTGTTAGAGAATTTCCTAAGCGGCTGAGATAGTACAAGATACAGGGACGATTGAAGGGTTTAATATTATTGTATTATTATTTAGTATTGTTGAAAGTATTTCAACATCCACCCAGCACGAAAGGTGGACCAGTAGAGTGAATGAAACCAAATTGTAAATATTAAAAAGAATGTGTTTATGAAAAACCATTACTGGAGCATACTGCGCATCATTATTTGACAAGCTAAAGGCAGAAATTGCGGAAAAACGGCTACATTTACAGAAAAAAAATTATGTTTCACCAAGACAACGCGCCGTCTTATACCTTAGTGGTTGTTATGGCAAATATTCACGAATTACAGTTTGAACTGCTTGACCATCCTCCTTACTCACCAGATTTAGCTCCAAGCGATTTCTTTTTATTCCCTAATCTAAAAATTGCGCTCGGAGGACAGATATGTTTGTCCATCACCTTCTTAAACAATTATTTTGTAGAGAAAAACGCCGAATACTATTTGGACGGGTTAAAGAGATGGGATCCTCGCTGGGACAAGTGTGTAGATCAGTGGTCGCCAACCTCTCAATGTGTTGAGCTACTTTGTTAATTTTGGAATAAACAGCGAGCTACCCACACGGAAGCCACGTAACGCAACGTAAATGAAATAATCCACAGTTAATTTATCATTATATGTATTTATTTTACTATTTAACTGGTAATACATAATACATAGGTACTAATAATAAACTAATAACAAAATAACTAATATTACTAGTACGTACTTGTTCATAGCTACATTCCTACCTACCAAACGAAGGTGTTTGAAAAATAAACAGAAACTTTTATCCAGCCACAACGGCATGTCACGTAAGATTTAAAAATAGTTAATAATAACAACAAAAAAGTAACGCACTGTCATGAACATAACATTGAAAAATAAAAAAGCACGTTCAGTGAGAAGGCTGACACTCAGACTCATCGATAATTTTTTTAATGTTTGCAGTATAATTTGATACAGCCATTCGAATACAATTATCCAAATGTTCATCTGTAAGTCGATTGCAATATTTGTTCTTGATAAACTTCATATTGGAAAAAGTAGATTCACACAAATAGGTTGAACTGAATAATGCTTTCACTTTCAAGGCAACACGGCATAGAACTGAATATTTGTCTTTACTTACAATCAAGAGCGGCTCGTCACCCAAATTTTGGGGGTTCACAGAAGCAGAATATAGATCCCGGTACAGATCTAGGTAAAAAACTGTCAGTGTTTTAGAAATGTATATTATAAACTTCCTAAAACACTGAAAGTTTTTTCATACATCTGTACTGATACCGATATTCTGTCACTGTGAACCACCCCACGAGCCGCCACTGCTTACAATAGGCCAGATACATTTGGTACTTGAGACTAACGATTTTAAGGCTAAATCATTTTGAAACTCAATTACTACCATTTCTGTTGCAGCGATGTTTTCGCCAAAGTTCTGCATAACACAAGTTGCAAACTGTTGCATATCAATTTCCATAAAGGGTGAAACAACAAACTGCGCTACTAAAGCCATTTCGTTGAAATCCTTAAAACGATTTTTGAAGTTATTCTTCAGGGTAGAAACTATTTCTACATGATATTTGCTGTCATAGGGTTCTAATAGATTTTGAATATTTTTCTGAAAGAATAGGAAAATGCTTGGCATCGCTGTTAATTAGGTTTTGTTCCCAAAACTCCTGCTTTTTGATAAATGCTTTTATATCAGAAATCATTTCCGCTAGTTCTTTGTCTCTCCCCTGAAGCTGCAAATTAAGTTCATTTAATTTCTCTGTAATCTCCACGAGAAAACCAAAATCTCTAAGCCGGATTGAATTTTCTAGTTCCGCAATCGGTTCATCGCGTTGTTTGAAAAATTGAACTATGCCATATAGGACATCATTAAAACGTTTCAGTACCCGTCCTCTACTTAACCATCGGACTTCAGAGTGAAGGAGTAGGTCCCCGTATTGACAGTCAACTTCATCGACCAAGGTTTTGAATAATCTTCTTTGTAACGCTTGAGCTCTAATCTAGTTCACAATTTTTACCACCAGTTTCATAACGTTGTTTAGTTTCAGGAAATTTCCACATAATGCTTGCTGATGGATAATGCAGTGGTAACAGAGAAATTGCGGAAAAGTTTCATCTTTACGACATAACGCCACCAAACCCTTATCACAACCCACCATAGCTGGAGCGCCATCAGTTGTCAAGCCTACCATTTTCGATATTGGAATTTTCTCGGAAGAAATAATATTTTTTAAATGAGAAAACAACTCCTGTCCAGTAGTGTGTCCTTTCAGTGGAATTTCCCCGTCTTCATAAGGTTTCTTTTTTTGTGCAATTATCTGGGACACACGGTACGATGCTTCAGTTGCAGCCTTATTTTTGTCGACTGTTCTTAAAAATATTGATTGTTGTCCAATTAACTGCTTTTTTAACTGTTTCAGTTTCTCCTTTCTGGCGGCAAAATGTAGTGGGAATGATTTTTCAAAATTAGAATGTACAGTTTTATGATGTCTCTCAATATTTCCTTTTTTAGCAACGGAGACCGAAGTATTACATAACAAACACACATTTTTATCTTTAACTTCTGTAAAAAAGTATTGTTCTTCCCATTCCGAATGAAAGTGGTATGTCTACCATATTACAACTGCTTGCCATAATATTATTTTTTGTTGTTCTCTACTAACCCAACCGCTGGACGTTGGTTAGGCGTTCAGTTTTAAACTAAGCGCAATGTCGCCGCGCCGTGCGTATTTATCCCGTTCAAAGCAATCCTAATCGTTCTCGAACACTAACGCGCTAGTCCGGCTGGTCGGTTCTAGCCGATTCTAGCTTGATGGCGTCAGCGGCAGATCGCTCACCGCAACGTTGCCGTTATTTATGTTTAATATTATGACAATTAGATTTTTTTGTGGAATTTTCGGAAGCTTCTCTGAGTTTTGCAGTTTGTATTTTTTAAATTAAAATCGTTGTGAGAGCTACCAGAATTGCCTCCACGAGCTACCGGTAGCTCGCGATCGACAGATTGGCGACCACTGGTGTAGATTTACACGGAGACTATGTAGAAAAATAAATATAAATTTGAAGAAAAAATGTCTTGTATCTTTGTTACAACCATAAACATTCAATAAACTCTCCACAAGAAAGTTACATTAAATAAATAATTTTGTTTTAAGATATTCATTTTAGTCCGATATCATTGTCAATATTTTGTTCACAAAAAGCAACACACAGCTTTTGCGAAATTTTTTATCTTTGTCATACATCTTTCAAATGAGTTAAACAATAGTGTACATGAATCTCCGAGCAATTACTACTAGAGAAAGCGTGTAGCGAATTTGTGGGCGATTGTTGTGTTCTCAACATCTATAGAGGAAGTGAGGAATGGAGCACATTTTTCACCTATAAATATATCCAATATGATAACACTAAAAGAACGGTAATTTTGAACAAATTTGAACAAAGTTATATCAAGCACTTTTTGCTCTATTCAATAAAATAACTGGTATTGCATTTTGTTTTTGTTCAATAAGATCTTCTGTACTTACTATATCACTATTTTTTATTTTGTTGTTTTTAATTATATTTAATCTCAATAACTAAAACAAATATTGACAATTAGTTTGACAGAATTGTACTTATTAAAATAAAAAAAAAAAAAAAAAATAGTAGCCTGGTGACCAAATATGAACTGTGATTAGTGGATTTGATATCTTTACAATGTTCCTACTAGAATGGATATGAAATTATATTCGTTCAGTAGAATATAAAAAAATATATATACTTAAACATGTGAGCAAACGCTTATTTTTGAGATACATTTTTTCGAAGAGTTTTTATCTCATTCAATTTTAACGTATTGCGTTTAAAATTTGGTATACGAGGGTTTTTTGGTATAAGAAAGCCTATTGTAGACACATTTTATTATAGCCGCTAAAGTGCGCTCTATATTATACTCTTTACGGATTAAATTGACCAGAACTTTTTCTTGTTATGGCATTTTTAATAAAAATCCTATTTCCTGTATATTTTTAATCAAAAGTGTGCCCTTTTGAAAGTTCAAATCATACAAAGAGAATGGATCATATAAATACTAATTTTTTGATGTATTTATATCAAAACCTGTCAATATTTCAGTCTCTCGAGCAATTTATGGCAGGTTTTCGAATTTAAATGATTTACAGGAATTCTTACGTACATCATAAAAAGAGTATAATCTTGGAAATTATGATCCTAGACTAAACATTGTAATATTACACGTACTTGACGACACATGGAGTATATCTGATATTGCTAGAAAAATGTAACACGATAATAACTTATTTTAAAGATAGACATTAATGTTTTATATTTTAAATACAGGATGTTCATTAATTGAATGATACACAATACGTGGTTATTCTGATTACCAATAACTTTTTTCAAAATAAATATAAATCGAAAGCTATTGTACTCAAAATAAACAAAATTTTGATTATTTTTATTTTCTTTTAGTTTAAAATATTTGGATACCACTATAGAATTGCTATTGCGAATGCTAAAAAATAGCTTACTAAGAGATCTTACAACATTCTTGTAATATCTCAAATCAATAATAAATCATTGATTCAACCAATGATTTTTTTTTTAGTTTTATCGTCAATATTGTAAATTTTATTAGCTCGTACTAATCAAGTAGAAAGCAAGCTGTCTTTTCAGGAACATATTGTTAAAGTTTTAAATATTTAAGCAGTGGTATACCCCAAGGATGAGTCGTTGGACTACTGCTGTTTTTTGTGTACATTAATGACTTCAGACGCTCAATTAATATTATATAATACTTTGTGCTGACGATGCAACATTAATTATTTTTGAGAGAGAGTAATATATTCTCCAAATTTACATTATAACAATTTAAATGTATCTTATTGACTACATAAAAACCACACAAATAAACAAAAGTGGAATAATTACAGGGAAAAAATGTTAATCGAAAGAATTAATTACAAAACGTTCAAGTCCTTTTTAATTGATTTTTAAATTTAGAGAGAGATATATCAAATATTTCGATTTCATTATTATTATAAAAATTTCTGTATGTCTTAAACTGGAAGGTACATTTAACCTTATCAATTCAAGAAGCTCAGGAAAATTTATTAGACCCGTTTAAAAGTCTAAAAACAAATACTAAGTCCGAATCATTTCGTTTTTGACTTAACTTATCCATGTTAAGAGTTCTTAATACCGCTGTATAATCATGACCAGTGACATCTATAATAAATCTGAAAGCACAGTATCTTAAAAACCTAGACAGTTGATCTCCGTATATTGAGTAATGAGTATAAAAACTTTTATTTTATAAAAACTTATAAAACAACACTTATCCACATTCAAATGCAATTTGTTTTTTGAACACCAATTATTTAGATCCTCGTGAATTAAAGTCATATCTTCAAATGATTGTACCTGCCGATAAAATTGAAAATCATCAGCAAATATTAAACCCTCTGTGTATTTTATGCAATCTATAATATCATTGATAAATATGTTAAACAGCAAAGGTGAACAATGAGCTCCCTGCGGTACTATTATTACTTGTGTGCGACTGGTCAAAAAACTTTTGAACCATTCTAAAGACTGGGAAAGCCACATTGTCTTAATTTTTCTATCATAATGTTGTGCTGTACTTTATCAAATGCCTTGGAAAAATCAGTATAGATCGCATCCAACTGACCTTTTTTCTCCAATACAGTTAGTATTTTTTGCTCAAAAATTAATAAATTAGTAACAGTTGATTTGTTCTGAGAAAAGCAATGACATTTTAACTGGTCGCTCACAAGACTGTCCAAAAGTTTAGGGAAAGACGATTGATTACAAACACTACGATATTTTGTTATGTCTTATTTGTTTCTTGATTTAAATACTGGATTTATGTAAGTGTGCTTTCATAAAGAAGGTAAAAATACGAGTTTCCAAAGATGTTTTAAAAAGGAGATAAATAGGATGTGTTAATGAATAAATACTTTTCTTTAAAAAATAATCAGGCAAGCCACTGCTAAGCCTATCAGGTAAAATTAAGATTTTATTAAAAATACTTTCAGTGACCTGAAAATTTTGGTATATTACGATAAACATTACTGTTTCTAGAATCAAATTAAAAAAAGACATAGGTAGGTAATAATAACAATAACCATTTGTAATATTTATTTAAGTTTTTCTGACTTGCAACAAACAATTATTTTTAAAGCTGTTAATGAATGCCTATCTATCTATATCTATTTCTATCTTCGATTGATCCATGACTTATTAACATAACGTATGTGGTAACAGAGTGTTACACCCGCAGAAACATTTTTTTAAGACCACAATGATATGTTATTGTTTGAATAAATGAAAGTCTGTCTAACAACCAACGCAAATGCAGATAAATCCGAAAAAAAGAACGGCTAGACTTTTATTAAATTGTCAAGTCTATCAATTATCCTTGACACACATGATTCTCGCATTCTAAAATTCTAATTCTAATATTTCGTATACCGGCACGAAATCTGTTTAGCCAACACAAAATAACTAAGAAAGAAATGTTTAACTATTATCTCTACTTTACTGCATGATGTTTAAACAATCTCATAAAATTAAATTATGATTTGTTTTAGTGTCGACCAAATATAAACAATTCGAGAATGTGGCTGATTTTTTGGATGTAGACTCTACTCGTTATTTATTCAATCAAATTATATATAATTTTGTTAAACTGCTGTCAAAGACACAGTGGCGTGCATATTTTAAATGGGATGTCCTCTATATTATTAGTTTTTTGGAATTACTTTTTTCCTAATTTTAAAAATATTACACGATATGTATCTTATACCGTTTTTAAGTAATTAAACGTCGAATATTTTAGTTCGCACTTTTTCTTCATCACTGGAAACAAATTTGATTATTTTATCAAACAATATTCTGCACGCCATTTTTGATGGTATTTTAACAAAACTAAGTCATAGCCACACCTATGTAAATATAAAATTATGTTATTTATTCAACAAATCAAAAAATGGTGCATAAATTAAAGTTTTTTGCGGAAAAAATAGCGTACTAAATAGTTTTCAGAAAAAATATAGCCATATTTATATTTGGATTAAATTGTCAATTACACGATTTAAAATATACTCAATTGTAAGCAATAATTAAATTTTTGTGCGGAAAACAAATTGACGTACTAAATAATTTGCAAAAAAGTAGAGCCATATTTTGTATCTGCTTAAAATTTAATAAATTAATAAATATACACTCAATTTTACGCAAATTAATATTTTTCCGCATGAATTAAAAAGTAGCGCACTATTTTGTTTCTGTTTTTACTAATTTCCTATTGTAAAATAAGTGAAACTACACCTTAGATCACATTGAAAAGTTAGTGACTATTTGAGGTAATAATAAAATAAGCCTATTTATTTAACAAATCTGCCTACTAAATAGATTGCAGAAATGTTCATTTTTTGTATCGGGATAAAATTAGCAATTTAACGATTTAAAATGTATTTAACTGAACGCAAAACATTTTTTTTGTGGAGTAATTAAATTTTGATGTGGTTAGAAATTAGCGTACTAAATAGTTTCTGAATAACGATTCAAAATGGACTAATTGCACGCAGAACAATGTTTTTTGCATGAATTTAATTTCTTGTTTGTGAAGAAATTAGCGCACTAAATAAATTGCAGTAAAATAATGCCCTATTTTGTATCTGAATAAAATTGTATAAGAAAAATAGAGCCATGTTTTATATCTGGATAAAATTGACGCTAGAACGATTCAAAATGTACTCAATTGTATGTATGAATTAAATTTTTGTACAAAAAGAAATTGGCGTACTAAATAATTTGCAGAAAACTAGAACCCTATTTTGTATATACATAAAAGTTACTGCTGTATCATTGAATATATACTCAATTTTTTGCAAAACAATGTTTTTTGCGCATGAATTAAAAATATAGCGCACTATTTTTTATCTTAATTTAGTATTTTTCTTTTTTAAAATAAGTAATACTGCACCTTAATTCACTTCAAAAACTTATTAAAATATGGAGGGACTATTTGAGGTTCTAATTACGTGGATACAACGACCTATATTAATATAGAATTAGGTTATTTATTTAACGAATCTAAAGGAAATACGGAAATTAATTATTTGCACGAAAATAAATTAGCGTACTATATAGATTACAGAAGAATAGAGTCCTATTTTGTATCTAGATAAAATTTCTCCTTAAAAGATTAAAATTTATTTCATTATAAGCATATTTATTTGTTTGGCGTACTAAATAGTTTGCAGAAAAATATAGCCCTATTTTGTTTCATGACAAAAATT
The DNA here is from genome assembly GCA_927349885.1 of Psylliodes chrysocephalus. NCBI lineage: Eukaryota > Metazoa > Arthropoda > Insecta > Coleoptera > Chrysomelidae > Psylliodes > Psylliodes chrysocephalus. The sequence continues at coordinate 79,132,093 of OV651818.1, read as the reverse complement.
GAACACAAAACGATTCAAAATGCACTTAATCGTAGGCACAATAATGTTTTCTTTGCATGAATAAAATTTTTTATTCGCGAAGAAATTAGCGTACTAAACGCATTGCAGAAAAATGAGGCCCTATTTTGTATCTGGATAAAACTGACCATTAAACGATATAAAATGTATTTAGTTATACGCATAACAATGGTTTTTTTTTGTAGAGAAATTAAATTTTTGCGTGGAAAGAAATTAGCGTACTAAATAGTTTTCATAAAAAATAGAGCCCTGTTTTCATTTTTTATCTGATTAACTTGATTATAAAACGATTCAAATATTACTTAATTGTATGTAAAATAATGTATCTTACGCATGGATTTAATTTTTTGTAAGAAATTAGCGAAATAAATAGTATGCAGAAAAATGGAACCCTATTTTGCATCTGGATAAAATTTGCCATTAAGCGATTTTAAATGTATTTAATAATACGCAAAATAATGTTTTTTGTAGACGAGTTAAATTTAATGTTGAAAGAAATCAGCGTACTAAATAAATAGAGCCCTATTTTGTATCTGGATAAAACTGACCACAAAACAATTCAAAATGTACATAATTGTACACTAAACAATGTTTTTACGCATTAATTTTAATTTTTTGTTCTCGAAGAAATTAGCGTACTAAATGAGTTGCAGAAAAAGTAGCGCACCATTTTTGAAATGAAATGAAAAACAATGTTTTCCAGTAAAAGAATTTAATTATTGTGTGGGAAGACATTAGCGTACTAAATAGTTCTCAAAGAAAATTTTGTATCTAGATAAAATTGACCATAAAACGATTCAAATTGTATTTAATTGTATATACAATAATGTTTTTTACGAAGGAGTTTAAATTTTTGTTCGCGAAGAAATTGGCGTACTAAATAGAGTCCTATTTTATATCTGGATAAAATTGACCGTTAACCGATTAAAATTTATTTAATTATATACAAAACAAAGTGTTTTTTTAAGTTAAAGTAGCGTGCTAAATAATTTGCAGAAAAATTGATTATCTGAATGAAATTGGCCTCAGAACGATTTAAAGTGTGCTTAATTGTGTGCAAAACAATGTTTTATACTCATGAATTTAATTTTTTGTTCGCGAAGAAATTAGCGTACTAAATAGAATGCAGAAAATAGAGCCCTATTTTGTATTTAGATAAAATTGACCAATAAATGATTTCAAATTTATTTAATTATACGCAATATATTGTTTCTTTGTGAATAAATAAAATTAGCGTACTAAATATTTTGTAGAAAATAGAGCCTCATTTTGTTTCTGGATAAAATTGTAAAAGTGAAACTATACGTATATACATATATAAAATCAATTCTTAAGGTTTTCGTTAATAACAAATATTTTTTTTCTACTAGTGTGCCTAAAGTTGTACTTTTCTTCACTAGTGCGTAAAGTAAAACTCTTTACGCACTAGTGAAAAAAGTAAAATTTGACAAAAATTGTGCATATAAACAAAATACTTTAAGCACTAGTGAAAAAAAGTCACGTTTATATTTCTAATATTAGTGGATAATGTGTAAGGTAGTAGAAAAAATATTATATGCAACTCGTGTGTAAAGTCCCTTTTTTGACTTATGTGAGTAACTTTACACACTTTTTGCATAAATAACTATACATACATAGTCAATGCCTCGGTCAATGCTATAGTTTTATATTTATGTATCATGAACTGTATATATTAATATTTCCTGTATTGTTGTATCTCTCATAAATTATTTTAAATGTTAATATTTCCTCTATTAGCGTATATCTTATATTTTACTTATCTATAATGACAAACTTATTCTATTGTCACGCTACTTAGGCACTTACCTGATAATAACTACTTACCCAAAAATTATACAACACCAAGTTAATCGGTAATTTAATGCTACTTACCTGATAAGGACATCTTACCCAATAATGACAATTTAACTCACCCAATAGTGACACGTTCCCAATAATAGGAACGTTCCACCCAATAACACTTTATTCAAAATTATTTACCAAACTGTTATATTACGTACAAGTTGTGTTTACGTATGTTTGTTTAGTTTTCTATTTATAGGAAGAAATTAGGTTTACTAAATAGCTTTCATAAAAATGCTACTCCTACTTTATATCTAGATAAATTGTTTTTTAATCACGAATTAAATTATTGTACGTAAAGAAATAAGCGTACTAAATATATTGCAGAAAAAGTTGCGTACTATTTTGTGTCTGAAATTAATAATTTTCTGTTGTAAAATAAGTGACCTAACGAATTCAAAACTGGCGTGGAAATTAAAATTTTGTGCGGAAAGAAGTTAGCGTACTAAATAGTTTGCAGAAAAACTGGACCATTAAACAATTCAATTTTTACTTAATTATATATTTTGTGTAGGAATGAAATTTTTTTGCGGATAAAAATTAATAGATAGTTTGTATCTGGATAAAATTGATCATTAATCGATTCAAAATATACTCAGTTTGGTATGCATTATTTAAATACTTACTATTAAATAGCGTACTATTAAATAGCGTACTATTAAATAGCGTACTAATTAATAGCGTACTAAATAGCTTTTCGTAACTATAAAAGCCACAGAAATTAAATTTTTGTGCGGAAAGAAGTTAGCGTACTAAATAGTTTGCAGAAAAACTGAAGCCGTTTGTTTTGACCATTAAACGAAATATTTACTTAATTATATGCAGAACAGTGTTGTTTTGAATAGGAATGAAATTTTTTTGTGGATAGAAATTAATGTACTAAAAAGCTTGCAAATAAAATAGATAGTTTGTATCTGGATAAAATTAATCATTAATCGATTCAAGATGTACTCAATTTGGTATGCATTATTTAAATGCGTAATATTAAATAGCGTACTACATAGTTTTTTGTAACTATAAAAGTGACAGAAATTAAATTTTTGTGCGGAAAGAAGTTAGTTTGCGTACTAAATAGTTTGCAGAAAAACTGGAGCCATTTGTTTTTACCATTAAACGAAATATTTATTTAATTTAATGCAGAACAATGTTGTTTTATGTGGGAATGAATTTTTTTTTGATAGAAATTAACGTACTAAATAGCTTGCAAATAAAATAGATAGTTTGTATCTGGATAAAATTGATCTTTAATATATTCAAAATGAACTTTGTTTGGTATTCATTGATTAAATACGTACTATTAAATAGCGTACTATTAATTAGCGTTATATTAAATAGCGTACTATTAAATAAAGTAATATCAAATAGCATACTAAATAGATTTTCGTAACTATAAAAGCCACTTGGGATATTAATTATTAATATTTTTGCAGGAATCCGAGATCTACCAGAAGTGCATCCGACCTCCGCCGAACCGCACAGTTTTAGAAAGCGAATCGCCGCCACCCTACAGATCCTGTTCGGCGGGCATGCTGTCCACCTCCTCGTCGTCGTCGGGGAGCAGCGACTGGTCGACCTCGTCCCCCACCAACCCCCTAGTAGTCAGGTGTCACTCCATGTCATCGACGTCTTCGAAATCTTCCCTCAACACCACATCCACCGCCGCCACCACGCCCGCCATTCAAAAGACTGATTTTTTACAAAGGACTGTTAAAATATTCACGGGAGGCGGCAAAAAAACTGTTTACCAACAACCGCCGCCCGCACCCGCGTTGCCCGTAGTGATCGTGCCGACGGTGATGAAGATTCACAGAGGGGCGGGTGGTGAACATCGCTCCAAACATCATCACGATGTTTGACCTTACGTCCCCTCTTAGCTGATGACTTTTTGTGTGAATTCATGTTTTTGATTCCATTTGTTTTTAGCGCCACGTGTCCCAACGGGGGTTTTGTGAATTTGTTTGACAGTTCGAGTCGATTTTTTAGCGTACTATATTTTGTACGTTTAGTGAAACAAGCGTATTAAATTGTACGCGCTATACAATTTGGGTGGATCAATTGCTTTATAATAAAAAATATTTAGGAATTTTTATAAATTAACAAATCAAAAACTAACGCGGAATTTAAGTTTTTGTGCGGGAAGAAATTAGCGTACTGAATAGTTTGCAGAAAAAGTATAGAATTATTTTGACATTTCTCAGTAACATAGATATGCGAGAAAAACTCATTAAAAATACGTTTTCCGCACTTTAAAATATATTCCACACATTAACATGATTAATTTCTAAAATTTTCTTTTTCCGCACTCAAATAAACTTAACCTTTCCGCACTCGAACATTATTTCCGCATATTGCTATTGTTTTCAAAAATAAAATTTTATCCACTCAAATATTATTTTGGCACATAAATTAAAATTAAATACTAATATATTTTCCACACACTTTTAGTAATAATTTAGTAAATCAATTAATTGCACATCTATTATTTTTGAAGCTTAACTTTATTATGTACGGAAATACATTTTACCGCACGTACCGAAGGATATTCCATTGCGCTGTCTTGAAACCTGTAAAACAGTTTACATCACCGTATTAAGCTCAATTGAATATCCTAGGGTAACGTATTAGTGCGGAAAAATAATTTACCGCACTCCAAATGAGAAAGTAATCGAATCGAACTCCGTCAAAAATTCACAGAACATCCGAAATCGTTACAACATTGCAAAACAGTTCTTGCGAATGATAGAACCTAGTTTTGTGGTAGTTTCTCGAGTTATTCCACTAGTCTACATGCTTTATAGAATTATTAATGTATACAGGGTTGATCGAAAAATACCTAGGAAAATTAGAACGAAATTTAAGATTATCGGTGATGTATTGAGTGAAACTCGTTGTCTGCGGTGAAATTAATGGTGTGGTGATTTTTTGAAATGATTTTCTTGCATCGTCACGATGATTAATCGATAATTCGATTTTTTTTTTTGAAAAATCGATAATCGATTATTTTCGATTTTTCAAAGTTAATTATTATATTCGATTTTGATTAATCGATTAATGGGAATAATCGAAAATAATCGATTTATCAAAAATAATCGATTAATCGAAAATAATCGATTATTTCCATAAATAGAGTATTATTACTGTTTTTTTATAATTTTTTATTGAAATTACTTTTTTTTTCGTCCCAGAGCTGTAAGAAGATTGTTTCGAAGAAAATCGCCAACTGAATTTTAAATTATTACATACGAAACCGTTTTTCGACCGACCCTGGCTTGTGGCATGTATATAGGACACGAATTTATGGCAAAAAATAGCTGTCGGTCGCCATTTTGTTCGTGGATACGTTCGACAGTGTGATTTAGCAACGACTTTAAAGGACGTTTAGTATTTTTTTAATAAAAAGCGTATTTATCGTCACAGATAAAACACTTTTTTAAATGTGGTATACATGTGTAACATATATTAATTAATTAAACAAAAAACCATTGAATAAACTAAGTAAGTCATTTAAATCTAGTTGACGGTGAAATATCGAAGATGCGCGGTATGCCAAATGCATATTATACAAATTTTTAACGTTTTTTTCGGCAAATATATTTCGACGGTATTCCAAAAACTGCCGATTTTCAACGATTTTTCTCTATTTTGACTTGTAAACAAGGTTAGATTTATTGGTTCGTGAAATAATCTAATGAATACAACTCTTGGGAACGGGATTATAAATAATCATATGAATGGATGCGAATATGTTAACAGCATATTTCGCCCTGCATGCTATTATAAATAGTCAATATTACACTTTTAAGGACCCAAAAATTAAAAAATCCACATATCGATAATTAAAAAAAGATTAATATTTCTTGGAAAAGTGGTATAAATCTAAAATTCTATTAAAAAATGCAACATTTAGGGAAACAAAGTCAAAATTTTGAGAAAGGGAATTCAAATTTAAAAAAAAAATTTGAAAAAAAAAGTCAAAATTTAAAAATTTTTAGAAAAAAAAAAAGCGAAATTTTGAGAAACAAACTCAAAATGTTGAGGATAGAAATTCAAAATTTTATGAACAATTAAGTCTATATTTTGAGAAGAAAAAGTCAAAATAAAGTAATTTTTTTTTAGAAAAAGTCAAAATTTTGAAAATTGAATTAAAAATTTTAAATTTTTTTAGTTTAAAAAACTGAAATTAGTTTAAATGTATTAAAATACATTCGCAACACCAAACCAATAGATATAGAGGAGATCTCTAGCATTAGGATACGATAACCTTCTTCTTTTTTCAATCTTGTTTTCTTAAAGGTGCATTTTTATTTTTTTTTCTAAAAATTTTGACTTTCTTATAATACGCTTCTTTTAGGTAATTAGGTAATTTTAAAACCATGTTTCCAAGATGGCGGTCAAATTTGCTGAATCTAAACGCAACCTTCATCTTTAGTATTAGGATACGATAACCTTCTTCTTTTTTCATTCTTCAGACTTTTTTCTAAAATGTTTGCATTTTTTACAATTTTTTTTTTTTAATTTTGACTTCTTAATATCATTTTTTATAATACACTTTTTTTGGTAGCGATATTTTTTTAACAAAAATAATTAGGTAATTTTAAAAGCATGTTTTCAAGATAGCGGTCAAATTCGGTGAATCTGAACGCAGCCTTGAATCTCCATACCTGTCACATCTATGACAAATGTCAGATCATTATCTAAAACACGCTGTAACTATAAGATGTTTTAACATATAAAAAAAAATGTTACAACCAAAAATCCGCTAGATTTTCTAATGCTTTTTTGAAGTGAACAATATAACTAAAGTCCAATTTTCAAAATAAATTCAAAAAAAATATTAATTTACAGGTTTATTTTAATTTACTGAAAATAAAAACTGTATGGAACGCTTTTTCACAGTTTTCTTCATATTTGTACCACCAATATTTTTTGTGGTACGTATATGTACCACATGTTTTTCTACATATTTGTACCATTTTTGTGCTACACATATGTACCACTTAGAAACAATATAAAATATTCACAAATTTTTATTGGCATTTATTACAGAAACATTCATTTTGATCCTGCCAGCGTTTCATCAGAAGTAAATTATAAAAATACGCCATTTTGTTTATTTCTGTTCACTTTATTAAAAATACAACACTTTTGTCGAGACAGCTGCGTTACTTAAGAGCTTTTCTCACTTTCTGGTATAAATACGTACCGCATATTTTCTACATATTTGTACCGCCAATATTTTTTTGGTACGCATATGTACCAGTTAGGAAAAATCTAAAATATTTACATTTTTTTATTCATTTATCACAGAAACATTCGTTTTGATCTTGCTAACGTTTCATCAGTAGCAACTTACAAAAAAAAACCCATCTTACCTTTTTGTTTATTCATCTTAATTTTTGTTCACTTTGTCGAAACAGCGGCGTTACTCAAAAGTTTTCCTCGCTTTCTGGTACAAATACGTACCACATGTTTTTTACATATTTGTACCGCCATTTTTTGTGGTACATATATGTACCAGTTAGGAATAATCTAAAATATTTACATTTTTTAAATCTTTTATCCCAGAAACATTCATTTTGATCCTGCTAACGTTTCATCAGTAGCATCTTACAAAAAAAAATCCATTTTACCTTTTTGTTTATTTATCTTAATTTTTTTTCACTTTGTCGAGACAGCGGCGTTACTCAAAAGCTTTCCTCGCTTACTGGTACAAATACGTACCACATGTTTTCTACATATTTGTACAACAAACATTTTTTGTGGTACACATATGTACCAGTTAGGAAAAATCTATAATCATTTGGATCCTGCTGTGACGTTTCATCAGATTACAAAAACCACTAACTTACTCTTTTGTTTATTTTTGTTCACTTTATTAAAAATAGCAGTTTTGTCGAGACAGCGGCATTACTCGAAAGCTTTATTCGTCTTCTGGTACAAATACGTACCACATGTTTTCCACATTCGTACCACTTTTTTTATGGTTTGCATATGTACCACTTAGAAAAAATCTACAATATACACAAATTTATTTCATCATTTCTTACATAAACCATCGTTTTACAAAACATTTACCTTTTTGTTTATTTCTGTACACTTTATTAAAAATACAACACTTTTTGTCGCGACAGCGGCGTTACAAGAGCTTTTTCACTTGCTGGTACAAATACATACCACATGTTTTTACAAATCTAAAATATTGACAAATTTTTATAATCATTTATCACAGAAACATTCATTTTGATCCTCCTAGCGTATCATCAGAAGTAATTTACAAAAGAAACTGTAAACCACCCTTTTTGTTTATTTCTTTTCACTTTATTAAAAATACAGCACTTTTCGTCGAGACAGCAGCGTTTCTCGAAAGCTTTATACGCTTTCTGGTACAAATACGTACCACTTGTTTTCTACATATTTGTACCACCATTTGTTTGTGGTACGCATATGTTCCACTTAGAAAAAAATCTTAAAAATTCACAAATTTTCATAATCGTTTCATTAGAAGCAACTTACAAAAAACCGTCATCTTACCTTTTTGTTTATTTCTAATCACTTTATTAAAAATACAGCACTTTTGTCGAGACAGCAGCATTACTCAGAAGCTTTATACGCTGGTACAAATATGTACCACTTGTTTTTTATATATTTGTCCCACCATTTTTTGTGGTACACATATGTACCACTTAGAAAAAATCTTATATATTCACAAATTCATATAATTATTTATTACAGAAACATTCTTTTTGATTTACAAAAAATCGCCAACTTACTTATTTCTGTCACTTTAATAAAACTACAGCACTTTTGTCGAGACAGCGGCGTTACTCACAAGCTTTATACGCTGGTACAAATATGTACCACTTGTTTTTTATATATTTGTCCCACCATTTTTGGTGGTACACATATGTACCACTTAGAAAAAATCTTATATATTCACAAATTCATATAATTATTACAGAAACATTCCTTTTGATTTACAAAAAATCGCCAACTTACCTTTTTGTTTATTTCTGCCACTTTATTTCGAGACAGCAGCGTTACCGACAACCTTGTTTGCTTTCTGGATTAAATATATACCACATTTTGACAGTTATGGTAAATATTTGTAACTTAGAGCGCAATCTTGTTTAAATTAGGATTGATATTTCAGTCAGATGATCCATAAATCACATGGTTCATATATGTACCATATACACATGGTATGTTTACGGCTGCGTTACTCAAAAGCTTAATTCCTTTCCTGGTACAAATACGTACCACATTTTAACATTTTTGGTAAATATTTGTACCTTAGAGCGAAATATTGATCAAAATAGATATTAGGGTCGATATTTAAGTTTTCAGATGATCCATAATCACATGGTACATATATGTACCAGCGCTACAGAAATTTTTCTACTTTGTTTACAACTCGAGATGTTCCGAGAAAATTACTAAATGAATATAAATCGGTAGTTCTTTTTAAAGCAAAATATTTTTGCAAAAAAACTAATACGTTTATGTACTGTGTACATAGATAAGTAGTAAAAGCAATGCAATATACTATTATTGAAGATGCCTGGTGATCTTTTATACTAAATTTTTCTTCCAAAACCATTTACTTTAGGTATTAATGTTAAAAAATATATACAAATCACTATTATTAGCAGCTACTCTATTCAAACTGAACCAGTTTACCCATCTCACCTCTCAAAGTTTTGGAGGAATAATACCCGTAAAAAGATCCTAGAGCTTCTTAAGCTACGAAACATAAACAGGATGTTCTTAAATAAAAAAAAATAAACTTTTTATAGGAATTTTAAAATACGTTTAACACATCCTGTATATGGCACAAAACGTAGCACTAGCTATAATTCTTGTAAAGGCTGTTTTAGTTTTTATTTTATCCCCTGATTCGTTATTTATATGACGTGATTTCTTGTTTAATATTTTTTAGAATCGGCATTATTGTCATGTCACTTTTTTGACAGATGACATTTTTATCAAAAATAGCTCTTAGGTTGAAATTTAGTCAAAATTTTAGCAGATTTTATTCTACTTTTGGAAACATTTTGACTGCTGTCATTTTGTGATAAAAATTGACAGCTGTCACCTTTGTCTACAATATTTAAATCTGTTTTATTTTCAATATGTCAACTGTTTAATTTTTTTAACAAAATGTTTGCAGAATTCTTTTTTTGACTTAATTTTAATATAATTTTTTTTTTGTTACTTTTTGATAAATTTTGACAGCTGTCACACTTTTTTAATCAAATTTATGTTGCTGTCACTTTATTAATAAAATTTTAGCAGAATTAATTATTTTTTGACAGCTGTCACAACTCTTTGACAAAATATTGGAAATTGTCACGTTTATTTTGACGTCTGTCACAATTTTTGTATGACGACGTTTAAAAATATTAAACAATAAACAAACAAATAGAAAATAAATAACTATAATATCAACAATATCATTGTTATTATCATTATCATCGGAAACATTGTATTCTCGCATATTTATTTAGTCTATTTTTATTTTTGTCAGATTATTTATACAAATATAATAATTATTATCAACGCGCCCAGTCATTTTTCTTCGTTCTACGTTATTTAGAAGTTTTATATTGTATATTCTCATAGTCTATTTATACATAAATAAAATAATTGCATTGCAATCGAGACGAAAAGAAAAAAAGAGCTTTTAACGCCATATATACGAGTAAAAAGTGACAGTTACTGTTTAGTAATAAAGCAATTCCATTTGGAAATTATTTTCCAATCACACTTTGACAGAAAAGTCACTTTTTATTTGTTTAAGTTTGACAGTTCACAGTGGGTCTATTTAGTGACAAGTGACAGTGTCATTATCAGTGACAAGTGAAGTTGTCAATATCAGTGACAAATGGCGCTGTCTGTCAAAGAAAACGTACGAAAAAAGCTTTTAACGCCACCTGTACGAGTGAAAAGTGACAGTTACTGTTTACAACTAAAGCAATTCCGGTCTACCAATCACACTTGACAGAAAAAGTCACTTTTTATTTAAGTTTGACAGTTCTCAGTGGGTCTAGTTGGTGACATTGTCATAAGTGACAAGTAACACTGTCAAAGATGTCTCTCAAAGAAAACGTACGAAAAGAAGTTTTTAACGTTACCTTTACAAATAAAAAGTGACAGTTACTGTTTAAAAAATAAGCAATTCCATTTGGAAATTATCTTCCAATCACATTTTAACAGAAACAGTCACTTTTTATTGAATTTTGACAGTTGACAGATGGTGACATTGTCATTATCAGTGACAAGTAACGTTGTCTGTCTAATAATTTTGTTTATCGAAAATTTATTGGCGATTCAAGACAACCACGACGTTTAGATTAAACAAAATGAAAAAAAGCAGACAGGGTTAATAAATCGTTGGTTCACAACAATAGTGACAAAACTCAAAAACTTCAATTTTCAAGCTTATTCTAAAAATTTATATAAAACTACATATTTTTATGTGGAAGAATAACCTATTGCCACTTCCATGCGGTTGTGTCGTTCTTACCGTATTACAAATTCGCGAGTTTATGATAATGGAGAACGACACAAATATAGTTGTCAATAAGACAAGATCGTCAATTTTCGGCTACAGTGACAAATCAAATTAAGCCAGTTTTATTAGTAAAAATATTATCTTCAAAAGTGACACAAGTCAAATTATGGTATTATTGTTGAAAATATTATTAATACACTTTTTTAGAAGATCGTCATGACTCAAAAGAACGATGAAAATATATTATCAAAGCAAACTTCTTGTTATTGTTTGAATACAAGGTGTAGAGATTTAAATGTTTTAAAAATGCAAGATATTTTTGAGTTGTGTCACTATTCTTCTATACCAACGAAATGTTGACACTTGTAATTGCAAAAGGCGTCATAAAATATTTTAAAATAGCACGTGACATGTCAAATGTACTATCCATTGGCGTACAACCTCTTTTTTGCGTCTCATCCCCACGGGAAGGTATATAATATTAAACTAATGGTATTTAAATAAATCAAAACTAATTTGGCATCGGATACGCAGTTGTAGGGCAATGATATTTCACTTAAAAAAATAAAACAATTGACGGTAGAACATTGTTCTGTTTTTAAATATTGTTTATAAAACGAAAATACAAAAAATTAAATATAGGTATTAAAGTGTAAAATCGGGGAGAGAAAAAACAAAACAGTGGCAAAATCGACACTTTTACGCACTCAACAAGTGTTCATAACTAATTGTAATCGTAAAAATTTATTAGATTTGGCTTAATCTTGTATTTTTCTAAATTTTGATTACGTACTGGGCGATAATTAAGAGAAAAGTATTTAATTTTGATTAAAAAGTCAGATTTCCAAATTTTATAAAAAATTTCCTGGGCTATATTAAATATAGTCAAGGGAAATTCGTGCAAATTTGGAAAACGAAGTTAAATATTATTTTCATTAATACCGCCCTGTATATATGCTGTAAGAAACACTAGATCTAAAAGTATTAAATGTCAAACTGGTAGCGTACAGTTCGATCTCTAAATTTTAAATTATTTAATCATGTTTCGGTGTCGATCTTCTTAGATTTAACGATAAAAAAGGTGTTTCTGAACGGCTTCGATATTATTTTAATTTACGAAATTTGTACGTGTACAAATTTTAAATACAATCAAAATTGAATTTGACATTAGTTCTACTCAATGTAAAACATAGGCAAAGATTCCGTTGCGCGACATTTTAAATTTTTCCTGTAAAATATCGAAAAATTTCGTAAATATATAGTGCGACGCGAAAATGTGGAATGTATCGTTTTTTGTACGATGTATTTCGTGGTTTCGCGACTGACTATTGTGAAAATGTGATTAATGCTAGTTTAACGACGCCCTGTATGCGGTGGTTATAAAAATGGATGTTTTGCAAAATTTAAAATGTCGTTTAATGGACGATATTTGGAATTTCAATGTAAATATTAACAAAATACTTATTTATTATAAACAAATACAATTTTATTATAAACAAATATTGTTTTTCTTCAAACATCACACAACCTTAATAAAAAGTTGTAGTTACACAATTCAGTTCACGACAAAAGTTGAACAGGTAAGTATAACCCAAAAAAAGAATTATATCTGTAACGTTTGGAGGGACCCAGCAAACATTTTGTGCAGGCTGATATAAGGCCCAATAACTGTTTCCCTCCAATTGTAATAATGGCCATTTAACTTTTATAATTAAAAGGCCGGCATATATAGGTCACTACGGCCGACAGGCAGGCCGAAGTCACTTAGCCATTAAAACTAGTTAATAGGCCTGCATTTTCTCTTTAATGTCTAAAAATAAATATATTGGCAATTAATGGCCTATTGGGAAATTAACGGGTAAATTGCTGGCTTTTTACCATATTAATACTGACTGCTGAATAAATGTCATGTGTCAGGCACATGACCAAACAGGATATTCGATATTGCCTCTTTGATAGTGAATACTGGCAATGCGAGACTGGCCTCATGGTACATGTCCAACATCGGTGTCTCCATCTATAAACGCGGGACGGAGCCCTCCTAGACTATTGGAGTTGGGTCTGCGGCAATTAAAAGCCTTTTACCATACTTTTACCCTTCATAAGGCCATCATCAAGAAACATAATGTTGGGCCGCTATCGAAAGGTCAAAAGTAGGCTTTTATCTTTTAATCGTCGCATTCATTTTCCCTCCAATTGCATCAAAAGGCCAGCATTATCCCGGCAATTTATTGTTTGTTGGGGTCTTAAGCTTCACTTGGTCCATTATGCATCCTTCTAAGTTGATAGGAACCTCCCACCATACAGATTTTATGTAGTTGATGACAACGTCGCCTTGGTATACGAAAGAGATTATAAATACTATTAAAGCAAAAGATCTAGCTAGGAAGAATTACAAACACTGCAACATACCTTCATTTTATAATCGTTTTCGTCTTCTAAGAAGTACTATCAATCGTCAGATTAAAGTTCCTTATGCTGGATATGTTCAAAGCACTGAAATTAGGGTCTTACTACAGATTTGAATAGAGGAGATAGGAAAAGGCCATTTTCCCCAGTGTTTCAAAATAAGCATACCATGTAGGCCACCACGTTTGCAATTTAAGCGTACCACGCGTACCAGTTGCTGTAGTGTTTCGACAAAAGTGTCATTTATGTCAACTCGTCTTGGTTTTTATCGAATTTTGCTATTTTAGTGAATTTAAAAGAAAAAGTTTTTACTATAGACAATAAAATGAGAAAGTTGTTTAAACAACGAGGATTCAGAAAACATTACATTCCACAAGTAAGACATCTTTTTTACCAGAACCGTATTCTTATCACATTTTTTCATTTTCTAGAAAACAAAATATCGTAGTACAATAACAAACTGTATGTAGAGATATCTAACGTTGATATTGTTATACATTTTTTAGATTGCGTCTTGGTTAATAGCTATTGGAAGAAATCATTGGAAAATATAAATGCAAATAACGGTATTTGTTCCTACCTTTTCCATAAAGATAATTAACGGTTCAACGAATAGGTACATTAAAAAAATAATTTCGTGGGTTCGAAAAATTCACAAGTATACCTTGATGTTGTTTAAGAAATCAGAAAATATCTAACAAAGTAATTAAAATCAAAGCTTGCTTGCAGTACCCAGTTAACTTAGGGACAATTTGAATTACGTGTAAAATCGTAGGTAGCTAATAGTAAATATTTACTCACTATCTTTGAAAAAAAGTAGACCAAATACCAGACAGACATTTATCTAAATAGTTTCTATGATACAAAAGGAATTTTTGTAAAGAAAAACTGAAATGTGTTATCTTTTATTTACTGTCTGTCTCAAAGTCACGCATGCAACATGAAATCATGAATGTTTTTATAGTATGAACGCTACACTTGAATATCTATATGGTTAATAGTAGGTTCTTGGAATAGAAAATATACAGAGGGTCTTCAAATATTTGTAATATTCCTTCTCTATAGAATTACATCCAAACAAATATTTACTATTGCGACTTTCTAATAGGTAGTTTTGAAAATTTGTTTACCTATTTCGACAATAATTGTCAAAATACAAATGGTATTTTAAGTTAGATTACTAACTGTAGAGTGCTAATGTATATTTTTTTACTAATTTTAGATATTAATACATTAGTTTTTTTAGATTATCAATGAATCTAATTGCTATAACAAATTTAAAATACCAAAATATCATTTATAATTCTGGACCTCAGAGCCAAACAGTATTAAGTCCACATTTTTTAAATTTTTGGTTACTTCTACATAATTTTTCCTGTTCTTTCCATTGGTGCTAAGTATTAAGTCCTATTATTTTTAGTTTTCCAGATATATTTTTAAAAACAATATTAAGTCCAATTAAAAATACAGACAGTCAAAAGTTTCAACAAGCTCTCCTGTAAAATTTTGTAAAATGGACTTAATACTCTTTGGCTCTAAGGTCCACAATTAGTATCAATAATAGAAGGTCTATGACTGAACCTTGTGGAACTCCTGAAATTGTTGAGTTGCTTACGCATTTGTATTTCATATGAAGAAAATATTTTTAAACACACTGTGTATGTATAATGAATCATTAAAAAAATTAAAATACATACCTTTCGTACAATTTTATTTAATAAATAACAATAACAATAATACAAAAACAACATGAATAGAAAAATGGCACTTTTTGGACTCAGTTCAGTGTAGAAAACTGCACTTTTTCACACAAGACTGGAAAATACAGATTTTAATTTAATATAGTAACAATAATTGGTATTTCTTTAAAATTGTATGGATTTGTTAAAATTATAATGAATGTTTTAATTTAATTTTTGAATCAGGAAGGCATTTATACACTATCAAACAAGAATACAACTAGGTATATTAGTTAGTTTTGGACACCAAATTTGAGCTAAATTTTGTATTTTACAAACCCATAAAATTACAAATATTGTAATACTTCCTTCTTTTTGCTGGAGTCTTATAACACCCATAAAGATCGTTCAATTTCATGCAGTCACCCTTAGACATGGCTTTTCTTTGACCGATACCCTTAACGTTGGGTTGCTTCGGCGTAATAGTCGGCTTTCCCTTTTTCTTACTGAAGAAAAACCTCCCATAGTGCATGATGGAATCGTAGTCGTATTCAAAGCTGTATGTTGTGTTGTCTAAGCTCTGCTTGTCGAAATTCGCCTTGAATTCTGAAACAATTTGTTCATATACAATTCATTTAAAAAATCCGAAGCAGTCCCATTCGATCCCTGTGGTACATCCGACTAAGTTGAAAAATCCAGTGGCGTAGAATCTTTAGACTATTTTAAAGTAAATATTATGTAAACGAAATTAAAAACCATTATCAAATCTTAAACAAAAAGAAAAAAATCTTAATCATAACCTGTGATTTTTCGTTTAAGGACTGATGATGGCTATTGAGCCGAAACCGGTAGCCTATGCCAACTTTGCCTGTGTTAAAATAGCCTATACGATTTAAATAATATGTATTTTATTCGCATACTTACGGGGTATGATATTGTCCATGTGGATTTTCACGAATTTATCCCTGTCCCATCTTGACTGTTCATGGAAAACCCCCAAAGCGTGCATGAGTTCATGAATGGCCCTTCCTTCTGTACCTAGACAGTTAGGTCCTTTATTATCTGGCGGTTGTAGACTAAAAATGTGGAGTTATTAGGAACATTTTTAACTTATAAATACAAAACAATACTATACCTAAGTATTTGGGCACCTCCATATCTTCCAACGAAAGACCAGCAACCTTTGGGATACTTTATGGGCCATATCAATAGGTAGTCCTTAGCATTACCATCCCATGGTACCAATCTAACACAAGACATGAAATTTATTAGTTTGATTGCTTTCAGAATTGTCACTAACTCAGATGGTTCTAGACAAAAAAAGAAAAACAACTTTATTATTTGAACAACAACGATATTTGGAAGTATTGATATAATTTATTACCATATAAAGGGCTGATAGTATAAGGTACGACTCCGTTTTTCCATAATTTGTCGGGAAATATGTCAAATTTTAATCCTACTCTCCAGAAATTGTAAAAATCGTTCGTCAAAGCCATGTCCCCTTGGAATAGTCCTGGAGAGAGCTCTGGATCCATGGTTTCTTCATCAGATAACGTGATATTAGATAAACCTGTAAATAATTTAAAACAGATATTTTATCAAATGTTTTATGTATACAATATTCTAATAAAAATGGTATTTGATGGTAATGATAATAACGATTTGAATACCTAAAGTCTAAATTATTTACTTAATATTTATTGTTTTAGATTCTGCTTAAGAATGTCATTAACTGCAGAAGTAAATATTTTTCTCACAAAACTAACAAGAAATTTTATATTTTTCCTACTATTATTATTACTCTTAGAGATAAAAGGATGAAGATTTTAAATATTTGTGGTAAAAAAAAAGGAGTTGTAAGCGAAATATGTGAAGCCAATTTACAAACAGATATTCTAAAACCCGAGATAGAACCTCATCATAGTTTTACTCATAAAGCTTATGACGAAAAAAGGCGATTGATTTGTGCTCAAAAAGTTATTGTTCAGTTTTTGGGTAATATTTATTATTATATTTATCAAATAATACCCAAATTGGACACATATGTTCAAAAACTAATAGGATATTTAAATATGTCAACTTGTTAATTTTTGCATCCTTCATCTATTAAAAGCATAAATTAGATGTTTTCTATTTTTATTGCAATTTTTATACCTTTTATTGCAAGAAAATATGTGATAATTTTAAAAAGTTATAACTTTTAATTTTATGGTACACACTGCGCCTTTATTTTTGTTTTGTTTTAGATATAGATATTCCTGGGTATGGAGGTTTTTGGAATGATGTGCATAAATATCTATCTGAATGAGGGTGTGTTTCAAAGCCCTCCTGTACTAAAGCTAGAGGCTTATTGTGCCCGAAATAGGCATTGCAACTGGGTAAAGGCCATAAAAGGATAATAAGTATAAGATTATCAGAATTATAATGATTTTTCCTTGCATTAAGTCAGTATTAGGGATATTTAAAACAATGCAAGAGAGAGGTCCGACACGCCCAACATAGGGCGCGGCCATTTTGATAATACAATATATGACAACCGCCTATAATAAAACAGCAGTCTTCTGCGTATCCTAAATTTGTATCCCTGGAGTGGAGGTTATTTTGGAACTTTCAACTGGTCCAAGTGAGCTAACTGATTCTTTAGCAATAAACTGTGACTCCAAAAATAATATTCACTGACACTGACAGCAGCAAGCAAAATATCAGGTGCGTTTTAATCATCCGCTTCTGCTTCCGGAATTGTCGGTTCAGTCGTTCTAACCTGTCAGATTAAAACAAGAAAACCGACAATTCCGAAGCAGAAGCGGATGATTAAAACGCACCTATTAAAAATATTGCGCCAAGATGTAGGCAACACGTAATAAGGGTTCAAAATGGCGGAGTTTTCTATCTCCTTTTAAAAGGCACTCAGAAAGCTGCGCAGTGCGACCATTCTCCGTATAGTAAAAGAAAATCAAAGTATGTGCCGCGCCCTATGTTGGGCGTGTCGGACCTCTCTCTTGCCCCGTATAGTAATCAAAGTATGTGAACTACAATCACAAAACTATTGTTTTTTCTTCTGTGACAGAACACTTACCACAATACTGTAACCAAGTTGTAGTAAGCTTATAAAGAAATGTCTTTAAATTTATGCTACGAGAAGGTAGCACTTTAAAGAGACATTTAAGAAAAAAGTGGGCAATAATTTAAAAACTACTTGATTAAATCAAAAATCAGCAAATTTGTATAGGTTTAAAACAGAAAAGCGTATAAACTTTTTTACACCCACATGGATAGGAGCTAATCTACGCACAGACTAAAAAACGAAAAAGTATGCTATTGCGTTTAACTGAACGAATATATTTTATATCCATTCTAATTAGTGAGAACACTGCAAAAAAATGAAATCCACCAATCACAGTTTATATTTTGGATACCCAACTATTATTTTTAAAATTTGAAATAAGGGAAAATTCTGTCAAACTAATTGTCATTATAGTTTTTAGCTATTGAGCTTAAATATACATTAAAATGAGTTATTTTTATGTAGAATCGATAAATAATATCAATTTGGTTTTTATTTGATCCACATTTTGATAAAAAATTAAAATTTTAATTAAACTATATGAATCTAATTTAATTACGAGTATTAAAACTAAAATCCCAAAAGTGGCGTGGAGGCGAGCACAGAGCATCTCCCTTCCACGCCGTAAGTCCGAGATCGAATCTGTGCTGGGGGCTAATTAAATTAAATATTTTTTTTCATGTTTATTTTATAAATTAGTCTTATTCATAAATTATTTTAAAATTAGTTATTTTGTCTTAATAACCTAAAATATTTTTTTAAATTTGTAGATTTTCTTTATTGGGTCGTAGAAAAAATATACTATACAACTCGAGTGGATTGTCCACATCCACTCTTGTTTTACAAACTACTATTTTCAAATAAATTAACAAAATAAATACTTTTTGAAGGTTTGGAAAAAAATTTAATAAAAATTAGATTAAAAATACATACTTTAAGGTGTTTTAAATTTTTTTATTTATTAGTTTTGATATGTTACTTTATTTATTGTTTTTATAAATTTTGGTATTTATTTTTTTTACATATTAACATCTACTAATCTATTTATTTTACTACTCTAATAAAAAAATTATTTTTTTTAAAAATTACCGAACGTAAATAAATAAATATTATTTACTTTATTTATTTTATTGATGATAATAATACCTTCGTCACTAACCGATATCAGGCACAGGTGGATAGACGACATCGGGCACAGGAGGCAACAAAAATCTGCTACTGTAACACTCCAAACCCATCAGTAGCCCAAAAACGACCAACGAAATCGAATACATGGCGCGACCCGCTTTCAGAAACTGACAATCGAAAACTGACGCCAATATTTTACCAATAATAATCTTAGGATGGTGTCTTTTCGTCTCTTTAATAAAATGTAAACCACGACCTAGATTGTCGTTTAGTTTTGAATCGAAAACGTTGTTTGGTTGTTGAAGAATCGTTGTGAATTGTGAAAAGAAAATAGAATCGCTTTGAGGCAGCCATTTCACTGTATTTTACATAAATAGTCAAAAACAGATGTTTTACTATAATAGTCAATAAGAAATTTGCCTCAGCTAAACAGGTTAATTTAAAAAGTATTATCCGAAACATTCTAAAATGACTTTAAACATATTTAAATTTTAATAGCATACAGGAATTACTAGTCTTATGTAGAAAAAGATTTAAACATCAATTCAGTAAGATCAAACGTTCAAGATAATATTAATGTCGTGCGATCGCCTGGTAATTAACTTTGTTTTGAAATAGCTGACACTTCTTGGGGTTTAGCATCAGTTGGGCAGCTTGAAGTCTTTTAAAAACACCTTTAAAGCTTTTTAGATGTTTACAAATGTCTTCCCAAAGACTATGATGTAGTTTAAATACACCAAGCATCTTCTCCAGGATAACATTTAATTTGTCACAATCCAGATCCGATGGTAAAAACTGTCTTTTCCTTGTCTTCTGGATCCTTTTCCACCTACCAATATACAGAATTTAAGACAAAACTAGAAAATAGTATATTTCGGGCCAATGTGTCCAAAGTATCGTCGATTCTAGGCAGAGGATAAACTCTCTTTCTTGGTAACATTGTTCAACTGATGGTAGTCCACACATAACCTCGTAGTTCCATTCGTTTTCTAGACCATGACTTCCGGAGAGACCCATGAGTTAGTAGAACTTTCTATCACCCTGTCTTCCTCCATTGTCCGAACAATCCTTTCAGCTTCCTCTCTCTTAGCCATACAATAAATGCCTTATGGAGTGGAGCTGTCACTCTTAAATATGAAATAAAACTGTTTGAACTTCGTTTTAAATATTTTATTGGAGTAGCTAAAGTGATAAGGGAAAATAATTCATTGATATAATCCATGGCCGATATATCGTTATGTTTTTGGGACCGTATTTCCCAGTAGGATTCTTATGATGGGGATTCTTATATATAAACTATCATCAGTAATATAAGAATATTAAGTTACCTAATTTAAATAAAGTAACTAGATAATTTATACTTTAAACGAAGTCATTAGAAAAGTAAATTAAATTCCTATATATTTTTTTATCGTCCTGAAATACTTCTACTTATGCTAAATAGGTAAATATATATTGGTTTGTTTTATTCTTATTAGGAATATTTTGTCATGTTAAAATTAAATGCTTCATGTATTTTTTCAGTCCTACCATTGTATAGCTTTTCAACAGGTATAAATATTTTATAGAATTTCAAATCCTTGCTGTAATTCTAAATATTTTAGAAGCAATAAAATATTTATTATATTTTTTGACATGACTATAATGTCATATTTTGTTTTCAGTTCAATAAAAACGTACCTATCTTTTAAAACATTATTTTGTACTTTTTAATCTATTTGCAGTCACTATTTTCCACATACTTTGATTACTATACGGGGCAAGAGAGAGGTCCGACACGCCCAACATAGGGCGCGGCCATTTTGAACCCTATGACACAGTTTATAGCTAAAGAATCAGATCGCTCACTCTGCGTCGGCACTTTTTATCTCAATGTTCCAGTTTATACACTGCGCAACTCAGATAATACAATATATGACAACCGCCTATAATAAAACAGCAGTCTTCTGCGTATCCTGAATTTGTATCCCTGGAGTGGATGATATTTTGGAACTTTCAACTGGTCCGAGTGAGCCACATACTTTGATTACTATACGAGGCAAGAAAGAGGTCCGACACGCCCAACATAGGGCGCGGCCATTTTGAACCCTGTGACACAGTTTACAGCTAAAGAATCAGATCGCTCACTCTGCGTCGGCACTTTGGATCTCAATGTTTCAGTTTATACACTGTGCAACTCGGATAATACAATATATGACAACCGCCTATAATAAAACAGCAGTCTTCTGCGTATCCTGAATTTGTATCCCTGGAGTGGATGTTATTTTGGAACTTTCAACTGGTCCGAGTGAGCTAACTGATTCTTTAGCTATAAACTGTGATTTCAAAAGTAATATTCACTGACACTGACAGCAGCAAGCAAAATATCTGGTGCGTTTTAATCATCCGCTTCTGCTTCCGGAATTGTCGGTTTAGTCGTTCTAACCTGTCAGATTAAAACAAGAAAACCGACAATTCCGAAGCAAAAGCGGATTTTCTTTTACTATACGGAGAATGGTCGCATTGCGCAGCTTTCTAAGTGCATTTTAAAAGGAGATAGAAAACTCCGCCATTTTGAACCCTTATTACGAGTTGCCTACATCTTGGCGCAATATTTTTAATAGGTGCGTTTTAATCATCCGCTTCTGCTTCGGAATTGTCGGTTTTCTTGTTTAATCTGACAGATTAAAACGACTAAACCGACAATTTCTGAAGCAGAAGCGGATGATTAAAACGCACCTGATATTTTGCTTGCTGCTGTCAGTGTCAATGAATATTATTTTTGAAGTCCACATACTTTGATTTTTGAAGTCACAGTTTATTGCTAAAGAATCAGTTAGTTCACTCGGACCAGTTGAAAGTTCCAAAATAACAACCACTCCAGGAATACAAATTCAGGATACACAGAAGACTGCTGTTTTATTTTAGGCGGTTGTCATATATTGTATTATCCGAGTTGCACAGTGTATAAACTGAAACATTGAGATCAAAAGTGCCGACGCAGAGTGAGTGATCTGATTCTTTAGCTGTAAACTGTGTCACAGGAATCAAAATGGCCGCGCCCTATGTTGGGCGTGTCGGACCTCTCTCTTGCCCCGTACTTAGATAATATAATAGCAGATAGGCCACCACTGCATAAAGTTATACAATATTAATCTCGCTATCATATAATCAGTATCTCTCTTTCTAATGAAAGCTTTCTCACTCGTTTTAGAATTCTCAGCAGTAGCTTACCGTAAAATAATTTCGCTGGGTCATTTTAAATGCGAAAATGTTGACCAAATAGAATATAAAATAAAATGTTTTAAAAGGTAGGTAGGTAGGTAGGTAGGTAGGTAGGTAGGTGCATTTTTAATGAAGTGAAAACAAAATATGACTTTTTTGTTTTGAATATAATATTAATAACAATTACTTTTAACACCACAACACGAACAAATTTAAATTAAACACTGGAATAATTGTCTGAGAAAAGCTTTGTAAAACTGACAAATACAAACAAAGAGATAGAGATATTAATCTATTTCTCTCTAATTAGAATTCTCGACCATATTATCATGGCGACACAAACATTGTTTACTGTCCTCTCTTTACTACTTACTTACTCTGAGGCCCCGTATAGTAATTAAAGTATGTGGCTATTTTCACATTTAAAATAACCCAATGCAATCCGTTTACGTACGCTACTGCTGAAGATTCTAATATGAGCGAGAAAGTATGCATTAGAAAAAGAAACAATGATTTTATTAGAGCGACATCAACGATTGCTGCGTTTGAGAATCCACATCGGATGCATTTTTTACATCTCGAGCGTTTTTTTATCCACATCGGACACATCTGTCCCATTACATTTACGTATACTGAATCACGTGATCAAAGATTTTTTACATCTCAGATGCATCCGATGTGGATTCTCAAACGCAGCAATTGTATAGATTTATACATGGGTAGCCTATCTGTCAATATATTATCTAAGCTAAACATACATAAAAAATTAAGGGTTTGAGAATTTTCTCATGGACCCAATTATTAGATTTTAACCAAATTTATATGGGACCACCCTTGAAATACCCCATTTCTAACAAAAAAAGAATCATTGAAATCGGATACCG
Source organism: Psylliodes chrysocephalus (assembly GCA_927349885.1). Taxonomy (NCBI): domain Eukaryota; kingdom Metazoa; phylum Arthropoda; class Insecta; order Coleoptera; family Chrysomelidae; genus Psylliodes; species Psylliodes chrysocephalus. The sequence goes on along the minus strand of OV651818.1, from coordinate 79,108,330 downwards.
TGTTAAAGAATTATCGCTGAACATACATAAAAAAAAATATTGCAACGAATTGAGAACTTCCGCCTTTTTTGAAGTCGGTTAAGAATAGTAATAAGACAATAACTTATAAATTACATAGTATCTAGAACCTTCAAATAACAGTTCAAATAGTTGTTATCAAATGGCTGTATTATCTTAAAAAAGAAGGCCAATAAATAAAAAAAACATCATTGGAAGTTTAGGTCATATCTTAATGGAATGCAATAATAATACAGACAATATAAAATTCTTATACCAAAAAATGGTTTCAGTTTTTCGACCCCAGTATTCCCCTTTATGTTTAAATGATTATTTACGAAAACCAATTTGCAGCACAGCCATAATCACGTCATTTTTAAAATCTTCTAACATTAATTTATAAAAAATATTGTTCACCTTTCTTTTTAATTTTACAAAGCCAAATAAGTGTTTTAAATTTTATTATATTTATTTACATGTAACTAATGTTAGTGCTGGTTAAATAACTTGTATAAGTTGAGACCAATAAATGAAAACAAAAAAAACAATGATAAATATTTCCAATACAACTCTGTTTTAATGGTATTACGTATATCGATCAAACATCAATGCGTGACAGTGTGACTTACATATAACAAGACTATAATTTTCAGAATTTCCTAATTTTTAATTCGTACTGTCTTTAATGGAGGAAAATAAAGAACAAAAACCACCACAACATGAACCTGTGGAGGAAAGAAAAGCTTCAAAGGAGGACAAAGAAAAAACGGAAAATCCACCAGCCGCAGTTGAAAAACCGGCCAAGACAAGTTATGGTAGAAAGAAAAGAAAGCCTAAAATTACCATTGGCGTACGCGAACCTATACGAAAAACCATATACGATATCCTTTTGGAAAATCTAAAATTTTCAGGAAGAGTAAGTACTTTTTTGTTGTTTACCCTTTGAGGCATCCCTTTACTCCCCTCAAGGGATTCAGACAGGCTCTTCCCAATCAGTAATGGATTCCAACCTGTCTCACCTCTTCTGGGGTTCAAGCAAGATATTAGATATAATAAATACTATTATTTATTGTTTCGGCCTTTACTTGATGAAAATCCATTTAATTTTGAAAGAGTAAAACCAAATTTGGTAGATTTTCACACTTTTATTTTAAAAATAAAAATTTTTAAACAAACACTAACATGACATATGTTTCGAAGTACAACATTTGAAAAAGAAGTTGTACTTCGAAACATATGTCATGTTAGTGTTTGTTTAAAAATTTTTATTTTTAAAATAAAAGTGTGAAAATCTACCAAATTTGGTTTTACTCTTTCAAAAATATAATAAATACGCTCCGATTATATTATCTTTTTTTAATATATTGAATAAGTACAGTTTGTTCGCTATACTTACGCGGGTTTCGGATTAACCAAATTATGCAAATTAGTCATTGACAACCAATTCCAATAAACCTCTTCCCAAGAAATTAGGTAAAATTGCCCTAATGGTCAGATTTAAATTAAAATAACATTAGGATAGGTACTAAATTTGTTACAAATATTGCAGTTGAATTGATTCTTTGCAAGTGTTTACATTGTATGCGTATTGTAAATTAAGTGGAAATTTTAAAAATGCCTAGACGTGTGTTAGATGTAGATAGTCTAATTTGTAGTGTGCATAAGTATTTTACAGATGAAAAAGGAAATGGCGGTCCTTTAAAATCGGTAATGTCTGTACAACAACGCGTATGCGATCCTCTAGGAATTAGTGAAACCAAATTAAGAGGAGTATTACAAAATCACAATAGTGAACTGCCAAAAGAAGATCACCTCAAAACTCGCCCATCATTGAAAACGAAAGATATTCCAGATGGAAAGAAATTTGAAATTCGTGATACCATCTATCGAATGAGGGCCAACAAGGAACATGTGACCTTAAATACAATTCTCTCGGAATTAATAGATAGAAAATTTGACGACATTGGCAGAACAAGTCTATGGCAAGTGATACATAACTTGGGTCTCAAATTTCAAAAGGAGGATAACAGAAAGGCCATTTGTAAAAGAAGTTCTGTCGTGCACAAGAGAATTAACTTTCTACTGGTGCAACCAAGAGAATATGGCAAGATGATAACGTAAAGTCCATCAAACATACCAATGAAGAAGGGAAGCGACACATAATTTTACATGCAGGAGGGAAATCGGGTTTTATATAAGGTGCTGATTTTATATTTTCATCTAAATCAAAATCCAGTGACTAGCACGATAACACAGAAATATTTGTAAAATGGTTGCATGAAAAACTTCTCCCAGGTTTAAGTGAGTCCAGCGTAATTATTTTAGACAATGCACCTTACCATTCTGAAGTATTGAACAAAAGTCCAACGAATTATTGGACTGTTGATAAAATTAAAGAATGGTTGACAAAGGAACATATACCATTTTCTCAATATATATTAAAATCAGAATTATTACGCTTGGCAAATATACAAGCAAAACCAAAAACCTTTGTTGTGGATCAGATTATTGAAAGTTACGGTCATCAAGTTTTACGTCTGCCACCGTATCATTGCCAGTTTAATCCCATCGAATATATATGGGGAATAGCAAAACAATATTATGACAACCATATTGGGCCTAATGGTTATAGTGACGACGCAGTTCGGGAAACTTGGCGAAAAGCACTTTCAATTGTAACTCCAGAAGTGTGGCGAAACTGTATATCCAAGTGCGAGAAACTAATAAAAGATTGATGGACTCGTGAAAATAAAATAAACGAAATAAGTCCAATCATAATAACAATTAATGGTGATGACAGTGATGATGATATTTTGGATGATAATGACTGATTTTCATTTTTGTTGGCAAGTTCTTTTTTTTATTTTTTATTTGAAATTCTCTACATGGAACACATTTTTATGTTAGAAAATATTTTATTTAAGCTAAATAACCCTCTTATTATACATAGACCATATTTTCTGTGTGAAGTGTAATATACAATTATTATTAGATTTATAATAGCCACATTAGACTCCATTAATGAAGAAGTTTAATTCTGCTCTCAATTATACAAAAGATTCTCCATTATTATTTAATTAAAAAGTTGTACATTATTTTTCATTTCATTTAACCAGTTGATATTTCCCCAAAGAACAGGTCAAACTTTCGGGTACTTCCCTGGAAATACTCATAAAATTTTTAATCCGAAACCCGCGTAAGTATAGCGAACAGACTGTAAGAGCAGCAGCTAAAGGAAAACATTGATCTGTCACGATTGGGTTAGCATCATTATTTTTAAAGCCAGAAGTTGATACTAAATTTTCAAAGAGATTTTTCACATAATATAGTCATCTTTCTACTTTTGAGGTTTCTTTAAAGAATATACAGTATGTTGAATCAATATGAAATACTCACATATACAGGATGTTTCAGAGGGAAAATGTGGGACACTTGGATTATTCGAAATCTCCCAATAATAATGAATGGGTCTACCTCATTACCTAGATACAAAGTATTTTTTTCAATTTCGCCTGAATTTTTTATTTAACCTTATCTTAACTGCATAAAAATGTTAAATCTGGCATGTAGACCTTTCTCTTTATAAAGATAAAGATTTCTGTAATTTTTAGACACATTTTATATACTTTGTTGCATGTTATTGAACTTATTAATGAATTGATTTTGAAAATGTAAAAACTTTTTAATTCTCTAAAAAACAAATATCTATAAGATGATGTTTTTAAAAACACGTTTTTTTAATATAATAAACAGGATCTTAGACTGTAGCGCATATTGAAATCATATTAATAATTTTTTTTATTTTCAGAAAACATTTATCCATCGATTGATTTACGCAGGAATACACACATTCCCAATAGAACAGAACTGTAAATTTGACACAGCAACTCCGATAACAAAATTTTTCAGAAACATTATAAACAAAACGAACAACTCTGTGTATGTTTTAGAAAAAATGACGGGATTTTTGGTATATTACGATATGCATTTTATACACTTGGTCGAGGTGAGTCTCATAATTATACCGCGAGAGGATTAAGTCTTGTCAACTCCATTATTTTAAACGACTGAATACGTCGATTGGATTATCAGTCCTTAAAACACAATTAAAATTATTTATAAACTATTGCCTGATCAATTTTACTACTATTTTCCTTTTTCACAGTTTGAAGTTTGACGTAGTAAAATACCAAGATTTACTTGAAGAAAAACACCAGTACACCAATATTTTTAAATAAATTTAAATGCTTATAACCATGTTCATCTAAAATTATTTTGATCGGAGACTTTAATACATATTAAATTTCATATCTTTAACTATCTTACTTTTACTATTTATCTTTAACCATCTTTCTCTAACTTTTACTATCTATCTTTTATCATCTTTCTCTATCATTTTTTTACTTTTTTTACTATCTTTTACTATCTTTTACTATCTTTTACTATCTTTTACTATCTTTTACTATCTTTTACTATCTTTTACTATCTTTTACTATCTTTTACTATCTTTTACTATCTTTTACTATCTTTTACTATCTTTTACTATCTTTTACTATCTTTTACTATCTTTTACTATCTTTTACTATCTTTTACTATCTTTTACTATCTTTTACTATCTTTTACTATCTTTTACTATCTTTTACTATCTTTTACTATCTTTTACTATCTTTTACTATCTTTTACTATCTTTTACTATCTTTTACTATCTTTTACTATCTTTTATTATCTTTTACTATCTTTTACTATCTCTTACTATCTCTTACTATCTTTTACTATCTTTTACTATCATCTTTTAATCTAAATATGCATGTCAAAGATCCTACTCGAATTATAGATTAATGAGGTACAATTTCAAATGGTGTACGTATATACCGTATCTATGTATCTGTAACATATGGAGGGTTATTTAACCCACTGCACTTAGGCCTCATTAGGCCCATTGTGCATTCTACTAAGTAGGTATGCACCTCATAGCTCGTGAGCAAGCCTACAAATTTAATGTAGTTGACAACGTCGCCTAGAAATGCTTCTCTTATATCGGCCAATTCTCGCCGAACACAAATCATCTAATAAATGAGAGCGTTGGGCAATCGTAGAGGATACGCTCAATGGTCTCATCTTCTTGGTCGCACCCCCTGCAGAGTGCGTATTTTGACAGCCCATGATATGGAAGTGCTTTCATACATGGCCATGACCAGTCAGGCGCAGATTCTGTAGGCTGACTGTTGATTCATTAAAAATGTTTACCATTATTTGTGCAAATTTGTTGAATCCAGTTTTTCTATTAGAAAAATTATTATAAAAAATAAAACAAACTCTGCATAACTTCAGGCATAAGGTGTTTAGCTAAAAATATACAATGCCCTTCATTATATTAAAAAAAATGTCCAAGATAAGTTTTTCTTAACCTATTACCTCCAGTACAGAAAAATATATATGTTAACTTTTCAATCCTGACTCCAGGAGAACGGTATAGAAATACAATGCTATTGAATAGAGATATTTACAATATTTCTTTGATTTATTTGCTTGTGAAAAGAAAAGTACATTTGATATTCAGGTTTTACTTTAGTATTATTAAATCATTATTATATTTAGCTGTATCTTAATAATTTTAGAGTGCACCTTATTTTATTTCAGGGCGATGAAGACGCTTTGGGAATACATTTACGATTATTGTACGAGTCTGAAGATTTTGATAAAATTGAAAAATTGAAATTATTTGCCGTAGTTAACCACATACATGCTGTAAGTTATTATTGTAATTAAAATCGTCGATATTGTGCAACAAGAGTAGATATGGACAACCCACTCGAGTTGTACAGTATATTTTTTCTACGATCCACCAACGAAAATTATTTTAGGTTATTAAGACCAAATAACTAATTTTAAAATAATTTATGACTTTTTAGTAATTTATAAAATAAAATAAACATGATAAAAAAAAATAATTTTATTAGTCCTCCGCCTAGATTCGAACCCCAGTCTCTCACGTGAAAGACAGATGCTTCTACATTTATGATTTTAATTTTATTATTCCTAATTAAATTAGTTTTATATAGGTTGATTCAAATTTAAGATTTTTTCAAAATGTGAACCAAATATAAATAAAAATGCTATTATTTATCGATTCCACACAAAAAATAACTCATTTTAATGTATATTTAATCCCAATAACTAAAAAATACACTGACAATTAATTTGACAGAATCGCAAATTTAAAGTTTTAACTGTTTTTTTTTGTCACTTTTAAACAGTAAAAAAATCTGTATATAATTATTGAAACTACTATGATATGCTATTGTTAAATTTCAGAGAATGATGACTGATTGGCTGTTTTATTATGGAACTCCAAGGAAGTGTGTGGCTACAATAGACATTTCGACTGGGGAAGATTTGGCCATGGTCTTGTACATATGCATTCAGAAAGTTTTAAAATTAATTATACAAATTTCGTCCCAAATGTCTCAATCAGATATACTTGTGGATCCGTCAAGTTTGGTAAGTTTTATCTCTGACTTTTACTATCAAGAAAAGTTTCTTCTAACTTTTTTGAGTAAAACACTTATTACCAGAGTTACCCAATCAACTTTTTCAACTTTTCAACTTTTTCAACTTTTTCAACTTTTTCAACTTTTTTAACTTTTTCAACTTTTTCAACTTTTTCAACTTTTTCAACTTTTTTAACTTTTTCAACTTTTTCAACTTTTTCAACTTTTTCAACTTTTTCAACTTTTTCAACTTTTTCAACTTTTTCAACTTTTTCAACTTTTTCAACTTTTTCAACTTTTTCAACTTTTTCAACTTTTTCAACTTTTTCAACTTTTTCAACTTTTTCAACTTTTTCAACTTTTTCAACTTTTTCAACTTTTTCAACTTTTTCAACTTTTTCAACTTTTTCAACTTTTTTAACTTTTTCAACTTTTTCAACTTTTTCAACTTTTTCAACTTTTTCAACTTTTTCAACTTTTTCAACTTTTTCAACTTTTTCAACTTTTTCAACTTTTTCAACTTTTTCAACTTTTTCAACTTTTTCAACTTTTTCAACTTTTTCAACTTTTTCAACTTTTTCAACTTTTTCAACTTTTTCAACTTTTTCAACTTTTTCAACTTTTTCAACTTTTTCAACTTTTTCAACTTTTTCAACTTTTTCAACTTTTTTAACTTTTTTAACTTTTTCAACTTTTTCTACTTTTTCAGCTTTTTCAACTTTTTCAACTTTTTCAACTTTTTCAACTTTTTTTTAATTTTTTGATTGTTAAACATTCCGCCTACTTTCTGAAAGTCTGAAATTAATTTTAGAGGATCAGAGGATCAGATACCGAAAATGTACCTCGAGCCAGTAGATCCAGTATAACAGTGACTGCCAGTAACATTCATAATAGAAATAATCCAATGAAAGGCTTGCTGCCCGAAGTTGAACAGCTGGATATTCTTCTGCCTTCCGAATGGATACCAGAGCTTGTCGAATATAAAAATTCCTATGGGAGATACGTTGTAAGGGCTTCTTATAAAGGTATTTTTTGTTTGATTTCTAGTTGCTACATCTACGCTAAACCATTCAATAATTTACCAATTAGGCACAATACAGTTTCGCGGGTTACAATATACTGTAAATTAATTTTCAAGCAGTACTAAGAGATAGTGTTAAGAGTGAGATTATAGGCCCTTTTGACTGAACCTAAAGTCCACGCTTAGCGGTAACCACGGGACCCAATTTGTATTTAAATGGGCCCCTAGATGACACACGGCTAGGGGGTTAAGTTCAGACAGCATGGGCCTAAGGAACCCTAACTTCCTGACGATGATTCAGAGGGCGGGGGAAAGGTTTGCCCTACAGGGACTATTACCTTTGGCAGTATATCTCTCTCTCTCTCTCTCTCTCTCTCTCTCTCAGAGATCTGACTAAGCCTTTGAATGATCGTGAGTTTTCATAAACCAAAATAATTGAAACAACAAGCATAAAACAAATAATTATGATTTATTTAACAAATAACTATGATTTATTTAACAAATATAGAGACAACTTGCTTCAACAATTCAGTAGTCCTTGCTGACTACACAAAACTAAATATTACTACTCAAACCTATTTACTTACATGAAAATTATATTTTAATCCGTTAGGCTGCAGGGCTGGCTGAGGCACACGTCACTTTTCCCACTGTGTGGCTTTACAAAAAAACTAACCGCGATTTCGTGTGACCGACCCGTGATTCTACTTTCCGACACAAAAAAAAGGAATTCACTTAGTATGAATGATTACGATCGCTCGTCAACAAAAACCAAAAGGAACCCCCGAAAATTAACTTGTCCAACTACACGTTTTATTATTTTATTGAAAACCTATTTAGCGCGCATGCCCTTGGACAAAATTTTACAAATCATAACATACCTATTTACAGGATGTTATATTTATTCGTAACAATAGTATAAAAAAGATAGTTTTGTGAGAGTTACCAAGTTTTCTAATAAATAATAATTATAACACATAGTAACGTCGTTGCAAAATGGCTACCTTTGTGTCCTAAAGGCACGCAGTAGCAAAAAATAGCGTAATACTAGATAATAAATCAAATATTTACCTGACAAATATGGCACAAGCACACGCTGTATTTAAAGATATATGATTAAGCTTTGAAAATTCGAATCCTAATGTACAGCTATCAATGCGCGACTTGCTATCACACCAAGCGTCATTTATACATGATTCTCGGATAATGGGGAACAATGGAATACAAGATGTCCCGTAAAATTAAGTAGAGTAGTTAAAATGAGTTATTGAAACTTTAAAGATAAATTTCACATAACAGTAACAGCAGTGCATGGTATCACCAGTGGTACACGTACCACAGTAATGAGAAGCGCCGCTAGCTTAACATATTGAACTGTTTATTTCCAGATCAGGTATGGCCGATCCCTTCAGACTTCATACCATACGATATATTCGATACCGGATACCGTATGGTGATCGAATTCCCCAAGTCTGGTACCAAAAAAGAACATGTTGCCAGGCGGAAATCAGAGCAACCCCCGGAGGACGATGGAAAGAATAGGAAACAGGCTGAGCTGGAAGAAGAAGAAAAAGAAGATGAAGAAGAAGATGATGAAGAAGAAGATGATGATTTAGATGAAAAAGAGTTTACAAAATAGGAATTACGAGAAGGTATTGACGTTATTGAAATTGTCAATTTTATATGTCATTCAAATTTTAATTCAATAGAGGACTTCTATACAAGGGAAGTGCAACCAACTTGACAAAAATTTTTGACACTAATGACATAAGAAATCGGGTCACATAAAGAGGCTGTTTATTTGTAAAATTTTTCGTTTTTCTTATCTACTTTTATGCCGTTTAGATACCATGTTGTACCCGTAACGTAAAAAAGGCTTTTTATTTTAGGGTATTTTACATTTACAGGTTGAAAACTTTTGTCAATTTTAGCTGTCGATAATGTCAAAACATAAGCGTAGCATTGCATTTTATTTTTTGTTATTAATAGTCTATTTGTGTTTCTCCTGCTTTTTTGAAACATTTTTTGTCATTTGGTTTTACTTATTTATGTCGATTGCAAAATGCTGCTGCAACGAATACAAGTTCTATACAATATACAACCAACATACAATACTAGTTACGTTGTGCCCATCTATGGTTACGCCTGTGTTCTACCATCAACATAATTGACAGCTGACAATGACAAAATGTTTCAACCTTTAAATGTAAAATACCCTAAAATAAAAAGTCCTTTTCACGTTACGGGTACAACAAGGTATGCAAATGGCATGAAAGTAGATAGGAAAAACCAAAAAGCAAACTAAAAAACAGCCTCTTTATGTGACCCGATTTCTTATGTCATTAGTGTCAATTTTATTTTGTCAAGTTGGTTGCACTTCCCTTGTATAGAAGTCCTCTATTCAATTCAAATTTTAATGACAGTGAGATTAGGTCACATACTTTGATTACCAAACGGTGTAAGACAGACGTCCGACACGCCCAACACAGGGCGCGGCCCTTTTGATGCAATGTACTGATTCACTATCAGGTTAGGTAACACATTTTTGGTATTTTGAGATTTTAAATGAAAGCAACACATGTAGAAGAAACGTTTATTTATTTTAAATAATAAGTATACAAAAACACTTCTTTGAAGTAAAGTTATAATTGTGAGTGCATCTTAAAATAGAGGAACTAATAATATTTATGTGTAATTAATTACATTCCCAAAAATATATACAAATACGGTATTAATTTCAACAAGCGATTCATATTTTATGCCATATCTTTTTTAATAAGGACTTTCAGAACCATATTTACCTTACTTGAATTTTTTTTAACGTTTTTTATATAGAATCTAAAAATGTATGACTTCAAACCTGAAACATCGTGTGAACTATTTGTTCGATCAATAAAAAACTTGCATCGGTCCTGTTTAATGCGCATGAGCTCCGACACACTATTTTTTTTTATATATGGAATTGGATTTCTATACTATTTCTATGCCTTATATTAATTTTTTTTTAGCTTATTTTGTTGCTTTAATGAAGAGCCCAGAAGAATAATTGTTTTAGTTACTTGTTCATCTTTATTTCCTAGATTTTTTTATTAATGTTTTTGATAATGTACTTATCGGTATAGGTACATTCTTAAAATGTTTCCATAATATGTCATTCTTATTTAATAAAATAATCTTAATGTTGTTTGTATTTGTATACCTATTTTTACACTATATTGTATACTATTCTGTAAGCCTGTTAATTATTTTTTATTTATTGTTTTTAATGTAGCGGTATTTTTTTAAGAACAAAAAAAGCTTGATTGTATTTTGTATTTTTTTGGTTTTAAAAATATATGTATGTAAAATATTTGTTTTATTTATCATTCCTATAACTTAATTATTAAAAAAAGATATTAGAAGGATTAAACTTTTAAGTATCTCACACTGTATATGCAAGACCTCTTTCTTACTATATAATATACCGGGTCATTTGCAGTCGCCCAAAAATGTATATTATACGTACATATAATTATAAAAATTGCTGTTAACACATTTGGTTTTATCAAAGATGTCGTTTACATTAAATTTGTCCGCAACATCTTCCTGACAGTACGCTATTAGTGAAGGTTCTGCAACAGTTCGGGCCATTTCTTATGTAAATTAACATGGGAAATCGCTAAGATTTTGGGGGTTATGATTGACAACCTCTGTTATTTTTAACAGGTCTGTTATTTTATAAACAAACAGAAATAACAACCTGTTCACAAATAACGTGTCTGTTAAAAATAACATTACTTGTCCATCATAACCCCTTTATTCTGCCAATTTTTGACGCATTCAAGGTCACGAGTCATGTCATTTGTCAACAGTGTTGCCAACCTAACCTAATATATATCAATCTAGAGTTGCCAACCTAACCTGAGAATTGATAGCTACGAATTTGCCTAACCTAACATGTCTAACGCCATTTTCAATCAGCGCCATTTTTTATCCTGAGTTGTCTACCGTTGGCTAACCTAGCAACAGCGTTGTCAACCTAACCTAACCCTCTCTGCTACCTCAGGATGACGACAGAGGTGTGGGGGAGTGGAGACGCCACGCCACCTGTCAGTGGTGCAACCACATTCTTTGATTACTATAAGAGGCAAGAGAGAATGCCGACACGCCCAACATAGGGCGCGGCCATTTTTAACCCTGTGACACAGTTTACAGCTAAAGAATCAGATAGCTCACTCTGCGTCGGCACTTTGGATCTCAATATTTCAGTTGAAAGTTCCAAAATAACATCCACTCCAGGGATACAAATTCAGGATACGCAGAGGACTGCTGTTTTATTATAGGCGGTTGTCATATATTGTATTATCTGAGTTGCGCAGTGTATAAACTGGAACCTAGAGATAAAAAGTGCCGACGCAGAGTGAGCGATCTGATTCTTAAGCTATAAACTGTGTCATAGGGTTCAAAATGGCCGCGCCCTATGTTGGGCGTGTCGGACCTCTCTCTTGTCCCGTATAGTAATCAAAGTATGTGGACACAGCTAAGTAATCCAAGATGGCAGCTATCGTGTTCAAAATTCTGCGCAGTGGCCTGCGCCTTTTTGGAACGGGAAAAATGTTGTAAAGAAGGCGGAGACGTTAAAAAGAGTGCAGCAGCAAAGCCAAAAAGGCAACTAGCTTTTATAAATGTCAAGGAACAACTGTTATCCAACCTAACATTACGTACGATAAGGGAGAAAAAGAGGAGAAGAGAGAGAAGGAGGAGAAGGATGAGAAGGAGGATAAAGAGGATAAAGAGGATAAAGAGGATAAAGAGAATAAAGAGGAGAAGGAGGAGAAGGAGAAGAAGGGGGAGAGTAAACCATAGGCAGAATTCCAAATCCTTGCTGTAATTCTAAATGTTTTAGAAGCAATAAAATATTTATTATATTTTTTGACGCTACTGCTGAAGATTCTAATATGAGCGAGAAAGCCTGCATTAGAAAAAGAAACAATGATTTTATTAGAGCGACATCAACATTGTATAGATTTATACAGGGGTAGCCTATCTGTCAATATATTATCTAAGCATTTTACAGGAGAAGCAAAAAACTGAATGTGCGTCTATGGTCACAGAGTGGTTTGGTGGTGAAAAGTCAAAATCTTGTCAAACAATAAATTGTCACCTTTACATCAATCAATCGTACTTTTTTTATGTGTGACCTGGGTAGGTATAACGAGCTGCACTTTTCACTTCTTATCTTTTTTTAAAACGATCTGTCTCTTATGGAAAAAAATCAAGAGGAACCGCAAGAGCCTAACGAGGATGAAAAACCAGTCGAAGACGAAGAAAAGCCTAAAAAGGAAGAAGAGAAACAGCCGGAGAAAAAGGAAAGGAAATCTTTCGGTAGAATAAAGAGGCGTCCTAAAATTGTTATTAGTGTTCGCGAGCCGCGCAGGAAGTCATCTTACGATGTTCTAATGGATAACCTTAAAGTTGCAGGCAGGGTAAGTCTTTTTGCACTTTTGCACAGTTATCTCTTTCTAGTGTATTTTGTATGTACGTTTCACATGCCTCTTAAGAATGCTGCGCTTACAAAAAACAACATAATGTATTTTATATAACTAAAACTCAATCACAAACTGACGGTAACAAAAATTACTCAAAAATAAATCGAGTAAATGCATACAATACTAGTAGAAGACTACTATAAACAGCATTGGCGTTTCACAGCACATCAATCTATGAGCCACATACTTTGATTACTATACGGTACAAGAGAGATGTCCGACACGCCCAACATAGGGCGCGGCCATTTTGATTCCTATGCCACAGTTTATAGCTAAAGAATCAGATCGCTCCACATACTTTGATTTTATTTTACTATACGGAGAATGGTCGCACTGCGCAGCTTTCTGAGTGCCTTTTAAAAGGAGATAGAAAACTCCGCCATTTTGAACCCTTATTACGTGTTGCCTACATCTTGGCACAATATTTTTAATAGGTGCGTTTTAATCATCCGCTTCTGCTTCGGAATTGTCGGTTTTCTTGTTTTAATCTGACAAGTTAAAACGACTAAACCGACAATTCCGTGAATATTATTTTTGGAGTCAGTTTATTGCTAAAGAATCAGTTAGCTCACTCGGACCAGTTGAAAGTTCCAAAATAACATCCACTCCAGGGATACAAATTCAGGATACGCAGAAGACTGCTGTTTTATTATAGGCGGTTGTCATATATTGTATTATCCGAGTTGCGCAGTATAAACTGGAACATTGAGATCAAAAGTGATAACGCAGAGTGAGCGATCTGATTCTTTAGCTATAAACTGTGTCATAGGAATAAAAATGGCCGCGCCCTATGTTGGGCGTGTCGGACCTCTCTCTTGCCCCGTATAGTAATCAAAGTATGTGTATATAATATACTTGTTGAGGTTAGATTCGTTTCGTTATCATTAGGGAAAGTTTACAACTGACCCTTATTGTTAAAGTCTCGGAAATACCCCAAATCCATTCGCTTTCTTTGTAGTCACAATCAGGTTTTAAACATGAGAATTAATTAGTCTGACAAATGAATTGTCAACCAAAGTCAATGACTATATCAAAGAGGATAGCCGAATCCATTCAATTTCTACTGAGTCTGGCGCGGCGAGACGTCATCCCTGAAAACTTTCAGCCGTCCCATTTAAAACTTACATCAATACACCCTATTTTCAAATAACGTTTTATTTATTTTTAACGTAAAAGATATTTCAGATATTCAAAAGATCATTTTACCAGAGAGAAAATTTAACTCATCTGAAAATTATAGATGTAAATAAATATGTAAATAGAAGGTAATAAATTTAAATACTATGGCCATGTTTTCTAAACATTTTTTTATTGAACTCATATTTAAGAACTTTGACATGATAAAGTAGAAATGTATATACAGAGTGAACAAAAAGTATATATGTACATTATTTACATTTCTAATAAGTTTACAAAAAAAAAATTTTTTGATGAAAGTTTCATGAAATAAATCAAGTTAAATCATGTTAATAAGAAATACACCTTCGTGCTTAATAAGAAATATACTGGGTTGACCAGTATTTATAAATTACAAAAGAATATATTTTTTAAATAATTTTTCGTACTAAATTAAATTTAAAATAAAACCGTTAAAATAACATTGTGCTAACTTTATTAGCCATCAGCAATCCATTTGTTATTTTCGAGTAATGGTGCGCCAGATATATTTCTAACTGACTTGATTTATTTCATAAACAAAATATAAACATTTCCTGACATACCTACACCATGAAAGTACGTTCGTCCTACCACGTCCCAACTACCTTAGAAGCTAGCATGCTTGGCCGATGTTTTGAAATTTGTGCGCACCCTTTTTACACTTATACCATAACAGCCAGCTCTGCTTGTTCCACCAACGGCCTTACCCCTAAAGGCAGGAGCGAGCGAAACAAGTGCGTCCTTTTTACACCTACACCATAAGAGCCAGCTGTGCGCGTCCTACCAACAGTGAAGCGAGGGCGCCCTTTTAACACCTTTACCAAAATAATTAGCTACTCTTGTCCCAATACCCGCCTTACCACAGGAGGAAGGAAGAAAGCGCCGGGCTGACGTTTCGAAATTCGCGCGCGCGAATTTTAAAAAGTCGACTGGGCGCGCCCTTTTCACACCTACACCATAAGAGTCGGCTACGCTCGTCCCAACAACGGCCTTACTACTAGAGGAAGGAGCGAGCGAATCGTGCGCGTTTAGCTGACGACCGAGCGCATTCGCTCTTTTCTGTAGCGGTTAGGACGTGGGCGGGACAAGTGTAAATTTCAAATTTAAATTTCAAAACGTCGGCTGTATACAGATAGAAAAGTAAAAATGCGATACTCTTTTTTTAGGGGACTTCTATCACTTTACCTTTGAATCCTAGTTCATGCCAGCAGAACTAATGCCAATTTATTAAAAAATATGTTTATTTTTTAGAAAACATTCCTCCATCGAATAGTGTACGGAGGCATCCACAATTTTCCAATAGAAAATCATAAATTCGACGCAATAAATCCTATAACGAATTTTTTTAAATCCATAATACACAAAACGAATAACGCGAATTATTGTTTTGAAAAATTGACTGGATTTTTGATGTATTACGATTGTCACTTCATTCACGTCGTCGAGGTAAGTTACATGTGGACACTTTTCGCAGGGTAGTATCGATATTTTCCTTAGAATATATATAGTCAGGAAGGAGGAATCCTGAACGACCTTGGAATCGCGAGGGTATCTAATTTTGACAGTGAACTAGACAAATATGGCGACTATGAAGACTAGATATAAGGAGGCGAATCGGCCTTGGTCAAATTTCAAATTTCCATCCCTATTTTTATGGAGTTCCAAAAAACTACTGTAGTTGGCGGGTGGCAAAATAACGACGTCTATTTTCTATGCAAGTCAATGGGAATTAAAGTGATTTTTGTAAAATTTAGTGAAAAGAATAAAAATAAGCTGAAATAAAGAACCTGACTACAAGTAACAATGAGTAACAAAAAACGGAAAAGCAGGATTTCTTCGTTTCGGGTTGAAAAACGGGATATAAATCCGATATAAAATTAAAGAAAGCACAAGGAGATAAAAATCCAAGTCTTTTTAAAGCTCCTAGTGTAAGTAAAATAATGTATTTATTTCTAAATAATATATATTTATTGTAAAATAGTCACAACCCGTATCTTACGGAGTGTCTTATTTAATTACAAAATTTTATAATAAAAAATAATAAAGTCTTAAATCCTGACTTATAAACAACAACAATAATTACACATTAAATTTAACTTACTAGAAAGGAAAATTTGCTTTTTTTATGTTTTTTGATTTTAGATGAAGAGTTACTACTGTTATTTTTCTTTATTGAACTTCAATTTAGTCATTGCAAATATTTTTTATAGGATCCTAAATGTTTAGAACAATGGCAGCATGTGATTCCTAGGGCTGATAAAGTACTGTCTAGTTATGATTCTGTTTGCAAGCTACACTTTTTAGAAGATGATATTTTAAAATTTGATGAGACTATTTTAACTAATGGTACTGTTAGCAAAATAAAAAGGGGACAGCTGAAATTAAAGGATGAGGTAATACCACGTACATTCCCAAATCTCACTTTATACTTGTATTACAACAATAAAAATCTGTTAACTGTGTTTTATTTTACTCTTAAAACTATATAGTGATGGTTCAATTCAAAAAAAAAAATTGCCACAAAATTGTACTTATCAAATTTCAGCAATTAAGAAACCTTTTCGAATTTGGTCATACATACCAAAATTGTATTTTATATAGATAAAATTAAATAATTTATCAATTAAAACATGAAAGACTTATTTAGAAATAAATACAACAGTATGTTCTGTGCTTTATTTAGCTGTAAACAAGTTTATTTTTATTATTTTGACAAAATTATGTATAATTCCCATAAGAAGCCATGTATTTCGAACTACGTAAACCGTACCAGCGCCCATGTGGTTAATTATAAAAGCTCAATTGACGTGTGATTTTTGGGTCCGTATTTTGAGCATGCCGATTTGCCTCCTTACCTCTAGTCTTCATAATGGCGACTAGTATTTCCGGTCTACCAGTGACGTACTATCATAAAGGAGCGTAGAAAAGAAAATAATAAATTCTCATTTGCATATTATCTAAATTTACCGATTTCTCTCATTTGAACGAATTGCTATTTTCTTTTATAAATAAATAGTCGAAAAACACTCCTACTTAGGGGTGTTTTTTGCAATTTTAGGGGTGTTCCAACCATTGCTGCCAGTTTTAAGCCTCATTTTCGTAATCAGCGCCCCAAAATACGTAGGGGACAAGTGGTCTCATCAAGTGCGGCGTTTCTCGCCTTTTACCGTTATTTTTAATGGACTAAATGCGCTAATGCTGGCGATGCGAATACATTCTCGTATGTTTAGGAAAAGTTTACTCTGTGAATCGAGCGTATTAAGACTTTACCGGAGATGGCTCATAATATCATAATAGGCGTTTTCGGAAACTTACTCGGATCAGAAATATTATAGATCCTATTTTTCGTTTACCTATATTGTTACTAAACCTATCCGTGTTTGAAAACTAGTAGATTACTGATCCAGCTTTGTGTTAGAGATCAATATTTTGTTATCCACTCTGCGAGTGGATTAGTAATAGATCCACATGCGCACCGCAGGGTTTTATAAAGGGATAACGTAATTTTTGATGTCTGGTGTCTGCTTTGAAGTTTTTTCAACATTCAATTAGTAACAACTTATAATATTTATGCCCATATTGCAAATTTATTAGTCAGACTACAAATATGTTTAATTAAAATGGTTCTAACAAATAAGGATTTATAATATTGACAGTTACGCGGGAAAAGTCAAAGATTTCGAAAACGCCTGTTATTTTGGCAACAAATTGTATAATCAAATATGGAAAAACGTTTAGGAATTACTATTTTAAACCATGATTTAAACCTGATTGGTCCCAAATATTATATTAATTTATTTTTAAATTTTAGGGAGACGAAGATGCCCTCGGAATACATTTGCAATTCATATATGAGCCGGATTCTAGAAAAAATTTTGAGAATTTGAAACTGTTTAGCATTCTTAATCACATTAATGATGTAAGTCATTTGTAAAAGCGTAAGAGAAGACTCCGTCGGGAGTCTGATAACTTAAATCAAAAAAATATTTGAAACTTTACATAAAAACGTAAAATAATAACCAAAAATAGTAGTTTAAAGTGTCTATCCATCTCGATTTAGGCGGGACAGTTCCGATTTTGTCCTGCTTTTGCCCGACGAAAAAAGAATATATACATACCTAAAAAAATAAAGTTATTCGAAACATTCTAAATAAAAATATAATTTTCAGAGATTAACGAGTGATTGGTCATTTTATTATGGCATACCAAGACAATGTGTGACCACTCTAGACACTCACGCCTCTTTAAGAGATATCGCTTCGGTCTTGTACGTGTGCATCCTGAAAGTTTTCAAATTGATTATGGAAATTGCATCTCAGAGGATTGGATCTAATCCCGATGTTCTTGTAGATCCTTCAACTTATGTAAGTTTTTAAAATTATATTTCTGACATTTCTAGCAGTCACCAGTTACCAGCAGGGTTATTCTACTAAATTTATAGCCCGGCTACAAGTTGGATTTTGGCTTGAACTTTATATGTTCCTAAATTCAAAATCCAACTTGTAGCCGGGCTATAAACTTTTAGCCGGGCTATAAATTTAGTAGAATAACCCTGCAGAGCCCTTAGAGATCAAGCCTAGCGACAAAAAAGGTCATATACTGCCATGTCTTGCGCTGTATTCTGATTTAACTGTGTGATCAATGTTTTATTAAATTTTGTAAATTTTTAAAAAATTAACATTTCAGAAACTTCTAGAACGAGAGAAAGAAAAGGAAAAAGACAGGGCATCTCAGGAAAGTAATCCAGTTCGCGTTCGTTCTAGCATACAGAGTCTCAATCCAACACGTATAGTTTTAAATCCGTTGAAGGGTTTTTTGCCTGAGATTGAACAGTTGGATTTTCTTCTCGAATGTGATTTTCCACCAAATCTCGAAGAATATAAAATGGCCTATGGGGTATTCGTGATAAAAAAATCTTATAAAGGTAAACTTTTTGTTTGTATTCATTTTATCGCCACGGTGGTATTGTTGAAATCGGGTACAATAGGATCTGAACCTGATTAGAGATGGTGTGTTCTTATTGATGGTTATCGTGCTTTCGTCCAGAAATTTTCTACTTCAGTAGCTGACGTTTGATATTCTATCACAGGCTGTGGGTCATCAAGTAGTCTAGAGGGTTTGGTGTGGAAGGTGTTTTTATCCTTAATTCCGCTAGCTTTCTTGATTAGGCTCTTATTTATGACTCCTAAAAAGCGTATACGATCTAGGCAGCGTTGCTTGATTGTAAGCAGCCTTGCCTTATTCAGATTGTGGTGTTTTTGATGCAGTAAAAGACCGCTTAGCTGTAATATATTCGACCACACGCTGTATACGAGAAGCGTGTTGCCGTGTCAGAAGGATTTTATTGGTAATTCTGTGTATTCGGCGTTCCGTTTTGAGTATTTTATCTGCATAGCGTTACCTTTAGCTTTTCCCACTAGCTGATTAGCGGCACGATAGACGGCATTGTTAAGGGTTATAATGTCTGTTATATCTGAAAATTCTCCAGCGAGAGCTGCATCCATGTTGATGATATCCTGCGGTTTGATATAACACATGTTAATTCTTGTTTGTCTTAGTCATTGTTGGTGTTCTCGGGGTAAACGTGCTGGGTAGCTCTTGAACCGGTTGAATCTGATCTTGAACTGGTGCGGCTGGTACTTCTGTATAATTTTGTGGTGTTCTTACATAACCGGATTTGCGAAGATAAGCTACATGGTCTCTAAGATGTTGTTTAGAGATGTGATTAAACTCTGGGTGTCTCTCGCACCACAATCCATGCATTCTTGCCATGTAACCTCTTCGACCAGGCTCGCTATTTTCGTATGCGTCCAGCTAATCGTCCCTGAGTTCATCCGTCCACCGAAAGCGTTCATTTCCCTTACCGGGGTCGTTATTGGACATACATCCTGGTGCTGCCCATCACCCCCATCCAAGTAGGGTGGATTGTCAGGAGTGTGCTCTACATTGCTAGTCGTAAAACAATGCGAGATCCCAGCACCCTGGGATGTTACCCCAGGGCACTTCGACGAGTTACGGTATTGCATGGGCTACTGGCTCGATTTAAGGCCCGGTATAGGTCACCAGTGTGGTTACTCATCCCGGGTACTGCTACCAATGGGGAAAGCCTAATACTCACTCGTTTAGAAATTTACGTATGGTGTGGTACGTATTCAAAATTACTGCTTTCTGCATGTCGATAAAAGTGTTTTTATAAATTCCCAGTTAGACCTTCCTGCAGATTTTTCGGCATGGGACCCGTGGATGATACTATAAGCGGTACTACCTCAACGTTCTTTGCTTTCCATATCTGTTTTATTTCAAAAGCGAGTTCAGCATATTTGGCTATTTTCTCTTTTGTCAGAACGTTGTTGTTATTCGGGACCGCGACATCTACCAGGGGGTCGATTCTCGACTCGTAGGAATTTTTTCCTATAGGAATTTTTGACATTTTTATATACATCGAAAATTTATGACATTTTCATACATATAGGAAAGTGTCACAAATTCCTATAGTAAAAGGTTCCTACAAGTCGAGAATCGACCCCCTAAAGTACACTTTTGTTTGTTTTATCCATCACCACGATATCAGGCTTATTGTTCGGCACCTGCCTATCGGTGGTAATAGTCCAATCGCAGTAGAGTTCTGAACATATTTTGAGTATGCGCAGTACAAAATAACTGTTCCAACAGAGCAAAGTTCCAAACAAATTGAACTTGTTTGGTGTTTCCGCAGGATTAAAAACTTGTTCATAACATGTTTTGGTATTAGTTTTAATTGTTCCTAAATAAAATACGAACTTTTATTTTCGAGCATGCGTGCTTATTTAAAATCAATTTTCTTCTTTTTCTCCTTTGTTTTTAATTGGATTTTTGGTTAGTTTTGTGAGTGCCTATTATCTTTAATTTTGACAAAAATCTTATACAGTGTTGTAACAGCAAAAATATAATAAGGAGGGTAGTTTTTATTTGTGAAATTTTGAATTCATCATAAAGTATAACCTCAAAATCTTCTTTTTTTAATATATATAATCGAATGGCCTGTATTTAGTTAAAACAGTCAGCAACATTATTTTTTTAACGTTCCAGCACACATTTATTCAAAACTCATTCCAACCATTATTCTGCTTACGCATGCGTATCAGATAATGTTTGTAACAAGTTTGGAACTCGCTTTGGGAACAAACCTTATAATTGTCATTTTCTAGTATTTTCTGTGATTTCTAGTACTTGTAGTATGGTGTATATGTGGCAAGCAGTCCAAACTTGTTAGCCAACTTCTGATGGATAATGTTGTATACTTGGTTATGCCGCCGTTGGAAGTCATTATTAGCCAATGTACTACAGCCAAATGTTATCGAACTGGTGTTTGGGTTCCTAATCACATATTTTTTGTAAATATTGGTGTTAATTACCTGGTCCTGAATAGCCATTAGAAACCCTTCTGTTTCGGGAAAAAATGTACCATTAGTAAGCCACTTATTGGATGCTTTATTGGCAATATGCGGCTGGTTAATATCATGGTGGTGTCGGCCGTGGAGCTCTTTCTGTGACCATTGTTCTTGTTTTTCCATGTCTGTTATTGCTTCCAAGCTGATATCAGTGTTTGAGAGGTTTAATGGCGAATATTTTTTATCAGCCTTTATAACCGTATTATGTAGACTAGAGCTTTCTGCTTTGCTGAAAAATATATCTCTCAATTTTCCTGTTTGTCTAGTATGTAGGTTAAAAATGTCAATTAAGGCTCTTCCACCTTGCTTCCTGGGTAAAGTGGTTCGAATTACAGATGATCTTGGATGATGAGAGTGGTTTTTAATCATCATCATTCGCATCAATCTCTGAATTTCTTTCAATTCAGTTTTGCTTCAATTTAGTATTCCAAACGAATAGGTTAAGAGCGGTATAGCATATGAGTTCATTGCCTCTATTAGATTACCTGCATTTAATTTGCTTTTAATATTTTCTAGCACAATACGTATCTGTCACGACGTGTCTAGCCGACTCCGCCGCAAAAGAAGAAGAAAGTTACTAATGTTTCTCTCTTCTTTCTCTTCTCGGCGGCCTCGGTTTAGCGCAATCGAGAAAGCCGTAGCGTTCTTAAGAATATTCTACGCCGGCGCCTTTAATTTTATACAGGGTCGAGTAAAAACAAACCGAATAAAAATCTAGATATTTTTAGCTTTCCCACTTTGTTTTTTGTTTAATGTAGACAGAGCCTTCGTATTTAATAACGTTTTAGAATTTATTTTATTTTCTAGAGAACGTATGGCCTATCCCTTCCGATTTTATACCCTACGATGTCTTCGACACTCAATACCAGCTGGTGATGGAATTTCCCAAATCCGAACAACTCGAAAATTCATTGTCAGCAGATAAAATGTTAGAAACCGAAAAACAGAAAGATGAAAAAAACTACTAATTAAGAACTGATTTTGAAATTCATCTAATGAACTGCATTTCAAAAATTTGAATCGCTTTAAAGCACAAATAAATAAGAATTAAAGGGGTAAATAAATTTTGGAAAAATTTATTTTTGATCGGTAAATTCTCACAAAGCATTAAACCCGAAATTTTGTTGTTTTTATTACCATTCTTTAAAGGTCATAACTAAAGAACAGTACCTTGTATAATTTTTGACATATGGCTCACATTTTTTCGTTAAATGTACAAGAGATAAGTATTATCAAAATCAATAAATTCTTGTGTTTCTACATACTCGAAACAACGCCCTGTACATCAGAAATTTTAGATATTACATTTTTTGATGAAAAGACCACAATTTAATCAAATATTTCTTTAAATTTAATTTATTTGTGCTTTTATTGATTTCTTCAAAAATGATCTTTTATACAGGGTATTCCTAAATGTCATGTCAATAATGAAGGAATATTTTATAACTAATATTTTATGTAAAATTGTGCTCCAGTCCAGACTGTTCTTTTTTTCAATACAAATAGCTAAAAGAGTATTTTAAAAACTTCAATATTGACATGCCATTTAGGAACACCCTGTATTATTGTGTCATTTTCCGGTACCTCTGATATTTTTTCCTTTTTTCTACTAACAGTTTTCTTTTATGTTTGTAGCTCTCTACGTATTCATCTATCTCATTTACCTCTTGGTCATGCATTCGTACAATTTATTTTATATTATTTTAGTTTATTTTATATTTTGTAACATTAATTTTATATCAGGTATTTTATGTTTTATATATTTATATATTTATTTGTACTTATATACATCGGTATCATTCTTAAGCAACTACGTATCTACTCTAAAATTTTGTTTTATATTATTTTTGTAAATAAACTGTCTAAAGTATAAAAGCAATTGGTTATTCATCCCTAATATAAACAATAGTATTAATATAATAGACCGTCAGATATTTTCGCATACAAGCCTCGAAGAGGGCTAAAAAGTACATCGATGTTGAGTATAGGGAATAACTATGTGCGTCCGTTGAAGCATATTCCTCTCCAAAACATTACAGAGCCTTTATTTTTGGAGAGATATTGCAACTTGCAAATCTCTCTCCTGCCCTTCGCCTAACACGTTCACGCCCATCAGGAGAATTGTGACTAACTCTTGTTTCATCAGAAAATATAACCTTCCAATCATTAACAGTCCAATGTTGATAATTTCTGGCAAAACGCAATCTTGCAACTCTGTGCTCTCTGGTGAGTAATTGTTTCTTTGACGGTCTTCTGTTGCTTAAACCAGCCTCGTTTAAACGTCTCCTGATTGATCGAGACGATATTGTATGATGGCGAGCAGTTCTAAGATCACTATTTAGCCTAGTACTAGTGATCTTACTGTTTCGTAGAGCAGTGTGCCTAATAAAACGTAAAACATTCATCCCTTAGATCGGTACATCGTTTTCGTCCTTGTCCTGACCTTCGAGATCCTTTCTCGTTAAATCGTTCAACCGTACGAATTATAGTCGAACGATATCTTCCTATCACATTAGCAACATGATACATCGATGAACCCTCAACCACCAAAGTTAAAGCTCTTACTGCTTCTTCTGCCGATAAAGTTTTTGGACGATTCATTTTTCAAGATTAAAATACTCGTCTGGCAACTGGGCATACGAAACGAATGTTTAATAAGCAGTTTCTGAACAATTTTTATCAGTATGACGAATTTTATTTAACTTTGTAACACATCGCTTGAAATGTCAGCAAAGGTCCATAGCCTACTTGAAAACATGTTAAGCTATCAAACGGCGTATCTCCTTTAATAACAGAGATAATGAAGTAAACCAAAAAAGGAAATGTTGGCGAAAGATGGACCTACCGCGTAATGTCAACTACCATATGTTTCGGTTGCTAGTATACTCCACAGGGTGATACGAATTTTCGGAAAAAACATTACATTTTTTATTACACCCGATATAAATCGAAAAGGAACTTTTTATCATAAACAGAGAAAATTCTGACATTGTAGGAACCAACCTATAATGCAAAAAAAAGCATTCAAATCGGATCATAAATTCAAAAAATAATAGCTTCAAAAATGTGGAAAATTTATGATGTTGCGTTAATTTTGTCCAGGAGTTTATATGATTTTTATAATGCGTTTTTGTAAAGTATCTAGTTTTTTAAATGAATTTTTGACGTTCCACCCCATGCTATTATTTCATATTTTAAGCGGGATTCTAACGTATAGTAACTATATAGTCTTAAGATATTTAAGATCAAGGATAATTTTTAAATATTTAAATTTAGTAACATCATTCTTAAAGTTTTTGTTTCCATATTTATATGGACATTCTAGTGCAGATACGAATCAATAATTACACCTAAATATTTCGATGTAAATTATAGAAGCATGTGTAGAAATCACTGGAAATTATTTTCAAATTCCTAACTGCCTCAATAGGAGGTGTAATACAACAATAAAAAGTGGTTCTTTTCTAAAAAAAAATAATTTTAAATTTAGTTAAGAATATCAAAAATATTAAAATCGTAAGCTGTTCGAAATTTTAATCAATTTTGATTACCTTCTCGTTTATCTGGTATTTATCATTCTGTATATGTAGCGTGCGTTACCCCACGGCACTTATGCCTCACTAGGCCCCATTATACATACTTCTAGCTGAGCCAGCCTACATATTTAATGTAATTGATAACGTCAAGGGGTGCTTCTCTTAAATCAGCCAATTCTCGCCGAATACAAATCTTCTAATAAATGAGAGCGTCGGGCAATTGTAGAGGATATGCTCCATGGTCCAATCTTCTGTTTCGCACCTCCTGCAGATTGAGGATTCTGACAGTCCTGTGATGTGGAGATGTTCCCATACTTGGCAATGACCAGTAAGAATTCCTGTTATCAAGTGCAGCTTCTGTCTAGTCACAGTTTGTTGCAGTGTTGTCAGGATAATTTAAAAGCTCCCTGGTATTTATCATTGATCATAAGCGTTATGATATCTTTATCTACATCCACCAAACTTCCTTATTTGAACACCCGGTACATTCTTGCCTACGGGAGGCCTGGAAAAAATTAGAGTTTTAAAGTATTTCTGGAGTACTGTTCGTTGAATCTGACAATAATTGGGGTAATTCTCGTACATTATTCTCTATTTTAATACATTTGCCGTTTAAATGAAATGCATACACAACTTTAGAAACCTCTATCACAAATACATAACTTGCTATCATACGAGGTGATTTAATAAATCGTTGTAAATTCACTTTAAAACTTTTATAATTTGTCAAAATTTAGTTTTGTGTACAGTACAGTCAACTGCATTTTTCTTGTCCTTAAATATGTAAAAATAACTATTTTTGCTTCAAGGTAATGTTAAACGTGAGTAACTTCGCCCAGTTACTTAAGTAATTAATAATTTGTTTATAAAATAACCGCGATAAGAATAACCATAAAACCGTATCACAAATAAGTAAAAACAATAATCTAACTAGGTAACCGACTTTTTAGGTTTACGATACTAATTCATGTTATTTAAAGTATTTTTTTGGAAAAGGATATGAAATAGTTATCAACAACATTAGTTTAAGAGATCCGCCATTTTGTATGTGGGTAAACCAAAATCTTTGTTTCAAGACAGATCTGTCTTACAGGCAGTGTTTTTTCTAGGGATTTTTAAATTGTACAACTTTTAATGTCAAAATTGTACACTTTTACGTTCGATTGTACAACCACTAATTAATATTTTT
This sequence comes from Psylliodes chrysocephalus, assembly GCA_927349885.1. Taxonomy (NCBI): domain Eukaryota; kingdom Metazoa; phylum Arthropoda; class Insecta; order Coleoptera; family Chrysomelidae; genus Psylliodes; species Psylliodes chrysocephalus. The sequence goes on along the minus strand of OV651818.1, from coordinate 79,081,980 downwards.
CTTTTTTATTGATAACATAAGGCCTACTATTTCACGCTGCTTAAAATTATTCTTTTCTTCCAGTTTAAAAAATGTTTTCGATGTAAAACGGTGTACTGATTGGTCGCGAATGGCGCCAAATTTAAACATTGTTGTTTTATTAATTTTAGTGCATACTATTTAATGAAGCGTAGACTTTTTGAGCAAATGAAAGCCTATTATATACCAGATCTCACACAAATATTTAGCAACTTCAAATTGTACAACATTTCTGCCTTTCTTCAAAAGTGCGTACAACAGTACAACCAATAACTGATTGTACAACTTTTTGTACAATTGTACAACCAGGATATTATTTTGGAACATTCAACTGGTCCAACTAATTCTTTAGCAATAAACTGTGGTTTGGGTTTGTGGGTTCTATCTGATGAATAGAGAGTTCCTATCTTCAGTAGGTCCAGAATATTTTCAGAGAATGGGAGATCTAATCCTTGGGCGTCGGTGAGCAGTCGAAGGTTTGGTTAAGGTGTTTTTATTTTGGGTTTTCGGAAAAAGGGGTAAGTGATTTTGTTGTCAAGAAATGTGTAGGATGAGTTGGGCGTAGGCAAATCTCCTCTATTTACATTTAAAACCCGGTCATACATTGCAAAGAAACGTAGCTATTTCGTAAATGAACCGACATGCGTTTCCTGGTGCGCTGTTGTCAGGCTGTGTAGTTTATCCCTTTCTTATTTAAAAATAGTTTTTACCTATAACTTACTAATAGCAACAAGTTTTATTTATTAGAATAGTTTCGAGATATATTGCGATACATCAAGCGTCCCCACCAATTAATTTTCGTACCTAGTGCAGTGTTTCCAACTCCGATGCATTGTGGACAGAGATGTTGCAATATTTCCCGAAACATTTCTAATAGTACCTAAATCTCTAAATAAAATGACTTGTAACAAAACAAAAAACGTATAAAATGTGTACAAAGTAGATTAATCTATTTTAACTGCTTTCAGCAGAATTGATATTTTAGCAGCACCTATTTTTACACATTAGGCAGGGCACTTTTGTACCTATCGTTTTTACATACATACGCTTGCTAAATATCAACTTTGCAAATACTAAGATAAACTATGGCAAACACCATTATTATTCCTGCAAATAAATGCAAGTATTTTAAAAGCGTTAAACGTGACACCACCGCAATTTAAAATAACCTTGTTCCGTTCATACTATACGTCACGGACGTCACATATAGTAATTTATCCATCGATAGTTTGCGACGTTGCGATCCAGTAAATTGTTGCATATTGGGTGTTTTTGTTAACCTTTAGACTTTTTTGGAAAAATTTCAGCTTGTGTATAGCTAACAACATGGTTCGCGAGTGCATTTTGAGCAAAAAAATGGAAAATGTGGGTGCTGAAGTATCTTTTCATAAGTAAGTAAGGTTAGGTGATGATGTATTGCATAGTTCAGTGTAAAGATTTTTGCCGTAATATCACATGTATTATCTACTTTTGTATTACTATTATTTTCTTTGATCTTTCAACATTATTAATTTCGCAAAAAATTGTAACTATTAGAAACACTTCAGTCTGCACTATAGGTAGTGGTAAAATAAATATGCTTATGCTTGATATTTAGATTCCCAACTGAAAGGCATTCGAGAAATATTTGGCTATCACTTGTAGGACTTGAAGAAAATTTAGGTATCTAAAAAAGAGTGTTATGCTCGGAGCATTTTGATCTTAATGATATTCTTCAAAAAGCAAATATCTCTAGCCTGGAGCACTGCCAAAACTAAGTTCATTGTTTCCAGAAAGCTCATTTAGGTCACTAAAACCTTTCTTAATTATATTTCGAAAATGTTCATTTAAGTGTTTATCCTTTAAGATGAAAGTTGGTAGTTTATCTTACAAAGAAATTTTTATATTGTAAGTTCTTTAAATTTTGTAGGTGCTTAACAAGGACAAACTTTTTTGTAAACTCATATTACATGCCTCTTTCTTTGATTATTTTTATGAACTACCTTATTATTCATCAAAATGTATACTTATCTTTACATTAAAAGTTCTGAATACTCCAGTATCAGTATTTTTGACAGCTCTAGTAAGAAACCAAAAGATAATTTATCTATGCCGCACACATTTATGGCTGATAATAAGTTAGTTTACAAGTTAAAAACTATCAATGGATAGGTTTATTGTTGTACAGTTCTACGTGTTTTCGGATTTTACAAAATTCTTATTACCAGATCCGCTATAAGAAGCGTTCTATTTAAAATCCCCACCTTGTATATAAGTATGGTAAATTTATTGATTTAATAACTTTTATAAATTTAGAAGTGTTAAAAATCTAAATTTTGATTTAAAAATCTCTCATTTTCCAATTTGTAAAACTGTTAGTATTAACCCCAAAATTGAATTCGTAAATTTGTTTAAAATAAATCTTGATTTATTTATCTTGTTTTTATTTTATTTAACATCTTTATGGGGTCTATTCTGTAACAATTCCTTTATATTTAACGGCCTTTAAAAATATTTTTTTCTTTACTTCTGTCATTATTTAAACAGATCTTTAAAATACATTAGAGGACTATCTTAAAGGAATCTGTTTAAATAATGACAGAAGTAAATTAACGGATACGAACATATTTTTAAAGGTCGCCAATATTTTTAAAGGCCGTTAAATATAGAGGAATTGTTACAGAATAGACCCCTATATGTAATAAATGTATTATTCTTGGAAAAAAATAGTGTTTTTAAACTTTTTACCTACATTCCACTGAACTTCATACCCTTATACCAAATCCAATCGGCTATTATATGCTCTAAGATCAGATCGCTCACTCTGCCTCGGCACTTTTGATCTCAATGTTCCAGTTTATACACTGCGCAACTCGGATAACACAATATATGACAACCGCGTATAATAAAACAGCAGTCTTCTGCGTATCCTGAATTTGTATCCCTGGAGTGGATGTTATTTTGGAACTTTCAACTGGTCCGAGTGAGCTAACTGATTCTTTAGCAATAAACTGTGACTCCAAAAATAATATTCACTGACACTAGCAAGCAAAATATCAGGTGTGTTTTAATCATCCGCTTCTGCTGCCGGAATTGTCGGCTTAGTCGTTTTAACCTGTCAGATTAAAACAAGAAAACCGACAATTCCGAAGCAGAAGCGGATGATTAAAACGCACCTATTAAAAATATTGTGCCAAGATGTAGGCAACACGTAATAAGGGATCAATATGGCGGAGTTTTCTATATCCTTTTAAAAGGCACTCAGAAAGCTGCGCAGTGCGACCATTCTCTGTATAGTAAAAGAAAATCAAAGTATGTATATTAATATCATTCGGAGTTCGAGAGGCGTAACCTAACCTGCAAACTAATGTTGATTGATGAATCAAGTATTTTTGCTATGTCATATCGGCAACCTCGAGAAGGGTTGCCAACCTTTAGGTTCATTTCCCCTGCACGGTAAGTAAAAGTGCTTTTGAAGCAGCCTGGGAGGCCATGGAACAAGCAGGACTGGAAGAATTGCAATTAGTAAAAGATATTGAAGAAGTAGATGAACAAGGAAATGATCTAATTGCAGTGATTGTTGTTGGTGTATAATCTAAGCGGTCATATATAAAGTTACGGATCAATCGCTACAAAATGGGGATTAGATCATGAATCTATTGCGATAGAAGAATTTAAAAATAAATATGGAAAAACGGTACAAGAATGTAAATTATTTATTTATGAAAAACATCCATACTTGGGAATAAGTCCAGACGGCATTATTAATAATAATGAAATAATTGTAATTAAATGTCCATTTTTTTGTTCTAAATTGACACCAGAAATGGGAATTCAAAAAAAAAATTAAATATCTAGCCAATACAGATGGCTAAATTAAATTAAAAAAAAAAGATAATTGGCTATAGCGAAAGCCAAATATTATTATAGTTATATTTTATAGTTTAGACCCCACTTGGAATGTTCGTTGAGAAAATTGAGAGAGATGACAATTTTTGGTTATGTGCTGAATCAAAGTTAGTTGATTTTTATTTAAAATATTTAAAAAAAGAAATTGTAAGAAGAAATTGATGTAATTTTTTTGTGATTGTATTTTGTTAACTGAAATAAAATGTTTCATTAAAAATAGTAGGTAATTAAAGTATTTAATTTATTTTGACCTATTTTTACTTTCAGTGAACGAAGAAAAGAAAACCAATACAATATATTTTTTTATGAAATTAGAACAAAGCATATATATTATGTACAATAAAATATACATGTGTACGATAAAATTGTTTATAAAAAATTTTAATGAAATGAAATGAATTATCTCGTTATTAATAATTTGCATACGATATGGAACTTGGGTTCTTTTTTACAATAGCGATACCTAAAGTACGTATACATAAACGAAAAATTCCAAACTAGATAATGACAATTTTATTCATTTTTGTCTAAATATTCTAGCTTATCTTGTATGCTCCGAGTGTGAATAATTGACCCACGCTGTAGAAGAACGCGCGTCGAGTTAAGTCACAATTATTCAAAACAGTTTCAATTTCAGAACGTTTCAAATTCAATTTCAACGTATCAGCGCAGATCTCAACTCAAAAGTAACTCCGAGTGAGTGCGTTTGGAAAAATCTACACCCACACACCATGCAGTTTGCTTGAAGTTCTAACTTTGACACGCCGCGAAATATTTCTATAATATTCGGTTGACGATATCACTTGATGCCACGCTGCGGGGCTACGAACTTATTTTTTTTCGCATTGTAGCTTTCGGTTATTTTGGATTTTTTTCGTGTTAATTCTTGGTGAGTAGACAAGTATATAGATATTCTATTATTGAATGCATTTGGTTGTGATCAAAGCAATTTCTCTTGAGACTCATAGAAGCAACTGAATCCCTTGAATATATCGAGCCTATCGAGGGTTCAGAAATAGTTTTAAATAGTATCAAACACAGCTTTACTTCATTTTGTAAAATTCCATTTCGAAGTTTTGCCACAAAACCCGATAGGTATATGAATAAAGATCAATTTTTATTCAGGCAAGAACCCTGTAGGTAAACCAATTGAGTTTCTGTATTAGCTATAGGTCATAATTCCTGTACGGGATAAAAACAGACAACTCCGAAAATCTATAAAATCTTGGTAATTAGGATAAAATTTATAACTTGTTTTGCAGGACTTTTTATTAAACTAAAAATAACCCTTAATTATTACGGGATAATAACTAGTCTGAATATTTTTGGAAAAAAAAAACATTCACTGCAAATTTATTGCAAGCTTACAAATATATATGCAAGTTTCCTTGCAAGTTTGTTAAATTTTTACTGATAGCTTCTAGCTAATTTGAATCTGCCTCACTCTAAACTCAAAAATAAAATTAATATGCCATACTTTATGGAAACTTGCTATCTTAACGATCATTGTCTAGTTTGAGCTCTTTTCGCTTATGAAAAAACTAAGCATATTACTTGTAGGTATCACTATTGTAAACAAAAACATTTTAGTTCCATATCTTGTGCAAATTAATAATAAAGACACAATTAAATTTTTTAAATAAAAATGTCACAAATTGTCTCAAATCATAGCTCACAGATGCTACTTTTATGTCTTACACTGTTGCCAAAGTGCACAAAAGTTTACTTTTCAATTATTTAGTATCAAAAGTACAGCAATAATTCATTTCTAATAATTTTTCGTCTGGTCGTTTGTGCGTATGTATGCCGGCACGATAACTCTAGAACGAAAGTTCTGAATGATTTTCAGAATTTTCGGATCATCCTAACTACTTTAATATCAATTTTCTTAAAATCCACCTGTGCATTTCAATGCGACTCATTTTACGCATTCCGATCTTTTCTAACGTCTAACATTCCTAACATTCCATACATTCCAAACATTCCAAACATTCTTTAGAATTATATCTGTCATGCTCTGTCAATACAAATTAGCACAGTGTTTCCAAGTGTCCAATTAAAATCAACAAAAAAAGGAATATAAAAAAATACCTTATTTTTGACATAAAATTTCCATACTCTGTTAAAAACAGTTCTATTAATTTATTTCCGATTACATCCGATGATTTATTTATCCATTTTGATTGAATTGTTATACCTAGTACATAATTTTTAAATATTAATATTACGTCATCTATAAAGTAACAAACAATTTTCGAAAATTTTAAAACATAATTACTTTGTGTTATCCAAAAGTTTTTAAAACTTTTTTGAATCAAGTGAATTTATTTGTTTGATAAATGACGCTAGCCAGCCAAGTTAAAAGATTACTATCAACAAGAGGATAGCTGAATTAGTTCAATTTGTGCTGGGTTAACTGTGACGTCACTTGGTGGATACTTTTAAGGCATTTCCTTATAAGCTTACCACAACATACTTGGTTACAGTATTGTGGTTACTGTGGTGACGTCACACATACCGTGGTAACCTTTTATATAATGTCATATGTCAAATTTAATTTAAGTTTGGGGATTTCTAAACGGAATTTGAGGTCAAATTTCGTTTAGCCGTAATCAGTTACGTAAAAAATGTTGCCATGGCAACCGTTGCCATGGTAACCAGTAAACGCGAACCCAAATCTTGTGGTGAGGAAATGCATAGTTGCCAAGTTATAGATCATTTAACGTTCACTTTATTTTAGACGAAATCAGTTATGGTGAAACTGTTGCCATAGGAACGCTTGACATTGTAATGACTAAACAAAAAACCAAATCCCGTGGTGAGGAAATGCGAGGTTACCAAGTTACAGATGAGTTAATTTAACTGTAATCAGTTACAGAAAAACTGTTGCCGTACCGATCCTTCTAACGACTAAACAAAAACCCAATTCCCGTAGTAAGAAAATGATTAGTTGGCAAGTTACAGGGCATTTAATGTTCACTTCAGTGTAGCTGAAGTCGGTTACGGAGAAACCGTTGCTAAAGGAACACTTGTCGTGATGTCGACTAAACAAAAACCTAAATCCGGTGGAGAGAACACGCGCATTATATTTAGATTATCTCTTAACATAATATCTTAATCTAAAGTGAAAATGAAACCATCTATAACTTGGCAACTAGACATTTTCTCACTACGGGATTTATTTAGTCGTTAGCATGAGAAGTGTTTCTATGGCAACAGTTTCTTCTTAAGATCACGCTACGCTCCTACCATCCACCTTCAAACCAGTACAGAGGAGGGCGAGCGAAGCGTGCGAGCCCGGCCGACGTTTCGAAATTCGCGCGAATTTGATTCATTTCATTAAATTTTATTCAAAATTATTTTGTAAACCTATCAGGAATCTAAATATTAGTATGTTACGTTATTTTTTGTACACTCTGTATATAAATTTTGACTTATACCTTTACATTCCAATATCTCTTCTTTCTATTAAAATAGACTTTTTGGAATGCTTTTTCCATAGAAAACCTATTTCTTTTAAAAGTTTCCATAGTGTGCTTCGACTCATTTCAGGGTAATCCTTATCTCAAACCGTGACAAGAACTTTGTCTACTGTCGGAAATTCTTTTCTAAAGAAGAACGCATGCACTTTCCTTCGAAGTCTTTCTTTCAAAAGATTTTCTAATTGAAATTTTGGTTTTCCTGGAGCTTTACGTGCTGTTTGAAACTCGCCACATTTCTCTTCTTTAACAACTCTGTAAATCGTAGATTTCCCAACACCAAGCGTACTACTAACTAATTCCACTGTGTCATCAACAATTTTACATAAATGTTTGTCTGTAAATGATTTAAAACAATTAAATATTAATGTTTTTTCATTAACTGTTAAAGGACCGATTTTTTGTCGTTTATGCGGCCCTTCCAAATTTTCCATGATCACATTAGAATTCACACTGCACCTTGCAAGTTGCAACTAAACGACATTTAGTAAACTGTTAAGAATACACAACTTGGACCTCCTTACTAAATGGAAAACCTATAATCGCATTTTCGGTGAAATTTGTTGGGAAGGTATTTATCTACTTATAATTCGATTACTGTAAGAAATTCTTGGATATAAAATAAAACAAAATTGGCAAATAGGTACTTATTGAAAATAATCTTAAGATACGGCTATGTAATCTTTAATACACAGGGCTTTTGGCCTGTCCAAACCTTTTTCTATTGTTCTGTACAGCTTATGTTTATAAAGGACCAATAAAAGACCCAAAACTTGTAATAACTCAGGTACATTTATTACAATTTTGGGAAATATTTAGATTATTCTGTAAAAATATTTAAAATGACCGTACTAAGTTTTGCATTAGAAATGCTGTTTTATTACTCTCTCATACATAAAAATAGACATTAAAAGACTACAATGAAGAAATGGCTGACGCTATGTTTGAAAATTGGTTTCAGAACTACGGTATGTACTAGTTCGGGCCAGACGTCGTTGCAAGCTCGTTCTCAAAAAATACCTCTATACAGCATAATTATGTTAGGAAGGTTTTATATTTAAATTATTTTCATAATTTGTCAATTCAGGAGGAATATTATCAAATTCCGTATAAGAATAATTATATTCACCAATTTTTGAATTTAAGTTCGACTTAACAAACGTCGCTTATACTAATACGTAGCGTAGAACTGTCAGTCATGAAATTCATGACTATCTACGATGCGCAGCCATTGGCCATACATAAGTTCATCCCATCTCTGGACTTAGAAGGAAATATGTGTAAAAGACATAAAAAGCAAGTGTTTAAGAGTTTTCTTTCAATCTCAAGAGCGAGAATGCTATTATAAGTGGTTTCGGAAGAACTATATTCCTACATACTACAAAAATTAATTTTAATAAACGATAGATACTTAATAATTAAATAAAGACGTTGTGAATAGAGTGTATAGAAATCAGAGGCGTGGGCGTAGTTTTAAGATCGTACTGTAACACATAGTAACGGTAAATCATGTTGAAATTAGCGCACAACATGAATAATATGTAGGTAAATATATTTAAATATTCTTTGAAAATTAACACGTTTTTAGCGTGTCGACTGATAAAATGCCAACACTCGGTACGGTGTTATTGATAACGACACGTTTTACCGATTATTCTTGTTTTATTGGCGCTATTGATGTAGTATTGTTGTTTGACACTATTCCAAATTTTTGCGTTAATATATTAAGAAACAATTTATTTAGGACATTATACAGAGTCTTGCATAATACTAATATTCTTGGAAATACGATGAGTGGAGAAAATTAGTGATGCCGCGAGACAAGACGAGACGAGAGAGTGGCCTCTCTCGTCTCGTCTCGTAGAGCGAGAGAAAACTGTTCTCTCGTCTCGACGAGAAGGCGCTTCTCTCGATCGAGAGAGCCTTCCTCTCGTCTTGTCTCGTCTCGTTTCTCTCGTGATAAAACAATATCAAATTTAAATTTGATAAATACGAAACATGATAAACGGTAAAATTTGTAAGACAAAAAGAAATTTTCAAGTAATTTGCGTATTAGTACTAGGAATGCGCAAATTTTTTCAAACATCGATGTGTCTGTAAACATCGATGTTTTCCAAAAGCGTTCATTGAAGAGCAAAAAAAACAGGAAAAAGAAATTTAAACCATCAAATTAAACCGTCTGTCACAGTCGTTTTACAATTGAAATTTGAAGTATAAGTGGCCCAGATTAGGCGAAAACGAAAATACTTTGTTCTGTAAGTCAGTCGGGGAGGGGGGAAGAGGTTAAATTGGAAGTTAGATTTTTTCTCATGCAATCCTGCGATTTCAAAAGAAAGCATTTGGTAGTATGTTTTCAAAATGCAAGAAGATAGAGACATAAAACAAAAAAGATAAGAAATTAGAGAAACATGATATTTTTGTTGTAATGAAATGCACTTTACTTGAGACGTAAAATAGAGGGCGTTACTATCTTTAAATTTTCTAATGGAAAGTAAAGTCATGTAATACCTCATTTGAAAGATATTTTGATTATATTTACTTCCAAGCAAAAAGTTTTAATTTTGTTATTTTGTTTTGTTTTTACAAAAATTACATTCTTGATAATCCTCGTGTGCCGCAATAATCCAAGAAATGTCAGATAATGTTAGAAGAGAATTTTTTAATAAGTTTTTTTTGCTAAGAAGTTATGAAAAATGTAATACGTCAAGTGGTTTTTAAATCACCTTTGATATTCTTAATTTATTTATTTTAGTAAATACGAGAAGCGTTTCCTTAATAATAAACAATAATTGTTAATACGAGAGTTATCAAGAATGTAACTTATTAGTAAAAGCCCAGAACATGTCTGTATAAGAACAAAGTACCAGCTACAAAAAAATTGTCATTTGTGCAGTGTTCCCTCTAACAGTAAAAAATTGCTTAAAATTATAAAAGATACTGACTTTACTCCGTACTAGCCAAAATGTTAATTATCCATTGTACTATTGTAAAAAACAGCATTTATAAGGTAATATACCTCCGGTAATAATCCTTTGAGGTTGAAGCGGTTAATAAAAAAAAGAATTTAACCTACTTTATGAATTTATTTAATGTAATTTCTGTAAAAATATAAAAACCTAAATCTGTTGTAAAAATATAGAAAATATCTTTTAAATGAGGTATCACATAACCCTACTTTCCATAAGAAAATTTAAAGCTAGTAACTCCCTCTATCTTACGTGTCTCAAGTAAAGTGCATCTCGTTATAACAAAAAGTTTTACCTCGTTTTTGTTTTGTTATATTTTTTTATTTAGAAGTTAAAATAGAGGAGGATACAATAATTTTCGTCTCCACTGTATATAATACATTCGTGTGTATTACCTTTTCTTTGACAGTTTTTCGAAAAAACGCTTCAAAATTTTTAACTTATCTTCAAAAGTAACCTCACCAAAACAGAATGGATTACATATAAGAAATGATTGTATAAATTTTAAATAAATGAAATGAGAAATATTTTTTCCTATAAATCACTATTTATAAAATCCTAATAACACAAGTATCATTTGTTACCATTTAATATTTATAGAATAGGTATGTTGACTATCTCGAAATGTAATATGTTAAAATTTTAAGTTACGATAAGCAATTGAAAATTTCAAATAAGCAAAGAGAAAATTGTTCGAGAGAACCCGAGAGAGTTCGAGAGAAACGAGAAATTCTCGTCGAGAGATGACACTCTCTCGTCTCGTCTCGAATCTTTTTTCGAGAGAGAATGTCTCTCTCGTCTCGTTCGAGACGAGACAAGACGAGACGAGAATTTCTCGTCTCGCGGCACCACTAGAGAAAATAGACAATTAAACATATTAATCACATTTATTGTCACATACAAAGGTACAGTTTATACAATTAAAATATAAAAAAAAGTCAGTAGACAATTGGTTCAAATTGATTCAGGTGCGGATATTTCTTCACCCCTGGTCTTACACCAATGCTAACATGATATAAGAAAATGTTAATGTTTATGTTCAGACAAATGGCAAAAATTGTTGATTTTCATATACTCAGAAAAATGTATTACGCATTAGTGGAATCTATATTATCTTATGGCATTATAGGATGGGGCGGAGTATATAATAGTACATTGCAAAAATTAGAAGTTGCCCAGAAGAGAATTCTAAAAATTATGTTTAAATTAAATATACGTTACAGAACGCACAACTTATTTATTGAAAACAACATTTTAACAATTAGAAAATTATTTTATAAAAGTTTACTTTTACACTTAATTAAGTATAAGTTAATTAATACATCTGTTGAACACATATATGAAACACGACACGTAACGCAAGCATGTAGAAAAATATCCAGAGTGTATAAAAAAATTGGCGATCATTGTTATAGGCAAGTTGGCCAAAAATTATTTAACACTATTCCCAAAGAGTTAAAAGAAAAAAGAAGTCAAACTAATTTCAAAAAACTGCTAACCACGTGGTTAATTATTAACTCCCCCAATATATTGTAACTGCTTCAAATAAATAATTTCAAAAAAAAAGTAAAATAAAATTAAAAAAAAAAAAAAAAAATAAGAATAAAAGATAAATAAAAACAAAAAAATAAATAAATAAATAAAAAAAAAAAATTTGTTATTCTATCAGGGTCTGTAGCTAATAATTATTTGTTTTTACAAAATTTGATATATGTATTTTTTCCTGATTTATATAATAAATTATAAAGATTTATAATAAAAAAATATATATAGATAAAAATAAAAAAAAGAAGCAAAAAAAAAACATTTTCGACAATTTTACCTGGGTTTGCAACTAAATTTATTTTCAAAATCTGATACCTATGTATTTTTTTTTTTATTTTAATTTTTTTTCTTTTTTTCGTTTTATTATATAAATATAATAAGATGTATTACAGTATACCGCTAATTATACATTTATACTCTTAAAACAAAATAGCCTTAATAAGTAACGGCAGCAGCAGACAGGATTTTCCTAAGCTCGCAAAGTTACTTTTATTATGAAAATCATAGTAGTTAGGCATTACAAAATGTTCCCTTTCTTGTTTATTTCTACTAAATTGTAAAATAATTATATACTTTGTATTCATGGTTTTCGAAATAAACTTATTATTATTATTATTATTATTATTATTATTATTATTATTATTATTATTATTATTATTATTATTATTATTATTATTATTATTATTATTATTATTATTATTATTATTATTATTATTATTATTATTATTATTATTATTATTATTATTATTATTATTATTATTATTATTATTATTATTATTATTATTATTATTATTATTATTATTATTATTATTATTATTATTATTATTATTATTATTATTATTATTATTATTATTATTATTATTATTATTATTATTATTATTATTATTATTATTATTATTATAATGCTTTATGAGATTACTTTCTAAAATTATAAAAGAAGGTTAATAAGAAAGGAAGGAAAGAGGAAAGGAAAAACAAAAGGAGAAATAAAAATGAGAGAATGAAGAGAACAAAATAAGAAAAGAAGAAAGAATGGAAAAAAAAGAGTAATTGTGTTTACAGCTGTATATTTTTATAGCAGCATTTAAAGGTTTCTGCTTTTAAATACAATAATGTTTGATCAATGTTTAACATATTTTTAATATGTACTGTGACATTGTAGGTAAAAGATCTTTTAAAACTAACTTTGAAAAATCTAGGCAATCTAATTATGGATTTAAAACGTATATTTAGATTAAATCAGTTCTAAAGGTTACACCGAGGGAATTTTTTTGCTATGGTAGTACTTTGCTACGGTTAATAAATTCACTTTTTTGGAATTACTTTTTAGTCCTTAAAAACTTACTTTTTAGTTTTTATTAATTTTAGTGGTTAGGAAGTAAAATTTTACTCATTAAAAAGTAGTTTTTTATGGTTAAAAAGTAGGTTTTTAGTGGTTAAACAGTATTTTTCTTGCAGTTAAAAAGTATTTTGTTACCTTAAGAGGCAGTTTTAATTGTTAAAGAATTATTTTTTATCTCTCAAAAATAGATTTTACTGGTTAAAAATTAGGCTTTTAGTGGTTAAAAAATAGTTTTTATTAATTAAAAGTAGTTTTTATTGGTTAAAAATTAGGTACTGATTAAGAAATTACTTTCTTTGCAATAAAAAAATATTTTTTTTACCTTTAAAATGTAGTTTTAATTGATAAAAAATTAATTTAAAAATTGTTTTTAGTAGTTAAAAAGTAGTGTATAGTGGTTTAAAAGTAACCTTTTGCCTTTAAAAAGTAGATTTTAATGATTATACAGTTAATTTTTACCTTTAAAAAGTATTTGTTGATGGTTAAAAGTAAATTTTGCTATTTAGGGCTGGTTTCTTCAGCTCTTAGGCCGTTTTTTCTATAAAACAATAAAGAAAGTTCAGTTAAAGTCGAAATACAAGAATGTTTTGCATGTATTAAATGTAAAATTTCCAGATTTACCGAGGATAACTGAACTTTATATTTGTTCATAATGAAACCATTTCTGTAAAAATAGAAAAAATAACTTTTTAGCCGTGCATTAGAAACTATATATTATAATTATTAGAGCAAAATTTACCTAATATATATTTACCTATAAAATTTACATACATTTTTAATTAACCTGTGGTGGAAATACAGATCAATACAGGAAAGGAAGGCTTTCAAAAATAAAAGAGACGATTATTTTGTAATAAATATATTAGTTATATTGCTAAATATTTCAAAAATGTATTTGAATTTTAAAAATTCAGTAGGTTATGTAATATAAAATTGTTATTTGATCATTTAAACTTATTTGTCTTTAGACGTATAATAACGTAAGGCATATGTATCAAGAAATTTCAAATGAACAGTTAGTAGCTTTAAATTAATCTGGTATTTATTCCTTGTAAAAAATCTTAAAAGAAATTTTATTCTAAATATATTGTTTTCTGTTTATTATAATATAAAATAGAATAAGAAAATCCATGCCATTAGGATTATTAACTAAAATACGTAGGAACATAAAAACATAACATTCTTCTATCTACCAGGTGGGCCATTCCAAACGATCCTTCCTTAATATCTAGAGAAAAAAATCTATTTTATTAATACTATCTCAGAAACGCAAATTTCGAATTTTAATAAACTTGAGCACCAGTCGTGGATCCTAGAAACCCCCTTCCCTAGCTCAGTAAGTTAAGAATTTAGATAAAAATTAATGTCAGGTATTTTTGAGAAATGTTTAAGTTTAGGTTTAGGTAAAAGCTAATAGCCCAATCGAATTAGGTGAAGAACAGGCTTGAGATTCTGAAAAATTGGAAGCAGCAATTTTCCTTCGGAATTCGTTGGAGGGGGTCTGTGGTAGTCTAAATTCAAAAAGTTGGGATTCCAAAGTTGTCGTTACCTCCGCCAGCTTGATTTAAAGGGTTATTTTTTGTATCTTGAATAACTCATTTATTTTCAATTTTACACGGAAAATAGTTTTTACAAAAGTTATTTAAAATTAAATTTCCTACGATTCTGCTTTTTTTTGTACGATCGATTTTTTTCGATTTATACCCGAAAAGAGGGGGTAAATTTTTGGTTATAGAATAACTCGTTTATTTTCAATTTTACGAGAAAAATTGTTATAAAAAAAGTTGTTTAAAATTAAATTTCCTACAATTCTGTTTTTTTTTTCTGTACGCTCGATTTTTTGTATTTACCCCTGAGAAGAGTGGGGGTAAACTCTTATCATTGTATTATCACGTTTCTTTTTAATTCCAGGTATCAGCAAAAAAAAACAAACAGAAAAAATAACGGTACAACATCAATAATAAACGTGACAATACAATACTTAGGTTCACCCCCACTCTTCTCAGGGATAAATACAAAAAATCGATCGTACAAAAAAAAAAAAACAGAATTGTAGGAAATTTAATTTTAAACAACTTTGTTTATAACAATTTTTCTCGTAAAATTGAAAATAAACGAGTTATTCTATAACCAAAAATTCACCCCCTCTTTTAGGGTATAAATCGAAAAAAATCGATCGTACAAAAAAAAAGCAGAATTGTAGGAAATTTAATTTTAAACAACTTTGTTTATAACAATTTTTCTCGTAAAATTGAAAATAAACGAGTTATTCTATAGCCAAAAATTCACCCCCTCTTTTCGGGTATAAATCGAAAAAAATAGATCGTACAAAAAAAGCAGAATTGTAGGAAATTTAATTTTAAACAACTTTGTTTATAACAATTTTTCTCGTAAAATTGAAAATAAACGAGTTATTCTATAACCAAAAATTCACCCCTTCTTTTCGGGTATAAATCGAAAAAAAATCGATCGTACAAAAAAAAAGCAGAATTGTAGGAAATTTAATTTTAAACAACTTTGTTTATAACAATTTTTCTCGTAAAATTGAAAATAAACGAGTTATTCTATAACCAAAAATTCACCCCCTCTTTTCGGGTATAAATCGAAAAAAATCGATCGTACAAAAAAAAGCAGAATTGTAGGAAATTTAATTTTAAACAACTTTGTTTATAACAATTTTTCTCGTAAAATTGAAAATAAACGAGTTATTCTATAACCAAAAATTCACCCCCTCTTTTCGGGTTTAAATCGAAAAAATCGATCGTACAAAAAAAAGCAGAATTGTAGGAAATTTAATTTTAAATAACTTTTGTAAAAACTATTTTCCTTGTAAAATTGAAAATAAATGAGTTATTCAAGATACAAAAAATAACCCTTTAAATCAAGATGGCGGAGGTAACGACAACTTTGGAATCCCAACTTTTTGAATTTAGACTACCAAAAACGCCCTCCAACGAATTCCGAAGGAAAATTGCTGCTTCCAATTTTTCAGAATCTAAAATACTAATCCGATTGGGCTAAAGTCTACTGTTAAATGCAACAAAAATGAATCAGCCTCCCGAATCCTTTATAAAACTGTCAAAATTCATTAAAAAAACTTACTTTTTAGTCACTAAACACGTACTTTTTAGTTTTTATTAATTTTAGTGGTTAGAAAGTAAAATTTTACTCACTAAAAAGTAGTTTTTTTATGGTTTAAATGTAGGTTTTTAGTGGCTAAACAGTATTTTTCTTGCAGTTAAAAAGTATTTAGTTAACTTGAACAGGCAGTTTTAATTGTTGCAAAAAATTTCAATTTCCAAACAAAATTAAATAAAATAAGGTATACCTAAAAAGATAAAAGTTTGCCATCTTTTCTACTAATTCTTATTTCTTATTCTAGTTTATTTCTTGTATACCTAAACGCTATACAAATGTGCATGTTTAATTTGCCAAAAAGTGGTACAAAAAAAATTATTACAAAACATTTTTGTTTTCTATATCTTAATTTAATAAAAATATCAAAAACACTGCCATACATGTGTTTTGTTAGAAATATCTGTCAACGTCACTGGAACAAATAATTTTAATCTTAAACATTTAACCCTCAGTACTCAAAATAGCCTCCAAGTTCCATCAAAATAGAAAAAGGAATTTCTGATATCTTAATAAAAAAACTTTGCAAGATTTTCCGCTTTATCTACTGTTTTTTCCTTAATTAACGTTAAAGTGAGGGGTCAATACAATTGAAACCGATAAATTAGTAGATATAAAATACTTTTATATTATACGTTATGTACTTACCCTTAAAATTTTCAACAAAATCTTGAAGTCCCCAATTAGTCAGCTTCTCTGTGTAATCCATTGGAAAACGAACACAACTTATGCACAATTATTGCAAAAATGGCGTCAGACCTACGATTTGCCAACGTAACGTGAATAACCTTTGCTGGGTAATTATAACTAAAATCACAAATCAATCACCGGCTTGTTCTTGTCTGTGCCTGCCGATATACCGGGAACGGACTGAACGGAGTACGCAGAATACACGAAAATTTTCTCGAGCACAAACGAAAAAGCTCTAGATCAAAACCGATCGTTATTTTCTAAAGATATTTTTTATTGGACTTAAAAAGCGAATTGTTATGATGGAAAATATACGTATTAATATTTTGAATTTCTAATACAGAAAATAAATGTTTAGTAATTAAAAACTATTTTTAAGAGCAAAAATTATTTTTGCTGGTTCTATAGACTGAAAAAAAATATTTGCAAAGGTAACAATTTTTTTTGTATAGCGACAAAACTACTTTAAAAAAGCATTTTATTTAGTTGCATGAATGTATTTTTTTAATTGTAGCTAAAAATTTATTTGTGGTAGCAAGAAATTTCTCAACAAAAAACTTTTTAAATATAATTCTCTCAGTGTAGTTTTTCTTGCAAGTATGGTGGTGTCTTCATATTAAATAATTTTTGACTGAGGCAAGCAGAATGTAAACTTCTATTACCCATATTTAAACATTTAGTTTCTTTAAATTTAGTGAAAATATAATCATATTTTTTACGAATTCCAAATATTAACAGTGCACAAGAATTCTACAATTTTTGAATTTATTTGACCCTAATTACGATGTCACTATTAATAGCTGGCGTTATAGAAATTTGCAATATCTCTCTATTAATTTATTCCACTCTCAGTACTTAATTACCAATTATTGTGATATCACACAATTAAATGGAGTGGGATAGAATGACAATTCCTATGTTGTGTCAAATAGGTGCGATTCTATTGGCGCTGCCATTTTTATTGTTCATCTCACTCTGGCATGTTTATAATAACCATTTTCTCTTTCGCACTATTGTTTCCTGGTCCACAGTCTGGTGTATCAGGATTGTTTAGAGTTAAATAGAAAATGATTATTATAATTGCTTCCAAGTAAGATAAAAACAAATGGGGCCACGCCCATAAGATCGCATATGGTGCATTTGATTTGATCATCGGAGATCTCCGAGTGCTGCAAACGTGTTTGAATTGACATTTCGAGCGGTACCAAAAGTGTTTGTTTCGCTTTGGAACGAGAACATAGAGCGAACTCGATGTTCTCAGAGCAGAAGAATTAAAAAAAAAGAAATTTCTTTGTATCTACCTATCTCTTTTTAATTAACCTACAAACATACTTGAATCTCAAAATTCAAGACCACACCAGAAATCAACAAATTACTTGGCCACTTGTGTCTTTTATTCATCATAAAAAAATTAAATGTGTGTTTGGAAATTACATTTTCTCTGCTCAGATCTAATCACAGTCATGGAGTTTGAAAGCAAAGCGGATATTTTTGGTATATGCTGCATTTCAGAGCCATTGCTTCTTATCATTAAAAGATTTCCATTTTCTTCACTTTTTGCTCACTGTTCTGACACATAAACCAGAAACAAGAATCACAAAAAAGCTTGGTCATGTTTTTTACGCTTTTTTATTTGATTTGATTGTGACGTCATCACTTCTTGGTCTCCTCGACGCTCGATATCATTGATGACATCTTAAACTTATAGCAAAAACAGTTAATTCTTCGTTTTTTTTTTTAATGACAATTTGACTTTAATTTAGAGGCGGTCATCATCTACTTTATAAACAGTGTTTGTGGACTGTACCTACCCCTAAAAAAAATAATTTTAAATTCATTTTTTGAATTCGTATTTTGTGGTATAGAAACAGCTAGTTTCCATGATTTATTTGTCACACCATGTTAATGCATTTTGGTTTTGCAACGGATTATTTCTGGTAGTGGGTAATAACAATTTTACGACTGTTTTATTACCCTGGACGAGAATATTGAAAAGATTGTAAAATTTATCAATATTTCATTACTGCTTTCTGATTAAATGTACGTTTATCTTTTGTCATTGAATGAGTAGTTAAAATTAATTAAAAATTTGAAATGCTACAAATTATTTTTGTAATTATTATTTATTAATTTTCTTTTAAGTGGTACATTTAGAGAAGGAAGACTGTGGACCAATTTTCAATGTGGAATATGCAATTTTAAATGTAAGTTTTACAAATATTTTTTTATACACCCTTTATAAATAAATTTGAGAAGAGTCTACAGGATTATTCATTATTTATATACAAAAAAATCATTTAAATAAATGCAGATTTTACAAGATATAACAAAAACTATATATATTTTTTAAATGGAATACCCTGCATATTAAATTATCCTATTTTTATGATGTCAAAAATGTGTGATATCTATAGGATATCCCCTACATAATTCCGTTTTTCCCGTTTGAATCAAATCAATAATAGCCGAGATAATAACTAGTTCCTTTTTGCATTTGCCATTGCGTATTATTTTTTTCTGTAATGTTAATTTATACCACGCCCCCTACATAATTCCGTTCTCCTGTTTAAATCTGATCAATAATAGCCGAGATATAGACTGAGGTCCTTTTGGTTTTGCTACTGCGTATGTTTTTTCTATTCAGCGTTAATCTATACCATAAACCCTTCATAATACCGTTTTTCCCGTTTGAATCTGACGAATAAAAGCTGAGACAATTACTAATGCTTTTTTGCCTTTGCCATTGCGCATGAATTTTCTATTCAAAGTTAATCTATACACATTCACGTAAACGATGGCCGCCATCTTGGAACGCTTAGCTAAGTTGCAAACAACTTAGTCAAGTTTCATTTATCGACACTGACAGATGGCGTCATCAAGCGGCGATTTTTGGAACTGTATATGTGACATCACTACAGTAACCACAATACTGTAAACAAGTATCTTGTAGTAAGCTTTGTACCGTTGATTTCCACCGGCCAACTCGGGGAAGAGTGAGCGCGCTCTGAGTACGTGATCTGTGGCAAACCAAACACAAAAGAGTACGCTCTGAGTGCCAAAACGATCACAATTGAGGCATACCGAGTGCACTCTGAGTACAGCGAACGCCAAACCGAACTCAGCCATTGTATCGCGTTGCTATTGGCGCGTACGACGTCAATGACGTCATCCAGTTGTCACCTGATGTTGTATGTGTGATGACGTTGTTGTTGAAGTTTGTTTTTAATTATTATAGATGATTTAATATTCACTGTAGGAACCCCCTCTCTGTATGTGCTAGAAATGGCTATATATTCGTTCTAATGTAACTGGGGTATTACTATTTATAATTTTATTATTCGTCCATTGTCTTGGTCTCGGGCCATTGGAATCGGTCCTTTGGAAGCCGTCTACTTAGGATAAATTAAACGCACAAACTAGGTCACTATTATATTAGATAACCAAGAGTTTCTTAACTATCAGTAAAAATCTAAAATTTTATAAAAAAATATATACTTAATTTCTTTTGGCACTCCCAAACAAAATTAATTTTATTTCAATTTATGTGTATACTAACTAGTTTATACTCAAAAATATTTTCTTAATATTAAGTTCTGGAATAAAATGAACGTGTTTGTGCCTTATATTACTATTTATTCATTGCTGGATTAAACAAGTAAGTGCAAGTCAGTATGAAATAAAATCGGACAACGCTTCTACTTCATGTGCGCGCGAAGGTGGGTAATTTATAATGAATAACCCTGTATAAAGATTTATGCACTCTGTCAGGGCCACCTATAAACCACGGACCTAACCTAGCAGCTTTTTGTGACGTCAAATTAGTACCGGATTCTAGCACCGATGAAATGTTTATCTACAAATAAAAACACCTTATTCCATGCACAACTTTCCAATTTGGGTTTTTTTAATTGTTAATTTAAAAAATACTTTTTATTAAAATTTTCAAAATTAGCAATCACTTCATAATTTAAAACGTTTATATCAGATTATCTTCCATTTGCAATTCATTATTTTTTACTGCACTTTTTCAAAAGGTGCAAACACGTAGTTGGTGTGGTGATACAAATTTCCCAATTTTTTGGAAGTTTTGCTTTGCTAGTGCGTTTTTTGACAAACATGTGAATCAACTGATGTATTAATTATTTTCACGTTTTCTTTGCCATAAATGCAAGAAATTTGCAAACTGTAGCTTTGATTATAATTAGAACATATGTAATTTTCATTTTAAAATCATTAGTACTGTGCTACAATTTCGCCAAAGAGAATGACCCTGTATGAAAATTATTTATTGTCCAGATAAAACATTTATCTTTATGTATTTTAAAAAATATATCGCGGTTTTTCCGCCATAGCCTCTCCAATTCCAATATTGAACACACGATGAATAATCATAGACATAGTGATAATTTGTCGATAAAACGTTCTTTTCAACTATTAATGTAACGTTATCACTGGAAATATATACCCGGCGATTTCCTAATGAGTCACGTAATTTGTGACAAAAGTACTCATTATGGTTGTTAAAAAAAATGGCGGGTAATGAATAGATTGTTAAAAACCCAATTACGTATGTTAGCGATAGATAATATCAGTGGTACAGTGCACAGAAGTGGTAAGTACATTTTTTGCTATTTGAGGTTAAGTACAAAGTAGTTATTAACATACTAACGTGACCTAAAATTTATTGTGGTACGTGAATAACCACAAATTAACAGTTAGAAACTGTCATATTGTGGTAAGTTTACTTACTTGTTTGACCTATCAAGAAATTATTTATTTTGTTGTACATTTATGGTAAATAGGGGTATGAATTGATCCAAAAAATATATTTCTAAAGTAGGTCATGAAACAGTTTACGCATGTCAAAGTGAACTTCTTTTTAAGTGTCAATTTAATTCAGAACAATTAGACATTTCAGTGACCTGTCAAAATGCTGTCAGTAGAAACTGACATTTTAGATATGGCAACTCTGTGGGCATGTTGTCATTAGCAGGGTCAATGTTACATATACAGGGTGTCCCGAAATTAGACGGACATATTTTAACAGCGTAATCTACATCCTAAAATAGGAGTAAAAGTTCATATAAACATAGGACCGAAAACGTTTCGTTTTCAAGTTAAAAAAAGAAAATTTCTGATTCCACAGACCTACTAATTATATTTTACGCTTTCGAATAAGATAACATCAACTTATCATGAAATTTTCAAATGATTTTCTCTTGAAAATGGTTCGTCCTAGCAAGATGAAACAATAGTAGCTATATTATAAAGAAAACATTGGTTTTCCAAATTTTATAGTAAAAAAAAAACTTAGGGTCATTTTACCCTAAGCCCCCCCTAATCTACCCACCTATGAAGATGATCAAAAACTGGAGTTTAGTCCATTAAATAGAGCGTAAAAAGGTAAGCATTTGTACCAAATTACACTTAGTTATCTTTAAAAGTTTAGAAAATATTTACAAAAGTGTGTCATCAGGACTTCACTTTTAACACCCTGTATCTCGGAAAAGAAACGTTTTCGGTCCTATATTTATATGGACTGTTACTCTTATTTTGGGATGTAGATTATGCTGTTAAAATATGACCCTCTAATTTCAGGACTCCCTGTACATGTAGTTATATACCTAGATTGCTCAAAGTGGATCATTTGCGAGCGGTCATATTGCCTGGCAAGTGTTCATTAATTTGAATCGGTTTAGCAAAAACGTGTTTTAAAACCTATTTCCAGCCTTTAAATATTTAAAAAAAAAAATTGCCTACTTATTTACTTCAAGGCATAAGCTTATGTTTATTTTTAAAAACATGGATGATCAATCTATATAACTATCCGTATCATTGACCCTATCAAACCACCGGGGGCCTATTCTCCAGTTGAGAGAATGATCATTTCATTCGAACTGGATAGCCGTTCTCTTAAAAAGTGTGTGAGTGATATTCTTGAATTGAAGAGAATGATCACTTCGCATGAAAATCGATAGTACATACTTCTCTTAGTCAAAACCAGATCTACCTAACGAAGAGTTGTAGATTAGTTCAGCAAAATTCGATGATCTGCCAATAGAAACCTAGTATGAAACTGCTTTATCGAATTCGCAAGTGACGTCAATTTCGCATGCGAAAACGAATCGAGTAAGTCAAAAATACAATTTAGGTAAAAGTATACGTTTTCGCATACGTCAGGGTGGCGAATTATTCAAAAATTAACCCCCTGTCCACAGTGTTACCATCACATATACGGTGCAAGAGAGAGGTCCGACACGCTCAACATAGGGCGCGGCCATTTTGATGCCTTTACCACAGTTTATAGCTAAAGAATCAGTTCGCTCACTCTGCGTCGGCACTTTTGATCTCAATGTTCCAGTTTATACACTGCGAAACTCGGATAATACAATATATGACAACCGCCGTGCGTAGCTATCAAGGAAACAATTATCTGTTTTTGTCGGTCATTGCCTAGACTTACTTTAAAAACATTTTTTTGTGAATCACTATTTAGTATTTTAATACCTATTTACTTCTAAATACCTATTTAATCGAAATAAGAATTAAAGTTAAAGAATTAAAAATCCCTATGAATAGCTAATTTATGGCACACCCTATATACTTACAAATCAGAATCAACGTTGCTTTTTTTTATCATAGAGGTCCAAGAATTTCGGCGATTAATTTACGATTGCCATTAAACCAGAATTATTTGTTTTGAATTCGTGCTCTTCAAATAAACCATCAAAAAGCAACCCTATGTTTATTATCATTGAAGATTCCTTTCTCACACTTTGTGAATCAGTTGATGACCTTTCGGATATTAATCATGTACCTATCATGAGTTGGAAGTCATAATTTTTGAATCCTTCTCGCAAACTAACTTTTCAGCGATTTCATATATAAATCTATCTTTAAACTTATCTACATAAACAAGACAGTTTTAGTTTTAAGTTTTTAAGTGTGTTAACCGAGAAACGCATCAGATCATGCTATCTTATGTTACATGCATTTAGGTAATCTATTTCTAACGATGACATACGGAAGATATGAATTTTATCTTTTTTACTTTCTTTCGCCTTTATTTGCATTGTTATAAAACAGAAATTTCATATTATTTCTAGATTGTTAACACTAACACCTAAAATGGATGGCGCATTTAATTTAATAGTAATCTTTTGAACTCAATATCGTCTCTATATTGGCAAAAACTGTTAATTACAAAATCTTGATTTTCAGAAAATTTCCTTTTAAACTATAGGACACTTCTACCTCTATTAAACAACCGTATTCGCTCCTTGCGAAGTCATGGAAAGGGAAGCAAAAGCGATACTAGCGCTAGCTGCGGATATTTCGTGCATTTTAGGGCGATATTTTGTAATTTTGGCATATCAAATACACGTATACATTTTACTTTTTTTCAAAAAAAGTGGGTAAAAACAATACAATAAGCAACTGGAGTTGCTGTGTTGAAAATTGTACAAATACTAGCAAAAAAACAGTGAAACTTATATAAAAAATTTCAGTAGCAAAGTGGAAATTAAATCAAAGAAATAAATTGATAGATATACAATAAGAAGAAAAATTACCTTTATTTTTGTAATAACCGTAATGCTGCAAATAGTAGACATCAGAAACTTGAAAGGTTTTAAATAAACAATAAATTATCATTTTACGATGTTCTTTAATAGGTATCCCTTTATTCTTAAATGTTCATTCAGCAAGGACTAGATTTCAAGATTTCTGCCTTTGATTATTATATGTGGTTGGAACGCAATTTTGTAACTTACTGATGGGAAATAATAATAATAATAATAAAGCGTCTTTATTCATCAAGTTTTAGTATAAGTGTAAATATATACATATATAAGGTAGATGAAAAGGTGAAGTTCAGCTTGTGCTGATTTACAACTTAACCTGTAAATAACATTGAAATATAATAATATAATATAATAGAGAAAAAAAAGTATAAAAAATAAACAGATTTTCAAAACCAAATTCGTTGCATTATATAATAAATTTTTTTATGACCATTGCTTATTGAACAAAGAATCTTTTAGGCGTTTCTTGAAATTAAGCAAGTTATATGATTTAAATTCATTTGTAAGTTTATTGTACTCTTTACATGCAACATACGAAAAACATCTTTTAAATAGAGCCGTGTTATGATTCGGTACCACCAAGGTCATTCGATTCCGCGTAGGAAATTCATTAATATTGGAAAATGTCTTTAATTTGTTAACTAAATAATCAGGTTTCTGTATGAGTAAAACTTTGTGAACTTGGGTTAATAAATGCAAAAGGCGATAGTAATTGAAAGTCAACCAACCTGATTCTTTCATTTTATTCGAGATATGATCAAATTTTCGAATTCCATAGGCGAAACGTAGACAGCTATTCTGGATTTTTTTGTAAACGAGCGGAATCGGATTGGAGTAGGGCTGGACCGTAGATGGAATCACAATAACTGAGTTTGGAAAAAATGAGAGATTCACAAAGTTTAAGTTTGAGTTGTGTGGAAAGCAGGTCTCGGTTAGGGTACAACTGTCTCAAGACGTTGAACGAACTTTGAGATATGGTGGAGGTATGTTTACTAAAACGAAGATCAGAATCTAACCAGAGACCTAAGTTTTTTCCTTCATTCGTGAATTGAAGAAGAGCATCGCCTAATTTAATTTGTAATGCGTTTATTGTTAATTGTCTTAATTTTTTGGGGCCAAATAACATGATGGATGATTTTTTAGAATTTATTTTGAGGTTGTGAGCTGTAGAAATATCAAGTAATGCATTTAAATCGTCGTTAATAAGATTTTGGGCAGTAAGTAAGCACTTATTATTAAACGAGTGATATAACTGGGTATCATCTGCATAATGATGGATCACACAATTTTTAACAAAACTATGAAAATCTGCTATATATAGTGAAAACAGCAATGGTCCCAGAATGGATCCCTGCGGAACACCTTGACTAACGGGTAGACTGCTGGATACATCAGCTTCCAAAATAACTTTATGAGTACGATTGCTAAGAAAATTTGATATTAGACGAACGGATTTATGAGAAAAACCGAAAAATTTCAGTTTTTTGCAAAGTGTTGGATGATCTAAAGTATCAAATGCTTTGCTATAATCAAGAAGAACCAAACATGTGACTTTTCCCAGGTCTGTCGCTTTAAAAAGGTCATCCGTGATAGATAAGAGGGCAGTGGTCGTACTATGGTGCATTCTAAAGCCAGATTGAGCTGGAGTTATTATATTTTGGTCATATACATATTTGCTAATTTGATCTTTAAGTATAAATTCAAACGATTTAGAAAGGGTTGGTAGAATACTAATAGGACGCAAGTCAGATAAGCTAGTAGGTTGATTACAT
Organism: Psylliodes chrysocephalus; assembly: GCA_927349885.1. Taxonomy (NCBI): domain Eukaryota; kingdom Metazoa; phylum Arthropoda; class Insecta; order Coleoptera; family Chrysomelidae; genus Psylliodes; species Psylliodes chrysocephalus. The sequence goes on along the minus strand of OV651818.1, from coordinate 79,055,562 downwards.
TTAGCAAGCGGAATAATAAAGGCCCGTTTCCACGAAAGTGGATAATGAGACGAAGAAATTATTTTATTAAAAATAAATGTTAAATGATTGATTAAATAATTTTCTACTAACTGTATCATGCGCAGTGATATGTTATCTAAACCAACGGCATGACTTTTTATACGATTTAGAGATTTTCGAACTGTATCAGAAGAGACAGATTTAAATTCGAATTTATTTTCATATATATTTTCATAGTACCGATCAAGTAAGGCTAATTGGTCATGTGACTTCAGAGTAGTAGGAGATGAATTAAAATGTTTGTTAATTTCAGTAACATTACTTAAGTTAGGTGGTATAATAGTACTGGCTTTTTTTCTAAGAATTTCTAAGGATCTAAGAGTATTCCAGGTGGTCTTGGAATTCTTTTCTCTAAGAATAAAGTTTAAATAAGCCTTTTTTTCTCGTCGAATTGCTCCAGTAGTAAAATTCCTTAGGTCGGTATAGCTAGTCCAATTTACTGCAGTCTTATTTTTTTTATATTTTTTTAAAGCTTTGTCTCTTAACGAAATCATTACTTTTATATTATAAGTAATCCAAGGGGTATGCGGTTTCGTAACTTTTTTTCTTACTAAAGGAGCATATACAGAGAAAAGCTGGATTAAGGAATTATTCAGATGGGAAATCATATGTTCAACGTAATTTAATTCGTAAATTATGTCCCAATTTATGGAACCTAATTCAGCATTAAAAAGATTAATATCAAATCGTGAAAAGTCACGATAGGTTATATACTTAGCTTTCTTTTCTAAAGTGATTGACTCTATGTTGCAAAGAACAGCTTGATGATATGACAAGCCACGGCCTCTGACATCTAATACCTCAACACATGTTGTTTGATGGACATCTGACACAAATATAATGTCGATGAGAGTTTTGCTGTGCGGGGTTATATGAGTTGGTTCATTAACAATTTGTGTTAGTCCATAGGAATTTAAAAAATTTATACATAGATCACAACCTCTACTAGGCGTCATAAAATCTATATTAATATCTCCTGAGACAATGAAAAAGTCACAAGATGGTAACAAGTTGGCGACGCTATCCTCCAATTCATCAAGGCAGTTGATAACAGAAGAAATCAGTTTTAATCATTAATTCTATGTTTTCTTTCGAACAAAAATGAAAATATAAGTAATGATCCTTTTTTTATACATTTTAACTTCACGCTATTATTAAATGGTATTTTTTGATTTTGACAGAATAGGCTAATTCATCAATGAAAACTTATTAGACTTAGGCAACTTCTCATACATTTTCCAGTAAATACTGTTGCCTGCCTATATTTTATTATTGATTTTTATCGATTATACATAATTTTCTTTAATTTAAGCGATAAAAATATATAATAATAATAAATTAATGTTTTACTTGTTTTACAAATCCATATACTTTTATGAAAACTAACATATATACTTTTTAATTACGAATTCTATTAAAAGCTGCATTTGTCAGTATACGCAGAAATAGTCCATTAGTATCAAAACGAACTGGCGCTGCTGTCGCGCACGGAACGAGTGAAATTAGTGATTTATCAGTATTAACATTGTACCCCTGGTTCTAAAAATTTTCGGTAAAAGAGGAAAAGTAAATTATGCTATATGAATAATCTTGACTTTTGTAAAAAAATGCATAATAACTGATGTTGCCTGTTAATCATTTTTCGTACCTTGTAACCACAGTTTAAACTTTGTTGTAACTGAGGCAGTAAAAAGTAACAATTCTAATTGACAATTATTTTCTACAGTTCAAGAAGGTTACAATTTTTGGTCTCATCTAGTCGTTGGACTGTTTTAAAAGAACATATTTCCAATTTAGATTAGATTAGATTAGGAGTGGGACGTTATTTGTCCTTGTCCAGCGCGACCTTTTCAGATCTATTGTGGGACTCCGTTTGTTTTAGAGTATGTCATCTAGCCTGGTCTTTTTTATTAGACTTAGTAGCTTTGACAGTGGCTCCCGCATGTAGTTACATGCAATTGGCTTTTCTTCGCCCAATGTAAGAAACCTCATTCCAGCCAGGCCTTCGCATTGGCAGAGGACGTGGAATGACGTTTCCTCTTCTTCTTCACAGAACCTGCACAAAGTTGCTTCTTCTGCTGGATTTATAACACTCATGTGCCTTTTGAGGCGACAGTGTCCAGTAAGAAGGCCTACTGTTATCCTAACGATTTGACGCTTTTGATCCAGTAGGTCTTTCGTGAACTTGGCCGATGGTTCCTTGATGAACTGTTTGGCCTGTCTCAGTCTTGGATAGGGTTCGGGGCCTGTCATGGCCTTATCTGGGCCTTCTCGGGCTAATTCGTCGGCCTTTTCGTTGCCCTGATATCCCTCATGGCCTGGAACCCAGGCTAAGGTCACCTTATTTTGACTACTTAGCTCTGTCAGGTCTTCTAGACAGTCTTTCACCAGTCTTGATTTGATTTCTGGTGAGAGAATTGCCTTTAGAGCTGCTTGGCTATCAGAGTATATGGCAATAGTTTTGCCTGATACTTGCTGATTTAATATTTCTCTTGCACAGTGTTGTATGGCTATTAGCTCAGCCTGGAACACTGTTGCATATTTTCCTAAACTCAGCGAAATCGTTTATTTCGACTTGGGTCCATAGATTCCAGCACCGGCACCTTCCTTGGTTTTTGAACCGTCTGTGTACCAGACGAGTTCAGCCTGTATTTCCAATTTAACTTTAAAACCTCTTTCTGAAACTAGATGGTCGGACAGAATTGATGCCATTTTTGAGGTATCAGCTTGGGAAGTCTATGATGCTTTGTATAGTATATATAGTGGAGTTTGATTCGATAACAATACAAAGCATATGGCTGAACCTTTAGTAAATAAATTTAAAAGTTACCAGTTTATATGTACCGGGTGTTCCATTAAGAGAGACTATAATTCCATAGGGAAAAAATATTTTTTAATAAATAGTGATAAAGTGATGGGGAAGGTAAACTTTAACTTGGAAAAATGCTCAGAACTCCAGTTTGACTTTGCCGAATTTAGCGAACTTTGTTTCGTTTAGAAGAGCCTTTTTAGCCTCATTTTTAGCTGTATCAACTGTGGCTGCTTACGTTTTACAAACGCCGCGATAGGACGTTAAGTTAAAACTGACATATTTCACGAAAATTTTCTAAAAATTTAAATACAACTGGCGTACCAAACGTTCACGCTCCACCTTCCTTGGTACTACACCTCCTGCATCCAACATGGATTATTAGCGGACCAATAATTACATCATGCAGAATTTGTAACCTTACAGCATCATCTAAATCATCAACATTGTCATTAAAAGCCCCTAAAATCAGAATTTTTTCTATAACTAACAATACTTTCCTCAAAAAGTACCTACGGTTATAAAGTTGTAGATACGTTTACTTCAAATGTTTTGCTTTAACTATCATTTTCTTTCAGATTACACGTTTCAATTTCTAGGTTTACGTCAGAGAGATACGTATACGTTTGTAGCGTTCCTTTAATTCTACAGGGTGATTCACATAAGAACCGACATAGAGCAGGGGCATATAGGGGGTCCCAAAATATGGCAATTTAACGCAACTTACCTCTATACCAAGTTGCTTCCCTAAGGAGTTATAGGCTTTGAAAGTGAAGTTATAAATTTTGAAAAAAAACAATATCTCCGTTATTCTTGAACTTAAAGCAACCAAATTTGGTACACTTTGTGGATGTATTTAGGGCGTTACTTGACAGTAACTAGAGTTTAATTGAAATTTGTAAAGTGGCGCACCATTAATATTCAACAGAATTTTGTTAACCCTTGATGGATTTTAAAAATCTTTATTGCTTTGTTTTGTGGGCAATTCAATTCTTAAACTTTTCTTACTCTAGTAATTTTTCGAAAAAACTCATCATTTTCATCAAAAACTCGAATAACTTAAAACGCGCGCTCTAGGTGTGTTATTTAACCCTAACCGTCCTGATAACTTTTACATACGTAGACTCCTGATAAGGGTACCCGGGTACCCGTGTGTATTTTGTATGGAAACTGTGAATTTTTGATTCTGTGCGCACGCGTCGTTTCGTTTCTCTTCGCATTGTCAGTATGTGTTTGGGCTTTGGCTTGTACAGTTGCTTCAATATTGTGTGTGAGCGCGTCGTTTTGTTTCTCTCTTCGGATTCACAGTTTGTGTTGCTTGGTTTATTTTGTTTTTATTAAGTTTTTTCGATGTCGCGCAAACGTAATGCATCTGTTATGGAAATGGAAGTGTCTGAAGGTATATCTTCTGGTGCGGGGCCATCATCTAGTGCTACACCATGTGCTGCTGGGCCATCTCACCCTACGCAATCTCCAAAAACCAGAAATGTATCATCATTAAGGAATATAGACCATTTACCATGGAGAAGTGGTTATCTAAATATATCCGCGTAAGTTAAGTTGATTAGTTTATTGACTATTATTTAATTTCTTTTTTGCGACTTTGGATTAGTTTGACCGCCGAAGATATTGATATCTTGTGTGAAACGGAAGTAGAAGACGACGAAACAACCGAGCCAATCGAATATGAGTGTGGCAGTGATGACGAATGGGTTCCTGATGAAGATGAAGCCTCGGATATAGAAATGGAAGGTGTCGTTGAGGCTGAAGAGGAAGAAGAAGACAACGAATTTGAATTGCGTGGCGAAGTTCCTGTAATTACTGAGAAATATGTAGCAACTGACCAGACTGAATGGTATTCCCAAGAACTACGAAGTGTTCAAACTCCATCACAAAATGTTTTGCGCAACAAAGGTGGGTAGAAATATAAGTGTAGTAGCAGTAATTTTATTGTTCATTGTTTAGGTGGACCGCATCGCAAATTTACTAGAGTGATGACAGCTAAGGAAATTTTCGATGAATTTATGACAGATAACATAAAAAATGAGATCATCAGACACAGCAACAAGAAAGGCAATGAAGTAGCATTGGATTTCAACCGGAATAATGCAGCCGATATTGCAATTCAAAAGGTAAAACCTCGCGAGTTTCGTCTAATTACAATGGAAGAACTTAATGCTTTTATTGGAGTTTTGCTGGTTATGGGTATAAATGGGGCTAGCGATGATCCTCCTTCAACGCTTTGGGGCAATCACAGTCATCCATTGTACAAAGCATCGTTAAGTCGCGATAGATTTCAGCAAATACTACGCGTAATTCGCTTTGATAACGCGTTTACGAGATCAGCACGCAAAGAAACAGACAAAGCCGCTCCTATCTCCGATATTTGGAATATGCTGATGAAGAATCTACAAACAAATTATTATCCGGATAAAAACGTTACAGTGGATGAGCAGTTATTCCCATTTAGAGGACGAACCAGTTTTACCCAATACATTCCATCAAAGCCGGCAAAATATGGCATTAAAATATTTTGGTTGTGTAACACATCCGATGGCTATCCTCTGTTTGGAATAATTTACACAGGCAAACCACCTGGTGGTCAGCGACAGGTAAAAGTTGGGGAAACTATTGTTTTAGCTCTGGTTGATTTTTACAAACAATCTGGTCTAAATGTTACGACAGACAATTTCTTCACTTCACTCACGTTGGCTAATCAGTTACGAATAAGAGGAATGAGCCTCGTCGGTACCCTTAGACAAAATAAAGCTTTTATTCCAAGAGAGCTACGGCCTAATCCCACTGACGATATAGGTACACCCCGATATGCATTCAACAAAAATGGAACTCTTTTATCTGTCGTGACCAAGAAAAAGAAAAGCGTTTTCTTGCTGTCAACGATGCATTATTCACGAGGGGAGCAAGCAGTTAATGGGAAAGAGGAGATAAATGACTTCTACAACAAGACCAAAGGCGGAGTTGATCTAATGGATCAGATGCTGTCCAAATATAGCACCAAACGTAAAACAAATAGATGGCCTTTGGCAATTTTTTTTAACATGATCGACGTGGCTGCGTTGGGTGCATTTTGTGTTTATTCCAGCCTCCATCCAAGCGTCAAAAAAAGACGAAGCTCTCGTCGTGGCTTTTTGACATCACTTGGCGTGGAATTGGCAACGGAAAACATGAACGAAAGGACCGCTCATAATAGAATAACCAGATTCACCAATGTCCGGGCAGCTCTTGAGCTTATGCTCAACAAAAAAATCTCTGAGCCAGCTTGTCAGGATGCTGCGGGCCCATCGGGCAGAACTGAGCGAGATAAAACTGGTCGGTTACCATTGAAGGGTCGTTGCTACCTTTGCGTGGCAACTAATCCCAAATCCGACAGAAAGACACGCAAGAAATGTGATGCCTGTAAGCGACCAATGTGCAACACGCACACTAAATGCATAGCACCACGATGCATTAGCTGCTGATTTATTGTTTTTTTTTCTCTTTTTTATCCTTATAATACTTTAAAATTTGTTGTAAAATAACTTGTAATTCTTAATAATCAATAAAACATAAAAAAAGCATAAAAAAAAACAAAAACAAACCAAAAATGTCTCTTTATTTCACATTCTTCATACAAAATGTATTAAAAAGTTTACGGGTACCCGGGTACCCTTATCAGGAGGGTAAGGACTACTCGACTTTGGGCGGCTCCACAACCGGCTCAAACAATTCTAGAAAGCTAAAAATGCGAAAAAACGATAGAAAACAACTGTTTTTAAGATGTCATGGAACCTCAAATATGTAACTTTTTTTATTTGAAAAATATTTGACTTCAAAGTCCGTTCGGGTACCCAGGTACCCGTGTTAGGAGGGTTAGGGTTAAAATCAGCGAAAATTCAAAAGTTGGCTATGAAAATAAACGTCAAACAACGCAACGGGCGAAGAATACACAAATTCTTTCAACGTTCCCCACAGAAAGAAGTCACATTTGTTCAGGTCAGGTGATCTTGGGGGCCAACGTTGTGGGCAATTATTTCCTCTTCCTATCCATCTATTGGGATACTGGTGGTTTAAAAAATTTCTTACGTTCATACTAAAATGAGGCGGTGCTCCATCGTGCATAAACCAATGTTGCAACCTTAGTTGTAAAGGTACCTCGTCAAGTAGATACGGAAGGGTGTTTTGTAGAAATTCTAAATAATTTTCACCAATTAAATATCGATCAATAATTCCCATCCAAACATTAATTTTGAATTCACGTTGGAAATGCCGAGGAGTTATTGCATGTGGGTTTACGTCAGAATACTCATGATAGTTATGGAGATTTGTGATACCTCTGCGAGTGAAAGTCGCCTCATCCGTAAAAAGAATTTTCTTTTGGAAGTTACTATCTTGGTGTAGAATAAACTGACAAAAATTGACACGTTGAACCAAATCTCCGGGTAAAAGTTCTTGGACTTTTTGTACATGATAAGGGTGTAGTAGATTGCGACGGGTAACTCGATGCACAGAACTCTGCGATATACCAATTTGTCGAGATAAATTCCTAGTACTAATATGTGGATCATCTTGAATAGCATTTAAAATGGCTACCTCAACTTGTGGCCTGAGTGCGACAGCACGTTCTCGAGTATTATTGAGAAACTTGCCCGTTTCTCTAGCTCGTCTTTCAACATTAGAAAATGTTTCTCTATGGGGAATGATACGGTGTTTACGTGTTTCTGTTCTGTGTTTTATGTAAATAAACATGTATATTTTTAAATGTCTTTTTTTAGTCCAATAAAAATATTATACTGTAATATTGCAATCAAAAGCAATTTTAATATTTTACAAATGTTTCTACAACGTTTCCTAATATTTATATTATACAGGGTGATTCACATAAGAACCGACATAGAGCAGGGGCATATAGGGGGTCCCAAAATATGGCAATTTAACGCAACTTACCTCTATACCAAGTTGCTTCCCTAAGGAGTTATAGGCTTTGAAAGTGAAGTTATAAATTTTGAAAAAAATCAATATCTCCGTTATTCTTGAACTTAAAGCAACCAAATTTGGTACACTTTGTGGATGTATTTAGGGCGTTACTTGACAGTAACTAGAGTTTAATTGAAATTTGTAAAGGGGGTATACTGGGTGGCGCACCATTAATATTCAACAGAATTTTGTTAACCCTTGATGGATTTTAAAAATCTTTGCTTTGTTTTGTGGGCAATTCAATTCTTAAACTTTTCTTACTCTAGTAATTTTTCGAAAAAACTCATCATTTTCATCAAAAACTCGAATAACTTAAAACGCGTGCTCTAGGTGTGTTATTTAAAATCATCGAAAATTCAAAAGTTGGCTATGAAAATAAACGTCAAACTTGACAATGAAGCAAGTAAGTTGTTCAATTAAGTAATTGTTGTTTGAGTGTTTTTAAAATGAACGGGAAGTTTTCTTTTAACGAGCAAGTTGACATGCTGTTAGTGCTAGGTTTTTGTGAAGGAAACTGTAGAAGAAGTGTAGAAGAATATCGTAGATTTCCTAACCGTATCATTCCCCATAGAGAAACATTTTCTAATGTTGAAAGACGAGCTAGAGAAACGGGCAAGTTTCTCAATAATACTCGAGAACGTGCTGTCGCACTCAGGCCACAAGTTGAGGTAGCCATTTTAAATGCTATTCAAGATGATCCACATATTAGTACTAGGAATTTATCTCGACAAATTGGTATATCGCAGAGTTCTGTGCATCGAGTTACCCGTCGCAATCTACTACACCCTTATCATGTACAAAAAGTCCAAGAACTTTTACCCGGAGATTTGGTTCAACGTGTCAATTTTTGTCAGTTTATTCTACACCAAGATAGTAACTTCCAAAAGAAAATTCTTTTTACGGATGAGGCGACTTTCACTCGCAGAGGTATCACAAATCTCCATAACTATCATGAGTATTCTGACGTAAACCCACATGCAATAACTCCTCGGCATTTCCAACGTGAATTCAAAATTAATGTTTGGATGGGAATTATTGATCGATATTTAATTGGTGAAAATTATTTAGAATTTCTACAAAACACCCTTCCGTATCTACTTGACGAGGTACCTTTACAACTAAGGTTGCAACATTGGTTTATGCACGATGGAGCACCGCCTCATTTTAGTATGAACGTAAGAAATTTTTTAAACCACCAGTATCCCAATAGATGGATAGGAAGAGGAAATAATTGCCCACAACGTTGGCCCCCAAGATCACCTGACCTGAACAAATGTGACTTCTTTCTGTGGGGAACGTTGAAAGAATTTGTGTATTCTTCGCCCGTTGCGTTGTTTGACGTTTATTTTCATAGCCAACTTTTGAATTTTCGCTGATTTTAACCCTAACCCTCCTAACACGGGTACCTGGGTACCCGAACGGACTTTGAAGTCAAATATTTTTCAAATAAAAAAAGTTACATATTTGAGGTTCCATGACATCTTAAAAACAGTTGTTTTCTATCGTTTTTCGCATTTTTAGCTTTCTAGAATTGTTTGAGCCGGTTGTGGAGCCGCCCAAAGTCGAGTAGTCCTTACCCTCCTGATAAGGGTACCCGGGTACCCGTAAACTTTTTAATACATTTTGTATGAAGAATGTGAAATAAAGAGACATTTTTGGTTTGTTTTTGTTTTTTTTTATGCTTTTTTTATGTTTTATTGATTATTAAGAATTACAAGTTATTTTACAACAAATTTTAAAGTATTATAAGGATAAAAAAGAGAAAAAAAAACAATAAATCAGCAGCTAATGCATCGTGGTGCTATGCATTTAGTGTGCGTGTTGCACATTGGTCGCTTACAGGCATCACATTTCTTGCGTGTCTTTCTGTCGGATTTGGGATTAGTTGCCACGCAAAGGTAGCAACGACCCTTCAATGGTAACCGACCAGTTTTATCTCGCTCAGTTCTGCCCGATGGGCCCGCAGCATCCTGACAAGCTGGCTCAGAGATTTTTTTGTTGAGCATAAGCTCAAGAGCTGCCCGGACATTGGTGAATCTGGTTATTCTATTATGAGCGGTCCTTTCGTTCATGTTTTCCGTTGCCAATTCCACGCCAAGTGATGTCAAAAAGCCACGACGAGAGCTTCGTCTTTTTTTGACGCTTGGATGGAGGCTGGAATAAACACAAAATGCACCCAACGCAGCCACGTCGATCATGTTAAAAAAAATTGCCAAAGGCCATCTATTTGTTTTACGTTTGGTGCTATATTTGGACAGCATCTGATCCATTAGATCAACTCCGCCTTTGGTCTTGTTGTAGAAGTCATTTATCTCCTCTTTCCCATTAACTGCTTGCTCCCCTCGTGAATAATGCATCGTTGACAGCAAGAAAACGCTTTTCTTTTTCTTGGTCACGACAGATAAAAGAGTTCCATTTTTGTTGAATGCATATCGGGGTGTACCTATATCGTCAGTGGGATTAGGCCGTAGCTCTCTTGGAATAAAAGCTTTATTTTGTCTAAGGGTACCGACGAGGCTCATTCCTCTTATTCGTAACTGATTAGCCAACGTGAGTGAAGTGAAGAAATTGTCTGTCGTAACATTTAGACCAGATTGTTTGTAAAAATCAACCAGAGCTAAAACAATAGTTTCCCCAACTTTTACCTGTCGCTGACCACCAGGTGGTTTGCCTGTGTAAATTATTCCAAACAGAGGATAGCCATCGGATGTGTTACACAACCAAAATATTTTAATGCCATATTTTGCCGGCTTTGATGGAATGTATTGGGTAAAACTGGTTCGTCCTCTAAATGGGAATAACTGCTCATCCACTGTAACGTTTTTATCCGGATAATAATTTGTTTGTAGATTCTTCATCAGCATATTCCAAATATCGGAGATAGGAGCGGCTTTGTCTGTTTCTTTGCGTGCTGATCTCGTAAACGCGTTATCAAAGCGAATTACGCGTAGTATTTGCTGAAATCTATCGCGACTTAACGATGCTTTGTACAATGGATGACTGTGATTGCCCCAAAGCGTTGAAGGAGGATCATCGCTAGCCCCATTTATACCCATAACCAGCAAAACTCCAATAAAAGCATTAAGTTCTTCCATTGTAATTAGACGAAACTCGCGAGGTTTTACCTTTTGAATTGCAATATCGGCTGCATTATTCCGGTTGAAATCCAATGCTACTTCATTGCCTTTCTTGTTGCTGTGTCTGATGATCTCATTTTTTATGTTATCTGTCATAAATTCATCGAAAATTTCCTTAGCTGTCATCACTCTAGTAAATTTGCGATGCGGTCCACCTAAACAATGAACAATAAAATTACTGCTACTACACTTATATTTCTACCCACCTTTGTTGCGCAAAACATTTTGTGATGGAGTTTGAACACTTCGTAGTTCTTGGGAATACCATTCAGTCTGGTCAGTTGCTACATATTTCTCAGTAATTACAGGAACTTCGCCACGCAATTCAAATTCGTTGTCTTCTTCTTCCTCTTCAGCCTCAACGACACCTTCCATTTCTATATCCGAGGCTTCATCTTCATCAGGAACCCATTCGTCATCACTGCCACACTCATATTCGATTGGCTCGGTTGTTTCGTCGTCTTCTACTTCCGTTTCACACAAGATATCAATATCTTCGGCGGTCAAACTAATCCAAAGTCGCAAAAAAGAAATTAAATAATAGTCAATAAACTAATCAACTTAACTTACGCGGATATATTTAGATAACCACTTCTCCATGGTAAATGGTCTATATTCCTTAATGATGATACATTTCTGGTTTTTGGAGATTGCGTAGGGTGAGATGGCCCAGCAGCACATGGTGTAGCACTAGATGATGGCCCCGCACCAGAAGATATACCTTCAGACACTTCCATTTCCATAACAGATGCATTACGTTTGCGCGACATCGAAAAAACTTAATAAAAACAAAATAAACCAAGCAACACAAACTGTGAATCCGAAGAGAGAAACAAAACGACGCGCTCACACACAATATTGAAGCAACTGTACAAGCCAAAGCCCAAACACATACTGACAATGCGAAGAGAAACGAAACGACGCGTGCGCACAGAATCAAAAATTCACAGTTTCCATACAAAATACACACGGGTACCCGGGTACCCTTATCAGGAGTCTACGTATGTAAAAGTTATCAGGACGGTTAGGGTTAAATAACACACCTAGAGCGCGCGTTTTAAGTTATTCGAGTTTTTGATGAAAATGATGAGTTTTTTCGAAAAATTACTAGAGTAAGAAAAGTTTAAGAATTGAATTGCCCACAAAACAAAGCAATAAAGATTTTTAAAATCCATCAAGGGTTAACAAAATTCTGTTGAATATTAATGGTGCGCCACTTTACAAATTTCAATTAAACTCTAGTTACTGTCAAGTAACGCCCTAAATACATCCACAAAGTGTACCAAATTTGGTTGCTTTAAGTTCAAGAATAACGGAGATATTGTTTTTTTTCAAAATTTATAACTTCACTTTCAAAGCCTATAACTCCTTAGGGAAGCAACTTGGTATAGAGGTAAGTTGCGTTAAATTGCCATATTTTGGGACCCCCTATATGCCCCTGCTCTATGTCGGTTCTTATGTGAATCACCCTGTATAATATAAATATTAGGAAACGTTGTAGAAACATTTGTAAAATATTAAAATTGCTTTTGATTGCAATATTACAGTATAATATTTTTATTGGACTAAAAAAAGACATTTAAAAATATACATGTTTATTTACATAAAACACAGAACAGAAACACGTAAATGTCACGATGCGTTTAACAATTTCAACTCATATTTTGGACTATACCGTAAACATTTTTGTGCGTTGACGTTCACGTTTACGTACTGGAAACACTTCAACTCTAGTATCATGCCACTTACCGTATATATTATGTGGAGCAAAGCGTTCAACTCTCGTATCACTGTCGTTATTATCTTCCTTAAACATTCTATTTAGCACTAAAATTTTTTGTGTTTTTAGGAATTTTTACCTGGACGAACCCATAAGTCATTGTGTCTCCATAAAATAACTTCCAAAAAGCAGATGATTAATTTCTATTGAAAACAATCAAGAACGAAGCTAATCAGAAATCGCTGGGATCACTATAGAATATGAAATGCAGCTCCAATTCACGTTTCCTCATCAGATTCTTATACATTTAGACATTTCTTAAATCGGAGAGAAATAATTAACTTGTGGACTTGTCTTTTTCCGCTTTGTTGCCGTTACATTTGAGTCGACAACAGAGTGAAAGAGGCCTGTGCCCAAGTTGTGTACGTCACAAGTCACAAAACTAATATGGTAAGGAACAGTTAATCTTAATTATAGTCTATTTTTATGTATGAGATAGTATTAAAATAATAAAGCGTTCGTAATCCATAGGCGTACCACTTCTTTTAGTAGACAGTTAAAATATTTTTTGAAGTTATTCCTCGAGTATACACTTATATTTTCACCTAATTAACCTGCTTATAACTTCTAAACAGCTGAAGGTAAAAAAGTGCAATTTTTTCTAAAATGTTTTATTTTTCCACAAGGTATGTTAAGAACATTGTGTCAAACTGGTTATGTAGGTATAAGGGTTTAAACTATGACTTTTAAACAACGTTACGATCATAAATAATAATTTTAATATAAAAACTACTTCTTACCTACAAATCCAAATCAGAAGATGAACTGTCGCAACCAATATTTACAATGAGTGGCTCGATCATTTCATCAGTAATATTGTCTAACTTCCACATTTTCTCTTCTTCTTTAATCGTATGATTTACTGCCTTTTCCCAGTTTTCAGGCTTCACATTATTTACAGCCTCCAAAAACAACTGTTTAACATCACTCATTTTAAAAGAATTATTTTTTCTTGAAACTTCTCCCTTTATCTGTGCCCATATCAGTTCAATCGGGTTTACTTCGCAATGATATGGTGGTGATCTAACCACCGTCATCCCACGATTTTTTCAAAATTTCAACAATTTCATATTTTTTTAATTTCTCTTTATGAAGGGAACACAAATGATACAGTTCTTTTCTCAAACCAGGATGGAACTTAATATTCTTTGAATTTAGTCAATTCTGTAAATCTTTTTTTAACCACTTGGTTGTGGGCATTTTTTCTATAAGTCTCGAGTGATAACTTGCATTGGGGTCTATTCTGTAACAATTCCGTTATATTTAACGGCCTTTAAAATATTGGCGACCTTTAAAAATATGTTTGTATTCGTTAATTTACTTCTGTCATTATTTAAACAGATTTCTTTAAGATAGTCCTCTAATGTATATTAAAGATCCGTTTAAATAATGACAGAAGTAAAGAAGAAAATTTTTTTAAAGGCCGTTAAATATAAAGGAATTGTTACAGAATAGACCACATTATCCATTACTATTATACAGTTCTGAGGAAGATCTATAATTTGTTCGAACCACTCTTTAAAGACATCAGCATTCATGTCCTCATGGTAGTCACCGGTACGAGTAGATTCAAAAGTCAATAAACCACCTTTAACAAAACCGTTTGAACTACCGATGTGTACTATTATTAGTCTGCGCCCCTTTCCTGATGGTGGATTTAAACCAGTAGATAAATTATTTAAAAAAGCCTGTCTTCGACTTGTAACAGTTTCATCTTGCCAAAATTTATTTGCTTTATGTCCCTCGTTGATCCATGTTCCATCTAAATAAAATATATTTCTTCTTTGGTTTCTCATTTCTTTTATAGTCCTTAGGTAATTTCTTCTCCATACTACAATATCGCTTCTTTCTATTAAAATAGACTTTCTGGAATGCTTTTTCCATAGAAAACCTATTTCTTTTAAAAGTTTCCATAGTATGCTTCGACTCATTTCAGGGTAATCCTTATCATCTCGAACCGTGGCAAGAACTTTGTCTACTGTCGGAAATTCTTTTCTAAAGAAGAACGCATGCACTTTCCTTCGAAGCCTTTCTTTCAAAAGATTTTCTAATTGAAATTTTGGTTTTCCTGGAGTTTTACGTGCTGTTTGAAACTCGCCACATTTCTTTTCTTTAACAACTCTGTAAATCGTAGATTTCCCAACACCAAGCGTACTACTAACTAATTCCACTGTGTCATCAACACTTTTACATAAATGTTTGTCTGTAAATGATTTAAAACGATTAAATATTAATGTTTTTTCATTAACTGTTAAAGGACCGATTTTTTGTCGTGTACGCGGCCCTTCCAAATTTTCCATGATCACACTAGAATTCGCACTGCACCTTGCAACTAAACGACATTTAGTAAACTGTCAAGAATACACAACTTGGGCCTCCTTACTAAACGGAAAACCTATAATCGATTTTCGGTGAAATTTGTTGGGAAGGTATTTATCTACTTATAATTCGATTACTGTAAGAAATTCTTGGAATTAAAATAAATCAAAATTGGCAAATAGGTACTTATTGAAAATAATCTTAAGATGCGGCTATGTAATCTATAATACACAGGGCTTTTGGCCTGTCCAAACCTTTTTTTATTGTTCTGTACAGCTTATATTTATAAAGGACCAATAAAAGACCCAAAACTTGTAATAGCTCAGGTACATTTATTACAATTTTAGGAAATATTTAGATTATTCTGTAAAAATATTTAACCCTTAATCACGGACAGGGAGTCTATCAGACTCCGCGGCGTGCATTTTACCCCATTACTCCCACCACAACTGATATTTATTGCTGCTGCTTTGTGTACCTTCCACATTTTTAGTGCTCTAGAACGTCTCAAAGTAGCAGTATCGTGAAATTTTATTTTATTCTGATTTTGCATACCGGGAGTCTCTCAGACTCCGCGTCCGTAGTTACGTGATAAAAAATTTAACGCTGTGCCAAATCCTACGCCTGGTCCATCGAAGAAAGTGAATATTTTAGATGATAATTTTGAAAAACAAGCGATAATATGGTTCGATGAAACAGACTGTGATAATAGTGACATCGAAGCTGATGAAAATGTGCATTTAGAAAGTGATCATGAGTCTGCGAGCGAACAAGAAGCTAGTGACGACGAGCAGGACTATTTGCCTGATAATGAAAATTATAATATCGAAGTTTCTGACAATGACGAGAGTGACAGTGATGAATTTGGAGCAAGTGATGGTGGTAATAAGAAGCGGAAAATAAATGTTGCATAAACTGTGTGAATGAACGAGACTAAGCAAAAAAAATTATGTTAAAAATTTGACTTGCACGTTTTTTTATAGTTTTGCTTAAGAATTTCATTTTACTTATTATAATTTGTATTAGTGTTACATTCATATTTTTGCATTCTCTTTTTCGATTCTTTAGTGTATAAACATACTATGTAATTAAATTTGTCCGTAGTTGTGTGATAAAAATAAATGTCCGTGGTTAAGGGTTAAAATGACCGTACTAAGTTTTGCATTAGAAATGCTGTTTTATTACTCTCTCATACATAAAAATAGACTATAGTACAGTTACAAGGAATGTAATAATGTGTGTTAGCGATCGAATTTCTCGATTTCGCTTTATTTGAGACTCTTCAGGCAGAAGCAGAGAGTTACATAACAATTTGTAACATTGCGCATTTAGAAGAAACAAATCAATAGGAATATTTTTACATATTGACATGACAGTGTATGCAATGTAATATTTTTCTTAATTAGATAGATGAATTAAAAGTAAATAAAAAAGTTAAAATTGTTAGTAGACACCTGAATAGGATGAGACCATTAAATTGAAGGAGAAGAAGCAGATACGTATGAAAATTTGATTAAAATACTCGCAGTATATCCAACAGAAAAAAGAAAATATACGGAAGAGGGTTCAAACAGATTTTTAGGATAAAAAATAGGTTTTTAATAATAAAATAGGTTTTTCTGACTTGCAAGTATATTTTTTCGGTTTAAGGGCCAATCTTTTCACCTCAGTAGAGTTGAAAGTAACTACTTGCTGATTAAACTATAGGGATATTGTTCCATAATCTGTCAAGTAAACATACACGTAACGTTACTCAAGAGGTGAAAAGATCAGCTCCGAAATGAGATTTAACTGACATGTAACTCGGTAAAATCGATTTTTCTGACTTCAAACTCAAAAAAAGTGTATTTTACTCTGAAAAAGAGTTTTCTGTCTTGTACGAATCAAAAAAAAAAATTTTTTTACAACCAGAACTCAAATTATTTTTCTGAGTTTTAATTTATAATAATAAATTAGAACTGAGAAAAATAGGTTTTATTGACTTGTAATCCGAGTAAAGAGATTTTCCTGATTTAGAAGTCTAAAAAATGGTTTATACGGACTTAAATAAAATTGATTTGTTGCAAACTTAGAAAATTCAATTTTTCTGAGTTGCAATCCGTTCAAAAACAGTTTTCAGAACATAACTCAGTTTAATATTTCTTTTAAGTTTTCTAATTTACAATTCAGAAAAAGATTTTTACTGCATAAAACTGATTTTCTGATTGGTAATATAGAAAAAGAATTTTTTACGAAGTAGAGCTCAGAAAAATCGACTTTTCTGACATAATTTACAAAAATAAATTTTCCGATGTATTATTCAAATATATAAAAATTTAGAAATCAGTAAAATCGATTATTTGCTATAAAAAAAATATTTTATTTTATTTTTCTGACCTGGCAACATCCAGAAAAATAGTTTACGGGTTGAAATCAGAAAGAAATTTTTAATATATTTTCTGATTTAAAAGTCCGAAAAATAGAAACATCAATTTGCTGATTTATTTTGAGTAAGTAGATTTTTACGTTGGGAACTTCAGAAAAAGTGATTTTCCTAACTTCTAATTCAGTAAAATAGATTTTTCCGATTTAGAACTTTGAAAAATACATTTTATAGACTTAGAATTCAGTAAAATCTATTTTTGTACTCTACAAAATAGATTTTTAGTTTAGAACTCAGAAAAATCGATTTTCTGACTTGTAATTTAGGTAAGTAGATTTTTCCGATTTAGAACTCTGAAAAATACATTTTAGAGACTTAGAATTCAGTAAAGTTTATTTTTTAAACTCTAAAAAATATATTTTTACAGTTTAGAACTCAGAAAAATTTTCTGACTTGTAATTGAGGTAAGTGGATTTTTTCGCTTAAGAATTTTCTGTTTTTTAAATTCAGTAAAATCTATTTTGTAAACTCTAAAAAATTGATTTTTACAGTTTAAAACTCAGAACTCAGAAAAATATATTTTTAATATATTTTCTTATTTAAAAGTTAGAAAAATAGTTTTTGAACTGTAACTAAAAAAAAGATTTTTACGACATAGAACTCAAAAAAATTGAGTTTTTCGATTTAGAATGTGGAAAAATATATTTTACAAACTTTTTGGCAATAAAAAAATATATTTTCACAGTTTGGTACTCAGAAAAATCGATATTTTCAGACTTGTAATTCAGAAAAAGATTTTTTTTCGACACAGTACTCGATTTTTCTGACTTGGAAAACGAGTTTACACGACTCAGAAATTGAATTATATATACATAGTTATAAATTATTTTGGAATACATTATTGATTGAAATGAAACTCGAAATAAATATTCTCGACATTTTATTTCATGCTTTTTTCAGTTCCACTGACCAAATATATTAAATACAATTAAATTAAATATTAAATTAAAAAAAGATCTATGACAACCATTCGAGAAAAGAAGGTATTTAAATTAAAAACAACTAACAAACAAACAATATATATAAAATAGATTCTATCTAATCACATTTAATGATACCTAAAAAATTAACGCACCCTCACTTTTTTATTATTCTTGTTTATTACTGTCCGTATCGTCAGTCTGAAAAAAAAATGTATTAAGTTTGATATGTTATTAAAAATGTGTCAACTGACGTATTTTCGAAAACAAAAAAAAAAAACCGATGAAATATTTACGCACCAGGGATTAAAGGATGAATGTAGATCGAGAGTGGTACATATGTTACGCATAATACTCGAATTCGTATAATGCCCGAAAAAAATGCCCAAAACTAATTGTACTGTTCTATGGGTATTGACCATTACAAAATAAGCAAAACTAGTTTTATATATTTTTGAATGATCAATACTAGTTCTACTTGTTTTATTTAATCAACGTCTGTAGTAGCAGTAAATATCCTGAATTCCTAACGTGTAGGTCTTTGATATTTGCCTTCTATCATTTTAATTCGCAAATTAAAAGTTAAATGTCTCTAATTATTTAATTTTAGAACTTTTTTATTTGTTTCTTCAACATACAACAATATGAACTGTGTCCAGGCCGTTGGCCAATATGTTTATTAATTTAAGAGTTATATTTTATTAATTTCTAAAACATTGTAGTAAGCGATCCATTTAAGATAAAATTAATGTCTAATTATTATAATACTCTTTTTTAAATTTTAGATTTTACCAGTGGCAATTAATGATATATAATTATTATAAGGGTAAGTTGGGGTAATTGTAAAAATGGGGCTCAACAGCTCCCCTACCTCATCAACCGAAAACCGTCCGCTCCCTCCTTAAATGAAAGCCCCCACTTCCTAGTTGCCGCTTAAATTAAACAAGCTCGTCAAAACCCGCTTCAGATCGGTTTCAGACGCCGCCACATGGTCGACTGCTGTTATTTCACTCAGTAACCAAATTCAGCACGTGTTTTTTGAAATAGCCGCCAGATCCATGGTTTTCGAGTGTTTGAAAGTAAAATTTTTTAAGTGATTCATAAGTTGTATTTTTGTGAGGTTTTATGGAAAATTGAATTAGAAGTTTTTTTCTGAAGGCTTATAACACATTTACCCCGAAAAAAGGAGGTCGGGGTAAATGTGTTATATACTATATTACATTTACCCCACAGGCTATTACATGTACCTCTTTTATTTTTCAGATAAAATGGTTCGAGTTTATAAGAAAAAAGGAACCAAAGACCCTAAGTATCCAATAGAAACGTTGGAGCTAGCAGTACGAGAATGCCAAGCGGGACATTTGACAGTGTCTAAGGCGTCTACAAGATATAACATACCATACAGTACCACATATAGTCGCGTAAAAGAACTTCGAGGAATGAAGAAAAACTTTAAACGTCGACAAACAGCATTAACGAGCAATCAAGAGCAGAAGTTAGCCTCTGGACTGGCCACTTTGGAAAAGTGGGGTTTTGGACTATCAAAAAAGGAAGTTTTGGAACAAGTCTCTCTTTTCGTTAAAGAAAATAAGTTAGAAACTCCTTATAAAAATGGAATGCCAGGAAATGATTGGTTCCTAGGTTTTAAAAAAAGGCATAATCTTAGCATTAAAGTACCCCAGTCAGTTGAGTATGCTAGAAAAAAAGCCACTGATCCATTTATTATTTATCAATACTTCGATCTTTTGGAAAAAAACGTTGAAAGAATTGAACCTAAAAGATAAACCTGCCCAAATTTGGAACCTTGATGAAAGTAGTTTTTCCATAGATCCTAGCAAGACAAAAGTGGTTGGTAAACGTGGAAAACCCTGTGCAAGAGTAACAAGCACCCCCGGGCGCGAAAACACAACAGTATGTTTTCTGGCAAGTGCTGTTGGGGAAAAGGCACCGCCATACTAATTATATTTAAAGGCCCCAATATATGGGATCAGTGGCAGGCTCCGGATAGTGTTTTTCCCGGTATGTCGTATGCTGCCAGTCAAAAACGTTGGATGGATGCGGACATTTTTTAAATTATTTCAAAAATATTGTTATCCCTGCATTAGGCCCAGAGAGGCCTCAACTTATTATATATGATGGCCATAAAACTCATGTATATATATATCTATAGTTTATATTGTCAAACGAGGAAAATATAACAATTATCAAGCTACCGCCAAATACAACCCACCTTCTCCAACCACTGGACTTGTCGGTTTTTAAGTCGATTAAAGATGCTTGGGATATGCAGCTGGTAAAATGGCAGTGACATAACATTGGACGACGCCTTCCAAAAAATTTGTTTTCTAAGTTTATTGCGGAGACTTGGTCAGAAGCTAATTCCAGCGTCATTGTAAATGGTTTTAGAAAAGGCGGCATTGTTACTTTTAACAACGAAGTAGTCCCTAGAGAAAAATTTGACAGTGAGGCCTTGAAAAGATGGGAAGCTCAAATCTCAAACACTTTAATCAATTTGGAAACAGCTAAAGTTGGTCCTGTAAATACCTCCACAGCAGAAACGAGCACCAATTTAGATGAGGCGAACACTAGCCTAGCTGAGACGACCAATAGCACAGCTAAAGCCATCACTAGCAAAGCTTCATTTGAGTCACTTTTATTAAAATGCGTGACTCAAAATCAAGCTCCAATAAAATTTCAAAAAAAAAAAAAAAAAATAGCGGTTGGGGCTGAGGTTATAACAGCGCCAAAGCAAGATGTTGTTGATGATGTTACCAATACGGCGAATTCAAAAACTAGGATAAGAAAAGCATCCAGCTCCTCCAGTGAATCTGGACATATATCATTCCAAGAGTCAGATAATTCAGAGGATTTTATATCTGAATTATTGGAAAGTGAGAATATTGAAACTTATTAGTAAAGAGCGGAATATATGCAAAATGTATATATATGCATTTTTTGCATATTTTATTAAAGTTCAGAAAATATTGCATATTTTTCCAAAATTCAGAAAATATTGCATATTTTACCAAAGTTCAGAAAATTTAAGAAAATATTGCATATTTTCGAAAAAAAAAAAAAAAATGTATTACTATACTGTGCAAATCAAAAACTGTTTTAACAGATTATACAGATATATTTGAAATAAAGACCTTTTAAATTTTTGTATTTGTTTTTAAGTGTCACTTCTTGTACATTCTTGTTAATTAGTTCTTGGAGGGTGGCATGCACTGGGTTTTTACCTTATTAAGAGATTAAGCCCATTAAGGTAATTGTTAATAGATGGTATTTACACAGATAAAGTATTACCTACAATGCAATAAAACGGTTTATATAAAATTCTCAGTAATTTCTTGTAACCAATCTACCCTAACATCGGAATATTTTTCATTCAGTTTAATGAGATAGTATCCTCGTTATTTGCCTAGTGAAAAGTCTTGTAATAATTTGTTGTTTTAAAAGTATCCTAAAATGTCGAGAATTTCTTCGTGGATTATTAACTTTTTAGAGTTGGAAATCAATGGATATAAAGTTTTTTGTAAAGCTTGTGCCAAAATAGTGGTTTGCGAAAAAAAGTTCAAAGTGGTTCAACACGTGAAAACATCATTGCATAAAGCCAAATTGCAAAAAATGAAATCACAACCGGTTCAACAATGCGTTGTGAGGTCATTTCAAAACGCCGACAAAACAAAAAGTGACAAGGAGGTATTTAATCAGGACTTGTGCAAAGCTCTTGTTGCGGCAAATATTCCATTAAAGAAGTTACAAAACCTACATCTAAGAGAATTTTTACAAAAATATTGCAATCAAACCATTCCTGACGAATCTACACTCAGAAAAAAAAATTTACGTGCTATATATATAAATGTAATAGAAGAAATTAAAGTTTTACTGGATGATAGCAATTTTTACATCATTGTTGATGAAAGCACATATGCTTATGGAAGATATATGGTACATCTTATGATTGGAGCCTTAAAAGAAAATGAACCGATACATCATATTTAATTGCATCAAAACAGTTAGAAAAAACTAACAATACAACTGTTACCCGATTTATTCAACAATCTCTAGCAGGATTTTTTTTACCAAATCAAATTCCCTCAGAGCAGTTCTTAGTATTTTTGTCTGACGCAGCACCATATATGATAAAAGTAGGGCAAAACTTAAAAATATTTTATCCAAATATGGTCCACGTTACTTGTCTTCTGCATGGAATAAACTTAGTTGCAGAAACTGTGAGAACAGAATATCCCTTGGTTAACAAGCTAATTTCGAATGTGAAAAAAATATTTTTAAAAGCCCCTTTAAGAGTGCAGTTGTATAAAGAGAGAATGGTAGGGGTGTGTTTGCCCCCGGAACCCGTAATTACGCGATGGGGGACATGGATTAAAGCAGCTATATTCTATGCAGAAAATTTTGAAGCAATTAAGGATTTAATTTTGGATATAGAAGACAATTCACAATGTGTAGTGCAAAGTAAAGAATTGTTAAAAAATCCCCTTGTGCCTAAGCAACTTGTGTTTATAAAGGTTAATTTTAGTTTTTTACCTGATGTAATAACTTCATTGGAAAAGAAAAATTTAAGTTTAATCGAATCAACAAATTTTATTGCAACAGTTTCCGATAAATGTAACAATGTTCCTGGTGACATAGGCCTTAAGATTAGAAAAAAATTAAATACAACTTTATTAAAGAATGAAGGGTTCAATGAAATAAGGGAAGTGAAAAACATTTTTGAGGGAAAATTTTCCAAAGAAGTTTTACGTTGGCCCTGTACATTACTTCCAAAATTACGGTATTGTCCTATTACTTCGGTAGATGTTGGAAGGACCTTTTCTATATCAAAACATATTTTTACAGACAGACGACAAAAATTTTTAATAGAAAATTTCGAAAAATATTTAATTATAAATTCCTATTATAATATTACTATTTAATATTTTTATACTATTCTATACTTAACTTCTACTAGTTTTTGTGTTTCGTTTGTTTTAAATAAATTTTTATATTACATATTTTCTTTTGTTTTTTTTTTTTTCGTGTAATGGCTTTGATAGCGTACCAAATTAGGAACAGCAATGTTAATTAGAACCCAACAGTGAATGGTCAAGTGGAAATATTCGCTAGGCATCAGAATTAATTTTTAAATAAATTAATTTAAAAAATCGCGTCCCGGCTGGAATTTGAACCCGGGACCCCTAAGTCCACAGGCCAACGCACTAACCACTGAGCTACCCACCCCCTACTTTTTTTAAAGTATTTTTAGCAAATATGCATTTGCATATTTAGGCATAATTGGACAAAATAACTGTATATTTTTGGTAAAAACGATGCATATATATGCGCATATTTTGTTATATTTTGATGCATATATTCCGCAGTCTACTGATTACCAATAAGTGAAAACAAATTTAAAAAAACCACTACCAGTAGGAATCAAATGAAGAATCTTTGGCATACCGTACCAACGTCCCAACCACTAGACATAGGAGCATATACGTTAGGTTTTTCGTAAAAGTTGGAATTGAAACTTCCACATATTCGGTTTAATCCTGGAAATATCCAGGATTTTAATAGATCTTGGTTGATATTTATTATATTTAAATAAAAAAAAATGATTTGTATGTTATTGTTTGTTTTACCTTTACCTCTCTATTCAACAATTGGGCGCTCAGTCTGGAGCTCATCACTCTGTACTGCAACTTGACTTTTTCTTGAAACTTCGACGGTATAACCGAAATGGTGGTTAATGTATTACCGACGAACAAAGTGAAGAACATCAAGCTTAGTACAGGTACCTGCATGAAAAAACAAGAAAAAAACTGTTATAAAACCTACATTCATCATAAAGTAATTACACTGTATTGTTTACTACAATGTAGCAAAAAGTGTTTAAAGTTATGTCAAGTAACAGATTTTTCGGATACAACTCTCAGAAAAATAGATTTCACTGACATAGATTTAGAACTATGAAAAATAGTTTTTATCGACCTAAAACTTGGTTAAATCGATTTTTCTAACTTACAACTCAAAATTATTATTTTCTTTTATTACCACAAAAAACAATTAATTTTTTACTTGTAACTCAGAAAAATGGATTTGTCTAACTTATAACTCAGCAAAGTAGATTTATAATATATTTTATGACTTAAAAATCAGAATTATTTGTCAGATTAAGTACTCCAAAAAATAGGATTTTACCGACATATTTTTTTAGTGAATTTGAACTCAGAAAAATATATTTTTATGGCTTATAACTCAGAACATGTAATTAAGAACAATGCATGTTACTACATATTTATAATTCAGAAAAATTAATTTAAAATAAATATCGACAAAAAAATAAGTTTTTTAAACTGTTACTCGAAACGAAATATTTTTTCGAGTTTTTCGAAATTCAAAAAAATTATTATTGCGACCCTGGAATCAGAAAAATAGATTTTTTATGGCTTATAACTCAGAAAAATAGTTCTTTCTTTCATAAAAACTTATTTAAAATAAAATATTGACACAAAACTCAGAAAAATAAGTTTCGTAAATTGTTACTCAGAAAGGAATATTTTTATTCAATTTAAAACTTCAAATATTACCGACTTATAACTTACCAAAATTGGGTTTTTGATTCGCAACTCAAAAAATTGAATTTTGCAATTTAGGACTCAGAAATACATATAAGTTACAGCTTATAACTGATGATGTTTTGGACTTGCAATTAAGCAAAATTAATTTTTCCTACTTATAACTATTTTATGACTTAAAAACCAGAAAAATTAGTTTTCTGAATTATAACTCAGAAAAAAGTATTTTTCCGATTTAGTACTCCAAAAAAGATATTTACCGATTTAGAACTTGATAACATGAATTTGTTTGTCTTGCAATTCTAGTTTTTTACTACTTAAAATACAGAAAAAATAGAGCTTTCCTGTAGCATAGAATATAGAAAATTCTATTTTCTTGACTTATAGTCAATAAAAAAAAGGTTTTCCACCCAAGAACTCAGAAAAGTATATTTTTAATATATTTGAATTTTAACAGCCAAAAAAATAAATTTTTTACTGATTGAAACTTGAATCAATTGATTTTTATTATATTTTCTGAACTAAATATAAAAAAATATGTTTTCTGAATTTCAACTCGGAAAGATATATTTTTCCGATTTAGAACTCTAAAAAGTAGATTTTCCTGATTTGGAACTTAATAAAATCAAATATTCTGATTCTCAACTCAAAAAGTTGGTTCTGGCAATTTAGAACTCAGAAAATTAGTTTTTTTACAGACTATAATTCGACTTGAAATTAACAAAATTACATTTTTCCTACTTAAAACTCAGAAAAAGAAATTTATAATATATTTTGACTTCAAAATCAAAAAAACCATTTTTCTAAATTTTAACTCAGAAAAAAGTATTATTCCGATTTAGTACTCCAAAAAATAGATTTACCGATTTAGTACCTGATAAAATGAATTTGTTTGTCTTGCAATTCATAAAAAAATGTTTTTTACTACTTAAAATACAGAAAAAATAGCTTTCCTGTAGCACAGAATATAGAAAATTCTATTTTCTTGACTTATAGTCAATAAAAATAAACGTTTTCCAACCAAGAACTCAAAAAAATATATTTTTAATATATTTGGATCAATACATTTTTTACTGATTGAAACTTGAAATAATTGATTTTTATTATATTTTCTGAACTAAAATTAAAAAAAATATATATATTTTCTGAATTGCCACTCAGAAAAATATATTTTTCCGATTTAGAACTCAAAAAGGTAGATTTTCCGGACTTAGAACTTAATAAAATCAAATATTCTGATTCTCAACTCAAAAAGTTGGTTTTGGCAATTTAGAACTCAGAAAAATAGTTTTTTCAAGACTTGAATTTAACAAAATTACATTTTTCCTACTTACAATTTAGAAAAAGAAATTTATATTTTGACTTCAAAATCAAAAAAACAATTCTTCTAAATTATAACTCAGAAAAAATGTTTTTCCGATTGTGAACTCCAAAAAATAGATTATTTAGTAAAATCATTTTTTCTTACTAGCAACTCAAAAATAAATAATTGTTGCTAATTAAAACACAGATTTTTCTTATGGTTTAGAATTCATAAAAAACGTTTGCACCGACTTTTAATTAAGACAAATATATTTTTTCTACTCATAACACAGGAAAATAGATTTATTTTTCCGATTTAGAGTTCCAATTTACCGATTTGATTTTTTTGACTTCCAACTCTAAAAAATTGATTTTTGCTTCATAGAAATACCATAAAAATAGTTTTTTCTAGTAACAATCAGAAACAGATTTTTCCGACCTAGAAAAGTCACAAAAATTGATTTTTAAAATAATTTTTTTTGAATTGTAACTTGGAACTCAGTGAAAAATCAAAAATAAAAATTTTCTACTTAGAAATCAGAAAAAAAAAATTTCTGATTGGTAACACTCTGAAAAATATCATTTTTACGATTTAGAACTCATGATAATCGATTCGATACTTACGTGCCAAGTGGTAGTCGTATTGTAGCTCAACGTCCACAGCGTATACGCGTTGTAGAATTGGAAAACGTAACCTAAAAATAGAAACGGTAACAGGAAACTGAGACCTCGCCACATCCAAGAGTGGAACCCTTCGATGGTGATGTCCATGTTGTGCCTTTCGCCGAGAGCTTTCAGTCGGTAGAGGACGCCTCTTTGGTATCTGAACTGCAGATATTGTACTAAACCTGAAATTATATTTATATAATAAAATAATGATCGATATTTGTCATTAGGCTTAAAGCCAATGATCGACTAACGGTCAAAGATCGACTAATAGCCAAAAATCGACGTATAGTCAAAGATCGACGTATAGTTAATAAAGATCAACGCAATGCCAAAGATCGACGCATAGCTAAAGATCGACGCTTAGCCAAGGACGATTTAAAACGGAGGTTACAGATATGAACACTTACTTATATAAATATTGAAAACCATGAATTGGTTCCTGAACAGCGACCAAGTATCGTTGTCTGGCCAAATTAGTAAAATTCCAGCCGCAACGGTCGACAGAAAATGATGCAGTCTCCACCAGCCTTTTATTCGAGACCCGTTTACCTAAAAACGATGAAAAACTAAATAATTACTCAATCCTAAATGTTTTTTTTTTAACTCAAATAGCCCCTAATGCGGGACACACTTTGAAGGATAGTTGTGGTTTTTATTAATCAATTTTGATTGTGTATTCTACAGAACCAGTATCGTTATATACAATACGTTATATTAGAAATGAAGTAATTTGTATTCCGATGATAAATGACAGTGACAGTAGACATTTTTTTATTGCGTTTTAAAATACTTTTTTTACGATCTGCAAACAATATTTAACAAAACTAAAATTTCAATGACAGAATGGATTGTTTTTGGAACACAAATCACGTCACATTAATATATCTGCCTCTCAATAAAAAATCTTTCAATATTTTTAGTTAGTGCGACTGTATACATAACGGCAAACATTGCAACGAGGTGGACAGTGAAATGTGTACAAACAAAATGAAACAGGAATGATATAGCGATTAGTAAACCAAATCGCAGCAAAAATAAGTGTTCTGTCATGATTTACATATTTTTAATGAGCTTTAATTAAAAACAGGGGTTCGAACAGAGTAGATCTTTGTTTAAAGCTAATGATCTACTAATAATTAAAGATCGACGCATGATTAAAATCGACGAATGGCCAAAGATCGACGCATGGCCAAAGATCGACGAATGGCCAAAGATCGACGCATGGCCAAAGATCGACGAATACCCAAAGATCGTCGCATAGCCAAAGATCGATGCATGGCCAAAGATCGACACACGGCCAAAGATCGACACACGGCCAAAAATCGATACATGGCCAAAGTACGACGAATGGCTAAAGATCGATGCATAGCCAATATATAATAATAATAAATTTATTATTTACAAAAACAAAAACTGATTACAGATATGTTTTAACATAACAAACATTGGTAAATACATGGTACAGTATTAGATTCAAAAACCGTTTCTTCCATACTGCCTATTGAAAAACAATGGTCAAAGATCTATGCATAACTAAAGATCGATACATAATCAAAGATCGATGCATAACCAAATATCGACGCATAATCGAAGATTAAACATAAGTTTTGATCCCTTTATAAATAAAAATACACAATAAAGATAATTTACAATCAAAACGACTAAATAAAGTTACCTTAAGTATGCTCTCTCGAATAGTTAAAGTGCAATAGTACCAAACTAGTAGAAAAATATAACTAAGTTCGAGCGGCCTAAACCTGACTGCGAAATTTAACGCCGCCATTACTATGCCTATTATACTCAAAATCAGTTTGAATTTTTCGTATTCATCTTTGTATTTAAACCTAAAAATAAATATGAATTTGTGAAATAATGAATACATAAAATTTTCAATGGAAAATTCTCACATGAAAATGAAAAATATCGAAAAAAATCCCAATCCAAATATAAAATGAAAATAATTATACAGTTTTTAATAAAAACAAATAATATATTCCCCATCTATTTATAACTTTATAGTCGTAGAAAAATTATAGTGTGATATTCATTCAGAAAATCTATTCTATTTGTGAGAAAAAAGAAATCGATATTTTTGATGAACATTGTACTGCTGACCTTGTATTAGATTTTTTGTCTCAAACGCTCTTATAATTACGTAAAGAATTAATAACAAAAATATAATTCCTCAGAAAAAAATCACTATCACGTTCGATTAAATTGAAAAAATAATGAAAGCTATTATTTCAATTCTCTCAAATCCTTGAAACACTCATTTTTTATTACCCATCGACATCGCATTGAATAATTAGCTAATACTTTATAGGTATAAAAAAGTATTTGTTATAATCTCAATTTAATTAGGAAACATTCAATTTTAACTCCTGGGCACAAGTAATTACTTTTTTAAAACGTTCCTTTGAATAACTTGTTCCTTTTTTATTTCTAAACCTAATTTAGCTCCCATTATCGATTAAAAATTTTAAAACCAATCAAAAATAGACTATATTACTTACTTTTCTTCCCTATCCAGTATAGAAACATTTACATTTCCTAAAATAATTTTTAAATAAACGCCATTTTGTTTTGGTAACGTCTGTTCGATATCGTACAAGTGCGCTTTCCTCTTCATAATATTACTTTTCAACTCTTCGATCACTTTGGGGTCGCATCCCTTCTTTTTCAAGCTAAAATTTGAT
Source organism: Psylliodes chrysocephalus (assembly GCA_927349885.1). NCBI lineage: Eukaryota > Metazoa > Arthropoda > Insecta > Coleoptera > Chrysomelidae > Psylliodes > Psylliodes chrysocephalus. Next base: position 79,025,896 of record OV651818.1, on the reverse strand, counting down.
CATCATCAATTTTACGCAATCGAAATACCGAACAGGTCATTGTCCTTGGACATAATTTAAATTAAATACATAACGGTACACCACAAGGTTCAATCGTTTGACCTCTGTTAATGGGTGTTCATATAAACGATCTTTGCATGCAACATAAGGTGAACTTACACTTTCTACAGTTGACGCCTAAATTAAATGGTATTCTTCTTTAGACTTAAATAAGTCAGATTCAAACTAGTAAAAATTAAAACATATTATTTAGGACTTGTTAATCTTTTTGTTTCAGAATTTATGGCTGACCCCCCTCGTTTCATTTCCCATGATCCATGATTAAAGAAACATTTTATTTGTTTTGTGTTTAATATTTAAAATATTTATTATTATGTTATTTATTGTAAACAAAGATTCCACCTTAGATAAAAGAGACCAGAGATATAACATACACCGGTTTTAAGCCTGCGCAAATGTTGCCAATTTCTAAAGAAGGGTTAACGGAGTGGGGGAACTGGGCGGCGACACGCGGCGACCCGAACTCTGTGACAGGGACCGGACTTTGTTTATTAACATCTTAATGAACTATTAGGTTTATTTAAAATGTGTTTAATCGAATTTTATATTATGAAATAAAATTAACGTGATTTTTTAATATCAAACAGATGCCACGACATTTTATGTAAAGAGAAGACCTTTTATAGAATATTTCGTTAGCGTTTATTTACTACGGACTTTTCTGCAAGAGATTACAGTAAAATGTTGAAATAGAATATATTGTTAATAGAGCAAAAAATGTTACTCATTGTCTACGAGTATTATAAAAATAGCATATGCAGGCTAATACTGCAAATCTACCCTTATGAGTTGAACATTATATTTTTTCTACGGCTATTACATATTATTAAAAATTAGTCAAAATGAGAAAATGCTGTTTTGTATTGTAACCTCAGAAAAAAGTATATTAAGGCTTCTTTCTTTAAGAATATTAATTATTATGAAGGATGAGTCACATAAAACTCTAGAAATGCATATGTCTGAAACCAGATAACATTTTAAAATTTAAATCTATTAAAAGTCATTTGGTCGCTAGGGATTAGTGATTATCGAAATAAATTATCGATCATTGAAAATAATCGATTATTTTCGATCAATCGATTATTTTCAAACAATATATTTTTTGTCATTTCCTTTAAAATCGACTACTTGATTATCTTTGAAAAATCAAAAATAATCGATTAATTAAAAAGCCAATTAACCGATAAATCAGTGTTTACAAAATATAATATAAATAGAATTATCGTTTATTTTAAATAATCGATTATTTTCAAATAAACCATTTTTTTTTGTCCATGGAAACAGATTATTCGATAATCTTTGAAAAATCGAAAATAATCGATTAATAAAAAATAATCGATTAATTAAAAAGTCGATTAACTGATAATTCGATTTAAAAAAAAACAGAATGATCGATTATTTTAAATAATTGATTATTTTCGATCAATCGATTATTATCAATAATCTATTTTTATTGTATTTCCTTTAAAATCGTTAATTCGATTATCTTTGAAATACCGAAAATAATGGCCTAATCGAAAATAATCAATTAATTAAGAAGCCGATTCTATGATAAATCGATTATTACCAATAATCTATTTTATTGTATTTCAAAAATAATCGATTAATTAAAAAGTCGATTAACTGTCAAATCGATTTTCAAAAAAAAAACAGAATTATCGATTATTTTGAATAATCGATTATTTTCGATCAATCGATTATTATCAATAATCTATTTTTATTGTATTTCCTTTAAAATCGATAATTCGATTATCTTTGAAATACCAAAAATAATCAATAATTCCAAAATAATTGCCTAATCGAAAATAACCAATTAATTAAGAAGCCGATTCTATGATAAATCGATTTTCCAAAAAATAAAACGAATTATCTATTATTTTCTAATAATCCTTTTTTCATATTTCCTTTGAAATTGATTATTCGATTATCGAAAATAATTGATTATTAAAAAGCTGATTATCCAATAAATCGATAATTATAAAAAAATAACAAAAATATCGAATTATGTAAAATAACCGTTTATATTCAATCGATTATTTTCATATATCTTTGAAAAATCGAAAATAATCAAATAATTAAAAAACCGATTAAACGATAAATCGATTATTTTGAATAAATCTACTTTTTTTGTATTTCCTTTAAAATCGATTAATACATTATCTTAAAAAAAAAACGAAAATAATTTATTAAAAACAGCGGATAAATCGATTTTCATTAAAAAATATCAGAATTATCGATAAATCGATTATTTTTGTAACCCCTATCGGTCGCTTGCTTTTATCTGAGCATTTAGCTCCAAAATTTAGAGATTCGGATTTTTTGATCCAGTTATCTTTGAAATCGCATTCGATTGTATAATAAATAAATATTGCTAAATTTTGGATTTTTTTTAGTAAACGAAAATTATGTTCGAGTTGTTTAGGGGTTTGTAATGTAACATTTTATTAACGTGACTAAGGGTCGATTCCACCGTTGTGTTAAACGAAGTTTAAAATGACATTTTTACATTAACACTGTCATTTTAATCTCCGTTTAACACAACGGTGGAATCGGACCTAACTCCTGTAACTTTAGTATTTTTTTTTTTGCTTATACTAGATTACTTTGTTTTAAGACTGAAAATTCAATGTCACTTTCGATTTGACCGCAAATAAGATGAACCTTGAAATTTTAAGTAGGTCATCCTGTATTTCATCTAATATTCTTATAAAAATACCTTATAAAAATAAAACTTAGCTAGCAACTATGATTCTTTACCTCTTATTTATCTATCAAAAAGGGCTAAAAACTACCTTTAGAAAACATTCTTATAAAACTACTTTTTAAATACAAAATTTCGTTAGCAATAATGCCTATATATTATTTATTTAAATTAAATGTTCAAAATTTTACCCTTTTGTAAATTTATGTAAGTAATATGAAATCTGATTTCTGATGCTTAATATTTATTGAAACCCCTTACTGCGGATCTGAAGTATTCAGCCCAGAGAATCATGGCGCTTTATGTCAAAACGTTAATAAATATTTACCGCTGAAAACGAATATATTCATAACAGTAGCACTTGTATTATAAGTACATACAATTTTTCAAGATACATCGTGACATTTTGAACTTGAAATTGAATAACTAGAACACTTTAAATTGCTAAAATACCAACAAATAAATCAAAAAACAGCTGTCAATGGTGATTAAACTCAGGTGGAGGTGATCGCTGAATGGAAATCGGAGCAATTCGGGTGGCGTCGTGCAACAATGATTTTCAATTGGTGGGTTACTTTGGATTAAAATAGACAACATGCGCAGTGTGCAATGTTACATCTTCGGTCTCTTTAATCTAAAGATTCCACAAATATTTTTAGGTAATACAATTATTTAAAATTTTTAATTTAATAATTTAATTATTATAAAACATGTAAACAAAGCACGTCACATAGATGACAAATGATTTTTACAATTTGGAGTTTACATAGATAGAAATTAAAAGGTAACATAACCTTTTAATTTAAGAAAGTCTTCTGCAAATTATTTAAAAATAAATGTTCCATTCATAATAATTAAAATGCAACTTTGGAAAAGAGGAAAATGTGACGTACAATGCTTGAAAATTACAGTTTTTGCTTCTCTCTGCCACCCATATCTACTTAGAAATAAGAAGAAAGTTAATAACATATAAAAATCCAGTTTAATATAACAAATCAATGATTATTTTCAATTGTATCTTTTTTCAACAAATTAAAATATTGGAATAAAAAATATTGATGAAATAGCTGTTTTAAAAGTACTATATAAAATTCTATTTATGATGAATTAATAATATTTTCCCTAAACTGACCCCCTGAAGCTGACTGAGCTTGTATGGGAAAAGGACGACCATTAATATTATTTGCCGTGGCGCTGCGGGACGATTTAAAGATGGTGTCATTTGACTTACATGTCAGGAAAACCCAGAAAACCTCACCTACCATCATCAATTTGTAATCTAGATGCCATATCAAACATAAATTAAATTACTGCTAATACAGCACCCATCAAATTCTACAACGAAACCATGCTAATTAATTAAAAATTCACATGATCTGCTTTAGGATTCGAAGCTAAACTGCTCGAACATACTGAGTTACAGAGTCTTTGCCTATATCATATTTATAAACAAATATTAGATTCAAAAACACAATTTAAATCTATAAAACATTTTCCGAGACTTGCCATATTAAAAAAGAAAAACCCCGTGTAATGATGTGGTCAAATAACATGCAAAATAATAATAACCTCTAATTTCACAATCAAATGAACCAATTAACGAACATGCAATCCTAAATATGGCAACATTATATCAAACACATCCAATGAAATTAGTAGAAGTTGGCGCCAAGTTTAAAAAGAAATTTTAATTATTTCTTTAAAGATAACGATCCATTTGTTAAGCCTTTCATAACAAATTTAAAAGAATATTCATACGTGTGACACTATAGTCTATTGTGAGTGGATTTGTCATATTATTTATTATATCTTTAGATTAAACTATCTGTATCGTATTTTTTACTTATAAGTTGAAACTATTCACTAGTTTTTATGAATATTAAACATGCTACTGGTTAACTAGACACATTCAAACATGTTAACCAAGCACACTATAAAATTTAACACAAAATTACTAATCAGCTTGAATCATGTAATTTTAATTATAAAGACATTCACAACTGATAGGTACCCGAGGAAAAAATTATTCAATTCAACTGAAATAACTATTAGCTAAGATAATGCTTGTCCAGGTCATTTAAGAAAATAAATTTCGAACAAAAATTAAAAAAGAAACATCAAATTTTGTAGAATTGCCAACAATATAAGGATTTTAACCCAGAAGAAAATAATTTGGCTGTGGAAGAAACAAAGTTTAATAAACATATCAAGTAATGCATTAATATATTCACTCTATTATTAGAAATCAAAATTTTTTTCAAGAAATAAATAAACTGGCTGCAACAAACTATTATTGAAATGAAAAAGGGTGCCCAACTGCTACAAACGTGGTCATATACACAAAAACAATCCCATATAAAATATATTTATGTGAATTTTATTTTGAGTGCAGATCCCACATAAAAATTAATTTTAAATAGGATTGGTTTCTGATAAAATTAATTTTATATAAGACTGATATTGATAAAATGAAATTTATGAGCGAGTTATTTTGAAAAAATGAATTTTTTTGTACAATTAATTTCCTCAAAGCAAATTTTATGTATCATTGTCTTACTACACTTTTATCATATTGTATTGTCAAATTAAAGAATTTGTAAAACAAAGTCTGAAATATCTACACATTTTATGAGATATAAACATGATTTAAAATTAGTGTAAAATGGTACATTCATTTTGTGTAAATATCCAAAATATAAATAAAAAAAATAGTTATTTTTACGAATATGTAAGTGGATATAATAAACAATTATCATTTACATGTGATAAAATTTGACCTATATAAATATAAAAACAAGATCAAAGTTTTAGGGCACACATTAATATGGTTTTACATGTAGGTCAATATTTTCCATGTAAATTATTCTGCTTAGAGTTTACGTATTTTCCAATAGCTAAAGCCTCAAAATACATTAACGATACCAAAAATTCAATAACACAAAACCAAATCAATAAACAAGATGATGTTACAGAATTAACTGCACTAATCTAGTAAAACAGTTCTTTGTAGGTATAGATAGGCCTTTTTGTGTACTATCTGTACACATGTAGACACAATGATTTTTATATAATGTCTAAAGCCAAATCATTTACATAATAGTAATGGCCCCATGATGATAATAGGGGAAATCGCGAGGGAAATAGCCACTAATGATGAACCTCCGTGTAAACAATACAGGTACATTTTAAGTAAATAGTTTTACTTAATTTAATAATACAAAATTACTTAGCCAGCCTTGAGAAACTATCATACAAATAAAACACTGAATAATAAACAAATATTTTGAGTACTTACTCTCTCAATGACTTTGAAATTACCCCAATACGATATCTTTGATGTGTTATTTGATTCAGACATTTTTTCTGAATGGTAGTAAGTTCATTTAATTGTTGTAAATATGCCTTGTTGTCTACCTAAAAGAATTATCAACAGTATTAATTGCTAAAAACAAGGGAAAAGCCTAACCTATATTTTAGTATAAATTAATTGCCCTATTGAACTATCCTACTTCTTACATAAACAATAACTCGACTTATTGAATTCAATGTTTTCAAAATATTTATGTGCAAAAAACCAACCTCTAGTTGCTTAAAATCAGAATTCAATTCATCCCATTCTTCCTGTAGACTATCAACCATTTTATAGTCTTTTATCGCTTTATACTATAAATGCCAACAAAATATAAATTATGTGTCTGGTAATAAATACAGTAGTTTTACTTTTATTTTAACTTTTGTTTTGATTTTGACTTTTACCTTGGTGAACTTATACACGGTAGACGTTTGAATGATTTTGATTTTTATAAGTCATAGATAGGTTATGTTTAAAGGTGGCGCTAGAATCGATCATTCGAAAAATTAAATCGGCTCATCGATTGTCGTGATAAATTTTATATTTTTATTTAATTTGTTTGCAAAAAAATAACTATTTAAAATTTTCTAATAATATTTAATAATTAAATAAAATGCAGTTAATGAAATGTGGAAATATATTTTGAGTAAACTATTTGATAGATAGGCAACTCATTTTACACATGACTTTAATTTTGCACACTTTTGAATATTTTTAAAGACTAAACACAATTTCAAAATATTTACCATTATTATGATTTAATTGCTTCTTTTCTTTTATCTTTATCATATAAACTTATAAAAAAAGGAAAATTTAACTAATTTTTAGTAAATCGATTTTTCCAATCGATTATAACTTATAACTGACATCTTATCTGTCAATAGTGTCACTGTCAATTAGTGTCACTGTCACTGCCATTACGTCATTAATTGTCTTTGAATACTCGTCCTTTTGAAAGGAATAATTTTAAATAGTTTCGTTCTTTTCTTCGGAATATCAGGATGTCTGGAGCTGCTGCTGCATCTAAATTGGCCTTGCCAGGTCCCTTGAAAGCCATAGGAAAAAAACACATCGAAATTGCTTCACAATGGTAATTTTTTAAGTGAATTTTCATAACCCTACATTATGTAACTTTTTTACATTAATTTTTCTTTCAGGGTTGGATCTGCAATGGTTTTTGGAGCTACTGCGGGAGTTACTTTGTGTTACGCCACTGACTGGAGGGTAATTGTTGATTACATCCCTTATTACAATGGAAAATTTAAAGAAGAATAATAATGTGCTAGTGCTGTTTTTTGATTTTAGATTAATGTTACAATAGAATTAATATAATATTATTTAAATAGTAGTTATTTTTATTGATTGATAAAATTTCGTGTATTTCGCAAGGAAATGTTTATAGCAAATTACATTCATAGCAATTTTTCAAAAAATAACCTAAGTTAAGTAATCAACAAACAAGTAACTCTATGTAGTAACTAACTAAACGTTATACAACATACAACTCAAAACAATTATTTTTATTGGGTTCATTTAGAACTTATAACAAAATCTTGTCTAAGAATTTAAAATATCTAGCGATATTGATAGTTATGCATACTTAATGACATCTCGGTAAACTGTGTTGCCTATGTTACAGGCGATACCTAAAGTATATTTATTCAAAATTTATCGTATTTCTTATATAAAAATATTACTATCTAATACTTCTAATAGAATTTATTTATAAAAAATGATGTCTTTAAAAATCCATGTTAATTTTATCCAAAGACACTTATTTTAGATGAGAACATAACAATAAATCAAATACTTTTAAGGAACTAATTCATTTTAGACATGTATCGCACTGGGAGTATATTTAATTATCACAAAAAAAATTAATTTAAGTACCTATGTCAAAAAAAAAAACAACTAAATATAAATATTAATGAGAGATAATGATTAATATTTACAGTCTAAATGAAGTTTCCGCGTCAAGCGAATTCCAAGAAACATGCATTTAAAGTAAACTTATAAAATTTGCATGTGAGCATCTTCAAAATACTTTTATTTAAATTGGCGTGATAAGTATTTAGTCTGGGAGGTACCTGCGTGTTAAATAAGGATCAATCTACAAAAAAAATATTTTTTACGAGCAATCTCTGTAACCAAATAAAAGAAACTGTTTGATTTTGAACGAAAGACGATACTGGCAAATTTTTGTATTGTATTTTCAACAGTCTCCACCATGGAGGAAGGATAATTAGTCTCCACTTTAAGGTACCTATGAAGATCAGATCCCAGACAACACACCAAATCCCAAAGATATCCACAGAATATCTTTTGTGGATATCCAATATATCCACAGGATATCAGAAATATTCCGTGGATCTAATATGGATATCCAAATGTCCGTCTATATCCAGAATATAGAAGATAAGATGGATATTTAGCAAAATATCTAATTAGTATCTTCCAGACAATACTAATACAAGAAATATCCACAGAATATATTTTGTAGATATCCAAATATGGATATCCAACCAAATGTCCGTCTATATCCCAGGATATAGAACTCAGATATTCAGCAAAATATTTTATAGGTATCTTTAGTAGACATTCATAAGTAACCAAATGAATGATAACGTCGAAAGAAAATAAAGATAAAAAATATCTTCAACAATTTGCCTTTGAGTTTGCTCACTAAGGAAAAAGTCATCCTTATTTGGACTCTTCAGCAATAGATGGAAATTCTCGACTCCAGTCTCTAATAGAGTCTTAATGCGAAAAAATGTTCGATCAACTCAATTATGGCGGGTTGAGCATGAGTAGATACGAAAGTGGTATCGCCATCTATACTTAGGAAGCAAAATCAAAAATTACATCTAGTAGATATCCACGATGGTTTGCGTCCGCGCTAAGACTTTGATATATGTGGATGTCCATGGGATATTGAATACACCTTAAAAAAATTAATTTTAAATATCTGAACGGTACTATTAGCCACAATGGCGAGCACAATGGCGTAATTTTTTAATAATTTGCTATATAATTACTATTATTTATGGACATTTGCATGTCTGTAAATTACAGCTCATGGATATAAAATAGATATCCACCATGGACTGGATATTCAGTGGATATTGGGATGTTCAGTAGATATCCAAAGGATTTGGTGTGCTGTCTGGGATTGTGGCAATACCAGGGTGCATCGACGAGGTTCCTTAATACTTTATTCTGGAAACGTTAAATAACTTCGATGTTACTTTTACTGACACAGTCCCAAAGCTGGCGAATCGCTTCTTTTCCACCAATTCCTTTAAATGCACTAATCTGAAAGGAATTATAGGTAATTAAAAAAGTCTATTAGGTAATATTGTTTTAAATTAACTATAATAAAAACAATAATACCCATGTCTAAACAAAACATGAAGCTCCACTTTTCAATCAGCTGTAGAACTAATAAATCGAACTGGTGGAGGGACAGCAAATGTAGGTTATATATAAAAAGAAATAAGACTAAAACTGCGTAGGAAAATTTGATAAAACGAAATGGCGTCACTCGCCTCAGAGAGGAGATAAAGTTAATAAACCTAACCTAAACAAGCATTGTAAATACTCGTCTCAATTTGTAAAGACATATTCTGTCTATTCTGCTTCCCATATAAAACAGCATAACGCATAAATAACAAAAAAATGGAAATTACAAAAAATGGAAATGACAAAAACCGACAACTCAAATCTATAATTATTTAGAATATAGAGTTCTCTCGCTGGACATTGCGTTCGATCTGCCAAGTTCCTTTAACGCCTTTAACACTTTTTACTCCAAACGACCCTTTTAGCGTTCGGTTTAGTCCAATGAACTGGAGTGGGGTAGAATGCTTGTCAATAGGCTTGAGATGCGACCTGCGACTCTATGGGCGAAGACAGGTTATTTTTCATCTCACTCAGGATTATTTATAACAACCATTTTCTATTTCACTTTGTTATTGTCTGATCCACCAGCTTGTGGATTGAACAATAACAATGTGAAACAGAAAATGGTTATTATAAATACTCCCGAGTGAGATGAGAAATAAAAATAGCTGCGCCCATAGAGTCTCATCTTGTTATATTGATACAATATGCACATTGGCTTTCTACCCCACTCCAGTTCATTGGTTTAGTCCGATTAGTGACAGTTTAACATGCTTAAATGTCATTTAAAAGCACCCTAAAAAACTCCGCTTTTGTCCCGCTCCAGCCCCTGACTATCCGAACTCACCTTATAAATCCCATCTTCTTCTAATTAAAATTTAGAAATTCTTCATTGTGTGTGGCCTTTTACAACATAATCCGTTTAGTAACCTTTTGTGTAACATGTATATGTATCATGTTTCAGAAACTTTTCAGTGAAATATTTAACTAAAATATTTCAGAAACTTGTGCTTGAAATGTTTGAAACGTTTGAAATATTTCTGAAACACTTCTGAAATAATGTGGGCTGTATGGGATGAATATTATCTAGGAGTGATATTGGATTAGAATAGTTTTTGATTTTGACTGTGGCAGATGAAAATAGTTATTTTTGAAATAAATTATATGTTTTGTTCAGATCGTGGTTTTAATATTCGATCACTAATAAGTAATAATATATGTACAAGAATTGAGCTTCCAAATTATTACATTTAGCTGTTTACAATTTCTTTAAATTGAGGATATGACAGAAATATGTCTTCAAATGTGTCCAAAAATTGACGAGTCCAAATTTTTGTCTAAAATGTTGACTCACTTCCTGATAATGATTCTGGTACGTTTTCGTCTGGCTATCCTGTATCTAGTCAATTAAGACACTCTATATATAATAAATAGGAAGGATGTAATACCACACTGATTGCATTATGATAATATTCTGTACCTACTAATGTGCTGAGTAAACAAAGTTAATTTCATACTCTGTAATTTTTTTATTTTCCATAAATGAAGAGAAAATAAAATTCAGTCGTTTTTTCTTTTTTTGATAGTTGGGTTTTCATCTTTTTACACTATGTAGGTAGGTAGGTCACAGTTTTCGAAAAACAAAACATAATTGGATGTATCTAATCTTGTTTTCGTCTACCATCTGTATAGTTGTAGTCATAATTTCTTATTAAACATTTGTAGGTATGTTAACCCTATATTTTCATAGTAAAACAATAAAACAAGTTTGTTTACTGTCAACATAGTTTGTTATCTTTTACGCAAAAATAGATAAGACACCTTTGTAAAAATATATTTGGAGTAGGAATTTTTGTCAAAAATTTGTCGGATTTGAGGACAGATACTGAGATACATTTCTTCGTCTTATAGGAAATCTTATTTTTTTTTAAGTACCTACTTTCATTCAGTTTGAAGAAAAGAATAACAAATTTCGAAAATTAAATTTTATTATGCTAATTTATTGTTAACATATGATGTGGGTTGAATACACATACATATTTTACAATTATTGGTATAAATTAAATATTGTTATTATATCATATATTATTGTAAAATATCTTACTAATATAAAAAATTTCCAGTTGATATTTACGATGATAAAATAATTTAAAACCATTTGTAAGGCAAGTGTAGGTAGGGTCCCATTCTAACGATCTGTCTGTTGTCATCTGTAGTCGTCTGTCTGTCGGCGTGATATCTCAAAAACGGCTTAAGAGAAACACTTCAAATTTTCTATGCAAGTAAGGCTCCTTTTTGGCTCAAAACCAGTTATACTTCCGAATTTACATGTCATTTTAGAACGTACTTACATGTAGGAATAACTACCCTTCCCACATCCCCAACTAGCCATTCATAAAAGTGTATTTGTTGTGAAGTTCTCATCATCATCTCTATTGTATAGTCCAGGAGACAGTGACGATTTTCGGTATTTATTTTCCCAGTCAGCAAGCACGAATAGAGAATTGTAGGATTAACAATTCTAAGCAAAATTCATATATATTTAGAGGGGGGATCCGATGGGCTGAGGCCGAAAATGCGTCAAAACATACGAGAACACGGCCCTTTTTTTCCATTGATAAAAATAGTTTTAGTAGTAAGAGATGTACTGAAGTTAAGTAAAAAAATAGTCTGATTAATCTGTATGGATAATATATTTGGCAAGTGCATTAAATACACTTTCAAACGAGTTATGTACACAATTATTTCTACGACCACAATTATTTAAAGAATGTTCCAGGTGTTTTGTATATTAAAGTGTACCCATAGGACACATAAATAAAATCTTATATCACAATGTTTCACCTAACCAGTTGGTTTATTTATAGAAATTAAACATAATAATTGAAGATATTACAGAAGAAAATAGGGAAATAAATTACATTTCCTTTTACACTTTTATATAATAATTGTTTTATTTAGAATTCACGAATCACTTATTACTCTACTTTAATTATAATTATTGTTAGTTTCGTTATGTCAAATCATTTATACTAGAGATGTGAGGAAAATACAGTGAACTGTGGAACGCCAATATCGTTGGATGCGCGTGGTAGAAATGGTCCTATAATACTGCTAAAAACATAGCTAAATTTTCATGGAAACACTGTACTTTTGACATTTGCGATACTCCGACGCATATGCATTATTGAAGTAATCTCATGATTTTACAGTAATAGTTTTTGCAATTTTAGTGTGATTTTTAGGTTATTATGGTTATTCATTTTATTTGGTTCTGATCTTTTGCGCTTTTAGAGTATTTGTCTTTTATATAGTTTTTAATTTGACTTTTAATATTGTTGTCTATTTATATTTGATTGCTGCTTTTCGACTAGTGCTTTATTCTTTTTATGTAAAAATAAGCTTTATAACCATTAAGTACATGCTTCTAGTTGATATCTACCTAATCGTCATCGGGTGCTTGCAACAATGGGAAAAAGTGAATGGTTTTTTTGGTGTAAAGTTAGACGCCTTCATTTTTCAGGTAAGTTATTTGTAGTTATTTTTTACTTAAAAGGACGTGACTTTTGGGTTTTAGCTATCTGAGCCAAACTGTCGGCTAAGTGTCCTCTTTTAGGGTACCCAGAACCGAAAACTATATAAGTATATAATATGTTTTTTTTAAAATTATTTTTTAATATGTATGCAGCTTGGATGAGGGCTTTAGGAAGAGATCCTAAGACTGAACACTGACTGCTATAAATGCCGTTTTTAGAGCACATTTCATAGTAAGTGATTTCATTTTAGCAGCAATGAGGAAACGTTTAAAAAACATGCTGTACCAGCTATTACTTTAAGACCTCGTCTCTTTAAGTTATTATTACTTCATTCTAATGCATATATTAAAATGGTTTTTAACTTATGTCCTTATGATTAAAAGATGTAGGTATTTTAGTTATGTTATAATAGAAATATATGATACTTTGTATTGACTGACCTACTGGCCACTGGTCATTCCACTTTTACTCCCTTTTTCATAAATTATCAAATTATTTAAAAACAAATACATACCTAGCTATTTTCTGTAAATTACATTAAAATTTTAGTAATAATACTTTACTAATAAAACTTCAGTTAATTTATCTTATATATATATATATATATATATACACAACGGAAGAGTTAATTGGATTTTCTCCTTGTTGAGTTTCAAAAATAGTAATTTAACATGATTTAAAAACAAATACATGAAATGAGCAAAATAGGCATGCAAAGGCACTTTGTAAACAATCTCACTTGTATCGATGTGACGTAATGCGCGAATTCAATCCGGCTTACTTTTGTTAATAGATTGGCGTTCCATTTTAAATATACAGTTCACCGGGAATAGATTATTTAAAAATACACGGACCGGGAAAACAAGTACGAAAAAATTCACTGGCTCCTGGACTAGTATTGTATCGAAGGAATTTTTATGAATGAAACAATATACGACCCTCTACAATTGCGGTCTACTCTACTTCCGCTGTTGTCATTTTTTGGACAATTTAAAGACCTAACAGTAATTCAAGCAAACGCAATAACATTACTACAGTTAAAAACATCGTAAACTTGGCATCAATATTTTAATTTTATCCAAATAGGTATTGCATTTCTGTCGAGGATCATCCGCGTTGACTTCAGAAATTGTGTAATCTGTATTGATTATATATCTATAGTTAAAAGCACGTAAACTTGGCATCAATGTTCAATCCGATTATTGAGTTTCTACCGCGGACACCACCGTTCATTCTTCAAAATTTTTGTAAATAATCCTATCTGTCTTGGTTATATATCTATGACCCTTCCTCTCATATAAACTAAAATCCGGTAAAAACTGGCTGTCGTCTGCCAGAAAACTGGCGGGAACGCTCCGAATTGTCTGCAAACTATCAGCATCTTTTATATGCGATTAGGAATTTCACTAGAGCTTGTTTACCAGCGATTATTTCACAAGAGCTATTTAACAGCGAATATTTTTTTCTGTTCTTACCTTAATGTCAGAGCCAATTTTTCTTCGGATGTGATGGGATGTTTAATAAAATTTATTCCATGGATTGTAATGTCCTGTTCTATTAGTGACTAAACAAATTGGAATTGATCAGGATTCAACCGGAAAAATTCCCTAAACTTTTTTTCATCTTCTTTTAGATGATTATTTATTAATAAATGAAAATACCCTTCCTCGCGCCGCCTTTTAAACATTTCATCTACTTTACACCTTTTTCTAGATAACATTTGGTAAAATTCTTCTTCATCTTCCTCTTCTTCTAATAAAATTAATGTTATCAAATCGTCGTGATCCATATTTTTTAATAAAACCCTCAAAAATTTAAAATAACAAAAATGCTACGGTCCGCAGTCAACGTCTGCCTAGAACTGCGTCACCGAAAACATCTTTTCATCGCGGCTACAGCTGCCGCGGCCAGCGTCTCTAGTCGCGCAGCTCGAGCAGCACCACCGAAATCGCACCTTTAGTTACATACGTTTTATTAAATTCATCATTTTACATACTTGTTGACATAAAGAGATAGAAATTTAAAGTGACGTCTTGTATTACTTCGAATGAAAAATCGATAATGCAAATTTTCTAACCTATCTTTAAAAGAAACATAAAAATATCTTCAGGACTTACTTCTTCCAGCCAACCCCGATCTTCTGAGACATATGTGCTAACGATTTTACTGGTTTCAGGATGTTTCAGGACTTCCTTTAGCAATTAAAACATCTTCCTTTGGGTTTGTGATTTTGATATCCGTCACAATTGTCTCTCGGGAAGTTGATGGCGCCTCATGCAATCCTGAGATTAAAAATGTTTGTATTGAACCACAAGCCTGTTTTAATTTTGTTTATATTTTAAAAACAATTCCTCCTATTCGTTAATTTAAATAAAAAAACCAATGCAGCCTAAATCAATACTTCCACATCACTGTTATTGACTGTAACTAAATTTTTTGGGTAATAGTCAATAATTTAATAAAACGATATATCATATTGACATTTTTTTAAAGAAAATTGGATTCTATGACCCCAAAAACATAAGAAATGAACAATAACATCAAATTTTAAATGTAAGCCTCCTCCCAAACCCTTAAAAAAATTGGTGGTAACATTTTTAAAAGAATTTAAAAAACAAAAACCTATGTTAGCAACCCCCTTTTTAAATTGTCTACATGTCTATAGATTATAAAATCAGAATCTGTATACCTAAAAACCCCTAAAACCATCTATCACTCGGTTTTTTACAATTCATGTTCTATCGGATCCGAAATAAAAAGTTGACATTTACTTATGGTATAAGCTAAAATGACAGCGCTGTCAAACTATTTTAGTTAGAGAAGCCATAATCTGTTTACTATTTTTAGCAATTTTTAATAAAATGAGTCCATTAGTTTGTCAGATACAGAGAGTATTTCCTCGTCGCGACTGATTCAACTGTTGCACCCCATTACGTCGTTCCCAACGAAAATATCTAAACGATTATTCCGTTTCTGTACTCTAAGAGCAACTAAATCATCTACTTGTCATGTTTCCAATTAAACCTTTTATAATCTTATAAATTACAAATTTAAAACCATCAAAACAAGTTAATTCCATAAAAACTGTAGCAAAATACACGATCACCTTCTTATCTTGCCCCACCACTCGCATATCAACATCATCGCTTTGTTGTTCGTCCATTTTAATAACCATTTAAAATAATTTCCGTACGAGTATGTACATGACAATCGCGATAAGTTTGTTAACGATTCGTACATAATATAGTCTAGATAATAAAGAAGGTTTTATAAATCTATGAGTACCGATTAGCGAGAGTTTTTTTTTCTGTCAATCCAGTTCGAAAATCGTGATAATGATTCTAAATGTCAGTCTCTAGTTATGTCGATTCAGTTTCCATGGGTAGCTCTGATGTAGCGATCAGAAACGATGATGATGATGTTGACGGATACACCAACAAGTGTCTGGATATCAACGAATTCAGTGTAGCGGCTACGAATCGGGAATTAGTTAACCTCGAAAATGCCGCTGTCAACATTGACAATTCGAGTGACGTCATCATCGGACCTGTGACGCAATTTAATGTTAACGGGAATGTGACTATTTATCAGAACAAGGACGGATTGCCGATTGGGATAGAGCAGAACGACGATGATATTGGGAATGTTTATGATGAGAAATCCAAAGGTAGGAAATATTTTTTTTTTACTATTAATTCTTTGTTGATATTTATGTATACAAGGTTTTTACAATGTACTTATCTCAAAGAAAACAAATGTTATTCCTTTATGAATCAGATAAAGCATCTTTAAATTAGAAGAAGTGTTTAATATAAATAGAATTTTATACAATAAAAATAACGCATCGATACTATTTATAATCAGAATCGAAAACAGTGGCGACTACTGATTCAAATATTGGGGTTCACAATTACAGAATAGATCTCAGTAGAGATTTAGGTAAAAAACTTTCAGTGTCTTAGAAAGGTATATTGTAAACACTGATTTTTTTTACCTAAACCTTTACTGAGATCTATATTCTGTCATTGTGAACAGTTACTATTAATGATTTAAAAAAATATCAAGTTCTATAAGTTTTAAAAATTCTCTTCCATACTATAAAAATCTTCCAGTAACATCGTTTTAATTTTAAATAGGTCAATATGTAGGTGGCGCTGAAGTCAATAACGTTTTTTGATGGGAGAATATGTGTTGTGTAGCGCATTTTGTAAAAAATTACATTTTAAGGCAGATTTTGTTCTATGAACTAATTCGATAAATCTAACCATTTTTGATATACAGAGTCCCAGACAACACACCAAATCCCAGAGATATCCGCAGAATATCTTTTGTGGATATCCAATATATCCACAGGATATCAGAAATATTCCGTGGATCTAATATGGATATCCAAATGTCCGTCTATATCCAGGATATAGAAGATATCCTAATGGATATTCAGTAAAATATCTAATGAGCATCTTCCAGAAAATACAAGAAATCACAGAGATATCCACAGAATCATGGTGTCACAGAATATATTTTGTGAATACTTAATATATCCAATATGGATATCCAACGAAATGTCCGTCTATATCCCAGGATATAGAAGATATTCGGATATTCAGCAAAATATTTTATGGGTATCTTTAGTAGAGGTTCATAAGTAACCAATAATTATTGAATAACCTCGAAAGAAAATAGCAGAGATAAAAAATATTTTCAACACTCTGCCTTTGATTTTGCCCACTAAGGAGAAAGTCATCCTTATTAGGACT
This sequence comes from Psylliodes chrysocephalus, assembly GCA_927349885.1. Taxonomy (NCBI): domain Eukaryota; kingdom Metazoa; phylum Arthropoda; class Insecta; order Coleoptera; family Chrysomelidae; genus Psylliodes; species Psylliodes chrysocephalus. Next base: position 79,008,091 of record OV651818.1, on the reverse strand, counting down.
CTTCAGCAATAAATGAAAATTCACGACTCCAGCCTCTAATGGAATGAATAGGACGCACATTTCGATCGAACTCAATTACGGCGGGTCGAGCATGAGTAGATGCGATAGTGGTATCGCCATCTATACTTAGTAAGCAGAATCAAATAACATCTAGTGGATATCCACGATGGTTTGCGTTCGCGCCTAGACTTTGATATATTTAGTGGATGTTCATGGGATATTGAATACACCTTAAAAAAATTAATTTTAAATATCTGAACGGTACTATTAGCCACAATGGCGAGCACAATGGCGTAATTTTTTAATAATTTGCTATATAATTACTATTATTTATGGACATTTGCATGTCTATAAATTACATTTCATGGATATAAAATAGATATCTACCATGGACTGGACATTCAGTGGATATTGGGATGTTCAGTAGATATCCAAAGGATTTGGTGTGCTGTCTGGGGTGGGTCTTTATCTTTATCTTCATCGGTTGTAAGTAGGTAGGATTAGGTTTAACCGTCAAACACTGCGGCCTCTTGGGTCTATTGTATTCCCCTGCTTTTAATCCCCATGTTTGTCCAAATGAGAGACATTTTACAGAGTGGGTCACTCAAAACAGTTTCATCCTGTTTTTCGGCATTAATCATTGGATTTTAAGAAAAAGCTAAAATAAGTCGATTTTTATTCCAAATTGAACACATTTTTACAATACATTCATCTGTCATATATCAACTCCCTCCCTTCCACTTCTCCAACACCTTAATTTTAAATAAGGAATGTACCATGTTTAGTACATCATTAAAAAGGTAATTTAATGGGGAAGTCAGAAATATGACTGTTTATTGCGGTACTTTTAATTTTAGCGCCCTCTATCGGGATAAAAAAAACCTGTAACGTAATATAAAGTGTAACTAATTTAATGCACCATATAACATTAACATACATATTTCCATATTACACTTACAACAAAATAAAGTTAGCAATAATATTTAAAATAATACATGACTAATTTTCAAACTATTGCAAGTGCAATATGGAAGATATTTATATAAATGTTATGTGGTGCATTGAATTAGTAATTAAATTGGCTTTCAAATAAGGTGTCACTTTATAATACATATAGTTTCTTATCCCGATAGAGGGCGGTACAATTAAAAGTATAGCAATAAACAGTAATATTTCTAAATTTCCCATAAAATTACCTTTTTAATGATGTACTACACATTGTAGTGTCACACTATAATACGTAATAGTTTTTTATCCTGCTAGAGGGCGATAAAATTTAAATAACGCAATGTATTTCATAATTCCCCATTAAATTAAAATGAACGTGTTGGAGAAGTGCAAGGGAGGGGGTTGATACATGACAGATGTCTATAATGTAAAAATGTTTTTAATTTGGAGTAAAAATCGACCTCTATCAGCATTTTCTTAAAATCCAATGATTAATGCTGAAAAAGAGAATGAAACTGTTTTTAATTACTCACTCTGTATATCAAAAATAGCTAGATTTAGTTCATTAAACAAAATTTGCTTTAAAATGCATTTTTTACAAGATGCGTTGCACAAGAAAGATCCTCCCATCGAAAAAAATTATTGAGTGCAGCGCCACCTACATATTGAACAATTTAAAATTATTTTATATCTAAAACTGAAGATCTCTTAGTGCTTTGTGAATTTGACTTTTATAGAATTAAAATATCTCTATTACTTACCAAAATATCCGGCCTGGGAGTATTTATTGTATATGTTGATAAAAAAATTAATTACACCACTGGATTCGTAAGGACTCAAATTAATTAAAGTATATTATTTGTTAGTGAAAAAGTTGTAACAAAACTAAATTTTGAAATTGGACAAGGTACTGTTTTTACGAAGATTTTAGACTAATTTTAAAAACTGGCAACAATGTTTACAAAACAAATACCCATTTTATAACGCAAGTGGTTTTTAATATGGCAACTACGGTACAAAACTTCAGGGGGCGATTCCGTAGATCGATTTATGAAAAAAAGTTCCTATGAGCATATGTCCGGAGTTGCTTCGTTTCTGAGATACAGGGTGTTAAAGATAAAAAAACTTGGGTATTTTATAAATATCATAAATATCCTTAAGGCCAAGTTCAATTTTGTTTGACATCTAATCACGATTTTTTTTAGGTTAGGAAACTTGCATTATCGATTTTTCATTCGAAGTAATACAAGACGTCACTTTAAATTTCTATCTCTTTATGTCAACAAAAATGTAACACGATGAATTTAATAAAACGTATGTTATTAATGAATACTCGTATGTGGCGGCAACTGACGGCAACACTGTCAGCTACTAGAGTACATACAGGTCCGGTATAAGCCACATACATGGAAAATAATAATTAAAATGTTTTGATTGAGTTAAATAAAATATAAAATATCAAAATAAAATATTTTTATTTTTAAGTAAACGATATTTTTAAATGTATACGTCTTTAATCAAAAATAATATAGCCTAATGCTCAAGTGTAAACGAGTGTACTGGACAAGATGAGATAATAGGTTTTTTCGTTCGCTGTTAGTGTAGTGTCCACCAATTTAAATTACATCACCTTATTTACCCTAATTTATTTCCTCCTTATACACATGTCTAGTGTAATTCACTCCTGCTAAATAGCTGGTGGAGAAAATATCCATCAGTGGACACCACATCGCCGACAGGAAGGTGTAGTGGATTTTACAGCGGTCCAAACGAAAGTTATGGTGTGCGTTGGTGTAGTTCATTCCTACACCAGAGGAACGAACGAAAGGACCTAATATTACACTTTACTTGAGTTTTTTTGTATTAAATCATCGATCATTGTAATGAAGCCAGGGGGTAATAAAATAGATATTTGTGTACCAAGCTGTGTTTTGGCCGAATTAGACATTTGCGGCCGACGCTAAGCAACTTCTGGTTAAAGAGTAATAGGCAAGAAACGGATGTTCAATCAAGGTGTGATCAAGATTGACATCGAGATAGATGTCAGATAAGCAGGTGTACTGGAGATGAACTTTGCAGGACCCAGCATCAGATAGGTGTAACACTTGATATTCTGAAAACAGTGCATACTAGCTGGGTTGTCTCTGATACTACACTGAATAAGATCGAATGGAAGTGTCAGAAGGAGGCTGAAGTTAAAAAATAGACGGAACAGAGCTGAATAGATAGATAAGTAATATTTTAGCTAGGAGAGATTTGATGAATGCTATAAATATGTTAAATTTATGAATATATCTCAATCAATACGTGTATTGTCAGGAGTGCCACAGGGGTCTCACTTAGGCCCCTTATTGTTTAATTTATATATTAATTATTTGAGTATTCTATTAAAAATAGTGAACAACTGGAGTTTGCCGATGACGTAAAAAATTTTAGTTGCTGCAAGAGGATTTAAACTGTTTGTCTCGCTGGTGTGATGTGAATGTTTTATATTTGAATGTAAATAAATGTTACAAAATTAGTTTTAGTAAATTAAATATTAAACATCATTATTCATACACGATTATTAATAAGTCTCTTAAAGAGGTAGACGATATTAGGGACTTGGGAGTTATTTTTGTACTATAGTCCTATTTGGTCTTCTAACTATAACATTTATATTGAACAGATAGAGAAGGTACAAAATAAGTTTTTACGAATTTGTGCATATAAAATGGGCTTAAGGGGAGAAAAATATACTTATAATGATATTCTTCACTCCTTGAATATGAGTACTCTCGAACATAGGAGAATAGAATCAGATCTAATATTTCTATTCAAAATAATAAATAATTTAGTAATGTGTGATGATTTATTACAATGATTTCGTTTAGTACAAATGTTACTCGTACAAGATATACGGATCTTTTTCATATACCTTTCCATCACACGAATTATGGACTGAATGAATTTTAAAACTAGGAAATAAATTCAATAAATATTTAGTTGTTTAATATCACTGGAGGTAGCTTTAAAAATAGTATGAAGTATATCACTATGTAATTTCAATTGTATGTTAGTAATAAATTTATAAATGTATATTTAATTATAAAAATGGTATCAACCCGTAAATAAATAATTTTTTTATTTTCATTTTTGGTACAAAACTATGGCTGACATAATAAAACTCTTAAAAGTATATATTTTCAATCTTTATTACTATAAATTATTTAGGTTTCATTTTATTGTCCCTGACCTAGGGAAAAGGCTAAAAAACCCTGGTCATAATTGTTTACAATCTTGATATTCCTAATGATACAAAACATTACAGAGGTATGATACTTAGCCGATGACGTATTGTGGTACGGAATGTGTCTATATCTATGATGGATATGCAGATTTAAATGTATTTTCTCCCACTGTTTTTGATCAACTGACACCTCAAATTCGAACAAGACACGTCTTCGCACCATAATGTGATGTAGCATCAAATCTGCCTAATCTCATACCATTTTTATAAGTATCAAGGATATTCCTTGTTGTGGCTGATCATGTTTCAATTGAATCATTGAACCTAAAAAATAACAAATATCAATTAATAGAATTCGGAATTTCTTCTAAAAACATTTTTTTATAGGAATTATATAGGATGTCTCGTTAATATACTGACTTTTAAAGGTGGTAGGTGCATCAAAATAAAAACATAATAATGTCCGAAATGCTGTTATGTTCTGTGGTTGCGTTATGTGTCCTGTGACTATGACTGCATTGACTACGTGTTCATTTTTCGTTTTGCAATATGAGTTCCGTCTATAGCACCAACTGTACCAAGAAATCCCCATCTATTTAAAAACTCTAATTTAATAATATTTTGTTCATTTGCGGTTGGAAATTTTATTTTAGTACCTACTACGTGATCTATCATCAAATTGGTGATAGTTAATATGAACATATTTGTGCACAGTACTCTGAGCCATTCCAAAAATATACTCTAGACCAACACATCTTTGATATGAATCAGTAGCATAAAACCTTAAGGCACATAAAACCATATTATCAATCGATATGCCCCTAAAATCCTGTCTGGTGTAGATGAGGTCGTAAAGTGTCTATTAATTCGCGAACTAAGACTTTATTGAGGCAAAATAATTCAATAAAACGTCTATTCACAAGAAGAAAAGGATCGCTGTTCCGTCGTAACAAACGTCTTTCTCTTATTAAGGCCAAATTTTCTCGTCAACGTTGTCTTTCTAATAAAACTTGGTGAACAATAGGAAGCATTTTTGTTTTTGTTTCTTCAACTTAATCTCAAAATTGCACTACTTTACACCTTCTAAGCAGTCGAGAAATTATGATCGAATCGAGACGATTATTCGAATGTCATGAATACATTTTAAAAATTTCAGTCGATTAATCGAGATCGAGTATCCCAAATCGGGTGTCGTGATCCCTGTGCAGAAGAAATTAACCATATCAAAGGTGTTACACAGGAAGAAAATTAGGTCCACTGTTATGACACAGTTGATGTCGCAAGGGTCAATATGACATTTACCTGTTTGCTGTTGATGTCCATATCTATATTTCTTATAAGTTTGTAAGGATTCAGATAACTTAGTAAGAGTTGTTAATGCAGTAACTTTTTTGTTTGAAAATCTTGTTTGGCTAATTTCGTAGTGTTAACATAAAAAGTACAACATTTTTCGCAATTTTTTCATAAGATAAAACCGAGGAAATCTCATTTTTAATATTTTTGGGCCATAAGCCCCAATGGTTTTTTAAATGTTTAAAATAATACATTTACCTAACTTGAAAAGTGACATTTTGGATTTTGCGGTCATATTTTAGTACACGTTACGTTCTATGCAATGATACCAATATCTCGTTTTTTGAAAATAATGCCCTAATTTGTCATTGATTGTCTGACATGTTCAATAATACCTGGAGTATTCCTTATGACAGTGGTCGGCCAACCTATAGTAATAATTTTTGATCATAAATGCAATAAACAAATTTGTCTTTCCATAAGTATTAATCCTTTGTTGATATTTATGTATACAAGGTTTTTCCAATGTACTTATCTCAAAGAAACAAATGTTATTCCTTCATGAATCAAAAAAAGTTTTTCACTACTCTTTAATAATTAAAAACGATTTGGCAAGTGGGAATAACTTAATCCTCTCAGTGTATAATATTTATTCAATGACGTATGTCGTATGTATCATAACATTGTGTAGGCTTCTATTCAATTCGTTAGAAACATATTATGTATAATTAGAATCGGAAAATCCGACAAAATAAAACAGGAATTTATCTCTTGGTATTTCAAAATACCAATGCAAATTATTTATTATATTATTCTACTGGCTTAGTTATAACAATCTATACTATAACGGTTCAAAATTACTGTTATTCGTCATGCTTGTGAACGATAAAAAATTTATTTTTAGTTTGTGTTCAGAATAAATTTCGAAACTTATAATTATTAAAATATTTTGCTATCGATAAATCATACAGGATGTTTCACAATATAGATTTTAAAGAAATTAAAGAAAATAATAGCATTTGCAACCAGTTTGTAGCACGAGCCCATAGTCGAGTGCTGCACATAAAAAGTGCAAAAAATGCTTTATGCATATGTTGCATTCTATATTTTTTCTACGTTCATATGTAAACTACCTCTATATAAAACACTAAAACTATTATTATTTAAAAGGTAATTTAATTGTCTTTAACACAAAATATAATACAATTGAAGATAAACGCAGAGTGTAAAAATTTTTTTGACCGCGGATTTTTGTTCATTTATCTATCCAGTATATGTCTGAATTTTTTCAATTCGTAATTTTCGTATTTAATAAGTTTAAATAATATGTATTCATTAAAGGATTATAATGGGTGGAGCTTACGCAAGCCAGAGTCTCCGGTTTCGGCCGTATTTTCAACCCTCTGGAAAAATTATAAATATTGGTCCTACTTTTTAGTGGGAAATTTCTTCCTCTATTTGCATCTTTTCTCAAATTTGGAAAATGTCAAATAGTTTTTAAGTTAATTGTAAAAAACCAAAACCTATTTTTTTTGAGTTAATTGTTTACAACTTTTGCAATTTTTGCAAGCAACTCTTGAATTTTTTCAAAAATCATCTATACGCTATTCCGAATCGAATGAGACCTTGCTCCCATTTTTTGGAGGCGGAGAAAAAAGTTTGACCCAAAAAGGAAGCACTTGTTAACTAGACTATTATTAATATTAACAAAGACACTCTTGAAAGTTTCATTCGTGTCGATTATAGTCGGCCAACCTGATTGAATTTCACGATCCCGACAAGGACTTTGAGATTTTCTCTTGTTCCTTTATTTTGTTTTATTTTTCAAATTGGTCACATTTGAGAATTGGCATTAATTTCCTTTAATAATTGCCAGTCTGATTGTTATTACGCCTTGTTTTAGAGAAACAGGTGTAATAGCGAGCTTTGATTTTGCTTCCTAAGTGCAGATGGCCATTTTTGCTTGTCTCAACCTTTATCAATGTTTGAAGAGGTTGAGTGGTGTGTACACACTGGGTAATAAGAAATGAATCGAGAGTATTTATTCGCTGGGGTCGGCATGTTCAATTCTGTTGTTTTCAGTCTGGCACCTTTAATTTCTAATAATTTTTATAAAAAATATGTTTTTACCTTCATTCACTGTATATTTTATAATTCTATTTAATCATTGTAATCTTTTGATGTTTAAAATTTAAATGTCCCGCCATAACTTGATTTTACTAGATCAGTGGTACCAACCCACTTTTATTATTTTCAATATTAACTTTTGACAATTTTTCACGAAATTCATTTCAATTTCTCAAGTTGGCAATTTTATTGACGGCTTCATTGTCAAATGTCACTCAATTCTTTTTTTGGAAACTGTCAAGATGGTCACGTTCTCAAAAATATCGTGTACTTACTACTATTTTTTGTGCCTCCGCCTCACGGTAGCAACTTGAAAAATCTTTATGTTGAAGACCAGCAGTTTCTCTGCCTTTGAATGGTTGGGAGTGTTCAGTTTTACTTGTTGGAATGAACCCCCACGTCATTTCTTAAAATTTAACCACATTTTCGGTGTGGTTCTCTTATTTTCTATTATCCAAGCTGCAAGCTATTGTGGAGACTGGGGACCGGTTTGTTGCTGTCCTTTTTAATTTAGTTCAATTTTCATGCTTCTTCTATAGTTTTTCACGAGTAAGTGTTTTTTTATTCATTGTTTAGTAATGTTACGAGTTGATTATATTGTTACAGCTCCGTTTTTTTCTCTCTTTTGTATAGTCTCTGATGATGGCATAATAGGCTGAAAGCGCTTAGACTAATTTTTACAGAGTTTCATTAATAAAACTCAATTTACACACTTTGAATACTCTCGATTCATTTCTCTTTATCAATGTGTGCGAGTGAATTAGAGACTGGAGTCAAGATTGTCTATTTCTTGCTGCTGAGTCCTAATAAGGAAGAAACCGGTCCAAGAATGACATTCTCCTTAGGAAGTAAAATCAAAGAGTGTTGAATAGTAGTGGATATGATGGCCATATCGCACAAAGACGAAATTTGTACAGTTGTACAGTATATTTTTTCTACGACCAACTAATGAAAATGTACAAATATTAAAAATTATTTTAGGTTATTAAGATAAAGTAATTAATTTAAAAATAATTTATGACTTTTACTAATTTATAAAATAAAATAAACAAGAAAAAAAAATAATTTAATTATCTCTATTTGAGATTTGAACTCAAGTCTTCCGTATGGAAGGCAAGAACCCTGATCACATGACCATCTACGCTTTTATTTTTTTTTGCTTTAATACTCGTAATTAAGTTGATATCATATAGTTTTATTTAAATTAACAAATTATTTATAATTGTAAACGAAATAGAAATATAAGTTCTATTATTTATCGATTCTATGCAAGAATACCTCATTTTTATGTATTATTAATCTCAATAACTAAAAAATATACTGACAATTAGTTTGACAGAATTGTCACTTATTCAAAATTTTAAAAATAATAGCAGTCGGTTGATCAAAATATGAACTGTGATTGGTGGATTTCATTTTTTTACAGTATTCTCACTACCTAGAATGGATATGAAATATATTCGTTCAGTTGAAGGCAATAGAATACTTTTTTGTTTTGTAATCTGTACATAGATAAGCTAATATCCATGTGGGCGTAGAAAAAATTATTTTTTCTAAACCCACATGGATATTAGCTTATCTACGGACAGACGAAAAAGCATGTCATTGCTTTTAATTGAACGAATATATTTCGTATTCATTCTAGGTAGTGAGAACACGGCAAAAAAATAGTATTCATCAATCACAGTTCATATTTTGGACACCCAACTACCTACTATTACTTTTAAAATTTTAAATAAGTAGCAATCCAGTCAAACTAATTGTCAGTATATTTATTGAGATTAAATATACATTAAAATGAGTTATTTTTGTGTAGAATCGATAATTTATAGAATTTTTATTTTTATTTGGTCCATATTTTTAAAAAATATAAATTTTAATCAAACTATATAATACTAGTTTACGAGTATTAGAACCAAAAACGTGGCCGTGGCCGGACAGACCGCTTGCCTTCCACGCAGAAAGCCCGGGATCGAATCTCGGCTGGGAACTATTAAATTAAATCTTTTTTTCACGGTTATTTTATTTTAAAAGTCAGTAAAATTCATAAATTATTTTAAAATTAGTTATTTTGTCTTAAGAACCTAAAATATTTTTTTAATATTTGTAGTGGTTCGTAGAAAAAATATAGTGTACAACTCGAGTGGATTGTCCATATCCACTCTTATTGCACAAACTCCTATTCTGTCTCTGTTATTTACTTTTTGATGTAATGCACTGCCTATTGCGGTATAAGTCAAAGAAGTTGTTGTTTTCAGGAGGGAAATGATCGCTTTTTTTCTGTAACATGAACTTTCAGTTTTTTCCTTTTCCTTTGGAATTTTTTGCTTCCAATGTAAAGAAGGATAAATTTACTCAAATGAATGATATAAAAGTGCAGTTACAACTTACTCGTCAAAATTTTGTAAAATATAAAAAACAGTTTAAAAAAATATACGACAAACATAGACATATAACCTACGTTCAAATGAAAATTATATTACAAAGTTGTTTTGATCAAATCTCAAAGTTGAGATATAAACTTTAAAGATGTTTAACCATTTAACCAACTATCAGGTTGTTTGTCAACTTGAGAAAATAATCAAAATTTTGAGAAGTTTTGAAATTTGAAAAAATTATTAAATATAAAAATTGTACCACACTGAGTTCCAGATGTGGCCAAAATTCGCTAGATGTCGCCACTATATTTGACCATATTTTTGACGTATTAACTTTAATATCGGTTCGGTATTAGTTTTGAAATATTAAACAATTAAAAATTAATTTTACGTAAATAAATAAAAATTGAAGTAACTCCTATGTTTTTTTTTTAAGATTTAATTACCCATGTTAATTTTGAGATATTGGCTGGCTTATTTTATTCTTGTATTAAATTTAATTTTACGTTCCAGAGTCAAGTCAGCAATTAAATCATAACACTGTAACAAATATAGATGCAGTGTTTACATTTTTCGGGAATAGTCTAGTTTGTGTACATCATAAAAAATCTTGAAATAGAGTAGGATACCTATGTAGCTTTCTTTTAAACCCAGAGTTTCTCAACCTTTCATTATTCTGGGCCCAATTTTCAATAACAATTTTTATTGCGCCCCATACCTTTCTTTTTCATATAATAATAAAATACGACATATATTATGCGTTGAAAATTTTGATTCTAATCCCCTTAGTACAGCGTTGTTAGGGCCCTAGACCATAGACTCTAGACTTAGAGTCCTAATATAGAACTTAATTCTTGATCTTCAAAATTACCGAGAATAGGTGAATTTATTGAAACTTGGCAATGTCGCTCCGCTATATCCCATATAGCTAAAGCATAAAGCCAAAATCGATGTTTTTCATCTGCTCTCTGTCATTTACGACGGATATTGAACATTCTCGCGGCTTACCGTCGCTACGAAAAGTTTGAATCATGGTTTCGATTTATTTTTGCAAAATGTTCATTGAGACATAAGATTCAAAGTTCACTAAAATCTAGATGCCGCTCGGCCTCCCTCCCCCCAAATTCAACCCAATTGGGGGGAATTCTCGGCTTTTTTCAACAAAAGGCGCATACTTCATAAAACTGCAGTCCCAAGCGGGGTAAATGTTCCACTCGGGGGTTTTAAAGTACCCTGAATCCATTATTTGGGTCAGGTCGCCTTTGCGACCTTCCCAGGGGTGGGTGACAGGGCCACTGGGGGTCCAATATACTAGATGTCCGTGGAAATGTATTTGGGCTCCCAAATTGCGCTAGGGGAGTTTAGAAGGGCGGAGATCTTAATGTCATCGAGAATTAAGCCTTTTCAAGCCCTCAGGGTCATATAAAATATCATGATTACGCGGGATTGAATTTCAGGACACAGAATTGGTACGCGCTAGTGTTATAAAGCAAATAAATCTAAATTTGGGCAGCCTGTCATCCTGTGACCCAACCAGGGGTGTCCGAACAGGGTGCTGGGCCCAAAATATGAGATTTGATTTTATTTAATATCAAAATGTAAAATTGATATAATTTCTGCTCCGAGTATACTTCTTGGTCTTTTTGAGTCTCTGACGAACCTGGATATGGCTGATAGGGGGGCCCAAATTTAAATTCTCGTAAAATTCAATTTTCTCATATAAAGTTATGGTCTATTATAATTCCAAGGTATTTTATTTTTCTTACAAAGGTAATGCTAAACGTATTTCCAACAATAAGGTTTTAATCCGGAAGAGCGTTACTATAAGAACTAAATGGTATGTAATTTGTTTTTTTAAAGTTTAATGACAAGAGCCTATGATCAAACCACATCTTTATTTTTTCTAAGTATTGTCCTAATTTTATCTTTAGAGTATACCAGTTACTTTCTTCACAAAATATCAGATGAATTGTAGACTTAGATCCCCAGCAAACCCTTTTCCGGGAGGTTCAAGAGTGTATAACTCTGATAAAGAATTTCAATTAGGAACCTTCAAGATTTCGTGTGATGTGATGGCCAAGTGCCCCAACCCTAAACATCGAGATAATGTCCTTGTTGATTTGGGCATGTCGTTGTATTGGCTGAAATTAAATGCCACTCGAATAAACCATTGGTTATCTGCCTGGTCAGCGCAATTATATGAATTTTATGTAATGAAATCGAATTAAATCGTGTCCCAGGGGAAACTTGATAGTTTCACCCCCTCAGCACCCTCGTTCGTGTAGCTCTGGAGCCGCCTGCTTGCAAGCCAGGGCAACATAAAATTACACTCTTACAAACTCTCATCATACCAACTTTGTATGAGAAAATGGAAGTTTACGAGAATTTAAATTTTGGGCCCCTTGGAACCCCTATCGCTCATACCTGGGTTCGTCAGAGACTCAAAAAGGCCAAGGAGTATACTCGCTGGCGGAATTATATTAATTTTACATGTTGATATCAAATAAAATCAAATCTCATATTTTGGGCCCCGGCACCCCTTTCGGACACCCCTGGTTGGGTCACAGGATGACAGGCTGCCCAATATAGAGTTTGTAGTTTTATAACACTATCGCGTACCAATTCTGTGTCCTGAAATTCAATCCCGCGTAATCCTATAATTTGAGACCCCATGGGCCCCTGTGTATACGGTTCTGAAGGCTTGAAAAGGCTTAATTCTCGATGAAATTGATATCTCCGCCCTTCTAAACCCCCCTGACGCAACTTAGCAGCCGAAATACATTTCCACGGACATCTCATATTTTGGACCCCCAGACGCCCTGTTACACACCCCTGGGAAGGTCGTAAAGGTGACCTAACCCAAATAATGCATTCAGGGCACTTCAAACCCCCCGAGTGGAACATTTGCCCCGCTTGGGACTGCAATTTTAGAAAGTATGTAACTTGTTGAAAAAAGCCGAGAATTCCCCCCAATTGGGGTGATTTTGGGGCGGGAGGGAGGCCGAGCGGCATCTAGATTTTGGTGAACTTTGAATCTCATATCTCAATTAACATTTTGCATAAAAAAATAGCCCAATCGGACCTTTCCGACCAAAGTTCAAAGTTTCTGCGTTTTTAGTCCTACTTTGACGCGACTAAATATAGAAGATCTGCAGTGGAGAAAACTTAAATTCTTTTTGAAAAATTACTCTTTTATTAATCAAAATTAATTGACCTATCCGAGTACTATTTCTATGTCCGAGACATTATAATGAATTTATTTGAACCATACTGTATATATTCAATAAATACTTGTGGAAGCTTTTATTATATTATTATCTACTCCAAATATGTTTATTGTATCTTTTTCATATGAAATGTTTCAAAAAATAATCTTTTCAGATACTACTTGTCTTTTTAAATTGTATCTATTAAATTTGAAGAATTCTTTTTATTTTATAATTATGTATTGTTCATTAAAAATAAAACGTCTCAAAACTGAGTAATTTGCACATAAATTTTCCACCTAATAAGCGATATATACCTAACCCGCCTGTTTCTGTGCTCCACTTTCCCATCCAGATCATTTGCGCCACCTACCGACTAGACTTTAATCACATTTCGAGTAAATCTGTGTTTAAAAATTCAACTTTAATTTTCAAATGCACATGTGGATTGGCGTCGGTAGCGAAAAGTGCTGGAAATGAGTTTTCGCGGAAATATGAAGTTGATCAGAGTGAATTCGCGGCATCGAAATAAGGGCGACAATAGTTCGGAAGGAACCGTTAAGGATTTCAGGAATGAGGAATTTAGGGAGTCGTTTAGAAAGAGAACATGTAAGATTATTTTCGATATTTTAATTATTCTTTAGTATAGGTTATATTTATCCTTGTTTAACACTTTTGAATGCAAGAAACACCCTGTTTAACACCCTGTATCTCAAAACCAGTCATAGGATTTGAATGGTCCCATGGATACTATTGCTTAGAATTGCAACATATCAACAATTTATGACATTTAACAGGTCGCCACTTTTCCATAAGCGGTGTGCGGGGTCCTTTAATCGATACAGTTTGGAGGTATTGCCTTTGATAAATTAATTAATATCTGAATTTTTAACATATATTTAAACACACCTATAGGTATATAAAAGTGGGGTTAGCAGTATGTTTGTTTTGAATAGTTATTGTTTTTTAGAAACCATAAACAAATAATCATTAATTTTAAAACTTATATAAGATAAGATAATTACAGCGAAATAATTTTGCTAGTGCCATAGATAACATTATTTTTAATATAGGTACGTCATAAATTAGAAATTAGTAATTCATTCATTTTATTAATATCTTTCATCTTATCTGAAGAACAAAAAAACGAATTGTCCCAGTCTATAAAATATACTTGAGAATTAGATAATGCGTAATATTTTTATATCGAAATTCAAAAAAAATTAAATAACAAATTGTTAAATAACCATTGTCGGATTAGTCATTATTCTTTTTGTTTCTATTTTTACTTCTCATTCTTTTCTTTTTCTCTGTACAAAATAATAGACCAAGCAAATCATATTTTCTCAATGAAATTTAATGGGACATTTTTTTAACGGGAATTCACGAATTTCATGTTCAAGAACAAAAATATATTATAGTCCAGGAGGCAGTGATTTTTTTTATACTTATTTTTGCAGTCCGTGAATGTGACATTGTTTGTTCGGATGGTGACACAGAACGACAATTTGTGAATCTGGCTAAAATTTTTGGATGGGTTCACTATATGAAAAAAAAGACCAGTCCACTTATTTTCCCAGTCATAAATATTTGACATTTATTAAAGTGAATCATTTTATTAATGGAAATAACAGTCCGGCATATCCTAATCGGAGAAAAGAAGAAAATTTGCAGATCCAAAAATTTGACCAATTTTTAAAATCCGTAACCCTTATTTTCCCATGCTTAAAATTTAACGTATCATTTGATACTGTCATAAGCTATAACCAAAAGTAAGTCTAGCTGATTTACGAAATTGCGTAAATGAGTCTGGCGGTATCTTGAAAACTGACAAAATTACAAAATTTTTGCTATTATTTTCCTGGATTTAAAAATTTGTCACATGAAAAATAATACTATAAGTTCATAGAAAATACACGTCTGGCAGTTATTTACAATAACTCACAAGTAAGATAGTTGAATGAGGAGAGGAAGATACAGGTGCTTATTTAGGTAACGACGCTGGAATGCGAGTATCTCTCTCAATTACCCCTCCAAAAAATATGATTTCTCAAACTCCGCAAAATACGCTTCAGTCTCGACGATAACTTCCTCGTTAGAGCTAAATTTTTTTCCCCCGAGCTACGTTTTCATGTTGGGGAATAGAAAAAAGTCGCATGGAGCCAAGTCGGGCGACTACGGTGGGTGCGGCAGCAATTCGTACTGCAGTTCTTGCAATTTGACCGCGACAATTCTCGATGAATGTGCTGGTGCATTATCGTGGTGAAAGAGGACTTTCTTCTTAGCCAAATGAGGCCGTGTCTCCTTCAATTTTGCATCGAATCAGTCCGATAATTCACTATAGTACTGTCCTGTGATCGTACTCCCTTTCTGCAAAAAGTCGATGATGATTATTTCCTTGGAATCCCAAAAAATCGTGGCCATGATCTTTCCGGCCGATGGGACCGTCTTTGGTTTCTTCGGAGCAGATTCACCCCGAAAAATCCATTACTTCGACTGTCGTTTGGTCTCTGGCCTGTAATAATGTATCCAGGTTTCATCAACGGTGACGACTCGACGTAAAAACTCGTGCGAATTTAGATTAAAGAGCTCCAAACACTGCTTCGACATTGACAGCCCTATCCTCAGCTTGTTGTCCACCGTAAGCAATCGCGTCACCAAGCGGGCCGATACCTTTATCATGTTTAACTTATGCAAAATATTAATTGCCGTTCCGTATGATATGACTACGTCCTCTGCTACTTCTCGCACTATCGTTCGGCGATCTGCGACAATCATGTCTTGGACCTTTTTAACGATTTCCTCAGTAACGTCTGCCGGGCGACCTGGTCGCTCCTCTTCAAAAACAGATGTACAACCACGTTTAAATTCGTTGAACCAATATCTTATGGTTGTCATAGATGGTGAAGGGTCCCCATAGACAGCATCCAACTTTGCTTTTATTTCATCGCATGTTTTTCCATCCAAAAATAAAAAGCGAATTAAGGATCGATATTGTTCTTTTTCCATTTTATCGATTAATGAAAAACACGTATGGTACAAGTGGCTGCCAAATAAAAACCAACCAATGAATTAGTTTGAAATTTAGTATGGTGTCGTGTGACAAATGACAGTACACGACAGTAATGCCAACTTCCCTCAGCAACGCCACCTGCCTTCAAACACGGGTACTTATTGATCCACCCTCGTACAGTATAAAAGGCAGATGTGTATTTAGGTTACGATGCTGGAATAGTAGTACCAGAGAACAGCTGCCTGGGCTCTGGTCCCTCTTATTCCTATCTCTCTCAATAACCACATAACTATATACAGTATAAGCATTTTTCTATGCGTTATCGTCAGCATACATTAAAATTAAAATACAAACATACCTAGCCAATCAGAATTCATAATACTCCAGTCGATCGTTTAGTATCGTGTCAGTTCGCATTTCGTTTTAGACTTTGGAATTTGATGATAATTAACCTAACCTATCCTTCTTCCAGTGCCTTAGATTTCAGAATTTCAGATTTCGTTGGTTTGGTAATATTCGCTTATTCGCAATATTTTAAATCTATACATCTTATAGTTTGTATAATTTTGTTGAGTGCATATAAGAGTAGAAAAAAATAATGTTTTAATAAGTAGATTTAACCAAGAATGTAACTGACTCACTTAACATTTTAACCTACTACAAAAACTTAATCATTCAGCACAGAGAATATGTGTTTATTGTCCAAGTTAAAATATTTATTGACAAACACAATATTGTATACAAAGCACAAATAAATAAATAAATAGTCATTAAAATATACACAAACATTATTATTAAGGCTGTCAATTTCTGACGTGATAAAGGGTTAACCGGTTCATCTGATTTTGACCGGTTTCGGTTTTAACCGGATTTTTACTATTATTATAACCGGTCCGGATATCAGGTTAACCGGTCCAGATATCCGGTTAACCGGTCTGGATATCCGGTTAACCGGTCCGATTATCCGGTAAACCGGTCCTATTATCCGTTAACCGGTCCGATCAAACCGAGCCAGTAGAAACGGACTGGTTAGATCGAATCCGGCGGTTTAACCGTAACCGTGACCATTTAAATCCAACACTGGTTTGTCCGTTACTGGTTTAACTATAACCATCACCGGCTTAATCGTGGCAAAACACATCAACCAAATGCTTTGTTTTCAATAGAAATGGGGTCACTTTACTAACCATTTCACCTTTCCTTACCCGTGACAACCAGGCAGTGCATGCTTGATTTTTAAAATAGGCACTCACTAAATAAAAATTAAATTAGAAAAATAGAAATACTACCAATTTTACTTTTGCTAAACTTTATTTAAAATTTAAAAAAGGTCACAGTCACTCACTTCCCACTGGGTGGGTAAATAGGTAAAATATAAAAGTCAACTTATCAACTATCAACGTTTTCTGGCAGCAAACAGTTTCTTTTCGCCGAAATTATGTTTCCTGAACTGGAAAACATCCGTTCACTGGAAGTTGATGTGGCTGGTACACATAAATACGGTTATACCCGGTTCCGGTTAAACCGGTTACGTTCTTTAACGGTTTTTTTGTCTACGGAACCGGTTAACCGGTCACGGTTACCAGCCTTAATTATTATAAATTAACATTAATACATAGATCTAAAATAAAATAGAACAAAACAAAATAAAACAGACACATATCACAATGTCTCGTCATTATAAAATTCTGTAATATCATAATAAGGCCCAGTTAACAAAAATCTCCTGAGCAGCTTTCTAACACAATTCTGTGACTCAACATCTGTCAAAGTATGTGATAGCCTGTTGTACATCTTAATACCATTATATAAAAGAGTCTCTTATAAGTTTAGTTTTGGCAAGTTCCACGGGATATATTCGATTTATATTTCGACTTGTTCTTATGGATCATGTAACAAGTTTCTAAGATAAATAATGAAGTTAATGTTAATATTTCTTGTTTTAAGAACAACGGTCTACATGAAATTAATATACAGTGCGTCCATAAAGTAACGCATAAATTCATTATTGGCTAAATGAACAATAAAATTAGGAATTCCCAAAACAGGTCGATTTTTGATTTCAATTTACTATTGTTTCAAATCATAATCTAATATACAGGGTGAACCACTTTCGTGTAATGACGTCATCACCATTTTTTTCAAATGGACCCCCCCCCTTTTTTTTCAATTTCCAAATTGCCTTTGCTGAGCTGATTCCAAAAATGTATAATATGTTGCTTCAAATTGGTACAGGATGGGCAAAAATGCAAAAATTTACTTACAAAGTAATGAAAATAACGAATAAACGTAATAAACACATTAAATGAAATTACGTATTGTTATTACAACTACTTTGATAAACTATCAAGAACATACAGCATTATTCTTAATAATTGTATCTTACAGCTTTTATTAGTGATCCAAGCCCCTGGACTATACAAATCTTTTTGTTTGGCATTATCTTTTACCAGTTTTTTTTATTTGACATACCAGTTTTTTTTATTTGACAACACTGTCAAAAACATTGAAGCACAGTTTCGTATTGTTAACGCTGTGGAGAAGGTACGTTCGTGAACTTTTTTTACAAAATGCCTTTAACCGAAAGTGACAGGATTGAAATATTAATGATGATTGGTATTGGCGATAAGATGCGGACTCAACAAGAGGTATGCCGATTATTCCATGAAATGCACCCAGATCGTGAACCTATTTCACAATCTACGGTAAGTAGAACTATAGCGAAAATACAGAGAATTAGGACATGTGAGGGATGCAGCAAGGCAAGGTAGACCAAAAATTGATGAAAATATTCAACAAGACATAATTTTGTCGGCTGTAGAAAATCCACACTGTACAGTGCGAGGATTATCTAGGGATTTTGGTATTGGAAAGTCTTCAGTATCAAACATTTTCAAAAAGGTAAAATACCATCCTTATAAAGTACGTCTCATCCATGAATTGGCTGAAGACGACTTTGACCGAAGAACTGAATTCTGCGAGTATATGATGAACCAAAATAACAATTTCATTGATAACGTTTTATTTTCGGACGAGGCAACGTTTTATTTGAACGGTCATGTTAACCGGCAAAACACCCGTTATTGGTCTGATGAAAATCCACACTGGATGCAAGAGTACCATACGCAAAGACCACAAAAAACTAACGTATGGGCTGGTATTGTGAGAAATACAATTATTGGTCCATATTTTTTCGATGAAAACTTAACAGGAGTATTATATCTGGATTTCCTACAAAATACATTAATTCCTGATCTGATCCAGCTTTTTCCTGATATTCAAATACCCACTAATGTAGACCGCAGAATCTGGTTTCAACAGGATGGCGCACCGCCACATTACGCAGTAGCTGTGCGCAATTTTTTAAACACAACTTTTCCACAAAGGTGGATAGGAAGAAGGGGACCAGTGGAATGGCCTGCTAGATCACCTGATCAGAACCCATTAGACTTCTTTTTATGGGGTTATTTAAAATCTAAAGGCTACTTCAACAGACCTGGAAATATCCCTCAACTACAAGACCGAATCAGACAAGAAATACAGAGCATAACACCCGCTATGCTACAGAATGTTAGAGACGAAAGTAATGCCCGGTTCAGTCATTGTCTAACGGTCAATGGAGAACAATTTGAACATTTATTGTAAATTTTCGTTCGTTTGTTTGTTTTTGGAAGTGTATCACATTAATTGCATAACTACATAATTCCATTTAATTTGTTTATTACATTCAGTAACGTATTACTTTCCATAAACAATTTTCATATTTTTTTTTGCATTTTTGCCCACCCTGTACCAATTTGAAGCAACATATTATACATTTTTGGAATCAGCTCAGCAAAGGCAATTTGGAAATTGAAAAAAAAGGGGGGTTCCATTTGAAAAAAATGGTGATGACGTCATTACACGAAAGTGGTTCACCCTGTATATTAGATTATGATTTGAAACAATAGTAAATTGAAATCAAAAATCGACCTGTTTTGGGAATTCCTAATTTTATTGTTCATTTAGCCAATAATGAATGTATGCGTTACTTTATGGACGCACTGTATATGTGCTTCACATAAGAACCTTATTGCCCCTTTCAGCATTATAAAGACTCTACCAAATAACTCGGCAGAACAGACTCCCCAAAACTGAACAGAGCATAACGTAAATAGGAGTCAACTAACGCATAGTATGCAGTTTTTTTTGCTGCACAAACTCCTGATTCATGAGAGGTAGTTCTAATGGCATAACAACACGATGCGAGTTTTTTTTAAAGTGGATCCACATGAATTTGAATTTCAAATCCGTGTCGATATTTAAACCCAAAAATTTTGTAGTCTGTGGCTTCTACAGTAGGTGAGTTCGGGCTGCGCACTCCAGAGTGGAGTGGAGTAAGTAGGCGTAAACGGAGTGCGCATATGGTTTTACTCCTTGTACTCTCAGAGTTCAATGTCAGTTGTCAATGTGATATACTAATACTTAAAACCTAACCGTACTTATCAGTAACAACCGTATAAGTTTCTTCCATATTAATGGTATGCACTGGAATCAAATAAAAAGCATTTTTACTTAAGAATTAGTCACAATTATCTTATTATCGATTTAAATCACCTTATGCGCATGCCCGATCCACATTTCACTCCACGATCTCCGAACGGTCAAAGAGGAACTTTTATTTTAACTCCTTCCGTACCCGAACGCCTTAGGTACTTTAGGAGTGAATATAGTGAAAAGAGTGCGTAGCCCGAACTCACCTAGTATCCATATCTATTTAAATATCACGAATATTACATTTAAAGGTTATTATTTTTGTTTTTTTAAAATTTAATGACAGAAAGTTTTTAGTGCACCATGTTTTAAAGAATTTGAAGTCATTACTAATATTTGCATAAAAAATATTGACATAATTATTGTGCCACAAGAGTACTATCAGCAAATAGAGTGAAACTTTTTGAGATATTTAACTTACCTAAATAATTTATATAAATGAAAAACAGGGAGAAACCGCCCATGCCCAAACATAATGTCTATGTTGACCTGATCAAAACAGTCCAAAGAAAATTTATGAAATCAGCTTCTCTTATGTTAAATGGAATAGATCCCCAAGAGGCGTTCCTTATGATCTGCTATTAACATGGTTTAAACTTTCTGATTTGGCAAAACATCGAACTACTCATCAAATAACACTACTCTGGAAAGTTCTTAACGCTCACATAGACAGCATTGATTTGGTTATTTATGTTTGTATTTGCCAGCTGCAAGAACACACATTTTAAATTCATCCCCACTATTTTAAGCAATTAAGAAGTATCATACCTTCCAAAACAGCTTGGACATTTTTGATTAATTAGCTGTCACTTTAAGTTAAGAGGAAAATTTACATTACAAACTGAAAGACCTGCGGGGCAACGGTAGTTTAGTAAGTATAAAAATTACAACTTGAAGGTGGAGCCTAAATACTACAAACTTACTTCCGAGACTAAACAAAATCCGCATTCATTCATAATTTTAACAATTACATGTAGATACGAGGGATACATAATTCAAAACTCTAACGCGCGATGTTTAGACAAAGGAACCGAAAAATTCTACCCCGCTGCCGACGTTTATCAGTTATTGAGTGACTCAGAGTTACCTAAATTAGGGAAACCAGAATCGAATTTGTTTTTCTTGCTGCATTGTGAGATATTATTATAACGCAGTTCGATTTATTAAACGGTTTTACATTATTTTTATATTTTAATTTAGTGAATAGCTTTTATTAGATTAAATTACATTTAGAAGCATAGAGTTGTGAAAGATGGGCAAAATAAAACTAATATACAAATAACGAAAAAATAGACGATTGTTTCGAATAAGGTAATATCAATTAATACAGGGTATTTATTAATTGAGTGCCGATACAACAAAATATCAAACGCAGTTTCAATAAACTTAAAAAAAAATTTTTGGTTTTTATTTTCTTACGCGAAAAGGTTTGCGTCGTACGAAAGTACATCTATAAACCAAATTTGCTCCAAAATAAATAAGGATTTTAAAGATAATTTTGGTTTTTAGAAAAAGCAGTGGCGTACCTTATTTTTCTGCAAAAATATTCAGTTCAAACCCGGTACGAACGTCACTAGTAAACATCTTAAAAAGACTTTTACGACAAAAAGGCGGGATTAAAAGTGAAAGTTTAGTCCATTGGTACATAATATACTATATTTATATATCTAACAAAAAAAAGAATCATAGAAATCGGACAAACATACATAAAAAATGAAGAGTTTGAGGATTTTCTCATGGACCTAATTATTAGATTTTGACCAAATATAGGGCCACCCATGAAGTACCCTCTTTCCAGTAAAAAAAGAATCCTTTAAATTGGACACCGTGTTAAACAATTATTGCTGAACATTAATAAACTATATTAATTGTATTAACTAAAAACTACTATATGGGGTTATATACATTTTTTTAAATTAATTTTATATGTAAAAATGTGGGTTCGGTTTCTAGAAGAGTACCTAGTTCACTGCGCAGCCAAATTTATATTTATGGTACAGAAATTTAAATAAATAAAGTTTTAGGTTTAATTAAACATCAAGTTTTATCAGGAATGACATTTTCTAAAAAAGTAACAAGAAAAAGTTTTCCATAAAAAAGCAGACTGTTTGCGAGCCACTATATATACTTTAAAGGGCAATCCCTATTATATTGGAAAAATAAATGAAAAATTTGTATAATCACAAAAATGTGATTTATCTTTAGAATATTGTATATGTTTATTAAAGTTTACTATTTTTTATAAAAAATTATTCTTCAGAATATTTTTTAAATTTTTTAACAGGTACAAAATACCTTAATCCGTTTATAGTTATCGATTTTAAACAAGAGGGAGACCGAATATCGTCGAAGAGAAACAGCGAAATTATTAAAGAATTGTAACTCGATTAAAAAACGTTTTTTTCTGTTTCCATTTTCTAAAAAAAACTAAAAGACCTTTTTGAAATCGGTTTTCGGTGAGTTTTCTTCTGATTTATTGCCTTGATAATGACACGATTTACATAAACAACAAAAAACTGACCTATTATTTTTTTGAAATAAAAATATGTTGTTATTTTCATAATTTTTGACTGTTCTCTGTTTCCAAAAAAGAAACACGATGTTGTCAAGCAAGTTCTTCTGTAGATATTAACACAATCTTTAATTGGCTTTTTAAATTTTTTAGTATTTTCATAATTTGGGAAACAATATAACATTGAAACTCCTATACCCGAAAAATTATAAGTACGCTCTTAATTAATTGTCTGTTTTTTTATCTCACAATGTCGGGTATAAGAAGTTATATAGAAAAAGTTAGTATTAAATATCATCTAGACAAAAAACAAAAACATGTTTAAATGAATATATTAAATAAATTATGACCATTCTTTAACAGAGATATATTTATTTGTATTATGAAAATAATGTTTATGTCAACAAACTTAGGTTCGATATTTGTATCAATTTGCGAAGATAAATCTTGTTTAATGATAATATTAATATTTAAAGGTTTTAAATAAGAACTTGAAGATATCACAGTTTAAAATTCCTTTTATTGACCATAATACTTTTTTTTGGAATGGAAGTATTAGTTCCCGTTTTTCAGTTAAGCTCCTTAAATCAATTCATATTTTAATCTGAACGCTACTTAAGCGCAATAAAGTTGCAACAACCAAAATAT
Organism: Psylliodes chrysocephalus; assembly: GCA_927349885.1. NCBI lineage: Eukaryota > Metazoa > Arthropoda > Insecta > Coleoptera > Chrysomelidae > Psylliodes > Psylliodes chrysocephalus. The sequence continues at coordinate 78,984,204 of OV651818.1, read as the reverse complement.
ATAGTGAACTTTTCGAAAATTTCTAAGTTAAAATGAAAATCAATTTATATTTAAAATTAAATAAGTTTGCTAAAATTTTTGACCGTATGAAGTTATTAAAGTTATAAATAATTACGTTTTAAAGATTCATATGTGAATTTTCTATTGATGTGATAGTTACTCATCTGCGTTTTACAATATCAATAAATGACTTGGTTTTGGCACAAAACCCTGTATAGTAAAACTTCTTATTGGAATCAAATTCTTGAAATTATTATTTGGGGACTTAAAAACGTGGTCCACTAGTTGGTGTAGCCTTTTAAAACATTGGGTATAATAATAATTATATATCATCAATTGCCACTGACACTGGTAAAATCCTAAATTTAAAAAAGCGTAATATAATAATAAGACATTAATTATATCTTAAATGGATCGCCTACTATCATTTTTAGAAATAAATAAAATGTAATTCTTAAATTAATAAACATATTAAACATATTCAAAATAATTTAAGATTCCTTGCGTTATATTAATAAAAACCAAATTTCTCACGAATTATTTAGTATTCTGTGTCGTACTTTTCTATGTCTCTATTAGCTCCGCTGTCAACAAGTTCCGACAAGGCATATTGCATATAAAAATTTTGAATTTTATTTTGTATCTTTTCTTCCCAAAAGCTGCCATTATGAGGAACTTTATCCACTTTTATTCCTGCAGAATTCCAAAAGCACAAAATGCAAAAATAGTGGTTCTTCTTAATGGTATTGTCCTTTTTCCTAAAAGTTATTTTTCTACTGCATATTTTTCTTCTACATTCAGAACTCTAGCTCCATATGGACATTTCAACTCTATCATAGAATTTGTTTTTTTTTTTAATTCCATCCAGATTTGCAGCAACATAATCAAATTCGGATTTAATAAAATGTCCACATTGAAAAACTTTTTCTTGCAAATAAATTTCCAAATCTTATTTTGCTCTGAATTTATGGCCTATACCTACCATATCGGGTGGCTTTAGCAATAAATAAAAGATTTTAGATTTTTTACAAATGTTAAAGCTAGTTTTCGTCTTTTATTGTGCCACATTGCACAATCAGCAATTGTCACAATCGTTTTTTTCTCATCCATAGACATTGGCTTATATTTTAGAAAATCTTCTCTTGCAACACGCCTCAAAGAGTGCGACAGATCAAAGCCATGTGTGAATGCAAGAAAAATGATTTACAATACTTTAACGGATTGAAGAGTTGTTAACATGCTGGAATTAATAATTATTGTTAACTCGAAGAGATATTCATTAAACAAAAAAAAAACCGTGCAATATTAAAGTTAAACAAAAACATATTTTTATAATTCACATCTCAGTGTATACCTTTTATTTTCGGATAATTTTTTTAAAAAACAAATGATAACATTATTTTAACATAATTGAACGAAATTACTATATGTAAAAATAAAATTAATTCAAATCACTAAATAGTAGAAAAAGATATATATTTTGTTGGTGTTACCCTCTAGAAGAAAAAGCTTTCAATGTATTTCTATTTTTATTGTAAGAAAAATAAATGCTCCTGTAGACAAAAATTAAATATATTGTTCCCTTCTAGCATTTTTTAACATTTCTAATTCTTTTCTTAGATTTTTTCAGAAGAGACTCATTCAAATTTTTAAAGTGACTCCAGAGAGGTACGGGTTTAGCCTTTACCTGTACTTACATAAATTTTCTTTTGATAAAAATAAAAAATAATCCGTAAACTTGGTGTACTATGAAACCCTTGCATATAATATATATGCCAATCTTAGTACTACAGAAATGATTTACCTAAAAAATAAGGTGTACAAATAGGTAAAAATTGTTTATCCCTCGTAAAACATCAGTAAAATATATTATAAATTGTTTTCATTCACAAATATTAATTTCTTAAAAATCTAACAGAGGCGCCACTTTCCAGACGAAAAATCTTGCAATGTAAGGGTTTCGTAGTACCCCACTTTTAAAGTTTATTTTTGACTATTTTTAAAAGAAACAAATATGTATGTATAGGTAAAGGTTAAATCTATGCTCCTCTGGAACCACTTTTTCAAAATTCAATTTAGTTTTTTCTAAAAAAAATTGAGAAAATGGTTAAAAAAAGTCGAGTTTTGTATTTTTTTTTATAAAAAACTGAATCAAATTTTAAAAAAGTGTCTCCAGAGGAGCACAGATTTAACCTTTACCTATACGTACATATTTTTTTCTTTTAGAAAAAGCCAAAAATAAACTTTAAAAGTGGGGTACTACGAAACCCTTGCATGCTCCGCGCTACAGCCAAGTAAATAATCCTGTTAATGTGTTATAATAATAAAATTTACTTATATGTAGGCATTGTATAAAGAATTTATACAATGATGTAGGTATTACTAAATTTTAGTTAATTGTGCAATCTTAGTTTAAATGTTATTATTTGTTGTCAATTAAACATTTTTATCCTATAATAGCTGTCCAATGTTAATATTATTAACAATATATATTAACAGTTTTTGTTATTAATGTTTCTATTTATATTGTCTTTCCCATCCGTTAAATGATTATTACTGTTGGGTGGTGTAAATAAATAAATAAAATAAATAATACTTGCTTGAGATTCCTGAACAACAAACACAAATAATTTTAGGTACATTTTTTAATTAATTCTACACAGTGACTTTTTCCAGCTGATGTTTTAATCGATTGTCAGCCCAAGGAATTTTGTTTTAATTGAAATAATAACCGAAACGTTATCGATAATTACATCTGAAGGTGACCATTTTTTTTTACGATTATGAAATTTGATTATTTGAGTTTTATTAGGGTTTTAGGTACCTAAAATGAATTAAATCTGCACCAGTGGTTTATAAACTCTAAAAATTGTTTTACTGGTTGAAGGACAGCCAAAATATTATTATTAATATGTCATTCACATACATGTAAATAATAATAAATTATCCAGATCGTTGGAATACAATACAAATAAAAGTAAAGCAAACGTATACATTTAAGGCAGTTGTCCAAATATTTTAGTACCCTTAAGTACCGGTTACTAAAATTTTTTTTTTTAATATTTTGATAAAATCTATTTACTTACCCGGTACATCCAATCCACTTTCAACATAGTTGTTTTTGTTGTTATAGCCCAGCCACCGTCAGACAAATCACAAAAACAAGACGAAGTCAATTACTCGCCTGGAAGAAAATTCACTCTTAAGTTCTACTTAGGAATAACCTTTATTCTACTGCTAATAGTAATAATCACCATCGTACTGATATTGGTACTGAATAAAAGTAGTAAAGTACCTATCGATACCGATTCTTCTATAGCTGGTAGTTTTGGAACAGTCAGCTTGTTCCCGAGAAAAAATTGGAACGGTAGACCACCAAAACGCTCCATACCAATGAAAAGCCCGGTAAATATGGTCGTTATCAAACATACGGGTGGCGGCACTTGCGAGGACTTCACCCAGTGCGCTAAAAAGATGCAGAACCTCCAAAGCGCGGATTTCACCCAAGGAAGAGACGATATTTACTGCAGCTTCGTCATTGGTGGTGACGGAAACGTTTACGAAGGAAGAGGTTGGGATTCCCAACCGCAATTTCTAGAACACGCTATCGATGTGGTGATGTTAGGCAATTTCGCGGTAGACGATTTTACTGTTCCAATGATAAACGCTACCAAAGCTCTACTGGAATTCGGAGTGAAACAAAAGAGACTGACCGAGTACTATAAAGTGGTCAACCACAATCAAACTGAGATCACGTTGAGTCCTGGGATAAATGTGATAAAGGAAGTTGTGACGTGGCCTCATTATGACCGGAGGAATTATCTGGGTATATCGTTAGCGGTAAGGATTTGTTGTGTAAGGCTTTTGGCTGTATATAAAGCTTTTACTAACACTGCTTGAAACTGTCTAATACTAACACTAGAATATTGTTACTAATCTATGCCCTTTATTATGTTCTAAATATTAAAATAATTTGATTTCCATGTTTTTCTGTATAGCAACAAGAAGAAAAGGTTGCTTAATTTTTACCAGAATTAAAAAATACATTTTTCAGGATGACTTTTGAAACTTTAGTAATTATGAATGTTGTAAAGTTTATTTAAAATTCATGATTTGATTTTCCAGTCAAAAATTAGCGTACGTAGGTATTAGGACAGTTAAATACATTTTATTTTACATTAATTTGGTTGTATTTACGAACATACTAAAAGGTATTGCACTAAAGACTAAAAAGCTTCGATGCATAAGATGCACAGGAAAACATTTAACTGCGAAAGATGCTCTACAGCGGAAAAGACCATCCTGCCAGCAACAAGTGATGTGAAGTAGCCAAGGAAAAGAAAAAAAATTAAAATAAACTAAACAAAATTTACCTACTTACTGTGTAGTCTAACATACGCCTGTTAATAGAAATAATCTAATAGACAAATCATATCTTTTAGCCGTACAATATTTGGTTAAAAGGAAGATAAAACAGATAACAATCAAGTTTTTTTTTTCTCGTGGGCTCGTCTGACTATGTGTCTCCTAATAACACTGAAGCCTATTGGCTTATTGCGTTTTAACCCATGTTAGTTCATAGCACCCACTCTATCACCTTTGTACCTTGTACAAGTTTGTACAGATCCTTGGGTGAGTGGGTTCTATACGTTGTTGGATCAACCTGGGGTTGTCCAAAAAGAGCCTGTCTTTTGCGATCTAGAGCTTCGCATTCGCACAGTATGTGTTTGGCCGTTTCTGGTTTCTTGTGACATAGTCGGCACATGAGTTCCCCATTCTACATGCCAATTTTGTCCAAGTGTCCCTTTACTGGGGCGTGCCCAGTCATGAACCCTGTTATCACTTTCAACTGGTTCCTATTCATTAAGAATAGTTCTCCAGTTCTTTTGGGACATGGTCTGCCTATGAAGGCTTTTCCATGTGCCTGTTTTGGGGTGCTTCCCCAATAGTTAATATGTTGTTCCCGAATCCAGTCATTTATAAAACCTTGGACTGTACTTTTTGGTACTCCTGGGTTTGTGTCTGGTTCCGGTGTTTCTTCTGACCCTCTTTTTGCAAGTTTGTCAGCCTTTTCGTTGCCTTCGATCCCTTTGTGACCTGGCACCCATAATAGTTTTACTCTATTTCGGTCTGCCAGTGTTCTTAGTTCTTCGATGCATTCCCATACCAGCCTCGACGTAACTTTCTGACTCGATATGGCCTTAAGTGCCGCTTGACTCTCTGACATTATTTGAATATGCTTATTTTCGACAGCTCTTTCATTGTTCGTTTTTGCACATCGCAAAATTGCGTATACTTCGGCCTAAAATACCGAGGAATGTATTCCTATAGCATAGCTATGGTTAGTATCAGGGTTTTTGGAGAATACTCCTGTCCCAGTGCCTTCCGCAGTCTTAAACCCGTCTGTATACCAGGTTTGTTCCTGTCGTTGGGCATTGGACTCCCTTATGGTGATCTCAGCTCTTTCCTGTATTAAATCCTCAAAGGGAGTATTAAAAGAGTACCTCTTGGTTAAGTGGTCTGATTTCATATCTAGCAAGTCTCCTGTCACTAACCTTGAGATACTCATGTGACCTGGCCTAATGTCAAGATTTCCCAGTGTATTCCCTATTCTGTAAGCACCTAATCTTGCCTCCCCTTGTATCACATAGTGAAGAGGTGGGAGTCCTATTAGTGCTTCCATTGCAGCAGTGGGGGTTGTTTTCATTGCCCCCGTTATTCCGAGGCAGGCAAGTCTTTGTACCTTGCTTAGCCTCGTTATTGCTTTCCTTTGCTGTGTCTTTGGCCACCACACCAAAGCTGCGTATGTTATTATGGGTCTCACCACCATGTTATAAAGCCAGTATACCAAAGGATCGCCTTGCCATCATTAATGATGTTTCCGCTCTCCTTGTGGTTCTTTCTAGATGCTGGTTCCAGGTAAGTCTCGAGTCAATCAAAACCCCGATATATTTTACCTCCCCCTTAAGCTGGATGCTTGCACCTCTTAGGTTTAGAGGCCCTAGTCCCTCCAATTTCCTCCTGCGGGTGAATGCAATTATGTCAGATTTGTTTGGGCTAATGTTTAGTCCTTCCAATCAAGATTTATTCAATATCAGTAAATATTGGTAAAGCTGAACTAAAGGAGATATATCTAAGAGGCAATATACTGAGTAATAGCCAAATAATATTGAAATAGATTGCTATAGTACCAAACAAAAATTTCTAGCAGTCTTACACATAGAAAACATAGACATATGCCTAATATTAGAGACTCACTTTACCTATGAGTTCTTAATTAGATTTAACAGATGTAAGATTTACCATACCATTCATTCCCAAAATGCAGCCATCAAGATGTGAGATACAGGCTGAATAATTTTAGGCTACTTCAGTGATTATAAAATCTAAACCTTATAATGTCATCGTCACTTCTACATATTATCCTCTAAGACATGTCATTATAAAAGTACAATACCTGGACTACCCAAACATTCAAGAAACTAGATTTATTATTAGAGGTGACTTCAATGCAAATCAGTTCCATTAGGGTTCTAGGCTAACAACAGCTAAAAGTAAACATCTGAAAAAAACGATGGCACAGCTACAAATTATCGACACACAGATAGAAACATAATACACTTTTTTAGCATTTTTTCGAAAAACCAACTACTTCCATTATAATGAATTTATTCCTTTCATTTGAACCACACTGTATGTGATTTTCACGTCTTGACTCCGTATGTTTGGTAATTCTAGTATAGAAAATAAGGTATTCTATAACGGAGAATAACTCGGTTTAAAACAAATATTTATTTCCGAGAAATGTTCTATGCAATTTTTGTTTTCAAGCAATTTATAGATATGGTTACAATGTTATAATTATAAATTTAACCAGTTTCATCACTTATCACTAAAATGAGATAATTTTTATCAATAGTTCTAATTATGATTACAGGAAATGACATTTATCTTCTTTGTTATTAGTTATTAGCAATGAATTTAATGTATTATATGTATGTAATTTATAGGATTACATCAGTTAGTAGGGGAGATCCTTTAAAAACCTGTATTTTTGAGGATATTAAATTTTGAGAAATTTTGAGTCTGTATTTTAAACAATTTGGAAATCACTATTAACCTGCCTAAATTATGAAAAGCACTGGCCTATAGTACCATAATCAAAGTATATACAGAACTATTAGTAATTCTATTAAAAATAATATTTAATCAATCACTAGATCAGTTCAAAATTGGTAGAATTACAGCTAATCAAAAATGGGGAAACACAAATTTGGATGAAAATTATAAACCAATAACAATGTTACCAACACCATCAAACATATTTGAAAAAGTTGTTTACAACGACATTTACAATCATTTATCTTCTTTGATAATTCTAAAAAAAAACATGTATTTCTTTCCAAAAAATTAACAATTACCAATCTTTGCATTTTTGCTGATAATATATATGGCTTCTCAAATTGACCATTGTCAAATTAACATGATATATAGTCCATTGCATTTTATAGTAGAAAATCGTCTCGCTTTAAACATGAAGGATCAGGGACGGTCCACCCAAATGGACTTTAAAAATTATTGTTCTCTGTTTGGGGAACAAACATTTTTATAGTGCCTGGAAATCAACGCCAGATAATAAAAGAAATCTAAGTAATTTAACTGCAAGACTAATGTTGGAAGAGACTAGAATTGACATGAAGAAGGAAGAAGATTCATCTGCTTTGTTTTCAAAACATGGAAATTTCAGTAAAGAAGGAAGTAGCAAACAAGAATTCAATAAAAACAAATCAAGAAAAGGCAAAGAGAAATCAGATGAAGGAAAATCAAGCAGAAAACGTGGTAAATGTTATGTTTGTGGAAAAATTGACCACCGGAAGGCAGAATGCTACTTTCGGAAAAGAAAGGAGAACAAGCAAACTACGAATAATGCTGTAGTCACAGACGATAGATGTGATGCTTCTATTAGTGAACTAAATGAAGAAAACGTATAAGTTACAACAGGAGATATTCAGAAGGATATTAAGGTCTGGTTTATGAACTGGTTCGTTGACTATGAGTGCTCTAGGCATCCCGTAGCAGTAAAGCTTGGAAATGGAGCAACTATTTTAGCAAAGGGAAGAGGAAATATTAATATTTTATCTTTTGTAAATAATTTGTGGCATAAAAAATATCTTTATGGTGTTCTTTATGTCCCTGAAATTAAACCAAAATTATTTTCTACAGGTGCTGCAATGGATAATGACTTTGTAGAGAAAATAAAACACTCGTTGTTGAAATACACGGAAATAATAGAAATTAGGAAACAATATAAAAAAAGACACCCTTGGATTACACAAGGTTTAATTAAATCTATAGATAATAAACAAGAATTATATAAACAACACTTAAAGTATCCTCAAAATACTAATATAAAAAATGAATATATGTCATATAAAAAACGGGTTGAAAAACTGATTAAAATTACAAAAAATAATTACTTTAAAGAAATGGTAAATGAAAACCATCAAAATAAAACAATATGGGAAACTGCTAATAAAATTCTTAATAAAAATAAGGAAAAAATAGATATAAAGGAAATTATCACAAATGATAATAAAAAAATAACAAATAACAATGATATAGCTAATTATTTTAACTACTATTTCTCTTCAATAGGAGAAGAAATGGCACGTAAAATAAATAAACCTAATACTCTTACTATAAAACGAAATATAACTGAACAATGAACATAACATATTTTTTCACCCTACTGACTCAAATGAAATAGAAGCCATTATAAACGAACTCAAAATGAAAAAATCACCTGGCGATGACAATATCACTGCTAAAAATCTTAAATTAATAGTAGGTAAACTACATTAAGCATCCACTTTGCTACATTGTAAATAAAATGATTGAAAAAGGCGATTTCCAGGATATATTAAAAATCGGAATTGTAAAACCGTTGTTAAAAAAAGGCGATCCAAAGTATTCAGAAAATTACAGACCCATATCTCTTGTCTCAAATATTACGAAATTTGTTGAAAAAGTAATTAAAAAAAGAATAGTAAATTACTTAGAAAAACACATGTTGCTATCGGAGAAGCGTTCGGTTTTAGACAAGGGATATCGACAGATGATGCAATAGTGTATCTGACTAATAACGTTTACAAAGCTATTGATGATAATAAAGCTACAATATGCATATTTCTCGACCTAGCAAAAGCCTTCGACACAGTGAGCCATAATAAGCTGCTAGGTGTGCTCGAGGACCTTGGTATTAGAGGGGTTGCATTAGATCTAATAAAAAATTACCTTAATAAAAGAATGCAATATGTGGAAATCGGTGACTCACGAAGCACCTCAAAGGTAATTAAATTTGGAGTTCCGCAGGGTACTGTATTGGGACCTATACTTTTTACAGCATATATAAACGGTCTATTACAAATAAACTCAATTGGAAGCATTTCTTCTTTCGCTGATGATACCGTTATACAGTATACAGCTAATACCTGGAAATAATTAAGAGTTAATTTAGAAAATGATATAAAAAATATTAAACTTTGGTTCAATGAAATGTCCTTAACAATTAATATAAATAAAACAAAATATATAGCTTTCTCCTGTCGAAATAATAAGAGACCACAATATAGTTCTTTACATATAGGACCAAATCTTCAAATAGCAGAGGTAAAAACAATTAAATATTTGGGCATTGAAATTGATAAAAACTTAAACTGGAAAACTCATGTCAAACAACTATTAAAAAAATTACGATATATTTTATTTAAATTTAAAAAATTAGCAGCTTATGGGGTCTATTCTGTAACAATTCCCTTATATTTAACGGCCTTTAAAAATATTTTCTTCTTTACTTCTGTCATTATTTAAACGGATCTTTAAAATACATTAGAGGATTATCTTAAAGAAATCTGTTTAAATAATGACAGAAGTAAATGAACGAATACAAACATATTTTTAAAGGTCGCCAATATTTTTAAAGGCCGTTAAATATAAAGGAATTGTTACAGAATAGACCTCATTCTCAACTATAAAAATCTCAAAACGATTTACTATTCCTTAGTTGAATCGCTTATTCAATATGGAATAACGGCATGGGGAGGAATATATAAAACAAACTTAAAAAGGCTAGTAATTATTCAAAAAACTTTTCTTAAAATAATGAGTAATAAAAAACGAACTTACCCAACTGAGGCCTTATTTCAAGAGACAGGTATTTTCGACATTCGACAACTGCAATGTTACAGAATGCTCATCCTACAACAAAAAAATAAAAACTCCTTACAAATAATAAAACATTAATATAATACACGATATAAAAACAAAGCCTCTATAGCGACAATGAAAGCGAATAAAAAACTAGGACAACGGTCGTTTAGTTATATATCACCTCGACTATACATGTTATTACCTGATAATATAAGAGAAATTAAAAAACACACCTTTTTAAAAATAAAGTAAAGAAATTTATGAGTACACTGCCCAAATCAGAAATTATAAAAATAATTGAAAATTAAAAAATATATATCAAAAAATTTATTAAATTACCTTATTTTATGTCTTACTCACCTTCTTAACTAGCACTAGGATATTTAAAAAAAACGAATATAAAAAAAATTAAAAAGCTATGTAAAAAAAAAGATATTAAATACCATGTTAAAAATATATATATATAAAACAAATATGTAAAAAAAAATTTTTAAAAAAAATTTAAAAAAATTGTTAAAAAATGGTTAAAAAAAATGTTAAAAAAAAACTACCTACTCACTAAATAAACAGGGATTACGTATATTACCTTTCTTTCATAAATACTTTTTTTTTCTGTTTTCTCTGTTAGTTTAAGTTGTCTATAAAGAATTTTTGTTTTTTTTTTAATTAGGGCTTAAGCATAAAATATTACAAATGTTAAAAATAGTTCCGTAAAGTAAACGCAAAACTCACGCACAAATCTCTCCTTGAGATTTCAGTGGGTGCTCAGTTTATTTTCCGCAACCATATTTATTCATTAATGTCAGATGACAAGGAATGCAAATTAATACGAGAATCATGAAGTTGTTGCAGTTGGAGTTCGTTTATCGCGATTATACCGCATGTTGTTTAAAGTTTTGAAACCACAATCTCAAGGATCAGAGTTAGAAGCTACTTTAGAAGTAAATTTAATGGTAAGGTCATCTTTAAGCCTTTTGTACATCAGAATATTCGTCAAGTAAAACATATCCATAAAGAATGCAATATCCGATATACCGATAAAGAAAAAGAATTCTTCTGTGACGGTTGTTGTCTAGGAAAGCAACATACTCGTAGACAACCTTTTGCATCTTCCCACACAAAAAGCAATTATATTGGTGAATTATTTCATGTAGATCTTTGTGGCTCTATGCAAAATACTTCTCTAGGTGGATCACGTTATTTCTTACTTTTTAAGGATGATTATTCTCATTTTCGTATTGAATACTTTCTTAAGGAAAAGTCAGAAATTATTTTTAAATTATATGAAAACTCAACTAAACGTCTCAATCAAAACTATTCGTTCTGATAATGACACGGAATTTATTTATAGGGATGTAACACGTCTCTTAGATAACAATGGAATAAGACATCAAAAAACAGTGCCATATTCGCCAGAACAAAGAGGTTCAATAGAAAGAGATATGAGAACGATAGTAGAGGCAAGCAGAACAATGATTCATTAAAATTGTGGGCTGAAGCTGTTAATACAACAGTATACAGAATGTAATGTACATACGTTAACTGTAGGTGTGGAACACTTGGGGGCTTCGAAATCATCCATTATTAATAGGTCTATCACATCTCATTACCCAGATATGAATTTCGCCTAAATTTGTTTTTAGCCAAAACTCAACAACCACTCGGTATAAAAAATAAAAATTTGGCAGGTAGACTCATTTTACTATAACAAAATTAATTCCGTAAAAATAATAATTAGATTCCAGGTCCGGCTTAACAAAATTTGAGCATTTCTGTCCGCTTCAAAAACAACACCCTGTATGAGCAAACTTAACATATCTAATTAAACATCTTAAAAGAGCGGAAAAAATCAATTTGGGTAGGTGTCTTTTAAAATTTGAGCATGTCGTTTTAGAGGCACTAATTTTTTGATAAAAAATGATATTTTTAAAAATTTGTTAACTTCAGAATTTAAACACGATTTTTTGATTATAAAACATGGAAAATATGACTTTTTTAAGTATGTACTTTTCAAATATCTCAATTTTAGTCTTAGTTTCAGTCTTTGATTTAATATTAGAAATAAATTACAGGCCCGTATAGTTAGCTAAACCAATAATTTTTTAAATACCCTGTATAATGAAAAATAAGGAAAGTAAAGATTAAAAAGGAAATTTCGAATTAATGGCAAACATTAACAGACTTTGAGTTTGGTATTTTCTTTAAGGTACCAGGAAAACTTAATTATGTATAAACAAAATAATTATAAAAAAAATAATTATTAATTTTATTTCACAAATAAACTTTTTGAAACAATTAAAACCTAATTAATAAAATAACCTATTCTAACCTAATAATTGTTCAAAATGAAAACCATTCTGCTGAATACATATTGTTGCCCTTTCCACAATTTCTTGGATTGCCGCTCGAATTGTTTCAGGTTTATTTCGTATTTCTACGCACGCATTGTTTATTCTTTGAAGAAGTTCATCAGGTGTATTAATTTCGTCACTATAAACTAATGATTTTAAATGTCCCCAAAGGTAATAATCGACGGGATTAAAATCTGGTGATCTTGCCGGCCAGTGATTAGGTCCACCCCGACCTATCCACGTATTAGGAAAATTCTCATTTAGAAATTCTCTTACGATTCTTCTAAAATGTGGCGCAGCACCATCATGCTGGAAATACATGCCCCCAATATTTTCATTTTTCAGCAGTACTGGCAAATGATTTTGAATAAAATCTAAGTATGCTTCACCTGTTAGTCGATTAGGAAGCACATGCGGCCCAATCAGATGGTTGTTTAGCAAACCACACCAAATATTCACAGAAAATTTATTTTGCGAGTGGCTCTGTCTTACAACGTTTGGATTTTCTTGTGCCCAAAAATGAGAATTCCTTAAGTTGTATACACCATCCCTAGTGAATTGTGATTCATCTGAAAATAGACATCGATTAAGAATTCTTCTATTTCGAATAATCCAGTTAGAAAAATGTATTCTATGTATTTCATCTCCCATCTCCAATCTCTGTACATGTTGAAAGTGGAATGGATATAACCTATTTCTTTTTAATGTTCGCCAAATAGTAACGTGTGGTAGATCTAATGCATTACTTATTCTGCGAGTACTAATTTTTGGATCATTTTCAACCATATTGATAATATTCTCTTCTACATCAATGTTTGCCATTCTATTATGTTCATTGAATTTTGCTGTAGGAAAACGACCGTGCTGTCTAAGAAAATTAAAAATGTTCGAAAAAGTTTGATGGTTAGGCAGTCGGCGTCCTGGAAACCTTCTCTCATATTCCCTTACAGCGGCTCGACTATTACCATTACAAAATCCGTATACAAACAAAATATCGGCATATTCTTCGTTGGAAAATTGATAAGGCATTTCTAGATTTGGTTATTTAACACCAATGTTTGCAACAAAGAAACTTTAATGAATAGTCTATTAAACTTATGTATTAGCTGTCAAAAACTTTCAACTGTTTTCTTGCTTTCTAGATAAAGTTATTTATAAAATAGAGAATACATAATACATGTGAAAAAATAAAAAAATAATCCTAAGGTTGGCAATCCAAAGAATTTATTGAATGGCTTATTTGATAAAATAGTTGTCATTTGATCAAATATTAGGTTGTTTTAATAGTTAGGTTTTTCTTGAGTTATTCCCTTTATTTAGGAAATAAATTTAAATATTTAAATACAATAAAAAGTTAACTGTATGAGTAATAATTACTAAGTTATGTTTAAAATTGAATCTTGCTGTTAAACTCATTTTTGTTAAGTAGAAATAATATTTTTAATCTTTAATTTCCTTATTTTTCATTATACAGGTTATTTAAAAAATTATTGGTTTAGCTAACTATACAGGCCTGTAATTTATTTCTAATATTAAATCAAAGACTGAAACTAAGACTAAAATTGAGATATTTGAAAAGTACTTACTTAAAAAAGTAATATTTTCCATGTTTTATAATCAAAAAATCGTGTTTAAATTCTGAAGTTAACAAATTTTTAAAAATATCATTTTTTATCAAAAAATGAGTGCCTCTAAAACGACATGCTCAAATTTTAAAAGACACCTACCCAAATTGATTTTTTACGCTCTTTTAAGATGTTTAATCAGATATGTTAAATTTGCTCATACAGGGTGTTGTTTTTGAAGCGGACAGAAATGCTCAAATTTTGTTAAGCCGGACCTGGAATCTAATTATTATTTTTACGGAATTACTTTTGTTATAGTAAAATGAGTCTACCTGGCAAATTTTTATTTTTTATACCGAGTGGTTGTTGAGTTTTGGCTAAAAACAAATTCAGGCGAAATTCATAATCATATCTGGGTAATGAGATGTGATAGACCTATTAATAATGGATGATTTCGAAGCACCCAAGTGTTCCACACCTACAGTTAACGTATGTACATTACATTCTGAAACACCCTGTATATGTTAAACAGAACAGGCACAAGCAGTATTGAACAAAAAACTCTCTTTCAACTTTGGTACGGGAAAGTAGCCAAAATAGATTATTTCAGAGTTTTTGGTACATAAGTTTTTACCCATATACCAAAAGAAAAACGGAAGAAATGGGATCCGAAAAGCAAAAAGGCCATTTTTGTCGGATATTCGGAAAATACAAAAGGTTACAGGGTTTGGTTTCCCGAAGAAGATAGAGTTGAGTTAGCAGAGATGTAATTTTTAAAAATGAAGTAGGAAATTACGAAATACGAAATAGTGTTAATTGTGTTAATGAACAAATACAACCTTTTGAAAATTACATTTTTCTAAATCTAAACTTTTAACTTCTCGATTTGTTTTTATATATCCATAGGTGTTAGTTCTATTTTAGCCAATCTAACCTCACTTAATCATTTATTTATTTAATGTCAGCGCACATGTCACCTATCATTATTTAGTCAATCTGTCAATTCTTCTTTTCTTATGACTGATAAAGTTGAATCAGGAAACAAGCAACTGGGTATGTAATTAGATACTCATTTGTACTCTGCCCCATCACTTATATCTTTAATTATTTATCAAATAAGATATTATTCTTTATCATATGTATTTGTAACGGTTAGATTCATAATCTGACTGACTTTAATTTTTAATTGTATATTCCATTTCGTATTGTTAATTTATAATTCAACTTCAAAACTGACATGCGCACTTTGCCCATGTTAGTGTAACCGCCATTTTATGTATGGTGCGACATTATTGTTCAGCCTTCATTTCGAAAGTGATTCAGTTTGTTTTACAAAGTGTTTCTTCTAAGAATTTGTTATCCACTTTCACAGGTGTGGCTTTTGTGAAAATCAAAAAGGAGTCTGCAGGTTCACTCCTATTTTCTCCAACTATTTCTCATCTTTCTACCCTTAGTTGGGCGGCTTGTATTTAAGGCCAAATTGGATGGCACTATAATTATTACTGGTGGAGAATCCACTTTAATTCCCGAGCTTCATAATGACGATTGCAGTTTAAGATTCCACTTCAACGATAGGAATAGCCAGATTGGCCATTCTATCTGTCTTCTACTAGCTCCACAACAAATTTTAGAGCAATACCAATCCGCGGTCATCCACAAGCCCAATTTGTGGAAGCCTCAAAAACAATTTGAATTGATCACCCCACTCTGGGGCGACTACCATTTCTTCAATTTTTCAAAAATTTTTTCAATTTCTTCTATTCCTCTCCCACATACATTTAAATAATTATAGTAAAAATTTTTAATCCCACTTTAAACATTACTCATTAATATCAACTGTACCTCTTGCACCTCATATGTTAAGTTAAATTTTATATAGTAGATTTAGTGTATCTACAATTTGTATTTCACCTTTAGAAACCAGCTAAGATCTTAGGTATGTATAATGTCTAGCTAATATTACCAACTTTGTTAAAATATCACTCAACTTGTTATAGGCTTGAAAATGGCATTGTAGCCGAAACCGGTCGCCTTGATCAATTAATATATATATATATATATATATATATATATATATATATATATATATATATATATATATATATATATATATATATATAAAATTCAAACTAATTTATTGGGGGCAGCAGCAATATATAATAAAGAAAACTCTTTAAAGATGATCCAAGCTTTCGGAAATTTTAATAACTTATTTCCATCTTCAGGGAATCTACAAAAGGTGTGGTGTGTCTTCATAGGAACATAATATTATTAAGAGAGTGAGTTACTTACATCTTTGTGAGGATGAATTATTAATTATGTTAAATGTTATGATTTTGATGCACATATAGAATTAAAATTACACAGTTTTACAATATAACTTAAAATTATTGTGGTTTAAATTCAGTTTGAAATTTAACTGTTATGTCAATTTTTGTGTCATTCGTTGTTTATGTATACAAGTGTGTTAGATTAAATATAGAAATTACTAATAAGGAACTTAGTTAGGAAGATTACTTTGTACTTAAATTATTATTTAATAAAATTTCCGAAAGCTTGGATCATCTTTAAAGAGTTTTCTTTATTATATATTGCTGCTGCCCCCAATAAATTAGTTTGAATTTTACATTACTATTCAGCAAAGACTACCCTTCCACTCTATATATATATATATATATATATATATATATATATATATATATATATATATATATATATATATATATATATATATTGATATAGAAATTCCTGACGTCATCAAAATTAATATTTAAATTGAGCAATACTGGGGTGGTGAAGTATCTTGAAATCAAAATTCAAGTTAAAATCAAAATGTCGGGATTTTTGTTGATTATTTTTGGAAAATGTCAGAAAGAAGTTAGTTGTCAGAGGGAAATTGATATAAAAAGATTAATAGATATAAAATGTTAAATAAAAATTAAGATTATATTAGAATAATAAAGAAATGTTAAAGACTGGGATATTACAATAAAGAAGGTTGGAAAAATAAAGGTAAAGAATTTTATTTAGAAAGTGAGAAATATTATATAGAACCAGAGATAGAGAAAGAGTAGCAGGGAGAGATACCAGGGAGAGATATTAAAAGAAACACGACAGAGACAAGCAGATAGATACAAACAGCACACATAGGTAGGGTCAGAGACAAGCAGATACGAGCAGCACACACAAAAAAGAGATAAGAAGACAGATAGACGCAGAGAAGATTAAAGAATTTAAAATTTATTTTTTATTTATTAATTAAATTTGGTAAATAATATTTTTATGTAAATTTTTAGAGCCGAACCACCCCTTTTAAGAGTCTGGGCAAATCTATTTAAAATATTGATATACAGGGGGTTTCTATATCAATATATATATATATATATATATATATATATATATATATATATATATATATATATATATATATGTGGGATTGATTTGGAGTTGTTTTATTTTCTCATTTAAAAATTATCTTTAATATTTGAACAAATACTACTCAACCTAAGCCCGCTCTGATCAACATGTTGACGAACGATTCAAGAAGTTGCCAGATCATTGCACTTTCTAGATTATCATGCAATGGACTATACACAGACTTAACCTTCACCTGGCATGCTCATCCTGAGTAATATACCTGGACTCGTGGGGTACGTACGAACCCCAATGATAAAAATCTTTGTAAAACTTGAAATATTGTCTCAAAAAAATTCAGAGATCCTCTTGAGACACCACTTTAAACTGTACAATAGTACAACTGTACAATGGGACATCCTGTATATTTGTTAATAAATAATCATTAACAGGGTCTTGCCTAAAATTTTGTATGTATCAAGGGCGTAAAACAGGCGTTTATGGACGTTACGTGTTAATAGCCCTCGCCTGGCGGCTCGGGCTCTTATTTACACGTTGCGGTCCATAAACACCTGTATTACGCCTTTGATACATAAATAACTATTATCATATTTAACTAATAATAATATTGTTATAACTGTAACATGTAACAATTTAGTATCAAACACATTTACAAATACTTTAAGAATACCACATGTATTCATATGATTATAAATGAATACGTTAAGACATCAAAATTTTTACTTTTTGCAAATGGCATGAAACTATAAAAATATATAAAACATTTAAGTGGTGTGTGTAGTGTCAATGCCTGCCATCGACGTCATCGATGACGTGCATTGGATTTTAAACTGAAAACCAGTATGGTTTGTCTATTATCTACTTATTAAAAATTAATAATTGTGCATTAAATGAAATTGACCAGAATATCAAAACCAACAAATCCTTTTGAACATTCGGACTCGCTTTCGTCAGTAAGTAAAATTCAACAATTTTACTGCAACATTTATTTTTTTTTTCTTTTTACAGATACCGAAGCCGACCAACAGGAGCAAACAGAACACAAAAGACGTATAAATTACATCAAATGGAGTTGTTTCCTGATCGTAGCCATCCTTGGAATTTTGACAACAGTTAAATTGACACTTAAAAATCTTCAACAAGACATACAAGAGATCGTCGAACACCATAGAAATGCGAACTTTATTTCTATACCAGAGTGGGGTGGTGTAGTTGTTAATAGGACGCGTTTCAAGACTAATTTGTACCTGCCTGTACCGTTTGTCATTATCAGACATACGGGGGGCGCTTTTTGTCAAACACAATCAGAATGTAAAAGGTTGACGAAAGAACTGCAGTCGAAACACTTAGCATTAAACTACAGCGACATAGCTTATAATTTTTTAGTTGGAGGAGACGGAAGTATATATATGGGAAGGGGATTCTGGAATCCAAATATATATAGTAGGTTTAGTTATGACATAGCCATACACGGAAATTTTTTGTATGATCAGTTTTATGATTATATGGAAAATGTAACGAGGTTTATTATAGAAACTGGTGTTATGTTCGGTGCTATTGATCCATGTTATGTTGTTTTGTGTGAAAATCAAACGCAGAAGGTGGATAGTCCCGGCAGGAACATATACGAGAAAGTCAAATTGTGGGATCATTATCGTAATTATACTTTTCTTAATACACAGTTTCCTAAATGAATATTTTTAATGTCAAACTGACAAATGACAAGCACTGCAATTTTGCCAAATTTATTGAATAGTGCCCATGTCTGCGTTAAATATTTGCACGTGTACAGGATTTAATTAAAATATTTGCAAATAATAAAACGGCGAAGTCTGAGTTCTTTTTTCTTCCAAGATTAATCAACATTGTTACAGTAATCTAATTTACCACAAACATTTTTAATTAAGATTTCACCTGTGTGTAATATTATAGCCTGAATAAAAGAGGAGTGCAGTAAAAGTGGGGATATAACGTCACATTCCATAGGCGTACTTTGCGTAATAGTTTCTATAATATAAATAAGGTCACGGCATATAAAATGATATATCAAGTACGTATATTCGCTGTGTGCATTTGGCTTGGTGGGGATAGATTGAGCTATCGCAGCGCCTATGGTGGCAGGAGTCGGCGATTGTCCACATCATCGTAGTAGCGCGGCAGCAATAATAAATGGATTTCAACACAATTTTTATCTTGCATGCAATTCTACAAGATATTCTTTTTTCGTGACAGACGTTTGTCTAATGACACCAGCTCGGATAAAAAGGCCAACACCTGACTCTCTGTGCTCTTCGAGATTTATGACATGCCCAGCTTCTACCAAATCTTTACCTTTTCTTGGCGTTTCAGGCTGAAAGTTTATGTCATGAGATATTTTCTCAAATCCAGTGTACAAGATGACACTCATGACAAAAATGTAGCATCTAAAAATACAGACAAATTACATTGATTTATGACATTCAAAACGCAGATACTTCGTATGCATAACCTCCAAATATTTTTATGTCATTTACTTACTTTTTGTGCGACAGAAACAATTTTTGTTAGTCTATCAACTAACAGCGAACACAAAACACTTAATTGTTGAAAAAGAATTTTCAAGTTCAAAAGTTGAGTGTGAGGTGTATAGCAAGTATGCGGGAATGAATGAGGAGAACTGTCGCTATCCCGTCACCAGAGAGCGCTACCATTCTTGCACACAGCGAATACTACCTCTAAAAGTCATTGTATTCACTATAGAGCGATATCTATTAAATATAATAAATTTTGGGCCTACGTCAACAGTAGAAAAAGTTCTAGTAGAGTTGCTAATAACATAACCTATGAAAATAATACAATGTATATTCCTGCTGACATACTAAATAGTTTTGCTGATCTACGTTCATTCTAAAGTTTTGCATGTTGATGTGAATAAACTTGTTCTTTCCTTGAGTTGAAAAAATAATTGTGATCATCAATACAACGAAGGATATAAAGAAAAAAATATGTTGGACCTTAAAAAATTGGGGATTTATTATTATTGCCTTATCTGTAAGTAGATCAGAGGACCCTCCTTTGATAGTCTAAATAATTTTATAATTTTGCATTTATTTAAAGATTCAAAGGGATCTTCTGCCTAATTTTTCCACTTTGTCCAAAAATATTTGGGCATTATTTGCTTTTCTTTCTGCCTCTTCTATATGGTTTAATTGGAAAAGTAAAATAGACTTCATCAATTTTAAAAAAAAAGTATATTAGAAATAATATTATTATTTAAAGCAATAAGAAAATATATTTTCAGGTGTACCTCAAGGGTCTATTTAAGGTCCTTTATTGTTTCTTATTTATACCTCAGATTTGCCACGTATAAAAGTTTCAAGCGAAAAAATATATCAATTTATAAAAACAATGACAACCACTTACCTATCGTCAAGATCGCGGCTAGAAATATATATGGGTTTAAAATTGTATTTCTCGCGAGCAATATCGAAATCATGAATTTCGGTGTCACAATTTTTCTATTTTCGCCTGTTCGATAAATCGGTGTGTTAGGATAGGAACTAAATTCTTATTTTAATCTCGGACCTCGTTCACTCGTCGATAGTTCTTCCAATAACAGAAAATCCCACCATAGTATAGCAACTCGCGCACAATTTGGTCTGAACAGCGACAAGCTGATATACTGGGTATATCCACGAAGTTAAAATTAAGTTAAAATCGAAATTTATACACGGAATTAGTTAAAAAGAAATATTAACGAAAATTTACTTCATTACAGGGTACCGAATAATAGTCAATTACAACTCTATGCTGATGATACCCAGCTTTTACATTGCTTTGAATCTCTTAATATTCATATTACCAATAATTCAATTAATACTGACTTGCAATTGATCTCTCAGAATTCTAAAGAACACAATTTAAGTATAAATCCATCTAAAACCACTGCGCTTTTATTCTGCAGCAAAACTAAACGGGATTAAATCAAAAATTCGTTAAGGTTAATGGTTAATGGTGTTGATATAAACATATCTGTCGATGCTTAAAATTTAGACCTAATTATTGATCAAAATCTTAGATTTAAAAATCATATAAAAGCAATTCTTCAAAAGTGTTATTATAAGAGAATAAACATATTTTAAACTTTAAAATGCGCAAAAAGGTTTGTGAAACTCTCGTACTATCTACAATGAACTATGGTATTCCGATTTATTTTCTCTGTTTAGATAAAGTATTCAAAACAATTGTAGATACATTTTTAATCTGTGCAAATTTGATCATATTTCACCTCAGTTTACTCAGCTTAAATGGATAAAAATTTGCAATTTGTTTCAAATTACCTTTCTCTTACTTTTATATAGATTAGTAAAAACACATAAGCCTGTCTATTTATTTGAGAAACTTTTATTTAGGAGCTCTATGCATAACATTAGACATAACACCCTTACAATGCCTCACCACTCATCTGTAATGTTAGAAAGGTCTTTTACATATAACGCCGTCAAATTGTATAACTCTTTTAACTTTTTGAACTGGAAGAAATCGTGGTATTTCTTTAGGCGAACTGCAAAAGAACATTTTTTAGCTAGACAGTAGCCTTTTTGTTGTTGTTAATCATATGTTCAATATTTTTTTCGTTAAAAAAAGAGTATTTTTCTTTGCATTTGCTATTATTATGTTCTCCTAGAAGGTTAAGAGGCAAAGAGTAGCTCTAAGCTAATCTTCACCTTTTAGGTTCAAATGTATAGTACATTTTATTATTATTATTAAAATAGCAAATGTCACTGGTGACAAAATAACCAATATTCCCATTGTAAATTTGATTTCCCATGCCAAATACCAAGAGTATTTGTTCTCATACTTTTCATGAGAAAATATTCCTAGTGGATGTGTCGAGAATACAAAATATAAAGTTTCCTGGGGAAAAAATGTCGAGAATTAATCTACAAATACGACAAATACCATCATGTAAATGCGTTGTTGCCGAACATAAAATTTCTTCCTATGATTTAGAGACAAATAGTATTGCAAGCTAATGTATTTACATTATTACCATTAAAAACACCGTATACTTTGTATCAATGTTCAATCAGATTATTGTGTTTTTGCAGCGGACACCAAGGTTGAGGCTTTAGAAATTTTGTAAATAATTCTATCTGTCTTGGTTGTATATCTATGGAAAATAGCATCAGAATACTTTCTAATTCAATACATTGACATACGTAATTATGAACTCGATTTTTAATTAATTCATAGTTCAATTAAGATAAAAACAAAAATATTAGTATTAATATTTGCACATATTTTAGTTACACAAAAAAAGTAGCTGTCTATAATTTTTTTAATGTATATCTGAAGTAACAATTCTTTCACATACTCAAAAATAAAAAATTGCAGCATAGTAGAGAGATATTGCAAGTTCATTTAAGCTTAGCTACTACTAGCATTGCTCTTATTTATCATTTGAGCATGCGCATATCGTATAAGTTCTTAAACTGACTGTCCTTAATTGTGAATGTTTAATAGCAGCAAATGGTAACAACTTAGCTTTCGGATGCGTACGCCAACATTCGTATCAGTTTGAGGTTTTCTAATATTAAATATCATCTATCTCCTAAAATTGACATTTCTAATACCTTTTCCATATTATGTACTATTATAGACAACAACAAATATGAAGCATAATTTAAAGTTTGTAAAATGACGCTAGGAAACTGTATAAAGACAAGAAACTCTAATGTCAAAATTTCAAGTTGACACTATAGACATTTGCAATATCTCTCTATTAATATAAAATGATATTGTTTAGATCTAAGTTATATTGTACAAATTGATATTGAACGAAAATATATTTAAAAAAAAAAACACTTTTTTTAATATACCTCTTTGTTGAGCCCCCCATTATAACGAACGAAAATATTGATAAAAACAACCAAGCAGGAAAAACTACCAACGAGTTGAGTAATCTCCTAGAAATAAGTCTGACCTAAAAAGACGTTAACAACTGCTATATAGTTGGAAAAGAGGAAGGAAAGCAAGGGATATTGCAAGCCGGAGAGGCTAGCCGCGAGCTTAGTGTGCATCCACTTACTCGCAACAGTTAAGCAGTGATCTCTCCGGTTACGTCGTGGATGGGTGACCGCTGGGAGGTTCCACCATGGGCCGTGTCACCATGGGATTCATCCGACTAGCGTTTAACCATCGACGACGTGGAATGAATGAATGAGGGTGGGAATGGGAAAGTAGTAGGACCTTCAAATGGTGGTACAATAAGCCGCAGGCTGCAGTGCTGCCAGACTACAGACGGATTAGGGTGTAGCAGGGGAGGTCTGAAGGGTGTAAAACTAAAAAAAAAAGAGATAGTGCTGGAGTTGACGTCGTTTATAAAAAAACAGGAGTTATATAGAAACATTTCTAAATTAAAAGTAAAAAGGATATCAATCGTAAACGATCTGTGTACCGAAGATCAGGATATTCTAAAAAAATGAAGAATTATATGAAAATTGCAAAAGAAAACAAAAAACAAGCAAAAATAAAAGGAACATTATTGGAAATTGATGGAAAGACCTATACTTTAGAGTAACTCGGTGAAGTGGAACATACTGAAGAAGATGACACTGAAGGCGAAATATCGGAAAGGGAAGAACTTGAAGAGAATAAGCAGAAGAATCGAATAATAAAGAATTTACTACACTTTAGAATGGAAATAGGGGAGGTGCTCATCAAACAGGGAAATGAAATTTCCAGAAAAAAGGTAGGGTGGCCATCGAAAGACGACGTTCCAGTCCAGCCAAGTCGAAAAAGAAATGAAGTGAGGCCTCTCGCAGATGTACAGTTGGCCAATGTAAATCATATGCCAGAGCACACTGGGGTGTCCCTGCCTGGGCGATGTAAAAATGTTGGCTGCAAGGGCAAGTCCAGATGGATTTGCACTAAATGTAAGGTACATTTGTGCCTTCAGAAAAATAGCAACTGTTTCAAGAACTTTCACAAAAATTGATTTGGAATGAACACAATTTTTTATATTTGATATTATAAAACCATTGTTCTTTCGTTTTTCAATAAATATCATAATATGTTTCATCGACTACTGATGTCTACAATTGTAGACACTTTTTTTTTCGTACTACTAGGGGTGTCAATTCCAAAAAAATGTTCGAAGTGTTTGCAAATATCATATTTTGACAATATATGACCAAAATATAATTTTTACTCTTGAAACAAAAACTCGTGAGTCAAAGGGTTAATATCTGACAAACAATTTGGATTCAAAAAAGGAATTTCTACAGAACATGCAATAAACTTCTTAAAAAATAATATTTATAATCAACTCGATAAAAATAAAGCATTTTTATTGGTATTTTTAGATTTAACTAAAGCATTCGACACAGTTGATCATAAAAAATTAATTGATGTTCTTGACAGCTTTGGAATTAGAGGGATAGCATTAGAAGTTTTTAAATCATATTTAAACAACAGAAAGCAATATGTTAAAGTAAATGAAGTTATAAGTGAACCATCTATAATAACGTATGGTGTCCCACAGGGCACTGTACTTGGTCCGATACTATTTTCTATGTATATAAATGGACTTTTAAACTATAAATCTGAAGGACTGATTTCATCATTCCATCATTCGCAGATGACACTGTCATCCAGTACAGCGGGAATACTTGGAAAGAAATAAAAAAAATAGCTGAAGCAGATATGAGCAATATAAAATCATGGTTTGATGAAATGAGTCTTACTATAACTTTCGAGAAAACAAAATATATTCCATTTACCTGCAATAAAAGTACACATACCGCCCTTGGTTAAAAGTCATTTCATTTAGAGACTATTAAAAATGTTTCGGGAAATATTGCAACAGCTCTGCCCACAATGCGTCGGAGTAAGAAACACTGCACTAGCAGTGTTGCCAACCTGAAAATTCTAAAATCGGTAGATTCTTTCGTCAAAATCGGTAGAAATCGGTAGATTTGAAAAAAAGCACATTTGAAAAATTATTTAAAATATAAAACGGACTCCATTTGAATTTTACAAAAAGTACAATGGGAAAAACATTATTTTGTGAATGTACAAAAATAGAATAACACAAACACTAAAAAATACACAATATTCTTAATATCCAATTTAATCTTCCTTGTCTAAATTGTTTTGTTCATAAACGACAGTAACTGTTTTTTAACGGGAAAAGTGTAACAATTGCTGTTACTTATATATGTTTGTTAGCATGTAGCAATTCTTTCTACATTAGCTAAAGAATGTGGGACACATAATATATTGAAAGCGAAGGAACTCAAATTAAGGAACATTGCAGTTCCGTCACCCATTTTCAATTTATTTACTTCTTGCCAAAATGACGTGGCGTCGTCTGAAAAACCCCGAATTTTCTAAACATTGTCAAGTAGATATTTGCATTTGGTTTTCTGTTATTACATTTGTAAATAAAAGTGCTACTTTCGAAATAGAGTTTATAGAACCATCTTTCACTATATCAGGATCGATAAAATTGAAATTAAAAAAAAAAAATCAAATCAAACATGTAGATTAATTTCTAAATCGGTATATCGGCAGAATGATTCCAAAATCGGTAGATCTACCGAAAAACCGGTAGGGTTGGCAACACTGGTACGAAAATTAATTGGTGGGAACGCTTAATGTGTCGCAATAAAACTCGAAACTATTCTAATTAATAAAACTTGTTGTTATTAGTGAGTTATAGGTAAAAACTATTTTTAAATATGAAAGGGATTAACTATACAGCCTGGCAACAGCGCACCAAGCAACGCATGTCGGTTCTTTTACAAAATCGCTACGCGGTACGTTTCTTTGTAATATTAGACCAAGTTTAATGGTAAATAAATGTATCTGTTGTTTCTATAATCTAAGGAATAGATGGATTGCCTATAGGAACATCATCAAAGCATACACAGAAATGTTAATAATTCTTTTACAAATAACTTTTAATAAATCACTATAGTCTATTTTTATGTATGAGAGAGTATTAAAATAATAAAGCGTTCGTAATCCATAGGCGTATCACTTCTTTTAGTAGATAGTTAAAATATTTTTTGAAGTTATTCCTCGAGTATACACTTATATTTTCACCTAATTAACCTGCTTATAACTTCTAAACAGCTGAAGGTAAAAAAGTGCAATTGTTTCTAAAATGTTTTATTTTTCCACAAGGTATGTTAAGAACATTGTGTCAAACGGGTTATGTAGGTATAAGGGTTTAAACTTTAACTTTTAAACAACGTTACGTTCATAAATAATAATTTTAATATAAAAACTACTTCTTACCTACAAATCCAAATCAGAATCGAAATCAGAAGATGAACTGTCGCAACCAATATTTACAATGAGTGGCTCGATCATTTCATCAGTAATATTGTCCAACTTCCACATTTTCTCTTCTTCTTTACTAGTATGATTTACTGCCTTTTCCCAGTTTTCAGGCTTCACATTATTTACAGCCTCCAAAAACAACTGTTTAACATCACTCATTTTAAAAGAATTATTTTTTCTTGAAATTTCTCCCTTTATCTGTGCCCATATCAGTTCAATCGGGTTTACTTCGCAATGATATGGTGGTGATCTAACCACCGTCATCCCACGATTTTTTGCAATTTCATCAATTTCATATTTTTTGAATTTCTCTTTATGAAGGGAACACAAATGATACAGTTCTTTTCTCACAGAACCGGGATGGAACTTAATATTCTTTGAATTTAGCCAATTCTGTAAATCTTTTTTTAACCACTTGGTTGTAGGCATTTTTTCTATAAGTCTCGAGTGATAACTTGCATTATCCATTACTATTATACAGTTCTGAGGAAGAAGATCTATAATTTGTTCGAACCACTCTTTAAAGACATCAGCATTCATGTCCTCATGGTAGTCACCGGTACGAATAGATTCAAAAGTCAATAAACCACCTTTAACAAAACCGTTTGAACTACCGATGTGTACTATTATTAGTCTGCGACCCTTTCCTGATGGTGGATTTAAACCAGTAGATAAATTATTTAAAAAAGCCTGTCTTCGTCTTGTAACAGTTTCATCTTGCCAAAATTTTTTTGGTTTATGTCCCTTGTGGTTTATGACCCTCGTTGATCCATGTTTCATCTAAATAAAATATATTTTTTCTTTGTTTTCTCATTTCTTTTATAGTCCTTAGGTAATTTCTTCTCCATACTACAATATCGCTTCTTTCTATTAAAATAGACTTTCTGGAATGCTTTTTCCATAGAAAACCTATTTCTTTTAAAAGTTTTCATAGTGTGCTTCGACTCATTTCAGGGTAATCCTTATCATCTCGAACCGTGGCAAGAACTTTGTCTACTGTCGGAAATTCTTTTCTAAAGAAGAACGCATGCACTTTCCTTCGAAGTCTTTCTTTCAAAAGATTTTCTAATTGAAATTTTGGTTTTCCTGGAGTTTTACGTGCTGTTTGAAACTCGTCACATTTCTCTTCTTTATCAACTCTGTAAATCGTAGATTTCCCAACACCAAGCGTACTACTAGCTAATTCCACTGTGTCATCAACACTTTTACATAAATGTTTTTCTGTAAATGATTTAAAACAATTAAATATTAATGTTTTTTCATTAACTGTTAAAGGACCGATTTTTTGTCGTTTACGCGGCCCTTCCAAATTTTCCTTGATCACACTAGAATTCACACTGCACCTTACAAGTCGCAACTAAACGACATTTAGTAAACTGTCAAGAATACACAACTTGGACCTCCTTACTAAATGGAAAACCTATAACCACATTTTTGGTGAAATTTGTTGGGAAGGTATTTATCTACTTATAATTCGTTTACTGTAAGAAATTCTTGGAATTAAAATAAAACAAAATTGGCAAATAGGTACTTATTGAAAAAAATCTTAAGATACGGCTATGTAATCTTTAAAACACAGGGCTTTTGGCCTGTCCTATTGTTCTCTACAGCTTATGTTTATAAAGGACCAATAAAAGACCCAAAACTTGTAATAGCTCAGGTACATTTATTACAATTTTAGGAAATATTTAGATTATTCTGTAAAAATATTTAAAATGACCGTACTGAGTTTTGCATTAGAAATGCTGTTTTATTACTCTCTCATACATAAAAATAGACTGTAGATCATTTCAAAATAGGTAGAATAACAGCTAATCAAAAATCGGAAAACACAAATTTGCATGAAAATTATAGACCAATAAGAAATATTACCAACATCATCTAAAATATTTGAAAAAGTTATTTACAACCACATTTACAATCATGGATTTTTTCCCAAAAAATCAACATTTACCTATCTTTGTATTATGCAGCTTCTCAAATTGACCATGGTCAAATTAACATGATACACAGATAGCAAAGGCATTTGATAAGGTAAATCATAATGTTCTATTAGGAAAACTAAAAGATTTTGGTTTCAGTTAAAATTTAATAAATTTTATCATCATAATCGTAATATTATTGTTAAAAATGTAACATTTTAGTGTCAAACACATTTACAAATGCTTCAGAAGTACCACATGTATCCATACTAGGACCCCTACTTTTTATCCTGTTTATAAATAAATAAATAAATTTATAAATATTAGTGAATACGTTAAGATATCGAAATTTTTACCTTCTGTGGATGACATGAAACTATTTATAAAAATATTTAAAATATTTAAGTGGTGTGTGTAGTGCCAATGCCTGCCATGGACGTCATCGATGACGTGCATTGGATTTTAAAATGAACACCAGTATGGTTTCTCTATTATCTACTTATTAAAAATTAATAATTTTGCGTTAATTAAAATTGACCAGAATATCAAAACCAACAAAACCTTTTGAACATTCGGACTCGCTTTCGTCAGTAAGTAAAATTCATACATTTTACTACAACATTTATTTTTTCTTCTTTTTACAGATATCAAAGCCGACCAACAGGAGCAAACGGAACACAAAAGACGTATAAATTACATCAAATGGGTTTGTTTCCTGATCGTAGCCACCCTTGGAATTTTGACAACAGTTAAATTGACATTTAAAAATCTTCAACACGACATACAAGAGATCGTCGAACACCACAGAAATATGAACTTTTTTGCTATACCAGATTGGGGTGGTGTAGTTGTTAATACGACGGGTTTCAAGAGTAATTTGTACATGCCTGTACCGTTTGTTATTATCAAACATACGGGGGGCACTTTTTGTCAAACAGAGTCCGAATGTAAACAGTTAACGAAGGAACTGCAGTCGAAACACTTAGCATTAAACTACAGCGACATAGCTTATAATTTTTTAGTTGGAGGAGACGGAAATTTATATGTGGGAAGGGGATTTGGCTATCCAAATATATATAGCAGATTCAGTTATGACATAGCCATACACGGGAATTTTTTGTATGATCAATTTTATGATTATATGGAAAATACAACGAGGTATATTATAGAAATTGGTGTTTCTTTAGGTGCTATTGATCCATATTATGTTGTTTTGTGCGAAAATCAAACGCAGAAGGTGGATAGTCCCGGCAGGAACATATACGAGAAAGTCAAATTGTGGGATCATTATCGTAATTATACTTTCTTTAATACACAGTTTCCTAGATGACTGACAGTTGACAAGCACTGCAATTTTGCCAAATTTATTGAATCGTACCCATGTCTGCGTTAATTATTTGCACGCGTAATGGGTTTAATTAAAATATTTGCAAATAATGAAACGGCGAGGTCTCAGTTCCTTTTTTGTATTCGCATGCATCTAATCTTCTAAGATTAATCAACAAACAATAAGTTAATTTACTATAAAATTTTAAATCTAGATTTCACCTATGTGTATGTTATGTTATGTTAGGAACAGGGTGTTAATACACTGCGACCTAAAAGATCTATTGTATCCCCTTCTGTCGCCAATGCACCAAGGAAATGTCTCAATACCCATAACGACCCTTCCAATCCTATTTTCCTAAGGAAGTGTAGGATTTGAAGTGGCTTCAAGTTAGGTAAATCTCCCTCTTCTATTTGATATCCTCCTAGATATAGTGTGCCCTTGGATTCTGGAGTGGTTGACTAGGCTAGCTCAGAGGCAGAAAATACGATTTGTATTTGTAAATCATCTTCCTCTGTATTAGGAATATTTCTGCAGTCCCTACTTAATAGATCAGCAATAGGTATTTTTGGACCTTGTATTCTTGAGTGCTACACATTCAGTTAGGATGTGAATGGAGGTTTCATCCTTTTCCTCACAGAATCTGCACTCATAATCCTCTACTACCCTCAGTTTACTTAGGTGTCCTTTTAGTCGACAATGCCCGGTAAGGATTCCTGTTAGAATACTGTTCTTGCTCAGGCAGATGCGGGGTTCCGATCTTTTCTGGTTATATTCACCCAGAAGTGTATTGGCCTGTCTCAGCCCTAAGAGATTGTTCCAATTATCGGTTCTTCTACTGCCCAATTGTTTTTTAATCTCTCCTAATATTATGTTACTGCTGATACCGCAGAACGGCTCAGGTCCTACAAAGGGTGTTTGAGCCCCTTTCCTTGCAAGTCTGTTTGCAATCTCGTTACCTTGTACCCCGTTATGTCCCGGGACCCAAGTGAGAGTAACTCTATTTTCCTCACTTAGCTCATTCAATTGTTCTAGGCATCTTCAGACCTGATTACGTAAGAGCTCAGCGCTTTGATGGCTGCTTGTCTATCGGTTATGATGATAATCTCTTGTCTATGATAGTTTCTCTCGATGTTAAACTGGATACACTTCTCGATGGCGTGAATTTGCGCCTGGAAGATGCTTGGGTATTTTCCCAAGCTTTCGGAGTGCTTGGTTCTCGGCCCATACACTCCTATTTCAGTTCCTTCTATGGTTTTGGAACCGTCCGTATTACACTGAACAGCACGTTTGGATTCTTGGCTCCATTTTTACTTGCAGCCGAGCTCTGTGGCTTTGAAGTTTTTCACAAAACTGTACTTCTTTAGCATTTCATCCTGGGGTATGTCCCAGGTATCTTTATTCCTGAAGCAAGTAGACTTTCGTCTGATTACTCCGTTTCTGATTATTCTATATCATGTCCTTTTTGCTACATTCTCTATCATCAAATGTAGAGGAATGAGGCTTAAGATCACCTCCATTGCAGCCGTAGGACAGGTTCTCATTGCACCAGTAATGCAAACACAGGCTAGTCTTTGTACTTTTGAGATATTAGCTCTCGTATTAGCTAAACTAGTTCTGTTAGTCCAGACTATAGCCCCGTAAGTGATGATTGGTCTCACTATTGCAGTATACATCCATCGCAGTATGTTTAGGTTACATCCCCATCGTTTGCCTGTAATGTTTCTGCATACCATTATGTGTGTTCCAGAGAAGTTTGTTGTCCAGGGTTAGACCTAGATATTTGACTTCATTTTTTCATTCTTTATCTATCCCGTCTAATTTAACGGTTTTGAGATTAAGTTTTCTTTTCCTTGAAAAGGCTACTGGTGTTGTTTTTGTAGGGTTTATATTAAGTCCCACTCACGGCACCATCTTTTGGTATGTTCTAGTCCTCGTTGGACTATATCACACAGGATATTACTAAACTCGCCTTTAGCAAATATGACTATATCATCGGCATAACCTTGACAGGGTATGCCGAGGTCAGTCAATCTGCATAGAAGTTCGTCTACGGTTAGGTTCCACATAAGTAGGGATATAACTCCTCCTTGTGGATATCCTCTGGTGGTTGTGCATATGGAGATGGTGTCCTGCCCTATCTGTGTTTCTGCAGTTCTCGTAGGTAACAGCTGATCCATTCATCTGGATGTTATGTTATCTACGCCTCTGTAAGCAAGTGCTCTTTTTACATATTCATGGTGCATGTTGTCAAAAGCTCCTTCTATGTCTAGGAAGGTACACACGACCGTTTCTTTGTTTGTCAGTGCATCCTGGATTACGTCAGTCAACTGTACCAGGTCAGTTTCTGTAGATCTTCTTGCTCGGTACGCGTGTTGGCTGTGGTGAAATGGCACCCTCTCCAAGACTTCCGTCCTGATATAATTATCAACAGCCTTCTTCATTGTTTTTAATACAAAGGATGTGAGGCTGATTGGTCGGAACGATTTAGGATGTGTGGCATCCTTTTTCCCTACTTTTGCAATAAAGGTGACTGGCCCTTCTCCATGCTTCTGGTATATATTCCAGCTCCAATTATAAATGGTTAATTTGTGGTTAAATTTTATGAGAAAATATTTGCCTATAGGCTTTTCGTTCAAATAAATTGTACTGCTCCGGGATAGCCGGATTATGGGTGGTAATAATTCCTCCTGTGCCTGCTGAAGCAGGGTAGGAAATATTCCATCCACACCTGGAGACTTAAACGGTTCAAAAGTGTTTACGGCCCACTTTAACCGATTTCTGCTGCATATGTGTTTGGCCACTACAGCGGCCTCTCTTGGGGGCCTGCTTAACTTAGTAGTGTCCCTTATTAATACACCTGTGTGTAATATTATAGTCTGAATAAAAGAAGAGTGCAGTCAAAGTGGGGATATAACGTCTCATTCCATATTTTGCTATTTAAGTTTCTATAATGTAAACAAGTTATATAAAATGGTATATTCTTAGATTAAATTTTGAATGAAAAAATTTATAATATTTACAGAAATAAAAATAAACCTTATGCTTCTGACAAAATTGTTGCTCTTTAACATTGAATGAATTAAATAATTTAACTAATAAATACATATTTTGTTAATGGAATTTTTTTTAATCTTTTGGCATTAAAAGTAACACTTCAGTACCTAAAATCGAAGATTAAAAAAAAAAACAAAAAGTTCAAGAACTATCTTTAAAAGTCATTGTCTTCACTATAGAGCGATATCTATTCAACTCAAATAAATTTTTGTGCCTACGTCAATAGTAGAAAAAGTTCTAGTAAAGTTGCTAATAACATGACCTATGAAAATAATACACTTTTTTCTGCCTCTTCTATATGGTTTTTGCGCCACTTTAGGAACAGCACTGTTAATTAGAACCCAACAGTGAATGGTCGAGTGGGGAATCCTTGGTAGGATTCCCCACTCGACCATTCACTGTGGGGTTCTAATTAACAGTGCTGTTCCTAAAGTGGCGCAAGGAAACAGTAACAAGGCCTGTCTGTAGGGGTGTAGGAGTATTAGAGTACTAATACTTCTGCACTATGGAGTATTAGACTACTAGTACAATCCATAACCTACATAGAACACTAGGCTAATGACCTTAGATGTTGAAGCCGTACACTAAAGAAAAAAAAAAAAAAAAAAAAAAAAAAAAAAAAAAAAAAAAAATTGGAGAAGTAAAATGGCCATTTTAAAAAAGAAGGTAAATTAGAAATAATATTTAAAGTAACAAGAAAATAGCAAATGTCACTGGTGACAGATTAACTTTGATTCAGTAGAATCCATTACCAATATTCCCATTGTAAATTTGATTTCCCATGCCAAATACCAAGTGTATTTGCTGTCATAATTTTCATGAAAAAATATTCCTAGTTGATACAACAAATATCATCAAAAGTAAATGCGATGTTGCCAAACATAAAATTTCTTCCGATGATTTAAAGACAAATAGGATTGCAAGCTAATGTATTTACATTACTATTGTTAAAAACACCGTAAACTTGGAATCAATGTTCAATCAGATTATTGTGTTTCTGCCGCAAAAACCAACATTGAGAATAGCATCAGAATACTTTCTAATTCAATATAGTGGCATACGTCATTATGAACTTGATTTTTAATTAATTTATAAGTAAAACAAAAATAATAGTTTTAATATTTGCACATATTTTAATTACACAAAAAAAGTAGCTATCTATAATTTTTTAAATGTACATCTAAAGCAGCAATTCTTTTATATAGGTACTCAAAAAAAAAAAAATGAAAAAGTAAATAAAAAATTGTAGCAAAGTAGAGAGATATTGCAAGTTCATTTAAGGCACATACTTGGATTTTTTTTACTATACGGAGAATGGTCGCACTGCGCAGCTTTCTGAGTGCCTTTTAAAAGGAGATAGAAAACTCTGCCATTTTGATCCCTTATTACGTGTTGCCTACATCTTGGCGCAATATTTTTATTAGGTGCGTTTTAATCATCCGCTTCTGCTTCGGAATTGTCGGTTTTCTTGTTTTAATCTGACAGTTTAAAACGACTAAACCGACAAATCCGGAAGCAGAAGCGGATGATTAAAACGCACCTGACATTTTGCTTGCTGCTGTCAGTGTCAGTGAATATTATTTTTGAAGTCACAGTTTATGGCTAAAGAATCAGTTAGCTCACTCGGACTAGTTGAAAGTTCCAAAATAACATCCACTCTGGATACAAATTCAGGATACGAAGAAGACTGCTGTTTTATTATAGGCGGTTGTCATATATTGTATTATCCAAGTTGCGCAGTGTATAAACTGGAACATTAAGATCAAAAGTGCCGAAGCAGAGTGAGCGATCTGATTCTTTAGCTATAAACTGTGTCATAGGGTTCAAAATGGCCGCGCCCTATGTTGGGCGTGTCGGACCTCTCTCTTGCACCGTATAGTAATCAAAGTATGTGGCGCCGCTCTTATTTTGACATCTGAGCATGCGCAGATTGTTTAATTTCTAGAACTGACTTTATTAAATATAGTGCCTGTCCAGAGGACTTCTATACAAGGGAAGTGCAAACAACTTGACAATTTTTTTGTGACACTAATAACATAAGAAATCGGGTCACATAAAGAGGCTGTTTTTTTGTTGAATTTTTGGTTTTTCTTATCTACTTTTATGCCGTTTAGATACCATGTTGTACCCGTAACGTAAAAAATACTTTTTATTATAGGGTATTTTACATTTAAAGGTTGAAAACATTTGTGAATGTTTAATGGCAGCAAACAATGAACTGTAGTGGGGTAGAAAGCCAATGTGCATATTAGGCATTCCCACGACCTGTCAAACAATAGGTGCCAGTGGGAAATTCTTGTATATTTAAGGGGGTAGCGACATAGTCTTGCAACTTGGACGCTATTTTTATTCGAAGTAGTACTCGCCAAGCCTGCCAATTTATGAAGAAATGTATAGGTGGGTTTTTTTAAATATAATTTTTATTGTGTTTGACATAAAATATTTAAATGTAATCCATTATTCATGATTTTACGTAAAGTAGATAGAATACACCATATGTCGCCACCCTTAGATATACCAAACCTGCCCACTGGTAATTCATTTGTTTGGAATGCCTAATTGTATCAATAGAACAAGATGCGACTCTATGGGCGCAGCCATTTTTATTGCTCATCTCACCCGGGACTATTTAAAATAACCATTTTCTGTTTCACATTGTTATTGTTCAATCCACAAGCTGGTGGATCAGACAATAATAATGTGAAATAGAAAATGGTTATTATAAATACTCCCGAGTGAGATGAAAAATAACCTGCCTGCGCCCATAGAGTCGCATCTCAAGATTATTGACAAGCATTCTACCCCATTATAAAATGATACTGTATAGATCTAAGTTAAATTGTACCTATTGATATTGAAAGAAAATATATTTTGTAAAAAATAAAACACTTTTTTTGATATCCCAACCCTCCCCCCATATAACGAACTAAAATATTTGTATTTTGATGAGTGAATGTTGTTTTTATAGGCATGTAAATGCAGGAACTTTTATAATGGATAACATTTTCTGTATTATAGAAGAGTTAGAATTTTATTCTGACTGTTCTACAGATAAATGGTGAGGACACCAAGGTCAAACGGTACATGAGCGTATCACGTGACATCTTCTCTCTCTATAATTATCAAGTTATAACAGTGTTTTGCAGCCTTGCAAAAAGCATTATGACTTCAAAGGTCACTATTGAATATGTTAAACTGCTATTTTTGTCATATAACTATGTCTGAAGTTAAAAAATATCTTATCTTGATAGGTTGAGATTAAGACACTTATTTAGTATAGTCCGCCAATGTACAATGTACGAATAATTCGACAGAAAAAACAAATAATGATATTTTTTTTAAATATTTTGAATATTTGAATCTTAAACTCTTAGAAATCATTTGATTACTTTAAGATTAGATTTGAAGATTTGTTACGTTAAAGAGGGTCATTTGGTACAAGGTGTTTCTAGTTAAAATATTAAATAATATGTTTTTTTTGTTCATGTTCACAAATTTTTAAGAATACCTATCAACAGATAAGAAAAACTTGATTTTATCTTTGATTCCTTATATTAGCAAACATATCCTTCATCTAGATGAAGAATGAGACAAGAATTTAAACATTTTCATGAGTAACTCCCTATTTTCCCAAATTCTCAGAACCACTTTTAAATTTGATAAATTGGCTCTTTGAAATTTCACTAATGCTTTAAAAATTGCTGCGATACTACCTGTTCCAAAGGCTTATTAACATGTTAAGTCGTATCGAAAAAGTCACAGAGAAGGTCGTTTATGAACACATTGGCGGCGTTCATCCGCGCCGTTTCAAGAAGCGCTACAAAAGTAGCGATCACTTACGCTACCTGATCGATCTTTATGCACGGATGAACCATGTTTAAAAGTGACATTTGACATTTGATTGTGGTTTATTCACATACTTTGATTTTCTTTTACGCTCACACACTTTGATTTTTTTTTATTATACGGAGAATGGTCGCACTGCGCAGCTTTCTGAGTGCCTTTTAAAAGAAGATAGAAAACTCCGCCATTTTGAACCCTTATTACGTGTTGCCTACATCTTGGCGCAATATTTTTAATAGGTGCGTTTTAATCATCCGCTTCTGCTTCGGAATTGTCGGTTTTCTTGTTTTAATCTGACAGGTTAGAACGACTGAACCGACAATTCCGGAAGCAGAAGCGGATAATTAAAACGCACCTGATATTTTGCTTGCTGCTGTCAATGTCAGTGAATATTATTTTTGGAGTCACAGTTTATTGCTAAAGAATCAGTTAGCTCACTCGGACCAGTTGAAAGTTCCAAAATAATATCCACTCCAGGGATACAAATTCAGGATACGCAGCAGACTGCTGTTTTATTATAGGCGGTTGTCATATATTGTATTATCTGAGTTGCGCAGTGTATAAACTGGAACATTGAGATAAAAAGTGCCGACGCAGAGTGAGCGATCTGATTCTTTAGCTATAAACTGTGTCATAGGGTTCAAAATGGCCGCGCCCTATGTTGGGCGTGTCGGACCTCTCTCTTGCCCCGTATAGTAATCAAAGTATGTGGCTACTTTTAATGGCGGCCGCTCCTTGAGCGAAATGTCAAAATACACCGTTCATACGTGCCACTCGAGAGCGCTACCAGATCGATCAGGTAGCATGTTACGCGGATGAACGCAGCCATTATTGATTTTCTAGTCTAAAACATAATAAACTTATTACTAAAATTCAATTGGGCTTCAGAAGCAAGCATAACTGGAAATTAGCTAGTCATCATAGGTTTGAGAAGGTTCAAAGGAGCTATAGGGACCGTGCCTCATAACTTTAACGCCAACTGGTGACAAAAATGTGAACTTTTTGGGGGGGATTTATTAATGTTTTATACGGCATTTATAATAAATATTTTCGTAATATCATTTTCGAAATAACTTGTTGCATCCGTGGATGTATAAACACATCACTTTGGAAACATGGATTTGATTCGATGAGAAAGAAATTTTATAAATTTCCACAGAGCACACTTACAGCCGTATGCATAGTCGATTGCCAGCGATTCGCCAGCGGATCACTGCTGATACCGTCGAGATGAATCTCTAGCGAATCCTGGCGACTTGCTGGAGATTGTCACCAGCATGTCATCTCTCGCAAGTTTTCATGTTTTTTTATAGGAAAAATTAGTTTTCATGTTCTTTTATGGGGAAAAATTTGATATTCGTTCATTGTTTTTTGAGTTTTAAGAAATGAATCATGAATAACATGCAATAGATGCCGGTGACAATATCCAGCAAGTCGCCACCTTTTAGGTCTTTCGCCAGCGGATCGCTGGCGATCGACTATGCATACAGGTGTTAGTGTCTCACACCCAATGATATACATAATTACATGGATTGCTTATTTATATCTAAATCAGACGACGAAAAGCGCATTTCACTGGGCAAAGTTTTCTTTTTATCTATTTTGTATCAATTTTAAAAACTTTGTAAACAAATGATTTATAGAACTGGTTTAGTGTTATCTTGTCATTAAGATTTTTACATATTTTTACACATTTTATATAAATATAATTTTACAGATAGGTGATGGTTTATTCTGTTAATTAAAACTAATGTAAAATGTTACCGTGAAATTAGAATGTTCAATGGCCCTCTTTAAAATTTATTAACTATTTCTCATTTATCACTAAAATAAACAAATCATAGTTAATACATTGCAATAACTGTCAAAAGAGATTGCAACAAACTTTAAAATATTAAAAATCCAGTGACTTTTTGTAAAACTTCAGTAACATTTCCTTTAAACATTACTCAGAACAATAGATAAGTGTTCAATTACAACTGTTATATCTCATATCAAAGTTGTTTACATTATCTTTTCAAAATTGTATTACATATTGCAATTATGTGTTTTATATAGTGTTTGTTATCTATCAAAATATTAGAAAGCCTAAAAATCAATATGTAAAATAATATTAAAAGAATATCCTATCCAAATAAGAAGAAAATAAGTACACTGTTTGCACTAGAAAGACTAACAAAATCAAAGAATGACCCACAAAAAAGTAGGTCATGATTCTAATGTCTTTGTCATGACCGATAAAGACAAAGTACGAGTCAAGTCTGTTATAATTACGTACGATTCTGAAATAAGCCGTTTAGACATTTTAAAATATTTTCAAGGCAAACTTAAAAAAATTGTGGATCACTCTTTACATGCTGTTCACTTTTTCATTTGTATCTTATTTATTACTTCAATATCTCACTTGTAACTTTTATCTTTTACAGAGAACGACTGCGAAGAAACATTCAAAACCATCCTCGGTTACCTAAAAGCGTTCTGCCATAAGAGAAAAAAAGACTTAGGAAGGATATGTATTTGCGTATTGCTTTCATCGTGTGCCATTTTGCTTTACGTGTCCATTGTACATCACAAAGACTTGGTCTTAGATCCAAAACCACTCTACGGCCGCAATATTGGAAATTTCACCATATACTACGTCAGTGATTGGGGTGGAAAGACCGTTACTGGTATTTTAGATAATCCTCTGCCTGTGGGGTTAGTGATTGTTGGACATACGGGTACAGAGACTTGTTTCAGTTTTGAAAAGTGTTCAGAGATACTAAGAGTGTTACAGATATACCAAACTACAACATTAGGCTACGGAGATATTTGTGATAACTTTTTTATCGGTGGGAACGGGAATATATACGTCGGGAGAGGATGGGACACCAGAAACTGCTATCTGAGTAAACTGAGTATTGCCATCAGCTTCATCGGGGACTTCAACAAGGTCCATTTGAACGAACACATGAAAACTAGTTTCAAACTCTTGTTGCAACAAGGCATCAATTTATCCAAATTGCCTGAAAACTATTTGATGGTGGCATACAACCAAACTGTCATTAGTAATAACCCTGGTGATAATGTTTACAAATATATCAAAACTTGGCCGAATTTTTCTGATATAGATTTGAGGAGATACAGGTTCAAGGATATGTGTTCTATTTATAAAGCGCCTCTTGGGAAATCGGAATGTTGGAGTAGGGTAAATACCACACGAATCTTGTAAAATATACGTAGAATTATCTGTGTCATTTTGTTTAATAAATAGCTATTTAGGTAAAGTAGTTTTAGTTAATTGGAGAAGAAAAATTATACGAAAACAAGACTCGTACACAGATGGTAGGTATTCGCAAGGTGCAAAGTATATGGTGTGGACAGTCGAATCGACAGCAGCGTTCGCAGTGGACAAAGTAGGCATTAAATCTGGATTTTGTTGTGAATAAATTAATAAAAGAATTTAAATATCTCCTGAACGGTTGGATTTACGAAAATTTTTCGTTCTAGCTAATTTGTAGAGAACATTTTTCTCCGTCGAATGGTGAATAATTAATTTTCATAAGGTTATTAGTTTTTGAGTTTTAACAAAAATTTAAATTGAACTACATTTAATTTTTAATTATTACGCCATTATATTAAAAACTATTGAGTTTTGGAAAATTTTGCAAGAATACAAATTTGTTAATCATACTTTTTTCTTGCCAATAAAGCAATTTCTATACGGAATCATCCCCATTATGTCATTATTTATAAAACATACATATAATGATGTGTCGTAAGGTGGTAACGTTACTGATGCTTGTCTTATAATTTTTGATGTTTTTAAATAACTTTTACCGCATTTTCTAAATTCTTTCACTTCTCTGACATGATCTGCCTTACCAGTTGTTCTTCTTTGTACATAGTTTGAGGTTGAAACAATATCTCATGAGATACTGCCTCAAATCCTGTTTGAATAATGATGTTCATTGGCAGAGAATTTATTAAAACATATTAATAGCAAAGAAAATAGCTCAGAGTAAGTTAATAGTTTAAATTTTTAAACTGACCTTTTTTTGACAGTTAATTTTCTGTTCTGTTCTTCTTTATTTTTGGCCTTTATCTATTCAGCATTATTCTATTTAAAATAAAATGTATTTTGTACTCATTAAAATTACTTATACTTACTTTTTTTAATCGCGATATGTAATATTTACTATTTATTTATTATTTATCACGTATTACACTTATATTTTACAGCTATTTTCTTTTTATTGTGTATTTATAAAATTTTTACATGTAATTCATCATTGATAGGGCCAGATTTAATGCGGTCACAAGATGTCGCTTCCTTCGCGCACCCGGCGAATATGTCAATTGTAGATCATTATTATGTTTCATATTCGCTGAGTGCGACGTCATGGTGGGGGAAACAAAAGGGATACTAGCGCAGGCTGCGGATAATTCGTTCATTTTAGGGCGATATTTTGTAATTTTGGCATATCAAATACACCTATACATTTTTTCTTCAACAAAGTAGGTAAAAACAATACAATGAGCAAACCGAGCTGCTGTGTTGAAAATTGTGAAAATACTAGCAAAAAAAAACAGTATAAACTATAAAAATTTTCAGTAAATAAGTGAAAATTAAATCAAAGAAATAAATGGATACAGTAAGAAGAAAAATTACTTTTATTTTTGTAATAATAACAGTAATACTGGAAATAGTAGACATCAGAAACTTGAAATAAACAATAAATATAATTTTACGATGTTCTTCAACATCCCTTTAATCTTAAATATTCAGCAAAAACTGGATTTCCTCCTTTGATTATTGTATTTTGTGACTTACTGGTGATATGAAATCAGTTTTAATCATACATTCTATGTTTTCTTTTGAACAAAAATGAAAATATAAATAACAATCCTTGTGTTTATACATTTTAACTTCACGCTATTATTTAAAAGTATTTTTTTATTTTGACAGAATAGGTTAATTCTTCAAAGACAACCTATGAGACTCAGGAAACTTCTCATACATTTTCCAGTAAATACTTTTGCCCGCCTTCATTTTATTATTGATTTTTATTGAATATAGGGGAAGGTTGGCACCCTTCGTACAGTTTTTGTTCTCATCCATGCCGACTTGAGATAAATAATATATATATTTTGTTTAATTCAATTTATGGTACATACATTTAACTTTGTACAATTGAAAAAAAAAACTATAAAACACAATACAACTTCTTCGAGGTAATTTAAAAAAAAGTGGGGGAATGTATGAATGTACTCCTTGAATGGGGCGCTTTCGTACATTATATGGGGTACCTTAGTACACTATGGGGTAGGTTCGTATAAAAATTTTAAGAACAAAATCATGTTTTTCCATTTTCTTGTGTTTTTGTATATGCGAAATTTTCCCGGCTGCCTTCCCTTCTTTGTTTGAATCTTCTTTTCAATTTTAGGATATGGACGAACCATTTCTGAAGTTATTAACTTAGAGGTAGATGCTTTGGCTAGTTGTGGTGCTAGTGAAGTTTCTATTAATTGAAATATTGGCTCCGTTAAGGTTTCTAGATAATTTATTGGTATTTGAGGGACATCTTGAATGGAAATATCAGTGGTTTGATCCACAGTGAGACAAATATCTTTGGTATCTGAAGTAGATTCAGCAGACTGATAGACTTGAACTGGGGCAAATTCCTCATGACTAAATGCCAGTGTATTGAATGGCTAGATCCCAGGCTTACTAAACCCACTCAAGATATTCTTAGCTGTAAATGATTTAAAATAAGCTATTTTCGCTAATTTTGGAATATTGTATATATTAAGCGTTTTACCAGGATTATTCACATGCCAATTATTGAACGCGGTTTTTAATTTTGATTTAAATGGACCAAATACACCCACGTCCAATGGTTGCAAACGGTGGGATGTGTGAGGCGGAAATGAAAGGTAGATGATAGCTGAAAATGAAACGTGAGTTTCGTGGTTGTCACAAAGTAACAAAATAGGGTGAATTTTAACTCCAAAAGCTGAGATTGTCCGGGAAAAAGGACATCTAATATTATTATTTGCCGTGGCGCTCCGGGGCGACTTAAAAACCCCACCCACCATTATCGAAAACGATGAACTCGTAAATTTTTGTAGATATTTCAGAACTTCTACAAAGATATCAGAATTAATCCAGCCACTTTTATTAGCCACTCCCATACTGCCCTCAGGAGCTCCTTCCATACTGGCTTCTAGAGCGCCCTTAAAATGAACGCGAGAAAACACAAATAGAGGAGGGATTGTGTTTCCACTTGTTGATATGATAGCTCCAAATGTAAGAAGTTTTCCTCTCTTGGCAGAAATTAATTGGCCCATTTGTTTTTGCCTTTTTTTTTGCCAAAATTTTAGGTGTATTTAGTACGGTCGATATTTCGGACTCATCAAAATTGAAAATCCTATCTGAAGAAAATTTATATCTATTGTAAAGTAATTCTAGATTTTTGTAGAATTCGTTCACAGCTTTTTTATTAAAACCAAAGAACTTGGCAGCACTTGTGTTCTCTGGATTTCTTAAACTTAAATTTTAATTGCGTTTTCGAAAACCATGCATCTAATCTTTCCCCGTCATCCATGTACCTCTGTTGTCGCGAAAAATATTGATGCTGTGCGTGAAATGATTTTGTCAGATCGACATGTGACCTATCGTGAGATAGAGGCATCCTTAGGCATTGCAGCGAAACAAATACATACGATTTTGCACGATCATTTGCATGTCAGGAAGCTTTGCAGTCGTTGGATCCCACACAATTTGAAAGAAGAACAAAAACAGGCACGTGTCAAGTGGTGCAAGGAAATGCTAAACAAATTCGAAGGGGGTCGTTCAAATTCGGTATATAACATCGTAACAGGTGACGAATCTTGTATATATTCATATGAGCCTGAAACTAAACAGCAATTGACTGTATGGGTGTTCCAAAATGAACCTAAACCCACAAAAGTGATGCGTTCACGAGGCGTTTCGAAAAGAATGATTGCTTGTTACTTCGGAAAAATGGGTCATATTGCAACTGTTGTATTAGAGGATCAAAGGACAGTTAATTCTGACTGGTATACTTCAATTTGTTTGCCGGAAGTTATCGCTGAAATCAGGAGGAACAACATAAACCGGCGAATCATTCTTCATCATGACAATGCAAGCGCTTACACAGCACGACGAACTGTATAGTTTTTGACCAGTAACAACATCCAATTAATGACTCATTGCCCACATTCGCCTGATTTATCGCCCAATGACTTCTTCCTATTTCGACATATCAAAAATAAAATACGTGGCGAGCGTTTTTCATCGCCTGAAGAGGCTGTTGAAGCATTTAAATCACTTGTTTTGAAGGTACCTCGCTCAGAATGGCAAAATTGTTTTGAAGATTGGTTTCATCGGATGCAAAAGTGTTTAGATTTTAAAGGAGAATATTTTGAGAAGCAATAAAGCGATTTACATAACGTAATTTGTGTTTTGCTTTACATTTTCCGCGAACTTTGGCAGTGTCCCTCGTACTATACAATTTAGCGATAAAGTAAAAAACTTGGGGGTGTGGTTTGATAAAAACTTAAAATTTTCACACCAAATTAGTAACTGTTTACAAAAAGTTTATGCAGCTCTAAAACTTATATTTCAATCTCGTTACGTTCTGGATAGATCGGTTAAAATCCTGCTATGTGAGTCATTAGTATTATCTAAATTAAATTTTTGTGACATTTTATATAATTCTTGTTTAAATTCTAAAAGCATACAAAAATATAT
This sequence comes from Psylliodes chrysocephalus, assembly GCA_927349885.1. NCBI lineage: Eukaryota > Metazoa > Arthropoda > Insecta > Coleoptera > Chrysomelidae > Psylliodes > Psylliodes chrysocephalus. Next base: position 78,939,469 of record OV651818.1, on the reverse strand, counting down.
TTTTAGGGCAATAAAACCATAAATTTGTAAAATACTTTTTTTTTCGTCCGAATACTTTATTTTTTCCTATTCACATAATTTTATACGTTTTTTTTTTAGGTAAAAAATTTGGCATCCCTTGTTACAGGATAAAAGAAATTTTAGGATTAATAGGATATATTTAGGACTCATTTAACATAAACTGCATTTCTAAAACCAAAAATAAATGCTACTTACAATAAATCTAGTGAATTATTTCATATTTTATCATTTGTTTACTTCCATCAAAATTTCCTTACTATTTCAAACTTGAGAATCCATGTAGATTTCAAATTGAGAATCCATGTAGAATTTATCTAGAAGGAAAAAGGACATAAGTATCCAAATAATAACCAATTTTTACTATTTGTTACATTTCAAAACAACTTAAAATCATTTCAACAGGAAACCAAATTATTGAATTAGTTTTGTTTACATTTTCACATGTCATAAGTCACAAAAGTCGATTTTATTGAATGACAATTAGAATGAATGATTAGTAATATGAATTAAGTAATCATTCATTCATCTACCAGTTCTAAGAAATGTACTAGAACTAGACTTTTAATTAAAAGATTTTGTCTTTGTCTACCAACTAGATTAGACATAAGTTAGTCTCTTTTCAAGTATTAGAACTTATAAACTAACAAACTATTTAATAATTTGGAGGGTCTTATCAAAAGGGAATATGCCATTTTGTTCTTCTTGTGAGAGCTTTCGTCAAGAACAAGTGTCCCAACATTTTTTTGTGGATTTTTCAAAAAGTTTTAGTGATCAAGAGATTTCGAATAATTCTAGTGAATAGAAATTCGACAACCAAGGGTTGGATTCTCCAAACATCCATAATTATTGTACATAACTTCTGACGTTATATTCCTCTCTAAACGTCGCCATCACGGACATCATCCAGACCATCCATGGAGAATCATTGACTGGTCTCATACGTCCCTAGTCTCATCCCCTTGCGATCGATCCAGATCCAGACACTAGCCAGAGCCACGGAGAATCATCGACTGGTCTCATACGTCCCTAGTCTCATCCCCTTGCGATCGATCCAGATCCAGACACTAGCCAGAGCCACGGAGAATCATCGACTGGTCTCATACCGGAGGTATACCTAGTCTCATTCCCTAACCTGCTATACAAGGTAACCTTTCTATGCTTTATTAATCGGGATTCCGGACTGTGTTATTGGACATTCAAACGTGAAATCGCGTGATATATTTTGAGAACTATTAGGCTACTCGAATTTGTACATATATATTTAGTTGTAAATTTTTATCGAGCTGATTAGTTCATAGTATAAACTTACCATATCTTAACAATATATTGAACTTGTCCGATTATTTCCAGCCTTAAGCGTTGAATACTTTTTTTTGTAAAATATTTGATTACGAATCACGTTGTGGTTCGCCAAAAATATGCATATTTAAGGTCTATCTAAAATTAGTAAATACAATATTATAACATAAAATCTCTAACTAATAATCTCTAATTACCTCCTATTGTAATATTCCATATTGAGATTATTCAATTTTTAAAACAATTAATAATTTATAAAATATTTGTGACACTTAACTTTAAAATCTTGTAACATAACCACACTATCTAACACATGGTAAGACAACCAGGTTAAAATAAAAAGAAGACAATAAGACTATTCCGGTCCTAGTATTCATCATAAATAAAGCCACGTAAAAGGTAATCGATTAGTTTTTATTGTAATCATCCCACATAATCATCCCCTCAAGTACCCAACTCCTGAGAAATAACCAACAACGCCTTATTATATGCACTGCACCCAGTTTCGGCGTTGCTCAACAAAAATATCCTAACGATATTCCTGTTTATATACTCTAAGAGGAACTAAATCATCTAATTATCACGTTTGCAATTATTAAACCTCTTATAAATTATAAATTTAAAATCATCAAAACAAGTTAATTCCATAAAGACTGTAGCAAAATACACGAACACTTTCTTATCTTGTTCCACCACTCTCATATCAATATCATCGCTTTGTTGTTCGTCCATTTTTATAACCATTTAAAATAATTTTCGTACGAGTATGTACTTGACAATCGCGATAAGTTTGTAAACGATACGTTAGTATATTAAATCTATATGTACCTATTTTTGTTTTTTTGGCAAACCCAAGCTATAATCCGGTGCCAAAATTGGTGATAATGATTCTAAATGTCAGTGACTAATTATGTTGATTCAGTTTCCATGGGTAGCTCTGATGTAGCGATCAGAAACGATGTCGATGTTGAAGGATACAACAAGTGTCTGGATATCAACGAGTTCAGTGTAGCGGCTACGAATCGGGAATTGGTTAACCTTGAAAATGCCGCTGTCAACATTGACAGTTCGAGTGACGTCATCATCGGTCCTGTGACGCAATTTCATATTAACGGGAATGTAACTATTCATCAGAAGAACGAGCGATTGCCTACTGGGATGGAGCAGAACGATGATATTGGGAATGTTTATAATACCAACTCCAAAGGTAGGAAATATTTATTTTTTTGTAATTTTATTATTTGTGTATATAAAGTTTTTCCATTGTACCTCAAAGGAGATAATGTTATATTTTATGCTGAGATCGACAAAGAAAAACAGGTCCGGCCTCCGGCAAATTTTAACACGGGTTTAAAATTTGTCTCAAAATTTGTATGTTCAATAATAAATAATAAACAATGAATTTCAAAATTACAAATTAATAAATAATAGGGTGTTAAAGTTAAAAATCTGATGTGTCCAACACATGACTTTCCTATCTAAGTAGTTATTAACTATAGGCTTTTTCCGGATTTTTTGTACAACCTATTGCAGCATCTCTATAAATATTTAGAGGATAAACTAAATATATACATTTTCCCATACATCTACCTCGAAACATTTTTCAATAGATATTCATTGAAAACGAAAATACCGAAAAATTTAAATTTAGCACTCTTCCTCCAATTTTTCCATTACGGTCCATTTTAGAAAAATCATGTATAAACAAAAATTATAGAGATCGATATCGCAAACAACTTTAAGTTCAACAATTTTCATAAAAATCAGAATTTTGCACATTTTGTCAAATTTCTCGAATACGGACCATTTCAGGAAATTTTGACATTAAGCAAAAATTATAGATAATAATTTTAAAAGTAACTTTTATTTAAACAATTTTCTTCTCCAAACATAAATAAGAGACATATTTCATGATATATAAAAACCGCCGCCCATAAAGAACCCTTCAGATGTTCCGACTTTGTCCAAAATTTAATCATTTCAGGTCTGGCCGAAATAAAACAAGTTTAAAATTTAATAGTTTTTATCCGTTTTTGAGTTTTCTTCAAAATTCGAAATTTACACATTTTCTCAAATATCTCAAATACGGTCCATTTTAGGAAAATTTTGTATGGAACAAAAATTATAGATAATAATATTAGAAGTAACTTTTAATTAAAGAATTTTCTTCTCTAAACGTAAAGACCAGATATATTCCATAAAATATAAAAATGACCACCCATAAAGTACCCCCCAGATGTTCCGACTCTGCCCAAAAACTAATCAGTCCATTGGACGATGGAATAAAGCAGGCCGGAATAAAGCTTAAGTTTAAAATTTGGTGTTTTTATGTGTATTGGTTCATGAGTTATGGTGGACACACACACACACACACACACACACACACACACACACACACACACACACACACACACACACACACACACACACACACACACACACACGCACACGCACACGCACACGCACACGCACACGCACACGCACACGCACACGCACACGCACACACACGCACACGCGCGCACACACAGAGAGAGAGACAGGGAGACATCATCGCGAAAATAGTCGAAATTCAGGGGACCCCAAAACGTAAAAATCCGTCGAAAACTGGAGGTCGAAAAAATCATGATTCCTATACTTTCCTATCTGTATACAGATAGGAAAGTAAAAATTGCTAATTTTTTCGGAATTTTTATTTTCTAACTTATTAGACGATAAGCTGGCGACACAAAAGTATTTTATTATTTACAGTTTCGATTGTTACCAACATAGCGAGAGGCAGGCAGTCAGAAGTCACCCTGGAAATATAAAGTAAGGGTAGGGGGTTAAACATACAATTTTTTTCGCAAAATAAGTGATAAGGTACAACGCTGAAAACTTGCAGTATTATCGGAGATAGTATAAGAAAGTATAGAAAAAATTGTCTAGGTGGAAGAAAAAAAGTCGTCAGAAGGCGCTCATATTGAGAAAAATTTAGCAACAATGATGTCACTAGGTGTACTTCTGACAATTTCTGTAATTTGTAATCTGTAATTCAAAATAAAATTACTTGCAAATCGTCAGAAGGCTAGGTGGAGGAAAAACGTAGATATTAGCGATAGTGAGAATGCCGGTGCTCCAATCGCTCCATCATCTCGTATTTTATAGTTTATTCCATTCAGTTTAGTCCTGATGATTTATCAACATTATTTTAAAATATCTTAGTACTCCATTGGTCAACTGTCAGAAGTCTAGAAAGACATTATTTTTTTTATGGAATAACAAAAAATGAAGGCAAAATAAAAAATGTTTTGATTTTTTTTATTTATTAGTTCAAGAGAATGTATTATTGTATGGAAGTCAATGGAGGACAATTTGAACATTTAATTTAAAAACGCAGTTTTGATTTTTTTGATTGTAAGCATTATAAAACAATTATTTTTTTTAAGAATGTGATTTTTTTCATACACCGTTGTAAAGAGGCTTCCAAGACCTTACAAATGAAGTATCACTCAACCCCTCTTCCCAATTCAATTTTGAGGGGTTGAAGCGCCTCCTCATAGGGGGTTGCTCGTTCAAGCCTAAAATATACGTCAAAAGATGTCCCCCAAAGAAAATCATCCGATGTGTTTTGGGAAATTGTTCCAATTACTATGGTATAAGAAATATACAAGGTGGCTCGTCTGAGATGGAACACCCTGTACATAGTTTGGCCATTACCTTTTAAAAACTACACAAGTTGACAAAAAATTTATTATTTTTTGTGTTTCTGTCCCAATGCTTGAATTCTGATTCTAGACATCAAAAAACACTTAAATTTCCATTTTTAGCTTTTAAAGTTTGCTTTTGTTTGATTTACGTCGATAAGTAAGTTTTGAAGATTATAATTCATTTTATGAGCAACAGATGATCAACCCAATAGCAAAATGCATATTATTTGTGAAGGACACAAGTAATGAGTATTTACTTGTCTATCACAGGTGTAGTAACAAGCGCCTTTGTGTGTTACTAAGTTATAAAATTGCATCAAGACAGTGTAAACAGGATGTTGACTTATTCTACTTTATTTGCGAAGCTTATGAAGCCTATTTTAACCTCAAAATACGGAATCAAGATTAAAAATGGGTACCTCAGTTTGCCTGTGTTATTGCAAAAATACTTAAGAAGGTAAAAAACTAAAATTTTTAATTTAAAAATTTTGTATGCATAAAACTTAAATTATACTAGTTGTTTTTGTTATTGGTATCGAGGGCAAAATCGACACATGAACTTTTCAGTACCAAGACTTTGGAGGGAACCTAGTGATCATGTACAAGACTGTTATTTTTGTATCGTTAATTCAACTAAGGTGAAAATGCTGAAAATATGTTTTATCCTGATCCTCCTTCAACGTCTTCTCCAATACCTCATGGTGAACATTTTCCCGTCTTATTTCGTTCAGTATTAGATAACTTCGAAATTTAGTCGCCACAAAGTTTTGGACCATATTTCATCAGCTCAACAGAATTCAAAGTACGAGATTTAAACTTACCCAAGAATAAAACAAAGATTTTAGGTGCACCATTAAAACAGTGCAATTTGTTTGAAGATGATGGGAAAATAACTGATTAAAGAGAGCACTATAAAATGTTTTCGTGTTTTTCACCAAAGAAGCCGGAATTTGTTACTGTAATGGCGTGACTGATTTATTCAAATAAATCAAAATACCATGCATACCTTCTGACTGCCGGCTTTTTATCGATAGCTCTTCTAGAAGCTTAAAAGCAGTTTTTCTAGTGTAGCCGTAGCACATTCTGCAATGCTTAAGGAGAGTTACGATAGTGTGAAAATGATACTAGAAAAGTTAAAATTTACAGATTACAATTGGCCAGTAATAGACGATTTTAAGATGGTTGGTTTTCTGATGGGAATGCAAGGTGGGTAAACTAAATACCCTTGTCACCTTTGCTTATAGGATAGCAGAGCAGATTCATTACATTACCAACGGCGTAAATGGCCTGATCGAGTCAGATTTCATATAGAAAAACATAATGTCTGGGACTAATAAAGCAATTTGTAAAAGCTCTGGATCCAAATTCTGAAGCTTTTTACCCAAATTATCTGAAACTAAAGTAAAAGCGGGTATTTTCGTCGGACCACAAATAAAACAAATAATGAGCAGTGCTGATTTCACAGAATTCCTCAATGCTCATGAAAAACAAGCCTGGGCGATTCTTAAAGTAGTAGTTAATGGTTTTCTGGGTAACAACAGCGCTGACAATTATAAAGAGTCGATTGAAACTAGTCTTAAGATCTTTAAAATAATGGACTGTAGAATGTCTCATAAACTCCATATGCTACAATCTCACCTGGATCAACTTGGATCAATATAGGTGCCTACTCAGAGGAGCAAGCAGAACGTTTTCACCAAGATATGATGGACTTTGAACAACGTTACCAAGAGTAGTACAACGAGAATATGATTGAAGATTACATTTAGGGTTTAATACGAGAAAGTTTATACAAACATAAGAGACCTACTAAAAATATTCATTTCTGAACTTGACTTTTTGTTATGCTATTGTTTAACACAATTCTTAAATTAAAAAGACTGATGTTCGGCAAAAACTTTGTTAATCGCAAATAAAAATTAAATTTAAAAAAATATGTAAAAATCGGCCATTTTTATTAAAAATTCGAAAAATTGCTTTAGTTTCTAGAAAAGCAAACTTTGATCAGAAAAATTATTTTTTCATTTATTTGTAACACAGAAGAAACCAAAATTTCACATGCAGAAGTCAGACACAAAAATCGTGCCGACCGGTGTTAATTAGAAGTGACCAGAATTACAAAACATACAAAACCTTTTTAACATTCGGACTCGCCCTCGTCAGTAAGTAAAATTCAAAAATTTTACTACAACGTTTATTTTTTCTTCTTTTTACAGATATCGAAGCCGACCAACAGGAGCAAACCGAATGCAAAAGACGTTCCAGTATAAATTACATCAAATGGATTTGTTTCCTGATCGTAGCCACCTTTGGAATTTTGACAAGAGTCAAATTGGTACTTAAAAATCTTCAACAGGACGTACAAGAGATGGTCGGATACCACGCAAAAATGAAAGTTTTTTATAAACAAGACTGGGGTGGTGTAGTTGTTAATAGAACGCGTTTGAGCAGTTACGTACACTTGCCTGTACCGTTTATCATTATCAAACATACGGGAGGCGCTTTTTGTCAAACAGAGTCAGAATGTAAACAGTTGACGAAGGAACTGCAGTCGAAACACTTGGCTTTAAACTACAGCGACATAGCTTATAATTTTTTAGTTGGAGGTGACGGAAATTTGTACATAGGGAGAGGATACGAGTATCCGAATGAATATAGCAGATACAGTTATGACATAGTCGTACACGGGAATTTTTTGTATGATCAGTTTTATGATTTTATGGAAAATGTAACGCAGACTATTATAAAAGCAGGTCGTTTTGTCAATGTGATTGATCAATATTATGTTGTTTTGTGCGAAAATCAAACGGAAAGGGTGGACAGTCCAGGCAGGAATATATACGAAAAAGTGAAACTGTGGGAGCATTATCGTAATTTTACTTTTCTTCATACACAATTTCCTAAATGAATAGAGGTAGTCCTCAGCTGAGAAAATAGCCCCCCCCCCCCCCCCCCTGCTAAATAGTATATCAGGAACAGTTAGAAAATGATCTGTAATATTTTATTTTTTTATTTGGTACAGTATACCTTGTAACAATTTCAAATAAATGGAAATTTCTGAAAAGCAAAAGTCCCACTGATCCAGGTACATTGATTTTGTAAGTTAGACATACACAGGAATCATAAAAGTAAGAAAAACGTCTTTTAGAGCCACCATATGTCGACATCATTTTTACAGAATTAGGTCGACGGAGTAAGAAAAGCATAGCTAGATCATCAATTGCTATAGAAGCAGAAAGCAGGGAGATATGCAGGAGTTTTAAAAATGTACACTGGCAATCTAATGTTAATACAATTAACAAACTTGTATAATCTTTGAAAACGAGAATAATGGTGGAGGTGGTGGCAGTAATACTCATAGGGGTATTTTCTTGAATAGAAAATATTCAGCAATTTCTTACTATGTATCAACTGGAAGAAGACTTATTTTTAGATGAACAATACATCTATTTCAGTTAAAAATTTAACATATAACTAATTTAAAAAAAATAACTGTTATACAAATTTAACGTGTCTGTCTCAGATAAATTATAAGATAAAAACCAACTATCTTCTGCAGTTTGCCTGCAACAGTATATTCCTCTGGTAATATATTTTAGTTAGAGCTTCTTTAATCTCATATTTCTTTGTTTTTATTTTATAGTTTGTTCCGGTTTTAATTTAAATAGTAAAAAATAAATATATTAATCGATTAAATGATACACATTTTGACAAGTTATATAAAGTTGAATGAAACTTACGCTTTTAAAAATAAAACATAGATTTAGAAGTTGATAATTTAATAGTTTAAAGTTTGGTTAAAGTTAACCTACAGAAAATGTAAACATTTCATTCTGACAATCATCTGTCAACCTTGACATTTCTTCTTCTAGTGTAACTAGGGCCTATTTCAGTTCTTAAATGTTCTATGGCAAGGTTATGATTTATTATTTGAACAGATGCAATTTTCCCTAAAATTTCAATAGTTGGCTGTATTGGTCGGCCATTAAATCAAAGAACTTCCTTCCTTTTTGGCTCTTTCTTTGATTGCATGAATTTGTTGGGTACATGTGGTGCCTGTGCAAATTTATCGAATTTTATTTGGAATAAAAGCCATATATTAGAGACAATTACAACTATCACTAGGAAACTACATTGTCCAGTCTTGACAGCACTTCTTGTGAATAAAGTAGTTCATAGCACGGCCCTACCCTATATTCGACCTTTTAATATTGGGTTTAGAGACCTATAAATTGCTTGCAAGAGCTAAATTAGAACCTTTAACGTTTAACGCTTACCGCTTACCTGCTTTTTGCTATGGACTGCAGGTGACTCTTACTGCCTGTCTCCATTAATAGCTACTTGCTGGACCACAACGGCATGCTTACTAGCTTCTAGGCCCATGTATTTGTGAATGCTACATCTATACTGCTCTCTATTTATTATTAGCATGCATGACAATTAGTTACCTATAGTGAGACCACCCTATACAACTTGGATCTGCTACAAACAAGTAAGAACTTTCCTTTTATTCTTCTAAGGTTGATAAGCTGAACTGGAACCTCAGCCTATTATTCCCGGCTTGTACAATATTGATATTATTTGTAGTGGCTAAATACCTAAAAGAAAGGACATTAATAGTAAATGAATATATTTAGATATATTACCCGCAGTAATAGTATCTACCTTTTATTTCATATACTTACATTCACCTCACTGTAAACAATTAGTATTAATTAGATATCGCAGGGCAACTTGATAGGTTTAGCCCTTTTTTGTTATTATTGCTCACATTACAAAACTGGAAACTAACCTGCACTAATCCTGGATTGAAAACATAAGTGTAGTTTAAATCATATAACCCTCACCCACTCTCCGGTAGTTCCTAAAACTACTTGAGCTATTTATCTTTTTTATTTAAGTAATCTGTGGAAATTTCATTATTAATAAGCACCCCTCTGATAAAGGGGCGGTAGCAAGTTTCGTACCATATTTACAGCTGACAAATGTAAAAAGATTGTTTAGCCTCAAAGATTTTTATTACATTACAAAAATTAAATATTTGTTCATGGGCATGGGACTGGCGAAAAATATCATAATATTAAGGTAAAATCATATACACAGCTTTAGAAATAATTTAAAACCACTGACCTCTATTTCAAGATGCACTCGAAATTATAACTTTACTTCAAAGAAGTTTCTTGTATATTATTTAAAATAAATAAACTTTTACATTTGTTGCCTTCCTTTAAAATCTCAAAATACCAAGATGTTGGCTACCAGTTTAACATTTTGGAAAAATGTGTTGCCTTATCTAGTAGTAATTGCATCAAATTGGCCGCGCCCTTTGTTGGGCGTGTCGGACGTCTCTCTTGCACCGTATAGTAATCAAAGTATGTGGTCAGTACTGTATTGATACTTATACTGGGGGTACAAACGCTCTCTCTATTAATAGAGTGTAGGCTTGCAAAAAGCATTATATTATAAATAACCTAGTACTTAAGGCATTGCTAAAAATCTGAAACATCAAAAGACTGCAAAGGTCACCGTAGACTATGATACACTGGTGCCTTTATCATAGGATTATGTCTAAAGTTCAAAAAGGATCCATCTTGACACGTTGAGATTAAGACACTTATTTATTATAATCCACCAATTTACAATGTATAAACAATACAACAGATAAAAAAATAAAGATTCTTTTTCAAAATATTTTTAATATTTAAATTGGAACTCAGTAATAATTCGATATCTTTAAGATTAGATTTGAAGATTTGTTACTTTAAAGAGGGTCATTCGGTACAAGGTATTTCTAGTTAAATTATTAAATGTTTCTTTTGTTCATATTCACGAATTTTTAAGAATAACTATTAGCAGATAAGAACAACAAGGAAGTATTTGATTTAAACTCTGATTCTTAATATTATAGCAAACAAATCCTTGAAATATATTTGATTTAGATGAAGGTTAAGAGAGGAATTTAAACATTTTTATGAGTGACTCTCTATTTTCCCAAACTCCCAAAACCACTTTTAAATTTGTTAAATTCGCCATTTAAAATGCTTTAAAAATTGGTACGGTAGTGTCTGTTCCAAAGACAATAAAGAAAAATAAAGCTGCAAAAGATTTAAGGCTTATTTACATGTTAAGTTGTATTGAAAAAATCATTAGGAATATGAATAAATTATTGATTTTTTAGAACATAATAAACTTACTACTAAAATACAATTGGGCTTAAGAAGTTAACCTAACTGTGCGTATTTTATCTAACACTGGCAGTTCTTATAGAAAAAGGCATTT